>CM030026.1:2277292-3003638 GCA_017639485.1 Pluvialis apricaria
CCACCCCAATATACCCACCCTGATGCGTTCACCCCAATATACCCACCCCGATGCGTTCACCCCGATATACCCATCCCAATATACCCACCCCGATATGCTCATCCCGATGTGCTCACCCCAATATACCCACCCCGATGTGCTCACCCCAATATACCCACCCTGATGCGTTCACCCCGATATACCCATCCCAATATACCCTCCCCGCTGTGCTCACCCCGATATACCCACCCCGATGTGCTCACCCTGATGTACCTTCACTGATGGGCTCACCCCGATATACCCACCCTGGTGTGCGCACCCCAATATACCCGCCCTGCAATTCTCACCCCGATATAACCACACGGATGGGCCCAACCCCACGTGCTCCCCCCCCCCCTCCGTATACCCACCCCGATATACCCACCCCCACGTTCTCCTGCTATACCCACCCCAATATACCCCCCTCGACGTGCTCACCCCGACGGGCCCACCCCAATTTACTCTACCCTGTGCGCTCACCCCAATGTACGCATCCCAATGGGCTCACCCCGCTATATGCACCCCGATATACCCACCCCAATGGGCTCACCCCAATATATGCACCCCGAAATACCCACCCCATATACCCACCCCAATGGGCTCACCCCACTATACGCACCCCGATATACCCACCCCAGTGGGCTCACCCCACTATATGCACCCCGATATGCTCACCCCGCTATACCCCCCCCCAGTATACCCACTCCGATGGGCTCACCCCAATATATGCACCCCAATATCCTCACTGGATATACCCACCCCACTATGCTCACCCCGATGGCTCACCCCGCTATACGCACCCCAATATGCTCACCCCACTATACCCACCCCAATATACCCACTCCGATGGGCTCACCCCAACATATGCACCCCAATATGCTCACCTCAACATACCCACCCCAGTATACCCATCAGATAGGCTCACCCCAATATATGTGCCCCAATGGGCTCACCCTAACATATGCACCCCAATATGCTCACCCCACTATATGCACCCCAATATGCTCACTCCACTATACGCACCCCAATATGTGCACCCCAATATGCTCACCCCACTATATATGCACCCCAATATGCTCACCCCACTATACGCACCCCAATATGCTCACCCCGCTATACCCACCCCAACATGTGCACCCCAGTGGGCTCACCCCCATATATGCACCCCAATATGCTCACCCTGCTATTCCCACCCCAATATGTGCACCCCAATATGCTCACTCCACTATACCCACCCCAATATATGCACCCCAGTGGGCTCACCCCCATATACGCACCCCAATATGCTCACCCCGCTATACCCACCCCAATATGTGCACCCCACTATATGCACCCCCAATATGCTCACCCCCATATACGCACCCCAATATGTGCACCCCAGTGGGCTCACCCCCATATACGCACCCCAATATGCTCACCCCGCTATACCCACCCCAATATGTGCACCCCACTATATGCACCCCCAATATGCTCACCCCCCATATACGCACCCCAATATGTGCACCCCAGTGGGCTCACCCCCATATACGCACCCCAATATGCTCACCCCGATGGCTCACCCCGCTATATGCACCCCAATATACGCCCCCCATACCCCCCCACCACCATCCCCAGCTCCATATACTCACCCCAACGTATACTCCTCCCCCTTTTACCCCCCGCAGCTGCGCCCCCCCGGCTACGTGGGCGACCCCACGGCGCGCGGGCAGGCGTGCGTCCCGGCGGGCTCCCCGGTGCCGCTGGCCGTCCGCGTCCACCCGCCGCGCACCACGGTGGCACAGGGCAGCGCCGTCACCCTGCGGTGCCAGGCCAGCGGTGACCCCCCCTTCTACTACCACTGGGCGCGAGAAGACGGGCGAGCCCTCCCCGAGGGAGCCCAGAGCCGGCAACAAGGTATTGGGTGGCTCGGGGAGGGGACACCTGGGTGTCCCCAAGGCAAGGGGGGACACGGGGTGTCACCCACGTGTCCCCTCCCCAGGCGAGGAGCTTCACTTCGCCAGCATCCAGCCCTCCGAAGCCGGCGTCTACGTCTGCTCCTGCCGCAACCTGCGGCACAGCAACGCCAGCCGCGCCGAGGTCATCGTCACCGGTAGGGCATTGTCACCGAGCCGGGGGGGGGGGGGGGGACATGCAGGGATGGAGGGGAGGAGCAGGGCTCAGCTCTCCCGTCTCGGCGCAGAGACCCCCGGCAAACCCATCACCGTCACCGTGGAGGAGAAGCGGGTGCAGCGGGTGAAGCCCGGGGCTGACGTCACCTTTGTCTGCACCGCCAAGAGCAAGGTGAGGGGTGGGGGGGACACGGCATGGCGGGGGGCGTGCAGGCACCCTTGGGTGCCCATGGGGACATGCAGGGCATGGGGACACCTCTGGGTGTGCATGGGGACATGGAGGGCACAAAGACACCCTTGGGTGCCCACAGGGACATGGAGGGCATGGGGACACCTCTAGGTGCCCATGGGGACATGGAGGGCACACAGACACCCTTGGGTGCCCACGGGGACATGCAGGGCACAGGGACACCTCTAGGTGCCCATGGGGACATAGAGGGCACACAGACACCCTTGGGTGCCCATGGGGACATGCAGGGCACAGGGACACTCCTGGGTGCCCATGGGGACATGGAGGGCACAAAGACACCCTTGGGTGCCCATGGGGACATTCAAGGCATGGGGACACCTTTGGATGCACATGGGGACATGGAGGACACAAAGACACCCTTGGGTGCCCATGGGGACATGCAGGGCATGGGGACACCCCTGGGTGACCATGGGGACATGGAAGGCACACAGACACCCTTGGGTGCCCATGGAGACATGGAGGGCATGGGGACACCTCTGGGTGCCCATGGGACATGGAAGGCACACAGACACCCCTGGGTGCCCATGGGGACATGCAAGGCATGGGGACACCTTTGGATGCACATGGGGACATGGAGGACACAAAGACACCCTTGGGTGCCCATGGGGACATGCAGGGCATGGGGACACCCCTGGGTGCCCATGGGGACATGCAGGGCACGAAGACACCCTTGGGTGCCCGTGGGGACATGCAGGGCACAGGGACACCCCCTGGGTGCCCATGGGGACATGGAGGGCACAAAAACACCCTTGGGTGCCCACGGGGACAGGCAGGGCCTGGGGACACCTCTGGGTGCCCATGGGGACATGCAGGGCACAAAGACACCCTTGGGTGCCCATGGACACATGGCATGGGAACACCTCTGGGGACACCATTGGGTGCCCACGGGGACATAGAGGGCCTGGGGACACCTCTGGGTGCCCATGGGGACATGCAGGGCATGGGGAGACCCCTGGGTGCCCATGGGGACATGGAGGACACAAAGACACCCTTGGGCGCCCACGGGGACATGGAGGGCATGGGGACACCTCTGGGTGCCCATGGGGACATGGAGGACACAAAGACACCCTTGGGCGCCCACGGGGACATGGAGGGCATGGGGACACCTCTGGGTGCCCATGGGGACATGGAGGACACAAAGACACCCTTGGGCGCCCACGGGGACATGGAGGGCATGGGGACACCTCTGGGTGCCCATGGGGACATGGAGGGCACACAGACACCCTTGGGTGCCCATGGGGACATGCAGGGCACAGGGACACCTCTAGGTGCCCATGGGGACATAGAGGGCACAAAGACACCCTTGGGTGCCCATGGGGACATGCAGGGCATGGGGACACCTCTGGGTGCCCATGGGGACATGGAGGACACAAAGACACCCTTGGGCGCCCACGGGGACATGGAGGGCATGGGGACACCTCTGGGTGCCCATGGGGACATGGAGGGCACAAAGACACCCTTGGGTGCCCATGGGGACATGCAGGGCACAGGGACACCCTTGGGTGCCCACGGGGACACACAGGGCCTGGGGACACCCCTGGGTGCCCGTGCAGCCACATGGAGCTCCCCTCGAGCCCCCCCTGGGTGCCTAAGGAACACACCGACACCCCTGGGTGCCCACCTCTCCCCTGGGGGTGCCCAGACAGGCGCACAGCCCCCCCCCCCCCCATCCCCTCCCGCCCGCGCGTGCCCATCCCCGCGGCCTCAGGCCTCTTCCCTCTCTCCCCGCCAGTCGCCCGCCTACACCCTGGTGTGGACGCGGCAGAACCACGGCACGCTGCCGGCCGGCGCCGTGGACTTCAACGGCATCCTCACCCTGCGCAACGTGCGGCCCGAGGACGCCGGCGTCTACGTCTGCACCGGCTCCAACATGTTGGACATGGACGAGGGCACCGCCACCCTCTACGTGCAGGGTGAGCCGGCGGGGCGCCCCGACGCCGGGGAGATGGGCAGGTTTGCCACCCAGATGCCAGGGTGACAGGCGTGCTTGCCACCGAGATGCTGGGGCGATGGGGATCCTGGGTGCCCAGACGCCGGGCTGATGGGCGCGCTCCCCACCCAGGTGCTGGGGTGATGGGCGTGCTCCATGCACAGATGCCAGGGTGATGGGCACCCTCGGTGTCCAGACACCAGGGTGATGGGCACCCTCGGTGCCCAGAGGGCAGAGTGATGGGCACGCTCGGTGCCTGGACACTGGGGTGGTGGGTACGTTTGTTACCCGGAAGCCAAGGTGGTGGGCACGCTCGGTGCCCAGATGCCAGGGTGATGGGCACGCTTGGTGCTTAGATGCCCAGGTGATGGCCATGCTCGGTGCTCGGGTGTGAAGGTGATAATACACTTGCCGCCCAGACGCCAGGGTGATGGGCAGGCTTGGTGCCCAGATGCTGGGGTGATGGACACACTTGGTGCCCAACCACCAGCACGATTGGCATGCTCACCGCCCAGACACTGGGGTGATGGGCTCACTTGGTGCCCAGAAGCTGGGTGTGCTGGGCACGCTTGATGCCCAGACGCCAGGGTGACGGGCTCACTTGGTATCCCGGCAATGGGCACGCTCACCGCCCAGATGCCGGGGCAAGGGGCGTGCTCAGCACCTACATACTGGGGTGGTGGGCCCGCTTGGCGCCCAGACGCCGGGGCGATGGGCACGCTCTCCTGAGACCCGCGCCCTCTTGCAGCCCCCTCGAAGACTCAGATGTTTTACGGACCTGTTGAGTTTATGGAGGGGCACAGACCCGGTAAGTCACCGCGGGGGCGATCCGGGGTGGGGGGGGTCGACGCGCTCCCCCCCACCCGCTGCATGACGGGGCTCCACCGCGCACCCCGCCACCGGCCGCGCCACGCCGCCCCTCCGCTTCCCACCACCCCCACCGCCTGGGGCCAGCACCATGGGGGGGGGGCCTCGGTGAGCCCTGAGCCCCCCCATCGGGTCTCACCGCAGCCGGCACCGCCGCCGCCCCCACCGCCGCCGTGGAGCCGGCACAGCTGAGCGTGGCACCGGGGCAGCCGGCCGAGTTCCGCTGCGTGGTCACCGGCAGCCCCCCGCCCACCCTCGAGTGGCTCGGTAGGTGCTCACCAGGGGTGGAGGGGACACCGGCACCGGGCTTGGGGACACGATGACCGGGGGTGACACCGAACCATGTCCCTGCAGGTGCACTGCCACCACAGGCGGTGGTCCACGGTGGGACGCTGCGTTTCAGCGCCGTCGAGCCGGCCGACGAGGGGCACTACGCGTGTCGGGCGCGCAGCAGCGCCGGGCAGCACACGGCACGGGCCTTCCTCCATGTGCAAGGTGAGTGTTGTCCTCATCGTCCCCATCATCCTGGTCATCCCCATTGTCCCCATAGTCTCCATTGTCCATCCCATTCATCTCCATCCCCATCGTCCCATCATCCCCCATCACCCCTGTCACCCCTGCTGTCCCCATTGTCCCCATCCCCATTGTCCCCATCCCCATCGTCCCATCATCCCCCACATCCCTGTCACCCCTGCTGTCCCCATCGTCCCCATCCCCATCATCCCCATTATCATCATCATTTACATCATCCCTGTCATCCCCATCACTGCTACCGTCTATGTCACCCCCGTTGTCCCATCATCCCTGTCACCCCGTTATCCCCATCATCACCATCATCCCCATCACTCCCCCCATCCCCATCGTCCATCTCCATCATCACATTGTCCCCATCGTCCCCATCACCTGCATCATCCCTGTCACCCCCATCATCCCCATCACTCTCGTCAGCCCTATCACCCCCATCATCCCTGTCACCATCACCCCTGTCATCTCCCGTCATCCATCCCCCTCGTCCCCATCATCCCACTGTCCCCATCATCCCTGTCCCCACCGTTGTCTCTGTCACCCCCATCATCCCCATCACCCTCATTGTCCCCATCGTCTCCGTGATCCCTGTCACTCCCATCATCTCCATCATCCCCTTCATCCTCCATCATCCATCCCCATCATCCTCATTGTCCCCATCATCTCCATTATCCCATTGTCCCCATCTATCCCATTGTCCCCATCATCCCCATTGTCCCCGTCATCCCTGTCATCCCTGTCACCCCCCATCATCCCCGTCATCCCTGTCACCCCCCATCATCCCCATCATCCCTGTCAGCCCCGTTCCCCCCATCACCCCCGTTGTCCCTATCATCCCCACATCGTCCATCCCCATCATCCCATTGTCTCCACCATCCCTGGCACCCCCATCATCCCCACTGTCCCCATTGTCCCCATCGTCCCCGTCATCCCTGTCACCCCCATCGTCCCCATTACCCCATTGTCCCTATCATCCTCCATCGTCCCCATCACCCCTATCACCTGCATCACCCGCATCACCCCCATTGTCCCCATCGCCCCATCGCCTGCACTGCCCTGACCCCCCCACTTCCCGCAGCCGCCGGCGCACCCCGGGTACAGGTGAGCCCGGAGCGGACGGAGGTGCAGGAGGGCTCCACGGTGCGGCTCTACTGCCGCGTCTCGGGGTCACCCACCGCCACCATCACCTGGGAGAAGCAGGGGGGCACCCTGCCGCCACAGGTGAGCCGGGTGCTGGCACCCTTGGGTGCTCCCACGGGGCTGTGGGTGCACTGCGGGTGCCGCTCACACCCGCCCTCGTGCCGCAGT
The DNA here is from genome assembly GCA_017639485.1 of Pluvialis apricaria. Taxonomy (NCBI): domain Eukaryota; kingdom Metazoa; phylum Chordata; class Aves; order Charadriiformes; family Charadriidae; genus Pluvialis; species Pluvialis apricaria. Next base: position 2,284,299 of record CM030026.1, read on the forward strand.
CCCGCGCTGAGCACGCCGACATCGCCACGCTGGTCATCCCCGCCGTGACGGCAGCTGACAGCGGCGTCTACCTCTGTGTGGGCACCAGCGCCGCCGGCACAGCCCGCGCCGCCATCGAGGTGGCGGTGGTGCCAGGTGAGGCGGGGTGAGAGACGCTGGTGGGGTTTGGGGATGGTTTCGGGGGGCGGCCGCAACCCACCCGTGTCCCCCCCTTTCCCTCCCCATAGGCACAGCGCCACCTGTCCGCATCGAGTCCTCGTCCCCATCCGTCACCGAGGGACAGACCCTGGACCTCGACTGCCTGGTGGCAGGATCCGGCCCTGCCACCGTGACGTGGTACAAGCGTGGCGGGTCCCTGCCCGCCGGCCACCAGGTAGGGCGCAGGCAGCACGGGCAGCACCCCAAATCCTGCCCTGTCCCCTGCTATGTGACACCGATGCATGTCCCCAACCTCAGGTTTCAGGGTCCCGGCTCCGCGTCCCCCACGTCACAGCGGCCGATTCGGGGGAGTACGTGTGCCGGGCGACCCTGGGGACCGCTGTCCGGGAGGCATCTGTCATCGTCACCGTTGTGGCTGGGTCCGGCTCCTCCTATGGTGAGACCGGACTCAGTGGCACCGGCAGGGGACACATGCTGGTCCCCAATGGGTGGTCATGACTCCGTCCTCCCCCCAGGGCCACCGGCTTCGGGTGTCCCCGTCCGGATTGAGGCGTCCTCGTCCACCGTGGCTGAGGGACAGACCCTGGATCTCAACTGCATGGTGGCCGGCCAGGGACAGGCCACCATCACCTGGTACAAGCGCGGGGGATCCCTCCCGGCCAAGCATCAGGTAGGGGACACCGGAGGGGGGATGTCCCCAGGGAGGGTGGTTGGGCTTGACCAACAGCCCTGTGCAAGCCCAGGTGGCCCCATGCAAACTCAGGTGGCCTCATGCAAATCCAGGTGGCCCATGCAATCCCAAGTGGCACCATGCAAACCCAAGTGACCCCATGCACACCCAGGTGGCCCCATGCAAGCCCAGGTGGCCGATGCAAACCCAGCTGGTGCTTTTGCAAGTCTAGGTGTCCCCATGCAAACCCAGATGACCCCAATCAAGGCCAGGTGGCCCTGTTCCAGCCCAGGTGGCCCCATGCAAGCCCAGGTGGCCGATGCAAACCCAACTGTCGCTTTTGCAAGCCTCAGTGGCTTTATGCAAGCCCAGATGGCACTTGAGCAGTCCTGTGCAAGCCCAGGTGGCCCCCGTACAAATCCAAACGGCCCCGTGCAAGTCACAGTAGCCCCATGGAAGCCCAAATGGCTCTGGTGACCTCCATGTCCCCTCCCTGCAGATGTCCGGCTCCCGGCTGCGGCTGCTGCAGGTGACAGCGGCCGACTCAGGCGAGTACGTGTGCCGGGTGACCAGCGGGGCCACCACCAAGGAAACCTCTGTCATGGTGACAATCCAGCCCAGCGGGGCCAGTGCCTACCGTGAGTGGGGACAGGGGGGTGACAGTGCCAGCGGGGGGTCCCCATGTGCCACGGCACTGAGCTGTGTCTTGTGTGCCTGTGCCGGCGGGGCTCCACTGTGGTCACTGGTGTCACCCTCCCTTCTCGGTCCCCAGCGCCGGGCAGCACCACCCCACTGCGCATTGAGTCCCCGTCCTCCACCGTGGCGGAGGGCCAGACCCTGGACCTCAACTGCGTCATCGCCAGCCCCGCGCAGGCCACCGTCACCTGGTACAAGCGCGGGGGGTCCCTCCCGGCCAAGCACCAGGTAGGGGATGTGGAAGGGGTTGTCCCCAAGAGGGGATGGTTGGGATTGACCAATGGCCCTCTGCAAGGTCAGGTGGCCCCAGGCAAGGTCAGGTGGCTCCATTCAAGCCCACATAGCCCATCCAACCTCAGGTGGCCCATGCAAACCCAGGTAGCCCCATGCAAGATTAGGTGGCCCATGCAAGCTCTGTTGGCCCCATGCAAGACCAAGTAGTCCATGCAAGATATGGTGGCCTGTGCAAGCCCTGGTGGCCCAGGCAAGCTCTGGTGGCCCCACGCAAGCCCACATAGCCTATGCATGCCGAGGTAGCCCCATCAAAGTCCAGATGAGCCATGCAAGCCTGGTGGCCCCATACAAGCCCAAGTTGCCCCATTCAAGCCCAGGTGGCCCATGGAAGCCCAAATGGCCCCTGTGTCCCCTCCCTGCAGGTGTCCGGCTCCAGGCTACGACTGCTGCAAGTGACAGCGGCTGACTCGGGCGAGTATGTGTGCCGGGTGACCAGTGGGGCCACCACCAAGGAAACCTCCATCATGGTGACAATCCAGCCCAGTGGGGCCAGCACCTACCGTGAGTGGGGACCAGAGGGGATGGGGGACGTTACCCATGGGTGGGTGGCACTGCCCTGCGGTGTCCCGGGGTCTGGGAGGAGTCGCTCCCTGGGGAAGCCACCGATGTGAGCGCCCATCCCGGCTTTCCAAGCTCCTGGTGTCACTTGGAGGGTCACACGTGGTGGTGGCCACAGTCTCTTAACACGTTTCGGTCCCCAGCCCCGGGCAGCACCACCCCACTGCGCATCGAGTCCTCGTCCTTGTCATCCCCCGTGGTCGAGGGCCAGACCTTGGACCTCAACTGTGTCATCGCCAGCCCTGCGCAGGCCACCGTCACCTGGTACAAGCGCGGGGGGTCCCTCCCGGCCAGGCACCAGGTAGGGGACGCGAAGGGGGGTGTCCCCGAGGGGGGTGGTTGGGTTTGACCCATGGCTCTGTGCAAGCCCAAGTAGCCCAGGTGGCCCCATGCAAGCTCTGTTGGCCCCATGCAAGCCTGGATGGTCCCATACAAGCCCAGGTGGCCCCATGCAAGTGCTGATGGCCCCATGCAAGCCCAGGTGGTCCCATGGAAGCCCAAGTGACATGGTGCAAGCCCAAGTGACCCCAGGCACACCCAGGTGGCCCCATGCAAGTCCAGGTGGCCTATGCAAACCCAAATCGGCCCATGCAAGCCTCCATGGCCTGTGCAAGCCCAAGTGACCCCGTGCAAGGCCAGGTGGCCCCACACAAGCTCGAGTGGCCTTGTGCAATCCCAGACGGCTCCATGCAAGCAATAATGGCCCCATGCAAGCTCCAATGGTCCCAGTGACCCCCATGTCCCCTCCCCACAGGTGTCTGGCTCCCGGCTGCGGCTGCTGCAGGTGACAGCGGCCGACTCAGGCGAGTACGTGTGCCGGGTGACCAGCGGGGCCACCACCAAGGAAATCTCCATCATGGTGACAATCCAGCCCAGCGGTGCCAGCACCTACCGTGAGTGGGGACCAGGAGGTGATGGGACTGGGGGACCATGCCACAGTCCTTGGGGTGACCCTCCCATCTCTGTCCCCAGCCATTGGTGTCACCCCCCCACTGCGCATCGAGTCCTCGTCCTCCTCCGTGGCTGAGGGACAGACCCTGGACCTCAACTGCATGGTGGCCGGCCAGGGACAGGCCACCGTCACCTGGTACAAGCGCGGGGGGTCCCTCCCAGCCAAGCACCAGGTAGGGGACACCAGAGGGGCGATTTGAGGTGGAAAAGGGTTTTTTGGGGGGTTTTGAGAGGTTTGTGTCCCTCTTCTCACCTGTGTCACCACCCCCCAGGTGTCGGGCACCCGTCTGCGCATCCCCCAGGTGACAGCGGCCGATTCAGGCGAGTACGTGTGCCGAGTGACATCAGGCGGTGTCATGCACGAGACGTCCCTCATCGTCACCATCCAGACCGGCGCCGGCTCCTCTTACGGTACCAGGGATGGGTGGGAGGTGACACGGGGGCACAACAGGGACACGGTGGCTGCCCCCGCTGACCCCATTGTCACCCGCAGCCGTCGGCGTCACGCCACCAGTGAGGATTGAGACCTCGTCCGCCGCCGTCACCGAGGGACAGACCCTGGACCTCAACTGCATGGTGGCAGGACAGGGTCACCCCCAGGTCACCTGGTACCGGCGCGGGGGGGCTCTGCCCCCCAACAGCCAGGTGGGACATCGGGGAGGTGGCATCACCCCGCAGGGCACAGCCCCACGTCAGACACTGATGTGTCCCCAACTTGTCCCCTCCCCAGGTGTCAGGGACCCGCCTGCGCCTCAGCCAGGTGGCGGTGGCCGATTCGGGAGAGTACGTGTGCCGGGTGACCCTGGGGACCGTCACACAGGAGGCATCTGTCATCGTCACTGTGCCCAGTGGCACCGGCACCCCCGGCACCTATTACCGTGAGTGTGAGCAGGAGGGCAGTGCTTGGGGACAGACGGGTGCCACCTCTGTGACAAACATCCCCTTTCCCTGTCCCTCCCCCAGCCTCTGGCGTCTCCCAGCCCCTCCGCATCGAGTCCTCGTCCTCGGCCATCGCCGAGGGACAGATCCTGGACCTCAACTGCGTGGTGGCAGGATCCGGCCCCACCACTGTGACGTGGTACAAGCGTGGTGGCTCTCTGCCCGCCGGCCACCAGGTAGGGCGCAGAGTTGGGGGGGTCACCTGGAGTTTGTTCCACCCCCTGCGCTCTGGTGCTGACTTGTCCCCACGTTGTCCCCACCAGGTGTCGGGCACCCGCCTGCGCATCCCCCAGGTGACAGCAGCCGATTCGGGGGAGTACGTGTGCCGGGTGACATCGGGAGGTGTAACACAGGAGACATCCCTTGTCATCACCATCGATGACGGAGCCAACCCATCCCACTGTGAGTGCCACCTTTCGGGGGACGGGTCCCCACCGGTGCCGGGGACTGGTGGGGACATTCACCCTTTACTCTGCATGCGCAGCCACCGGTGTCACGCCACCCATCCGCATCGAGTCCTCGGCATCCTCTGTCACCGAGGGACAGACTTTGGACCTCGACTGCGTGGTGGCCGGCCAGGGACAGGCCACCATCACCTGGTACAAGCGTGGTGGGTCCCTCCCAGCCAAGCACCAGGTAGGTGGGGACACCGGTGGGGTGGTGGACGGTGGCCGTGGGTGGCTGGTTGATGCCACCACCTCCTGCCATTGTGTCCCTAGATTTCGGGGTCCCGCCTGCGGCTGTCACAGCTCTCGGTGGCCGATTCAGGGGAGTATGTGTGCCGGGCGGACACAGGCAGCGTCTCCCGTGAGGCCACCATCACTGTCACTGTCACCTCCCATGACAGCTCCAGCTACCGTGAGTGCAGCTACGGGGCGACAGAGGACACTGGGGGGAGATGGGGTCCATGGGTGACCTCGGTGGCTTCCCTGTCCCTTTGTCCCTGCAGGTCTGCAGAGCCCCATCATCTCCATCGACCCGCACAGCATGGCGGTGGCACCAGGTGAGGATGCCACCTTCAAGTGCCGCATCCACGATGGCGCCCGGCCCGTCAACATCACTTGGCGGATGGGACCGGGCCAACATCTCCAAGGTATAGTGGTCCCCAGGGTGGTCACGGCGTGGTCCCCAGGGTGGTCCTGGTGTTGACGGCTCCTCCTTACCCAGACAACGTGAAGATCAGCACCAACGGCTCAGTCATCTCCATCACCCGCGCCCACGTGGGCAACCAGGGCGCCTACCACTGCGTGGCCTCCAACCGCTTTGGCGTCGCCAGCAGCGTTGTCAACCTCCTGGTGCAAGGTGCGAGGTGGCCAGGGTGGCCCTGTCCCTGTCCACATGTGCTCCAGATGCCCCTGGGGTGGTGGTGTCCCCATGCCTATGTCCTCCATGTGCTCCAGGTGCCCCTGGGGTGGTGATGTCCCCATTGCTATCCCCATGTTGACATCTCCCATATGCTCCAGGTCCTCCCAGTGTAGTGGTGTCCCCATCCCACGTCCTCTCCATGCTCCAAATGGTCCTGGAGTGGTGGTGTCCCCATCCCCATGTCCTCCATGTGCTGTAGATGCTCCGGGGGTAGTGGTGTCCCCATGCCCATGCTGATGTCCTCCTCATACACCAGATGTTCCCAGGGTGATGGTGTCCCCGTTGCCATGCCACCATCCTTAGTGCTGGTATCCCCATCCCCTTGCTGATGTCCTCTGCCTTCTCCAGGTGCCCCCACCGTGTCGGTGATGCCACCGGGCCCTGTGACAGTGAAGGAGGGCAAATCCCTCAGCCTGGAGTGCCTTGGCCGGGGTGAACCGCGGCCACTAGTGCGCTGGAGCCGTCTAGGCTCTCGGCAGAAGGTGGAGCACCAAACACTGCTGCACATGGACAGCCAGGCCATCCTGCAGGTGAGCAGGGCACCCCGGGGTGCTGTGGGGCGCTGGTGGGTGCCCCATGCTCACCACCCACCCTGTCCCTCCTCCACCAGCTCTCGCCGGCCAAGCCGGAGCATGCCGGGACCTACGTCTGCACGGCACACAGCGCCTTGGGTTCGGCACAAGCCCGGGTGGACGTCAGTGTGGAGACGGCACAGCGGCACCCTGGTGCCCCGGAGGTCACCGCGCCTCCCACCGTTACTGTGGTGGCTGGGGACACTGCCACGCTGCACTGCACGGCCAGAGGTACGGGGAGGATGGAGGATGGTAGCAGAGCAGGGGTATCTTGACGCAGTACCCTAACACCATGGTGATGGGCACCGGTGTTGCCCGTAGGTGAGCCGGCACCGCGGATCGAGTGGTCGAAGCTGCGGGCGCCTCTGCCCTGGCAGCACCGGGTGGTGAATGGCAGCTTGGTCATCCCCCGTGCCGCGCAGCAGGACTCGGGCCAGTACATCTGCAACGCCAGCAGCCCCACCGGCTTTGCCGAAGTCTTCGTCACCCTCGACGTGGAGAGTAAGGGGGTAGCAGGGGGTCGGGGTGCTCCTGGGTCCATCCTGCCATCTCCACTATCTCCTTCCCCCCTGCTGTTGCCATCCTTGGCTCCTCTCCACCCTTCCTCTGCACGTGGACATCTCCATCACCTCTCCCACCCTCCCATCTAGCCCTTCCTTGTGGATCCATCCTCACTCCATCCTGGCACTCATCCTTCTCTCCATCTCCTCTCAAGCTCCATCATCCAGCTCTTCCCTCATGGATCTGTCCATGCACTTGTCCCATCCCATCTACTTCTGCTCTCTCCTCCATCCATCCCCTGTTCTTGGATCTGTCCATTGCTCATCCATCCCAGCTCACACCCATCTCTCCATCTACTCTCACACCCCTCCATCCATCCCTTCCTTGTGGATTTATCCATCTTGTCCAGCCCAGCACACACCTATCTCTCAATCTCCTCTCAAACTCCTCCATCCACCCCTTCCTGGTGGATTCACCCATCACTCAACCATCCCAGCTCACATCCACCTCGCCATCTCCTCTCACACCCCTCCATCCACCCCTTCCTGGTGGATTCATCTATCACTCATCCACTCCAGCACATGCCCATCTCTCCATCTCCTAACTCCTCCATCCATCCCTTTCTTGTGGATTCATCCATCTCATCCATCCCAGCACATACCCATCTCTTCATCTCCTCTCACACCTCCATCCATCTCTTCCTCGTGGATTCATCCACCACTCATCCATCGCAGCTCACATCCATCTCTCCATCTCCATTCACACCCCTCCATCCACCCCTTCCTTGTCGATTCATCTATCACTCATCCACCCCAGCACAGGCCCATCTCTCCATCTTCTCTCAAACTTCTCCATCCATCCCTTCCTTGGGGATCCATCCATAATTTGTCCATCACACCTCACATCCATTCCTCCCCCTCCTCTCACACCCCTCTGTCTACCCTTCCTCATGGATCCATCCATTGCTACATCCATCTGGGCCATCCCAGCTCATATCCACTTCTCCATCTCCTCTCACACTCCTCCATCCACTCCTTCCTGGTGGATTCATCCATCTCTTGTCCATCCCAGCACACGCCCATCTCTCCATCTTCTCTCAAACTTCCCCATCCATCCCTTCCTCATGGTTCCATTGATCTCCAGTCCATCCCAACACACACCCACCTCCCTCTCCACCGCACCCACTGACACCCTCCTTGCCCCGTTGACCCATTCATTGCCCCGTTGACCCATTCACTGCGCCATCCCGGCTGCAGCCGAGCGCTGACAGTACCCACCATCCCTGCAGCACCGCCATATGCCACCAGCCTGCCGGAGGAGACCACGGTGCGTGCCGGCGACGCACTGCAGGTGCAGTGCCTGGCCCACGGCACCCCACCGCTGCTCTACGCTTGGGACAAGGTCAACGGCAGCCTCTCGGCACGCGTCATCCACCGTGCCGGCCTCCTCCGCATCAGCCCAGTGTTGCCCGCCGACGCCGGCACCTACCGCTGCTTTGTCACCAACCGCGTCGGCACTGCCGAGACCTTTGCCCACGTGGCCGTCCATGGTGAGCTCCCCCCGCAACGGGGATGCCTCACGCCACGGATGCCTGTGCCACCGGGTACCATCAGGGCTTTGTGTCCCGCCCAGGTGATGCTGGGGACAGTGGGGACAGCGGCAGCGGTCCCTTGACCGTACGGGTGACACCGGGGAGCCTCGTCAAGGGAGTGGGCGGCACTGCCGAATTCGCCTGCGCCGTCTCGGGGGATCCACGGGCGCGTCTGGAGTGGCTGAAGGACGGCGGGGAGCTGCCCCCCACCCACAGCGTGCGGGATGGGGTGCTGCGGTAAGGAGGGGAGGAACGGGGCGGTGGGGACACCCCCCCTCCTCGCCGGCCCTCCGTGGGGTCCCACACCCCGGCTGTTGTCCCCGCAGGATTCCGGAGCTGGCGTGGGGGGCACAGGGGGTGTACGTGTGCCGGGCCAGCGCCCCGGGCGGGCAGGCGGAGGACAGGGCCACCCTCACCGTCCAGGGTAGGAGCATCACCCGTGCACTGGGGGACACGGGCATCCCCTGTCCTGTCCCCCACGAACACTGGCGCCCCGGGACCCCCATCTCCCCAAACCCAGGGGCGCCCACTGACCCCGTCTCCCCATACCCATTGGCGCCCCAGGACCCCCATCTCCCCATTCCTGTGGGTGCCCTGGTACCCCCCATTTCCATACACCCATGGGCACCCCAGTACCGCCCACCTCTCCCCATGCCTGCGGACACCCCAACACCCCCAGTCTCTCCCCACACCCATGGGCACCCCGGTACCCCCAATCTCTCCCCATGGCCATGAGTACCCCAACACCCCCATTCTCTCTCCATGCCCGTGGCCACCCCAGTGGCCTCCCCATGCCCTCAAGCAGCCCGTTTGTCCCCATCTGTCACTCCTCTGGTTGGGACCCCAGACGACGATTCCAGGGGGGCACCCGAAAACCCCGCTGTCCCCCCTCAAGCTCTCCCCAGGGCCCTGATCAACATCCGGACGGCGGTGCAGACGGTGCTGGCGGGGACGGCGGTGGAGCTGGAGTGCCTGGGCTTGGGTGAACCCCGTCCCCATGTCACCTGGAGCAAAGTGGGGGGCCGTATCCGCCCCGGGGTGCTGGTCCGCGCCGGCACCCTCACCATCGAACGGGTGGAACGGGCGGATGCCGGGCAGTACCGCTGCACCGCCACCAACGCCGTGGGCACCGTCCAGTCCCACGTCATCCTCCACGTGCAAGGTGAGGCTGGGGACGTGGCGGCGGGGGACACGCACGGTGTCACCACGGGGTGGTGACACCTCTGTGCGTCCCCAGCCACCCCCCAAATCGCCGGGCAGCCGGAGGTGAAGGAGGTCTCGGTGGGTTCGGCGGCTGTTTTGCCCTGCTTGGCATCCGGCTTCCCGGTGCCGGAGATCAGCTGGAGCAAGGTGAGATGGAGGGGTGCGGGGATGAGGGCGCAGGGATGGGGGGAGCGCCCTATGGGTGCTGACCCCCCCCACCCCGCTGTGCCGCAGCTGGAGGGGGAGCTGCCGGCGGGTGCCAGGACGGAGGGGAACGTCCTGACGCTGCCGGCCGTGCGCCACGAGGACGCCGGCGTCTACGCCTGCGCCGCCACCAACCACCGCGGCCAGGAGACGGCTTACTACGTCCTCAAGGTCCGAGGTGAGGACGGACGGACAGATGGATGGACGGGGGTGGGGGGGGGGGGGGTGATGAACCCCCACCCCTCCTGACCACCCCCACGTCCCCACAGAGCGCCTGGTCCCCTATTTCGGGCAGACGCCCCGCTCCTTCCTCCCCCTGCCCACCATCAAGGATGCCTACAAGAGGTTCGAGATCCTCATCACCTTCCGCCCGGACGCCGCCGACGGTGAGCGCCGACGGGACCCCCATGTCCCCCCTCCATCCCTCCCTCCTCCCTTCCCTCTCCATCCCTCCCTCCATCCTCCCCTCTCCCTCCTTTAGCTCCCGTTCTCTATTCAACCAACCCCCCCCCCCCCCCCCACCTTACGGGGGAGAGTTCTCCTCCATCCTGGGGGTATTTTGGGGTCCCCCAGGATGTGACACACACCCCCCCCTCTTCCCTGCGGTGGGGACCATTCTGCCTGACCCGCTGCCACCCCACAGGGCTTCTCCTCTACAACGGGCAGCGGAAAACCAGCGGCGCCGACTTCATCTCCTTCGGTTTGGTGGGCGGCCGCCCCGAATTTAGGTGAGACCCATGAGTGGGTGCTATGGGGGAAGGAGGGCGGGGGAAAGATGGGTGCCAACACCCTCTTACACCCATTGTACCTCCTCCCCCCCTTAAAAATAAGGTTTGACGCTGGGTCGGGCATGGCCACCATCCGGCACCCGACGCCGCTGCGGTTGGGCGAGTACCACACCGTCCGTCTCCTCCGCAACCTCACCCGGGGTTCGCTGGAGCTGGACGGGCACCCCCCGGTTAACGGGACCTCCCAGGTATTTTTTTTGAGGGGGAAAATTGGGCTGGGGAGGGGGGGGAAAGGGGGGGGGGCATGTGTCAGGGTGCCGGAGGTGGTGCCCACCCGCTTGTCCCCGCAGGGGAAGTTTCAAGGGCTGGATCTGAACGAGGAGCTGTACCTGGGGGGTTACCCCGATTTCGGCGCCGTGGCTAAAACGGGGCTCAGCCGCGGTTTCATGGGTGAGCGATGGGGTTTTTTTGGGGGGGGGGGGGGGGCAGTGGGGTATGGGGGGGGGCTGAGCATCGTGTCACACCCCCACACTCCCCCCCCCCCCCCCCCAAATCCATCTGCATCCCTCGGCAGGCTGCGTGCGCCAGCTCCGCATCCAAGGGGAGGAGGTGGCTTTTGGGGACATGGACCTGCAGGCGCACGGTGTCACCAGTTGTCCCACCTGCCAGGACCAGCCGTGCCAGGTGAGGCTGGGGGTGACGCCCACCCATCGCCACCCTTCCCCACCCGTCGCTGACGGTGTCATGTCACACACCCCGCCCCTCCCTCCCCAGAACGGTGGCGTGTGCCAGGACGCCGAGAGTGGCACCTACATCTGCCGTTGTCCCCACGGCTTCACCGGCAGCAACTGCGAGTACTCGCAGGCTTTGCATTGTCACCCAGGTAAGGTGCCCGCCCCGTGGGGACGTCACCGTGATGTCTCTCCCCCCGTGGGTGCTCACGGCTTGTCACCCTACAGAGGCTTGTGGGCCTGATGCCACCTGCATCAACCGGCCGGACGGGCAGGGCTATACCTGCCGCTGTCACCTGGGCAAGGCTGGAGAGAGGTGCACCGAGGGTGAGCATGGCCGGGGACACGGGCACAGGGGTGGCACCGCCCTGGGGACATGGGCACAGGGTGGGGACCACCCCATGGAGATGGGAACGGGGCTGGGGAACACCCTGGGGAGATGGGGACCACCCTGGGGAGATGGGGACATGGCTGGGGACCACCTTGAGGACACGGACAGAGGGCTGGGACCGTCCCAGGGAGATGGACACAGGGCTGGAGACCACCCCAGGGGACACGGGCAGAGGGCTGGGGACCACCCTGGGGAGATGGGCACCATGGGCATGGAGGATGGGTACCACCCCAAGGAGATGGGCACCATGGGCATGGAGATTTGGGTACCACCCTGGGGAGATGGGCACCATGGGCATGGAGGATGGGTACCACCCCGGGGAGATGGGCACCATGGGCATGGAGATTTGGGTACCACCCCAAGGAGATGGGCACCATGGGCATGGAGATTTGGGTACCACCCTGGGGAGATGGGCACCATGGGCATGGAGGATGGGGTACCACCCTGGGGAGATGGGCACCATGGGCATGGAGGATGGGTACCACCCCGGGGAGATGGGCACCATGGGCATGGAGGATGGGTACCACCCTGGGGAGATGGGCACCATGGGCATGGAGGATGGGGTACCACCCTGGGGAGATGGGCACCATGGGCATGGAGGATGGGTACCACCCCGGGGAGATGGGCACCATGGGCATGGAGGATGGGTACCACCCTGGGGAGATGGGCACCATGGGCATGGAGGATGGGGTACCACCCTGGGGAGATGGGCACCATGGGCATGGAGGATGGGTACCACCCTGGGAAGATGGGCACCATGGGCATGGAGGATGGGTACCACCCTGGGGAGATGGGCACCATGGGGATGGAGGATGGGGTACCACCCCAAGGAGATGGGCACCATGGGGATGGAGGATGGGGTACCACCAGTCAGGCACTGATTTGGGGATGCCACAGGCGAGGCGGTGAGCGTGCCATCATTCGGTGAGGTGGGCGCCTTCGTCTCCTACCCACCCCTCACCAACGTCCACCATGAGCTGCGGGTGGAGGCCGAGTTCCTGCCGCTGGCACCCGACGGGCTCCTGCTCTTCAGCGCCGGCAAAGCTGCCCCCGTCGAGGACTTCGTGGCCTTGGCCATGGCCGGTGGCCACCTCGAGTTCCGCTACGAGCTGGGCTCAGGTGGGCTGGCACGGTGACAGGGGTCCTGGTGGCACTGCAGCGGGTCTGGTGGCACCAGGGACCCCGGGTATAGGTGGGGTGGCCTGGCATTACTGGGGACCGCTGGTGTCATTGGGGCCACCAAGTGTCACCGGCATCCCTTGGCACAATTGGGGTCCCCGAGCGTCACTGGGGTCCTCTGGCACCACTGGGGTCACCAAGCGTCATTGGGTCCCTTGGCAGCATTAGGGTCTTCAGGAGCTACCAGGGTCCCTGGGCATCACTGGGGTCCCCCCGGCGTCACTTGGGTCACCCGGCATCACATGGTGTCCCTTGGTGTCACTGGCATCTCCAGGCAGTGCCAGGGTCCCCTGGCATCACCAGCGTCCCCAAATGTTACCAGGGTGCCCTGGTGTCACTGGGATGCCCTGCCATCACCTGGGTGCCTAGGCACTGCCAAGTGTCCCCAGGCATCACTGTCGCACCACTGGTGTCCCCTGGTGTCACCGGGCTCCCCTGTCACCACTGGGGTCCCCCAGCATCACGCAGGGCACCTCCCAGGTCCCCAAGCATCCCTAATGTCCCCTGGTGTCCCCCGCCCCCCCCTGTGATGCCACCATCCCGTCCCCCACAGGCCCGGCGGTGCTCCGGAGCACCGAGCCGGTGACACTTGGCCACTGGCACCGAGTGATGGCCGAGCGGGTTCACAAGGACGGGACGTTGGTGGTGGATGACGCCGCCCCGGTGAAACGCTCCTCGCCCGGCAAGAGCCAAGGTCTCAACCTCCGCTCCCCCCTTTACTTGGGGGGCACCGAACCCCCCCTGCGCCCCCCAACCAACGCCTCCTTCCGGGGCTGCATCGGCGAGGTGAGACCCCCCATCCCTGTCCCCATCCTCGTCCTGGATGCCTGGGTCCCCTCGGGTTGACCCCTGACGCCCCCATCTTGGTGTGTGTCCCCCCATCTTGGTGTGTGTGTCCCCCCCAGGTCTCCATCAACGGGAAGAAGGTGGATTTGTCCTACAGCTTCCTGCGGAGCCGCGGCGTGGGGCAGTGCGGGCAGCGCTCGCCCTGCCTGCAGGCTGCCTGCCTGCACGGGGGCCGCTGCCTGCCCCTGCCTGCCGCCACCCCCGCCCACCGCTGCCTCTGCCCGCCCGGCTTCAGCGGTGAGTCGCACACGCGTGTGCGGGGAGGGCACGCGCGGGTTGCGTGTGCGCGCCGGGGGCGCGGTTGCTGCGCTATGCGTGCGCGCTCTGAGGGGCTGTGCGCCTGTGCAGTGCTTGCGTGTGCGCAGGGCCTGCAAGCGCGTGCGCTGCGCGCGCGTGTGCGCTGCGCGGGCATGTGTGCGCCATGCGTGCGTGTGTGGTGTGCACGCGTGTGTACAAGTATGTGCACTGTGCTTGTGTGCTGCATCCGCATGTGTGCAAGTGTGTGCTGTGTGTGCGTGTACACTGCGCATGCTTGTGGGCAGTGCATGCGTGTGCACTGTGTGTGCATGTGTGCACGTCTGCTGTGCATGCACATGCACTGTGCTTACATATGTGCTACAGAAGCGTGTGTGCTGCACGTGCATGTGTGCAGCCCATGTGTGCACTGTGTGTGTGTGTGCTGTGCGTGCAGGTGCAGGTGCATGTGCGCTGTGCATGCGCATGCCCTGCATGCATGTGCACGGCATAGATGCGTGCTGCATACACACGTGCTGTGCGTGCACGTGCGTGCCCTGCACACGCGCATGTGCTGTGTTCGCATTTGTGCTGCGCGCTGTGTGTGCATGCAGTTTGCAAGTGGCTGCATCTGCTGTGCACGCGCAGTGTGTGCGTGTGTGGTGTGTGCCGTTGGCACGCGTGCGTGCGTGCTATGCACTGGGTGCGGGCTGCACGTGTGTGCATCTGCTGTGGGTGCACTTATGTGTGTGCACGCACAGTGTGTGCCGATCGCACATGTGCATGGCGCACACACGCGTGTACCGTATGCACGCGGGCTCCTGGCGTGCATGCTCGCCGAGCGTGTGCGTGCCGGGGCAAACCCCAGGGCGGCCGGCCAGCCGAGGTTTGGTGACCCCCCTGGCCACCCGGTGTCACCCTCCGTGTCCCCAGGGCCGCGCTGCGAGCGGGAGGAGGACCGCTGCCTGCACCGCAACCCCTGCCAGCACGGCGGCACCTGCAAGGGCAACGCCTGCCTCTGCCCGCAGGGCTACACCGGCCCCTACTGCCAGCACAGTGAGTCGGGGGACACCTGGGGACACTTGGGGACATTTGGGGACATGGGGGGGGACGCCACATGCCACCCCATCCCCGACCCCCCTCCTCCCGCAGGTTTGGCGCTGGCGGAACTGGACCAGGACTGGCAGGAAGGCAGCGGGGGCGGCGGTAGGTCCCTGCATCCGTTTTTCCCCCTTTTTGCACCCAAAAGCGACGCCACGGGCGTGGCAGCTGGGTGTGGGCCCCCCCCTCATCCCCCCCCTCATCCCCCCCCTCCCCTCCATGTCCCCGCAGACGCCCCCGGACAGTTCAGCGCCGCTTTCCGGGACGGCTCCTACCTGGCCCTGCCCGGTCACCTCTTTCCCCGCGGGTGAGTGACACCGGGGACGCGACACCCCCGCGTGGGGTGCTGCAACACACCCCCCCCCCCGCCCCATCCCTGCAGCATGCGTGGGGCGTTGCAGCCTCCCCGGGGGGGGTTGCAGCCTCTCCCGTGGCGTTGCACCACTCCCCGCAGCGTTGCACCCGTGGCAGCGTTGCAGCCCGACTGCAGCGTCGCGCCCTTCCCGTGGCGTCGTATCCGTTGCAGCGTTGCGCCCATCAGCGTTGCACCCTTTCCACGGTGTTGCACCCATCGCAGTGTTGCACCGACTGCAGCATTGCACCCTTCTCATGGTGTTGCACCCCTTGCAGCGTTGCATCCTGACTGCAGCATTGCACTCATCGCAGTATTGCGCCCTCTCCCAGGGTGCTGCACCCATCGCGGCGTTGTACCCCTCCAGGGTGCTGCACCCCTCCCAGCGGCGTTGCCCCCATCGTGGCATTGCCCCCGTCGCTGCATCGCACCCTTGCCATGGGTGTTGTGCCCGTTGCAGCCTTGCATCCTTCCTGGGGCGCTGCACCCTTCCCGCTGCGGTGCACCCTTCCTTCCTTGGGCATTGCACCCTCACAGGGTGCTGCACCCCTTTCCCGCAGCATCGCACCCGTTGCCGCTTCGCACCTTTCCCGCGGTGCTGCACCCATCGGGGTGCTGCAGCCTTCCCGGGGTGCTGCACCCATCACGACATTGCGCCCGTCCTGGGCTGTTGCGCCCTTCCCAGGGTGCTGCATCTTTCCCAGGGTGCTGCACCCACCCTGGGGTGCTGCAGCCTTCCTGGGGCACTGCAGCCATCATGGTACTGCGACCTTCCCGGGGTGCTGCACCCATCGTGGCGTTGCGCCCTTCCCGGGGTGCTGCACCTTTCCCGGGGTGCTGCAACCTTCCTGGGGTGCTGCACCCATTGTGGTACTGCAGCCTTCCCGGGCTGTTGCACCTTTCCCAGGGTGTTGCACCCACCCTGGGGTGCTGCAACCTTCCCGGGGTGCAATGCCATCATAGTACTGCACCCACCCCGGGGTGCTGCACCCATCGTGGCATTGCACCCATCCCGGGCTGTTGCACCTTTCCCAGGGTGCTGCAACCTTCCCGGGGTGCTGCACCTTTCCCAGGGTGCTGCACCCACCCCAGGGTGCTGCAACCTTCCTGGGATGCTGCAGCCATCATGGTACTGCACCCACCCCCGGGTGCTGCACCCATCATGGCATTGCACCCATCCTGGGCTCTTGCGCCCTTCCCGGGGTGCTGCAGCCACCCCGGGGTGCTGCAACCTTCCCGGGGTGCAATGCCATCATGGTACTGCAGCCTTCCTGGGGTGCTGCACCTTTCCCGGGGTGCTGCACCCATCGTGGCATGGCACCCGTCCTAGGGTGCTGCGGCTTTCCCAGGGTGCTGCACCCTTCCCGGGGTGCTGCAGCCTTCTCGGGGTGCTGCACCCATCGTTGCATTGCACCCACCCCGGGGTGCTGCACCCTTCCTCGGGTGCTGCACCCACCCCGGGGTGCTGCAGCCATCATGGTACTGCGACCTTCCCGTGGTGCTGCGCCCATCGCGGCATTGCACCCATCCCGGGGTGCTGCAGCTTTCCCGGGGTGCTGCACCCTCCCTGGGGTGCTGCGCCCACCCCGGGGTGCAGCCCCCCCCGAGCCGTGCCCCTCTCCTTGCAGCGCACCCGAGGCGCCCGAGAGCATCGAGCTGGAGCTGCGGACGGGCAGCGCCGAGGGGCTGCTGCTGTGGCACGGGGCGGTGAGCGGGACAGCGGGGGGGGGGACACCGCCGGGGAGGGGACCGGGGTGCGGAGCGCCCCCCCCTCTCAGGGTGGGGGTCAGGGTGCCCCCCCCCACCCCGCTCACCGCCCCGCTGCGCCCGCAGGAGCCCGGCGAGGGTGGCAAAGCCAAAGACTTCATTGGCCTCGGCTTGAAGGACGGGCACCTGGTGTTCAGGTGAGCGGGGGGACCCGGTGTCACCCCGGGGTGCTCCCCGTCACCCGAGGTGCCACGTGCCACCCAAGGGTGCTCCCGGCACTGAGCCCATGTCACCCCTGCAGCTACCAGCTGGGCAGCGGCGAGGCCACCATCGTCTCCGAAGACCCCATCAACGACGGCGAGTGGCACCGGGTGACAGTGACGAGGTGGGTGGGGGTCGGGGTGGGGGTCGGGGTGGGGGTCGGGGTGTGGGTGCTGATGGGTGCCGCGCAGGGAGGGCCGGCGCGGACAGCTGCAGGTGGACGGGGAGGAGCCGGTGAGCGGGGAGTCGCCGGGAGCCAACATCATGGCCAACACACAGGGCAGCATCTACGTGGGTACGGTGACAGCCGGGGGACACGGCGGGACGTGGGGTGGGACATGGGGTGGGACATGGGACGGGAGGTAGGATGGAACATGGGATGGAACATGGGATGGACATGGGGTGGGACATGGGACGGGAGGTAGGATGGAACATGGGATGGACATGGGGTGGGACATGGGATGGGACGTAGGATGGACATGGGGTGGGACATGGGACGGGACATGGGGTGGGATGTAGGATGGAACATGGGGTGGGACATGGGATGGGATGTAGGATGGAACATGGGGTGGAACATGGGATGGACATGGGGTGGGACATGGGATGGGACGTAGGATGGACATGGGGTGGGACATGGGATGGGACGTAGGATGGAACATGGGGTGGGACATGGGACGGGACGTAGGATGGAACACGGGACGGACATGGGGTGGGACATAGAGTGGGACACAGGATGGACATGGGATGGGGCATGGGATGGACATGGGATGGACATGGGGTGGGATGGGGTGGGACACAGGATGGACATGGGAGGGGACACGGAATGGGACACAGGGTGGGATGCAGTGTGAGACATGGGATGGGACATGGGATGGACATGGGCTGGGACATGGAATGGAATGCAGGATGGGACATGGGATGGACATCGGATGAGACACAGGATGGGACGTGGGAAGGGGACATGTGATGGGACATGGGATGGGGCAGAGGATTGACGTAGGGTGGGACACGGCATGAACATGGGGAGGGGACGTATGATGGAACATGGGATGGGACACGTGATGGACATGGGATGGGACATGGGAGAGGGCATGGGATGGATATAGGATGGAATGTGGGATGGACACCGGGTGGGTCATGGAAAAGGGACACTTGATGGGACATGGGATGGGACACGTGATGGACATGGGGTGGTGACACCTGATGGACGTGGGATGGGACGTGGGATGGGAAACATGATGGACACGGGGTGGGGGCAGCTGATGGACATGGGATGGGACATGGGATGGGACACATGATGGACATAGGGTGGGGACACCTGATGGATGTGGGATGGGACATGGGATGGACACGGGGTGGGGGCAGCTGATGGGACATGGGATGGGATGTGGGATGGACATGGGGTGGGGACACCTGATGGACATGGGATGGGACATGGGATGCGACACATGATGGACATGGGGTGGGGACACCTGATGGACGTGGGATGCGACATGAGATGGGACACATGACGGACATGGGGTGGGGACACCTGATGGACATGGGATGGGACATGGGATGCGACACATGATGGACATGGGGTGGGGACACCTGATGGACATGGGATGGGACATGGGATGGACATGGGGTGGGGGCAGCTGATGGACATGGGATGGGACGTGGGATGGACACGGGGTGGGGGCAGCTGATGGGACATGGGATGGGACACATGATGAACATGGGGTGGGGACACCTGATGGACGTGGGATGCGACATGAGATGGGACACATGATGGACATGGGGTGGGGGCAGCTGATGGACATGGGATGGGATGTGGGATGGACACAGGCAGGGGACACAGGAGAGGACACCAGGCGAGCCCGGCGGGTGTCCCCCCACCGACGTGTCCCCCCGTGTCCCCCCGCGTGCCCCCGCAGGCGGCGCCCCGGACCCCCGCAGCCTGACGGCCGGCAAGTTCACCTCTGGCATCACGGGGTGCCTGCGGGGGCTGGCGCTGGCGTCCGCCGGGGCCCCCCGGCACCCCATCGACCTGCGGCACGGCGCGGTGGGGGGGTCCCCCGCCCCGCCCTGCCCCTCCTAACCCCCTCCCCCAAATACATTTCCGGGGGAATTTGGCCAATTTTATTCTTTTCCAAAAAAAAAAAAGCCAGGAGGAAACGGTGCTTTGCTGCCCCGGGGTGACTCCGGGGGGGGGGGGGGGGGGGGCGGCCGGGACCCCCAAAAATGTTTACAGCCCACACCCCCCCCACACCCCCATGAGCCCTGGCCCCCCGAAAAACGCGCCGGGGCGGCCGGGCCGCCTGGGGGCCCTGCGGGGTGGGGGCGCGAGGGACAATCGGGGTGCTGGCGCGGCCCCCCCAGGGGACAGCTATTAAAGGAGAGAGAACCAATGCGGCTGCCGCGTACCGGACTGCGCCGGGGGGACGGGGGGGGTATGGTATGGGGGGTATAGGGGGTACGGGGGTGGGGTGGGGGTATGGGACGGGGGGTATAGGGGGTACGGGGGTGGGAGAGGGGTAGGGGGGTGGGGGTATAGGGGGTACAGGGGGTGGGGTGGGGGTATAGGGGGTATGGGATGGGGGTATAGGGGGTACGGGGGGTATGGGGGGTGGGATGGGGGTATAGGAGGTATAGGGGGTAGAATGGGGGTATAGGGGGTATGGAGGTGGGGTGGGGGTATGGGATGGGGGTATGGGGGGGTGGGATGGGGGGTATAGGGGGTACAGTGGTGGGATGGGGGTATAGGGGGTACGGGGGTGGGGTGGGGGGGGTGATATGGAGGGGGTATGGGATGGGGGGATGGTATGGGGGGGTATGGTATAGGGGAGTATAGGGGATATGGGGGGGGTTATGGTATGGGGGGATGGTATGGGGGTATAAGGGGGTATGGGAGGGTTATGGTATGGGGGGATATGGAGGGGGTATGGGGCGGTTGTGGTATGCGGATATGGTATGGGGAGGTGGTATAGGGAATATGGTATGGGGGGTATGGTATGGTGGGGGGTATGGTATGGTATGGTATGGTATGGTATGGTATGGTATGGTATGGTATGGTATGGTATGGTATGGTATGGTATAGGGGGGTGGTTTGGGGGGTATGGAGGAATGGTATGTGGGATCCGATATGGGGGGTGGTATGGGGGATATAGGGGGTATGGCAGTGTATGGTATGGGGGGTAATATGGGGAGGTATGGGGGGGGGGGGGGGGATCATGGGGGGTGTAGTATGGCATGGGGGGTACGGTATGGGTTGGGGTATCCGGGGGTACGGTATAGGCGGTGAGGTCCGGGGGCGGTTATGGTATGGGGTCCGGGGGGGAATGGTACGGGCCGGGGCCGGGGGGGAGCCACCTCCCGCGGCGCGCGCAGGCCCCGCCCCCATGCGCGTCGCGCGTCGCAGCCCGTCAGCGTCAGCGCCTCGCGCCCCTCAGCGCGTCGCGCGTGTGGCGTCACCGGCTCTGACGGCGGCGGCGGCGGCGGCGGGAGGGGCCGGGCGGGACCGGGCCGGGAGCGGGAGCGGGGCAGGCCCAGGCCCAGGCCCGGGCCGCAGCCGGGGGGGAGCGGCGGCGGCGGCGGTGGCGGCGATGGCGCCGCGGCTGCAGCTGGAGAAGGCGGCGTGGCGTTGGACCGAGACGGTGCCGCCCGAGGCGGTGGCGCAGGAGCACATCGAAGCGGCCTACCGCGTCGGGCTGGAGCCCTGCCAGCGCGGCGCCTGCCGGTACCGCCGGGCCTTCCCCCCAACACACACACACACACACACCCGGGGCCGCCCCTCCGCCACCTCCCGGCCCCCTCCCCGCTCCGTCAGGGCTGCGGGCGACCCCAAACCTCCCCCCTTCCCCGCCCCCTCTTTGGCGTCTGGCGGATCCCCCTTCCTTTCCCCGGGGGCCCTAAGCCCCTTTCAGGGCTGGAGGGGGACCCCCACGTTCCGCCTCCCTCCCGTGAGGCTGGGGGAGCACACTGCCCTTTCTGGGTCCCTCAGAGTCGGTGGGGACCCTCCCCACATTCCGTTCATTGGGGCCCCCATTCCCCGGAATTTGGGTCGGGGAGGGGGGGGGGAGCGCTCCCTGCCTGGCTTCCCGGATATAGGGGACCCCCCCGGGGTTGTGGGGGACACCTCTCCCTGCCTGGCTCCCCGGATATAGCCCACCCAGGTCCGGGTTGCGGGGCACCCTTCTTCTTGCCTGGCTTCCCGGTTATTGGGGACGCTCACCCGGGATTGGGGGATGCTTACCCGGGATTGTGGGGGACCCCACTCCCTTCTTGGCTCCCCAGATATAGGGAACCCCCCTGGGACCTGTAGTCTTCCCTGGGGTCCCACTTTTTGCCTCGCCGCTAGTTCTCCATCCCTCAGGGTCTCGTTGTTCTTCCCTAACCACCATTTTTGGGGGGTGCAGGGGGACCCCTGTCCCACCCTGTTCACTCTAATTAGCATTCTAGGCTCCCCTCTGTTGTCCTCATCTCCTACTGTCACCTCCCCAAAGGACAACAGTGTCCCTTCTGCTGGAGGTGACAGTTGGGACGGGTGCTGGTTCTACAGGAGGAACTGCCGGGGGAATCCCAACTGCCTGGTGGGCATCGGGGAGCACGTCTGGCTGGGCGAGATAGATGAGAACAGCTTCCACAACATTGACGACCCCAACTGCGAGCGCCGCAAGAAGGTAGACCACCCCCCCAGCCCCTTCAGAAGCCCTTTCAAGCCCCTGGGGGAAGATGGGGACAAGGGCAGGTGACACCTTGTGTCCCCCAGTAGCCAGGGAGTTTGGGATGTGGCTGTTTGTACGATGCTGGAGCGGCGTTTTCCTGACAAACAGACATAAAGCGGCCGCCCCAACTGTTGGATTTCTGCTTGCTCCTCCGCAGCGGCGAGTGACCACTGTTGCTTTCTCTCTTACGCCAGAACGCGTTCGTGGGCTTAACGAACCTCGGCGCCACGTGCTACGTCAACACTTTCTTGCAGATGTGGTTTCTTAACTTGGAGCTCCGACAGGCCCTCTACTTGTGTCCCAGCGCCTACTGCGAGTACGCGGCTGGAGAGGGCATCCCAAAAGACAAAGGTGGGTGGTTTTGCTCATTTTCTGCTAAACTTTTACATGCTGGCATCAGCTTGGAGGTAACGTTTATCGGGAGAATCGATGGGCGAAGCTACAATCGCTTGTCCAATCTCCACACCATTGTTTTTGAGTCCATTGCCCAGCTTTTAGGAGCAAACCGTCCTTTACCCGAGTTATTTCTTAAATCAATGTGATCTAATCTGGTTAAAAAAAATCCGATTTGGGTTTGTTTCATGCCGGGCTGCTCCCAAGCTGGTTCCCAGCTTAATGATGGTGCTGGGAGTGGAAGCACATGGGTTGGGCCTGATCTGTGCAACTGTGGAGCCGCACTCATCCCACGGGAGGGCAAAAATTTAGGTCCTCAGTACGAGTGAGGCCCTTCATTGCCTGCACAGTGGACACATGGGCCTCGGGCGGCGTACCTTTATGTATGGTATGACACTGTAGGTACACTCTGGGTCAGGGCAGCCACCTGTTGCTGTTTTTATGGTAATTCTAAATGAGGTCTCACCATTTAGAGTAAAAAAATAAGCTGTTGCTACAGGGTAGTTGGCACGCGCTGCTTAAACCATTCCTCACAGCTCGTGCTAGGCACTGCGGGGTATTTACAGATGGACTCGATGATCTTAAGGGTCTTTTCCAACCTAAATGATTCTATGTTTCTATGATATTTCACCTGCACTGGCACTGTGCTGTCATCACTGGCATGAACGGCTTCGGTTCTTGTGATAATTTAAAACAGCTTTTAAAAAGCGTATCACTTCTAATCGTTAAATTTGCCCATACAAAGAAAGAACAAGCAGATTACTGGAAACAGTTATCTCTTGCCTTGAATTACTTGCTGTAACTTGTGCAACTTGTTGTTTTTAATAGATTATGAGCCTCAGACCATTTGTGAACACCTCCAGTACTTGTTCGCCTTGCTGCAGAACAGCAAAAGGCGATACATTGATCCCTCTGGGTTCGTCAAAGCGCTGGGCTTAGACACGGGACAGCAGCAGGTAGGTTTGAGGCGCGCTCCTCAAGTAATTACCTTCTTTAAAGTGGCGTGAAACTACCCTTTTATGTTATTTTAGCATCTCTTTTAGGTTATTTTAGTTGGGATCTGCTTCTTGTGTACAAACACAAAGGGAGAAGGGGTGCTCGGGGCCCTTCCCATGTGGGAGGTCAGGAAGAGCCCAGGAGGCGATGGGATGGGGAGTGCTGTTAGCGCCTGATCGATGCCAGGGTGGGAGCAGAAGGTGCCATGAGGGTCCTTTCGCAGGTGCTTTATGGGCTGCTCCTCCCAGGGCAGTGGGGAGTTCAGTGGGGGTTGAAGGGTCCTCGCAGGGCAAAAAGACCTCGGTTCTGGTCACTGAGAGCCAGCTGAGGTCCAACACGAGCGTGTGGGGCAGAGAAAGCACAGTTAGAGAGGTGTGAGCACCTGCAGGGCTGTCTCCGAAGCTGAAGAGAGTTCAGGAGAAAGGCATGGCTTGAAAATACGCTTTGAGAAGCGAGGGAGAGACTGTTGGAGGAAGAGCCCGAGCACCGGCGTGCGTTTCCTCAGGAGGATGTGGGAGGGGAAGGAAGCGGTCACTACCGATCGGTGATACTAAAGGACAGCTGGGAGAGGCCAAAGCCCGTTTGTTCTCAGAAGAGGAGAGCAAAGGAGAGCGAGGGTGGGAGAGAAGGGCCCTGAGCTGAGTGTGGGGAAGCTCCTGAGCTTCGCAGGAGGGGACAAATTCACAGGGCAGCCTCTCATTTTTGGGGGTGTTTTTATTTTTCTTCTCACCTATAATGTAAGCAGGGAGAGCTTGAATTGCACGCTGAGCTTTGAAAGACGAGCATTAACAGGGTAGAAAACTCCGCAGGAGTGGTGGTGGTTTGTTTTTTTTTTTCCTCCAGAGCCCTGCGAGGAGCAGGGGCAGAAGTCAAACCGCCCCGTGCGGCTGGCCGGGAGCCAGGAGGACTCACGCCACGGTCTCATGCTGGGGGCCTCGCGCTCCTTTTGGACAAATTCCTCTTTTTCTTTAGTTCTCCCAACTGGTCTTTTTTTTTTTTTTTTTATTTTATTTTGTTTCTATTCAGCGCACGCCGCCGAAGCCTCTTGTGCAGCCTGTGTGTAGGGCTCCGGGTAATTTGCAGTAAATTAGCAATGAGGTTGTGATTGAGCTTTGTGCTGTGGCGTATTGTTAAGGGATTTGGCTTTCTCTTCTAGGATGCCCAGGAGTTTTCCAAGCTGTTCATGTCACTGCTGGAAGATACTTTATCCAAACAAAAAAACCCAGATGTTCGAAACATAGTGCAAAAGCAGTTCTGTGGAGAGTATGCCTATGTCACGGTGTAAGTATTTGATCTTTGGGAATAACCTTTCTGTAAATATTTAAACATTTTAGAAGAAGTTGAGGGGGGAAAAGATCCCTCCTCCCAACTGGAGCAGGCAAGTAAGCTTCTGCTGAAATGTTTTGTTAAGAGGTTTTGAGCTTTTAGGTTTCCTGATTCTGTGCGCTTGGTGGTGTTGCAGTTCTTCAGCTGCTCTTAACCTCTTAATGAAAATTTAGCAATTAAACCTGCCAGCGAGTTAACAGAACATAAAGTCCTGCAGCCGGAAAATGGAGTGCTTGGGTGTCGTATTTTCATTCCTGTGTTCTCAGAGCTGTGAATTTCACCTCAAAAATGATATGAAATGGCGTGTGAGTTGTAAGCAGGTGCGCCTGCTTTTCCTGGTAGATACTATTATCCCGTTACCACCTTTTTGCGGAGTGTTGGTGGTGTAGAGGTGTGAACCACATTAATTGTGATTTTTAAACAACTTTTTCTCCTGGTTTTATCACTCATGAAGTAGTTTACTAGTGGCCGGAGGGTTCAGACACATGAACCAGTGAACTTACCTCATGTGTCTTTGTCTTTTTTTTTTTTCCCCAATTGTAGCTGCAACCAGTGTGGCCGGGAGTCCAAACTCGTGTCTAAATTCTATGAGCTGGAGTTAAACATCCAGGGGCACAAGCAGTTGACAGACTGTATAACGGAATTTCTTAAGGTACGAGCTTGTTGGTTTTTGAGTCATGCTATTCTTAGCAAGGTGTTTTAATCCCTTCTTTCAATTAACAGCCTTTGAGATTGGTATTGGAGCGAAGTGACTGAGTTTTCTCAGTGAGATGTAAAAGGAAATTTTTTTCTGTGAATCCAGAAAACGAGGATTGAGTCACGCAGGCAAGGAGTGGCTCCGGACCAGAGTGTAACACAGTGTGCTACGGCGTTAAAAAGCACTTCAAAGCTGCATGTTTAGTTAAAATAATTTCCCAGCAAAGTTAGGAAAAAGTCACCTGAAGTCTGACAAGATGTCCCTGCGTGCTTTGTCATGGATAGCGCCGGGAGAATGCCTGCTTTTTGTGTTTTCTATATCGGTGCTCATCTGCGTAGCAACAGGAGATGTTCCCTGGTCTAAAGTGTGCTCTCAGAAATCCTGCGGAGGGCTGGGAATAGTTGCTGGAACAGCTGCAAGCGCTCTTAATTCGACTTGAAAATTTGCCTAGATCTTACATTAAGATTCGGCATCTTAAAGGTTCGAGGTGTGGATTCAACTCAAAATATTTAGGGCAGAACTAACCTGAAGCGTGACTCTATACCTGAACTGTCTGGCTGTTGGGCAGCGGCTGCGCTGATGCGCTCAGCAAACCGGTTGCTCTGCTTGCGGAAGGTCTGCTATGAAAACAGACTGGTTTGCGTACATGCGTTAAAATCCTGAAACGGTGAACTTCAAGTTTGTCTGCTCCTCCTTCAAAGGAAACCACCTGGTGACCTTGTTTAGGGCAGTTGGAGTTCTCCTGTGGCCTAATCCTGCCGTTGGATCTACTTAGGCGTAGGCAATGACTCTTACACGGTGATGTTTAGCTGAGCACAAGAGGATTGTAGTTTTCAGGCTAAAATGTGGCTTTACATTAACTTGGTCCATGTGAGCTCGTAAAAGGGCGATTTAGTTATTTTCTTTTTCCGTAGCCCTCAGTACAAACCAACTCAGTCAAGCGGAGAGCAAGCCTGACAGTCTCCTAAGCGACCTGAGAACAGGGCTTGATTCGGTCTAAAATTTTCCTTAAAGTGAGAGCAGCCTACTACGGCCATGCTGTAAAGCGCGTTCATTAGCGTGCGTTTTTCACCAAGCGATTATTTTGGAAAGCAGCTGGGTAGAGACTTAAATGATTAAAATAACTTCCGTGCTTTCCAGTCTCCAGCTGTTGAGTAGCTTGGACTGGTTGACTTTTTCAGTGGTAACCTGTTCTCAAGACCTTTCTTTTTACCTCCCCTCCCGGCTCAGGAAGAAAAACTAGAAGGGGACAATCGTTATTTTTGTGAAACTTGTCAGAGTAAACAGAACGCCACGAGGAAGATCAGGCTGCTGAGTCTTCCCTGCACGCTCAACTTGCAGCTGATGCGTTTCGTGTTCGACAGGTAAGCCTCTCACTGGAAGCGCCCTGGGTTGCGTGGAAGCCCTTTGGGAAGTCATCTGCTCTGCTCTTTTCTGCGTTGATTTGAGAGATTGAGGATTGAGTGCGTGGCGTGAGCTTCTCGGGGGATGCTCGGTGGGTTTCAAGGGGAGTTATTTTGAGGTGTGAACTGTTGCTGCTGTCCCCTGAACCGAAGCTTTGCCTCTGCGCAGACAAACTGGCCATAAGAAAAAGCTCAACACCTACATCGGCTTCTCCGAGCTGCTTGACATGGAGCCTTTTATGGAACAAAAAAGTGAGTTTTATGCGCTGTGTTTCGTTAACTTTACCCACTGCCCCTCGGCAGACAAGAGGAAATCTCTGAATGCCCTTTTTGATGAAAAATTGTGTCAAGGGTTGTTTGAAGCCCGTGTTTCAAATAACTGCCTCGCTAAGTGGGTTGTGGAAGCCACAACCTACTTAGCGAGGTCTGGGAGAGATGCTAGTTCAAGTGCAGTCTTTGTCTGCTGCCTTGCAAAAACATTAAGTGCTAGGAAAGAAAAGATTTGTGCTGTTTCATCCAGAGCGCTGCGTAACTGCCGCTTTCCTTCCAGACGGCGTCTACGTGTACGAACTTAGTGCCGTCCTCATACACCGAGGCGTGAGCGCCTACTCCGGGCACTACATCGCCCACGTGAAGGATCCGCAGACGGGCGAGTGGTACAAGTTTAACGACGAAGACATAGAAAAGATGGAAGGGAAGAAACTGCAGTTGGGGATTGAGGAAGATCTAGGTAAAACCTTTAAGTTGTGAGTGCCCTTTTAAAATAACTCTTTTCACCGAAAACACGGAGGCTGAATACGTGGAGGCCCTGTTACTCTTAAAACAAAAGTGCTCCTACGCGTGCTGTCACGTCTTAGGAGTAATGTGTGAAATGGCAATTCTGTTAATTGCAGCCAGATTGTCTTCATTTCAGCCCCGTGTGAGTGTTTACGCACACCTCGTGATCAGTTCCTCTACTCTAGTATTTCTCTTGCCTGCCGCATGGCAGATAAGACGCTGATAACTCGGGCAGCAGTTGCCTATCGGGATGAAACAGGCAAGTTGCCGCTTCCTTGGCTGGTGTGCGAAAGGAGGTTTAGGAACAGATAACGAGATTACTTTCAGTTTCCTGAACGCGGTATGTTTTTATTCCCACTGAGGTGTTTTATTTGGAAGCAGTAAAGAGTCTGCGTAATAAATCGTAATCCAAATAATGGCTTGGAAGCCCAAACTGCGTTTTTACTTTGCACTTTTTACTTCTCCTTTGTGCTTTTTCTGTTCTACTGCTGTCAGCTCGCCTTGTGCCGGTGTCCTGGTGCTGCCCAGATAACCGCGTTCCCTGGACAGGACAGCATCTTGATTTCTTGGAGAGCGTGGGCTGAGGGTTTCTGTGTCTGCGCTCGATATATAGGAGCAGCTCAGCAATAAATTGGCATTTGGAGTGCTGGGATTTGCAGTTGCTCAGTGTTCCTTAGCTCAGGATGCTTTGCAGTGTCGGGAAAGAGGGAACTTAATGCCAGAAATTTCACTTAGAAGGCAAGCAGTCTGTTCCCAGAAACACTGGCCCACCAGGATGCTCGTGCTTTGCCGCAATTGGACTTTATGAAATGTTGCCTTTCTTTAAAGCATCCTTAAATAACAGCGTAATAAAAAGACACCCTCAGATGTATTTGCTCCTTTAGTTCGTTGCAAAGCCGCATCAGCCTGAGCGCACCCTTGAGCAGGCGCGGGGCGTTCGCCTGCCTCTCCTGCTTCCTTCCGTGCACGTATCTGTATGCTGCCGCTTTATTTTCAGCTCTTTTGCTAGTAGACACCTCCTCGCGTTTTATCACGGCGTACATAAACGCTGGCTGCCATCGGAGCAGCTTTGTCATCCTGTTAATGTTTGACTACCGCTTGCCTGCAGCCGAATTGTGAAGCTGGCTAGACATCTAGTGGTGTAAGATAGAAAAATAAGCCCTGATGGGGAATAAGAGCTTCTCAGCCTTTCTTTTTAACTTCCCAAGTTACCCAGCGTAGCAAAATAAGATGCAAATAAACCACTGCGGCCTCGATCTTGTAAAGGTTTATGCTGAACCGCAAGTAAGTGTTCTTGCTGAAGTGCAAGGCTGCGTGAAAAATGTAAGTAAAGCGTGTTTAGAAGCCTCTGTAGGCTGAGATCCTTAATATATGTCAAGTGTTGATGTTGTTTGCCTACTCCAAGCAAAACAGAGATGCTTCTTCATTACAAATGCATGCAACAGCAGGAGAATGTCAGTAACGTAAAGCAGGGGTCTGCTGTGGGGAGAGTCCTGCGGCCTGGCTGTGCAGATGGGAACAATTTAGAAAATATTTGGAGAAAATGCAAAGAAAGAATGTCTAGGAAGTCCCCTGGACGGTACGGTGGGAGAGGCACATGAATTTTCCCAGCATTTGGGAAAGACAGACACTTCTCTAAATATTTGAATGTTCCATTTAGAGTTTGACCTATGGAGGGTTGTTCCCTTATTTAAAAAAAAAAAAAAAAAATTTAAAAAAACGTTGATTTTTGAAGCTGCAGCTGTAGATAAGTACTTTTTCCTTGCCTGGCAGTCTGGCTGGAAACGACAACTCTTGCAACACGAGTTTACATCGCATCACCAGCTGCTCTGAAATGACCGTTTCCGCGGCTGTTTGCTCCATAAAAGCGCGTGTTGTCACGTACACAATCACCTGTAAATAAGACTTCCCCCACCACCCCCCCGAGGATTTGACTCTGCTCTTTGGTGTCAGGATAGCAGAACAAGAGGCACAGGGGAGAAAAAGGATGTTTTTTTTGCAAGAGCTACTTTTGGCTTGGTGAGATTTTAACTGGGGAGAGAAGAAAGGCTCTTGCAGAGGGCGGTTCAGAGCAGGCTCCTAATTTTGGTCCCTTTGAATTATCCTGCCTCCAGAAATGCTGGAGGGATTCGGGTCTGTCTTTGGGATACGGTTTTCGGCTCGTGCCAAGCCCAGTGCTTGGCAAAAAGAGGCCTGGCAGGGCGCAGCGGGGAGAGGGAAGCCAGCTAGGTGGCAAACTCCTCCCGTTAATGGAGAATCGGTAAGCAAACTTGTGTGTTTATTGTGTTTTGCCTTCTGTACCACAGCGGAACCTTCTAAATCCCAGACTCGTAAACCTAAGTGCGGGAAAGGGACTCACTGCTCGCGCAATGCTTACATGCTGGTATACAGGCTGCAAACCCGGGAGAAATCTCTGACAGTCGAAGTACCAGGTAGGTGAGCTTTGACTCTTCTGGTCTCTCCTTCTCGTCTTGTGATGCTCCAGGCGGGCCAGGAGTTGGGTTTTTGCTCGAAGCCCCTTTTGCGACTGCTGTCTGGGAGCCCCGAAGGTGCTGTGTGGAGACTCGGTGTCATGACCAGTGAAACGCTTGGGCTTTCCTAGCACTTAAATAATATTAACCTGCTGATCCCACCCCTGTGCCCGCTCAGACCTCGTTATCTTAACCGGCAAGAGGGGATGGGAAGGGGTTAGGAGGAGATCATCCCGCTGGGAGCCGTGTGCGGCGGTGGGAGCGTTGGGATTCGCAGCCAGGATCCCACAGGAACCGCTCAGGTTCCTGAAGGCGAAGGAGAACAGCGTGGTTAAATGTCATCGGCAGTGCACGCGCTGTGCTGGAGGTGAATAATGCTGACAGATGTCAGGTTTCTTCTGCGAGTGCTTAATCTCTGCCGTATTGAGACTAAACGGCATGACAATAAGAGGATGCAAGCCCTTAACGAGAGTTTTGTACAAGCGTGTTCGTGTCATGCTTTAGAATTACTGGGGGTGGCAGAAATCCCTGTAGGTTTGGCCTGTGGATTTAATGATGCTTCGCGTTTGCGTGGTGCTCGATTAGAAATATTAATTAGGCCCCTGGTGCTGATGGGGATGGAGGTGTGTTCCACCTTCTTCCCCCTTCTGCGAAGCGGGGACAGCGGAGGTGGCACGTCCCCTTTGGACCTCCCCTGTTTGTTCAGGTTATCTGGATGTGGAGGGGGTAAATCGTACAGCTTTCACACCCCCCCCGCTAATAACAGCACCAAACCTTTTCCAGCCCCACCGCCGCTAAAACCCACCCTCTGAGCTGCACAGCTTTGGGAATCGGTGCTAATTCCTGCCTCGGATCTGTATTTTCAGTTGTGTTTCCTGAGCTCTCTTGCGCTCCCTTTCCTCCTACCCCTCTGCCCGAAACAATAACTCGGCAAAAGCCTCTCCACCCAACTCCAAATTCCTGCGCAGCCCCGCGGTTGCCTTTGTTTCAAGTGGAAGCCTGCCAGGGAACAGGGAGCGAAGGGCAGCAGTCGAGCCGTGCGGTTGCGGGGAGGTTTCATGCAACTGTAAATTTGAGGCATTTTGCTTTGATGCTGTTAAAAGCGGCTTTTCCGGGACGGTGGAGAGACATGACTTGCCTCTGACCTCAAGGGGGTCAAGCTGGTTGTTTTTTAATACTGTGGATTCTCCCAGGGTGAATATTGTGCTCTCTGGCCGCACAAGCGTTAACCTTTCTGGAAATATTTTAGCTCTTCAAAATACTGCTGAATAGGAAAAGGCTTCAGATAAGCAGCGCTTTCCCCCCTCCCTTACACCAGCCCTGCGAGGGAAGTGCTTTATCCTCTTCTTTCCTCTGTTGAAGTTTGGTTTGTTTGTTTGTTTGTTTGTTTTTCCATCAGCAACAGCAAAAAATTTGCATTCCCCTCACCTTCCTATCGACACCGGGATCTGCCCTGGCTTATCTGCCATCTCCTGAGGGCTTTTTGCCCTTGGGGTTTGCGGCGGGATCGCTGGGATCGACCCCTCTCGCTGGGATCGCGCGGATCCGTGGGGCTGCACATGGGGACGAGCTTCAGGTGTATCCGTAGGGTGAGAAGCTCTTGCTTCTCCCTCGGGAATGATGGGTCCTTGGCAGCACAGAGGAGCTGCGCTCAGTGGGAGGCAGAGAAATGGCAGGAGCGAGAGGAAGCGCAGGGAGGGATTGAAGCAGGCAGCGAAGCGTCCTGCCGTTCTCCGGCTCTGCAGCCTCTCACCAAACCCCGTTGCACTTCACGCGACGGCCAGTGCTCGGCGTAGGCTGGTTAGCAAGCAAAGGATTTCTCTGAACGCAGCAAGCGACCCCGAGTAAATTATTTTCTTGGGCACTGTTGTGTGGCGTGGGATAGTTGCGTTTAATCATCTACAACCATAAATATTGGGGAGAGCAATGTCCGTGCCCTTGGCTTTCGGAAAGCCCTCGTATGTCGGTAGATGCATAGGGGAATTTTTAGGCTTGCTTGTTATCCCCAGATAACCGATCGCAGGGATCATTGAAATAATTGGCATTTTTCCTTGAAATGACTGCTTTTTCTTCTTTCCCAACAGCTTTTCTGCAGGAGCTGGTCGAGCGGGATAACTGCAAGTTTGAGGAGTGGTGCAACGAAATGGCTGAGATGCGCAAACAGAGCGTGGCCAGAGGCAAAATCAAACACGAAGAGGTGAAGGAGCTCTACAAAAGGTTACCCGCTGAAGCTGGTCTGTAAGATATTGTCGTAGTATTTTGTAGTAGACCGTTGTTAAGATTAGTAACGTGTTGTAACTAACCCGCAACTCGCTTCTGTGGCCTGAACGCTTCGCTGGAAGGCATTAGCTGTAGCCTTCTCGGCAGAGGAGAGCGATCGCTGTCTGTTGTTGCTGTGTGCATGCTTAGGATTTGTTTTCCCTCTCGTGTTTTTTCTGCCTTAACCTATTTTTCTCCTTTTTTGCTCATTCTCATGGCCTCTGGCGTCGCTAATTCCCTGTTGCTCCTTCCCCATCAGTCAGTCTCCTGCGTGCTTCCATGCATTGTGACTGTTTTCTTCTGCCCGGTGAGCAGCTTGTCTCGTTAGCAGTTAGTAGCATCGAGGCAGAATAACTGGCCGGTCTCAAATTGCCAACTCATGGCAAGTTTGGGAGCTGTTGATCCGAATTAATCAGCAGGTAACAGGGGATGAGAATGCCTGACCTCCAGCAGAAAATGGTTTAATTCATCCCCACCAGCGTTTCGAAGCCCCATGTCTAAGCTTCAAGGTCCGTCCGATGGGTGACTGGGGTTAATCCTTTCCTTCTACTCCTTGTGTCTTGTCGCCTTAGCACATCTGAGCACAAGGATTTTTATTCCTCCCCCTTGTTTTTCTCTCCCATCTCCTTCAAAACAAGCGTAGGGGCACTTGCTCTGTCCATCCAGCATGGGGAGTTTCTCTCCACTACGTGCATCTCTTAAAAACTCCAGGAAATCTGTGATTAAAGACTTTAGGATGTGTTTAATTGCGTAGCCTGTTAGACAATTTGATTTTTAGCTTTTAATATTCATTGCTCGGTGCTCAGAACCAGCAGCGAGATTCGAGTAGCCGAACAGCAGACTCCTCGGCTCCCGTAAATGTCTGCCTCTTCAATTTATGAACCCGGGTTTGCAGACAACGGGCACTTAACTCACAAACAGGAGAGTGTCGCAGCTCATCTTGCTGAGTCCCCGCAAGTCTGAGCGGTGTTAAAATGTCACCGTTAAATCAAAGTTGTGGTGGAGGTATGAATCTGCCGTGAGTCACTGTTAAAAAGGAGCAGCAAGCACAACTCCGGTGTGTTTTCTCTCCCCCTTAGCAGAAACAGAATCGTTTGCTCTCGGCATTTCTAACACGACGGAGGAATAAATCTCAAAAAGATGGTTTTTACAGATGCAGGTAAAGCTCCTCTGCCCCAATTTGAAGATGACAGGACCTGAAGCGCTGCCCTGAGGGCACCCACTACCTGCTGCTGAGCACGGCAGCTCGCTAGCGCAGCTGGAGGCAGTGTTACCCCAGAGCTGCTCTGGGTCCCATCCCGCAGGAGCTCGGGATTCTCTCCGCAGCTGTGCAGACACGTTTTCTGCCAGCTTTGTGTAGCCTGCCCCAGAAAAACGTACTTTTCCGGGGGAGGCAGCTTTCATCCCAAACTAGCAAACCATTTCTGACAGCGTTGCAATTCTCTGGAGGTCATGGCTGCGTATCTCTGATGGCGTTGTGTAAGATGAAAATACTGCTGATTTATCCTGCAGAGGAGAGAGAGGGTTTGACACCCATCTTTGCAAAGATCCAGTGCAAGCTGGAAGACAAAGTATTTTCCTGGAGCTTCTCTGTTGCTTCTTCATATGCAACACTAAGGATTTGTGTTGATTTGATAAATGTAACTAATGGTTCCGTTTCGCCTCGGATTCAGAGCTGCCCTCCTCGTGTCAGCACAGAACGGGTTTAATTTCCTCCTAAATTCCCAATCGTCTCGCAGAAAGGTTTGCGCATCAATACAGGGTCTGGGTATCGAGATGCAGGGGTTTCACCCAAAGCTGTTTCACTGTTCGTACAGACGCTGACCCGCTCCTGAACCTTGGCTTTGTGCAAGGTGTCTCTCCTTTAGCAAACAAGGGCGAGCCTGCTGCTCTGTTTCAAAAAAAATCATGCTCATGCTAAAAAATGTGAGCAAGTTTCCATTTGCAGCGTAAATCTTCAAATGTGTGAGTGTTTCTCACCCAGATTTGTACGAGCAGCCCGGAATAACACCGACATTTTGGGTGCCGAAGGGATGAGGTGAACCCTGACCTCGTCTCTTTGCTGTAGTTACCTTTAATGTATGATCATCATTTAAACGTTATATTTGTCCTTTGTTGAACGATAGGAAAACCTTCCCCTTTCCTCGACTGCTCTCCAATAAGCCCCTAAAGGCTTAGTGGTCTGAAAGCGCTCCTACTTGGAGTGCTCCGCTGTCTCATATCGATTGCTTGAATTCGAAATGACCGCTTGTTCTTGCATATTTTAATTTCGCGTAGCTCCTGTCTTCTGAATCTGCGATGCAGAGATGAGAATTAGATGGGGGAAGCTGTATCAGATGTTTGAAAACTTGTACCACAGAGATTTAATCAACAGCGATAGCTTGTTAATTTTTAAAAGTACTGTTGAATACTGGAGTAATTATAAAATACCATCTGCTGTGTTGTGTATTAGCTGACACGTACGGGCTTGTTTCTCTTCGTGGTTTTTTTTTCCCCTCCCAGGTTCCCCGTACGACTTCATCTCTCTCGAATGGCTGCAGAAATGGCTGGATGAGTCTACTCCTCCAAAACCTATCGATAACACAGCCTGCCTGTGCTCGCACGGCAAACTCCATCCCGACAAAATATCCATTATGAAGAGGATATCGGAGTACGTGGCTGACTTCTTCTACAGGAGATACGGAGGAGGACCCCGGCTGAACGGTAAGGTGTCGGGCTGGAAAACGCCTTCTCCAGTCACGTTCTCACGTGCTGCACGTGTTTTAGAGCCTTGTTCTGGTCCCAGCCCCATTTTGAGCCATCCTTTATCGTCATAACTTTATTAAAGCGCATAGCTTTTGCGCTGCGCTGTTATTTCCAGGTGAATTTTTGTAATATCACCTAATTGCGTTAGCATTCAAACAAATGCGGTTAGTCTGATTGCAGGGTCTGTTACAGACCTGAGTTCTGCTCTCTCTAGGAAGAGCTGCGCGTGGAGGAATTTCGGAGAAAGCAGCGGTGCATTTAGGTTAGAAAATGTAGTACTTGGATGGTTTTATGAAACTGATTCTGGAAAATAACAAAACTTGCACATGCAAAACCACCGCCCCAGACTCTTGAAAATGATTTTTTATGCCTGCGGCACCTACAGATCCTGCGTGGGCAGAATTTCGTGGAGCGTGCGGATCTGTGCCGTCTCTTGCCAGCAGCCCGCGCTCCGGAGCAGCACGGATGTGCGCGGGCCAAGAAAATCATTTACTGTCTTTCACCTCCAGCCTGTCCTGAGCTGCCTCACGCGAGGGAAGCACATACATGTCAGCCTATGTGCTTGTGTTGCAGGCATCTGTCACGTGTTTTGATTTTTGGGGTCAGCCCAGCCCCTACGGTCTTTGGGCATCCCTTAATCAAGCCCCAGGCTTAGTTTCTTTTATAAAGGAGCTCAATAACTCCCACTGAGACCAAATTAGCTCAGCTCCTACTAGGAGCTTATAGGGAAGAAACGCAACCGGCAGAAACTGCTGTGACGCAGGCAGCCTTTGTGGAGACAAAAAAATACCCAACCAAACCAGGCCAATGTTTATTAGTCAACTGGAAGATCGCCTGCAGGGTTTTTTTTTTCCGTTGAGAAGGGCTGGGAGGGATGGATCAGATGCTCAGCCTTCTCAGACTCGCTTCCCTGGATGCGACCCTTTCCCTGGATGCGACCCCTCTTGCTCCCAGATGAAAATACATGCCCAGCTGCGGCTTTCCCCTCCTGTTGGGCCGGCGTAGCAGGACAGTTGGGTTTTTTCTGGTTTTAAGTGGCCAAGTGCCACAACATAGGCTTTTCCCTTGCGTATGCCTAAACTGTCCTGCCTTTTGACTCGCGTGGCTGTGTGTTGGCGTGACCTGGCTGGCAGCTGTAGCTGCAAACTGTTGATACCAGCGCCTGAGAGCTGTGAAGCTAGCGGAACAGATCGCACCTCATCTGAAGCATTTTACGCTTATTTAAGCTTCAAATGTGGCCTGATCTGGCAGTAACCCCAGGGATCTCCTCATTTACATGTGAAATCTCCGGTCGTGAGGCAGGAGAGTTGGTACCTGCCTGTCTGAGGGGGTTCAAACCAGCGAGGAGCTCGGTTACCTGTACAATAAATTGTGTTTCTTTTCCCCTCTGACCCCAGTCAAAGCACTTTGCAAGGACTGCGTAGTAGAAAGGTGTCGAATCCTGCGACTGAAAAACCAGTTAAACGAAGACTACAAAACCGTTACGAACTTGCTGAAGATAACAGTCAAGGGGTATGTAAGTCCCGACGCTTTCAAACGCTGTCAGATTTTCTAGAAGTGCTTAATTAGCTTTTTTTTTCCTAAAGATTTTACTGTTTGGGCTCTGAAGGCCAACAGAGTTACGATTCGGGTTGCCAGTGCTGTTCTCTCTCTCGGCAGGAACGACGGGTTTTGGGTTGGAAAGGCGTCCTTGCGGAGCTGGCGTCAGTTGGCTCTGGAGCAATTAAATGAGCAAGATGAAGACGCAGAGCACAGTAATGGGAAAATGAATGGAAACGCGCAAAACAAAGGTAGTTCTGCTGCTGGAGAGACCCACCAGCTCTGACTGATACCTCCTAACAAAAGACACGTCAGGTGTTCCTGTAGCTGTTTTGCTTCCCTTGTATGAGTAGGGAGGAAAGGATAATAAATCAAATAAAAAGCTCCTTCATTTAAGGAGCTTTTTAGTTGATAAGCTTCAAAACTGCTGGGTGATCTTTGTATCCAGAGAAGAAGATGAGGTAATAAGTAGTTTTACAAAGCTGTGTAAAATTACCGCCCCAGACACATGATCTTTTCATCCGCTTTTATCTGAATGAGAGAGCACAGGGGAGGAAGAAGCACGAAAATTACCTTGGGGAAGGGATGAAGATGTTTATTGGGAAGGTCTATGGATGAAACAGCACAGCTGGTAAAGCCTAGGAAAAAAAAAAATCATTAATTGAACTCTCTTCTCTGCCCATATCGTGAGTCTGTGAGGGTTTTTTATTTGCCTTCTGCTCTTTAAACCTTTGGAAACTGGGTATTTTGTGGAGCTTTTTGTTTCTGAACTGAGGGCGAGAAGCTTGTTCGAACGAAAGGGGAGATGATGGGCTAATGGCATTGATACTGGGCTTGAAGGCACACCTCCGCCCTCCTGATAAGGGTGATTGATTCTCCGCTCCTCATTCCTGGGTGGTGCCCTGGGTTTCACAACAGGTTGTAGCTCCCGGTGGTAGGTTTGAATTGCTCACAGGCCAACTTGCACATTAGGCAGATCGTTAGAGACTCTTACTGACACTTCCTTGTGTTTATGAGGCACTGCGATTCGTGGCCAGCGCTTCTGTCTGCGGAGCTATAGTTCTTCACTATAACTTATACATTAATGTGGGGCTTGTCAGCCCCCTGGCAGGCTCCCCCTTAGTTTGTCAGGCAGCATCTGGTTTACATCAGTGTCCTCAAGGCAAAAAGTGGACTAATATTTTGCCAGGAAGGTTTCTGCTCCCTGCGCGCTTTACCTAGACTTGTGTTTAGGTTAAACTCTTAAGATCTTTAGGAGCAGTGAACCCCTGTGGTGTTTTAGCCATAACAAATGCATCCTTTGTAATCTCACAAAGGACCAGCTTGTGCTCCACGCACTTCAAAGCACTCCTACGTGGCCTGTAGGCTGTAATCCCGCCTGCCCAGAGGCCAAGGCATTTGAGAATAACAAATTTGCTTCCAAAGTCTCCCTTGGGTTAAGGGTTTTCCTGCAATTTGAAAGGCAACTGTGCTCCTTTCCCCTACAGGTTTTTCCTTTCCTTGGGAGGGGAGCTCTGTGCAATCTTCTTGTAATTTTTTTTTTTTTTTTTAATTAGATGAATCAAATGAAGAGAAGAGAGAGGAGGAAGAGGAATTAAATTTTAATGAAGACATCGTTTGCCCACATGGTAAGTCTCTATGGAGGCTGGAGCTGAATATATCTGTTGTTGCCCACTGCTCGAGACATTAACCTTTGTCGCCTTTGCTCCATCTAAGGCCAACATGACTTGTTACTGAGGAAATGCGCTTAATTCTCATTTGCCTGGTGTTTCTCGACACTCAAACTGGGAGCTTTTATTTGCGAGCGCTGTCCCCATTGCAGTGTGGGTTTTGGAAGGCGGTGCAAGGGGTGTAAGCGCAGAGATGCTCGGATGCAGCGGGAAACCCCGGGCTGCGGAAGGGAGCATCTCTTCCTCTCCCTAACCCAGCGCCGGGATGGGAGAGAGGGCAGCCCCAAGGATCTGCAGCCACTTGGAAGCTCTGAACGTATTAGGAGAAAAACAGGGGGTGTAAATCAGCCAAGGTGGGAGCTGAGAGTATCCATTTATTCTCTGGGTTTACATGAAAACAGGCGTGCTTACCTAACGACTGTAGAAACAGGGGCTTATCTGCGAGCGGCTGGGACCGCTAAGGATATCGATTTACCAACCTGCTGTGCTTTGGTGTCTGTTTACATAAGGTTTTGACCCGTTGTTAGTTGTTTTGCTAAGTTGACGGTTCATTAGCTACATCCTTGGCTACCTTGTTGTTTAAATCTCACTTTTTTTTTTAGCTTGTACATCGCTCCCAGACATAACTGTTCTAGTAAACTCTGTTTGGAGGCATAAATTTCCCTGCCAGGGATGCTCGATCTTGTTCCTAGTAAGAAAGAAACATGTCATAAATTAGCAACAGGCCTCCTGTCATCAAGGCTAATCAAGGATGTAGAGTAACGGGCTTGATAAAGCCTCATTTTAAAGCAGAGTGGTTAAGCACTTTGTCACGGTGGTAGCTGTTTTCCAGAGCCTTTAACGCCGTGTTTCCCATCGCCGCGAGGCTGCTGCTGTTAAATAAAAGCATGCAGGGTGGTGATGAAACATTTAATGTAGCCAGACATGATAAAAATAGGCCAACAGGCCTTTGAAAATATTACGCTGGTAAATCGCTAGTTGATCCGTGACTTTGGGTCATATCAGAATAAATAATATTAAATACGGGGGCCGCTGGCAGATCAGATGTCATCGTCTTGAGCTAACCTCCGATTTACTCATGGAAAAACAACCTTTCCACCTTTAAAATTTCTCTCTAGAATGTATCAGCAAATCTGTAGGCTCGCTCCTACAGCCTTAATTTTGCCGGGGAAGAAGTTCCTGCCTTCATGGTAGGCTCTGGAAAAGGCAGCGCGTTATCTGTGAGGTCTGGCTGGCCTCCAGGAATGCCATCCGGGCCTTCCCTTCACAAGTCCCTTTGCATCTTTGCTGCAATTTCTTGCTCGCCGGTAGCTGCCCGACCCCAGCGAATAATTTTTTCCAGATACCAAGTTACGACTTCTTTGATGTCCGTGCCCAAAACGTGTCCCTGGATGGTGGGAGGGGGGAAGTGGGGTCAGCAGTGATTCGGATCATCTTCTTCCAGATGGCAAAGCACTTGTTCCCCGCGCACCCAGATCTGATTTTTTCCCACCTCTTTCGCTCAACGGCGTATTAATCCGTTTTCATTAATCACAGGGTGTCAAGGCACTTATTTGTACAAGCTCGGGGCGGTGTGGTTTTTTTTTTTTCTTCTTTTCCTCATCCTTGCTGGCTCTGGAAAGCAGCCTGGTTCTGCCTCCTCATATGGTAAAGCCTGGCCACTGGGTCGTGTTTGATGAAGAACAAGTGGCCAAGCGCCGCATCGAAGCGGTCCAGCCCGACCTTTGTTTATTAGAGGAAAAGCAGGAGGGGAGCGTTGCTATTTTTTCCCCCTTTGGGGCTGGCAGAAATCCAGGCTCGGCTGGAACGAGGAAGGCTGCTGGGTCTGTGGGGCGGAGGAGCTGCTTGTAATGTTAAAGAGCTACCGGAGGGTGGGGAGGAAGGAGCCTTTTTTCCCCCCCGTCTTCTTTCTGCAGCTCTCCAGGCTGTAGAAATACAGATAATAAGGTATCGTGCCCTTTGCTGGACACGGCTCAGCGCCACGACTTCGCAGTTGCTGTTTTGCTTCCCTCTCGCTGGCGGAATCCACGTTGAGGCGTGAATATTCCCATGCCGCCTCCAAATCTGTTTGCGCATCTCGGTGTTGCAACGACTGTTCCTCTTATTTCTCCCTGCGACCGCTTTGTAAGCGCAGCCGTGCCTTGACTTCGCAGCTGCCCTCTCGCAGGGACATGCGGTTGTGCTTTCCCCTTGGCGGTCATCAACCCTGCGGCTGGTCGGATCCCCGAGCCTTCGCCTTCTCCGGATCTCCCAAGCCTTGTTTGTCTGCCGGAATGCGTGTCGTCATGCATACACGTGGTGTCCAAATGTGCGAGCATGACCTTTCTGCTACAGCTGTCGCTAAAATGACAAATACCTCATGCTAAACTGTTCTTTGGGGCGGTTTTTGAGTGGCTTGAGCATCAGGATGAATAATACAGCAGGCAAGTTGTCTGGGGGATAGCTGGTAAATCTTGTTGCGGATCTTCTCAGCCCAGTTGTTCCCTAGAGCGGATTGAGGGTGCAAAACCTGTCCTTTCCAGATTGGGAGGTGCTTGGGTAGGGCACATGTAACCATCTGAGATTATATGGCGGCGAGTTTGTTTTTCACGGGTGTGGAAAGCACCTGGCTCCCGTTTCGTGGGGCACGGGGTTAGTCTGCAGCTCGGTACATGGGAGTTGCCATAAAAACGTAGCCGTGGATAGCCAAGATCAGAAGACGGTAGCCCTGTGCCCTCTTTGGCTTGTCCTTGCTTTTCCGAGCATCTCTTTACCGCCGCTTGTATTTGATCAGCTGTTTGGGTTCATGAGCTTGGAAATCTAAAGGACATTTATAGGAATTAAAAGTCAGATTATTTTTTTCCTGTCTAAAGAAGGAAATGAT
The DNA here is from genome assembly GCA_017639485.1 of Pluvialis apricaria. Lineage (NCBI taxonomy): Eukaryota > Metazoa > Chordata > Aves > Charadriiformes > Charadriidae > Pluvialis > Pluvialis apricaria. Next base: position 2,325,377 of record CM030026.1, read on the forward strand.
AAAGAAGTTCAAGGTGACTTTGTGTGTTGGTTGTGCTCTTTTTTTTTTGCTGACATGGTGTTGGCTGATACCCTGTAATCTCTTAAATCTAGTTAGGGCTGCAAAACATCGCTGAGCGCGTCAAGAGCAAAGCCCTTCTCTTGGCTGTCTCTCTGCAGGTGACCTGTGCATATCTGAGAACGAGCGGAGGGTGGTTTCGAAGGAAGCCTGGGAGAAACTCAAGCAATATTTTCCAAAGGCCCCTGAATTCCCAAATAACAAAGAGTGCTGTTCCCAGTGCAAGGTATTTGAATGCCAAATAACGTTACCCTTTTGTTGACTGTAAATACGTGGTCATATTTCTGGTTTTCTTTTTAATACGGCACGGCGCAGTGGAGGAAAGTAATGTTACCTTTTAATAACAGCTAGGAACTGAAGCTGTGGTGTAATTAACTATTTCGTGCAGATTTTGGAGCGCGAAGGGGAGGAAAATGAAGCTCTGCATAAGATGATGGCCAGCGAGCAGAAGACTTCTCTCCAGAACCTGTTTCACGATAAATGCAGACCTTGCCTGGGCAGCTGGCCTCAGGTACGGGAAGGAGGGCGACGAGGGGAACACAGTGGCATTTGGGGGAGGTTTTTATAAGCTTTTATCCCTCTTCTAAAAAAAAAATTTTATTTCACCTGGGAGAGAGACTGCTTGATAATCCTTCACTGGGTCCGAGGGAGACGGTGCCTGCGCTGCGAAGCCTGTGCCAGCACGGCTTACACGTGCGTTGTGCCGAGGTGTGATTTCCCCCGATTAGCTGCGCTGGCGCGCTGCCCTGCTAAAGATACACGAGAATGGCTCGTGTGCCAACACAGTTGCCGTTGGCCCAGAGTCAGCTAGATAAGCAGCGACAATATTGCTGCTGTGGTTATATCCGCCCCTAGAAGGATCGAAACGGTGCGGCCGTGTGCCGGTGGAGGCGGCTTTCCACCGCCCTCCGTCTGCCTCCCCGTGCAGGCCAGGCTTTTGCGGCTGATCGGAGAAAATTCACGTGTGCTCCAGCATCCGCCTGCATCGCGAGAGCTCAGGGGGAGCTTCCCTAAATGCTGAAGCCCTGCAAATAGGAGTGATGGTCCTGTAAGTCCTGTCGTACCGGTTTCTCCCCGGTGCAAGCGTACAGCTCTCTAGGACCTTCTTGGGACTTCGAGGAGGCTCAAAAGAAATGGCACAAGCTGTTGGCTCCGCGCCTTGGCTCCCAGACATCTCGTGGCGCTGATTAATGATTGACTCTTAGATCCTGCCAAGCTGCTTTGGCAGGTGTCTGCCTCGGTGGCTCCTACGTGTGAGGGCAGCTTGCCACTCTTGGGTGCCTTCTCCAGCCGGGAATAAATATTGAGGTCAACACGGATCCGTGTCTCGGAATCAGGGAGTCCCAAAAGGGTTTAAATGGGAAACGCTCTGTGCTGAGTTGGAGAGCGACCAGGTCCTACGGGCAGTATTTAAGGGTGATATCTGGTTGGGTCTGCTTTTGTAGCTGGGGTAGGTGACGGAAAGCTACAGCCCATCACCACGGGTCAGCTCAAAATAAGAGGGTCTCTCCAGGCAGCAAGGCTACGTGCTCCGCTCTCTTTGCATTTCCCAAGGGAGCCTGATAAAAAAGAGCTGAGGATCTTTCCCTCGAGCTTTTTGAGTTTTCCTGATCCAAAGCAGTTGGGATTCAGGGAAGAAAATAAGCAGAGTGCTTTAATCTAGAGGAGATAAAGGGATATTAAAAAAAAAAAAAAGTATATATATATTTTCCTCAGGTGTGCTGAATTTTCCTGCAGAAAGACAGAACAAGCCCTTAAATCTGCCTCAGGGAAAGTGGTGAGGATAGGTGAGCTTGGAAGTGATTTTGCCACCCAGCTCTTAGGATCTAGGCGGTTTCTTGGCCAGTCTAGCAGGCTGTTGAATGGCAAATCGGTTGGTTTATCCTCAAACCGCTGCCTCATGAGGGTGCACGGCTGTGGTTTTGAATCCCTGCCTGCTGCCAAAAGGAGAAACTTCTGGATTTTGGTGGGAGAAGCAAGCGAGGCAGGTTGGGGTGCTCTCACCCCACTCCCATGGGGGCGCAGAGATGCGTCTGCTTTTTAAGCCCTGAGTACCCGGCGAGAGAAAACACAGTGCTGGGGAGTCTTAGCTGCTCCAGGGGAAATGACCGTTTCCTGCTGTGAATTAAAGGTAATTGGATCTAAAGCTAAATTAACTTTGTAATAAACACGAGATTAGTAATGTAAGTGCTTAGTACTTGATCCCAAATTATTTTGCTTGGCTTTCCCAGCGCGCTTGGATGGAGTTGTCATGGTAAGAACGCTGAGATCTCCAAGAGAATGAGCGCTGCAGAAAAAGCTGAACAGTCATCGCTTCTCTATTGTTGGATTAATTAAAAAAGATCCTTTTTTTTTTCCCCCCCTCCAGGAGACAGATGAGCTGTACATTGTTTCGCAGTTCTTTGTAGAAGAATGGAGGAAATTTGTCAGGTAACTTGGCTTGAGATTTCTTTGGTGCTTTCTATTCCTTTTGGAGGGGCTGTAGATAACGATTTTTGCTTTTGAATCCCAGTGCGGTGTGTAGCTACCTGTGGGTTTGCCTTTGTAGAAACGAGGAGGCTGATTTTTGCAGGACTCGTATCGGTTGTAATACGTTGTAAGAAACCGAATTTCCTTGTTTACTGTGTCTTAACCAGATGGTCGGATTAGATTAGTAACCTGATTAGTTTTTTCATCTGTCTGGAGCTGTATCCTAGGCAAAGGTCACCCCTCAATCCTGTTTCCATGGGCTGCTGGTGGTAGGAGATGGAAATTTCTGCTATGTAGGAGTAATTTTGCAACGCACAGGAACGCAGATCTGATTTCCTCGTTGGTAGCAATTTAATATTCCCTGTTGGAATGCCTTCTGTAAATATTCACCTGTGATTTCTTCTTGGCTGCCTGCAGAGTTGTGGTTTGTATGAAATAACTTGACCGCGCTTTGCAAACCCGCTTTCCTTTGCCCGCGCAGGAGGCCGACGCGATGCAGCCCCGTGTCCTCGGTAGGAAACAGCGCTCTTCTCTGCCCCCACGGGGGGCTCATGTTCACCTATGCTTCCATGACCAAAGAAGACTCCAAACTGTGAGTTTCTTCTCTTCACGCGCCTGCCTTTGCCGGGTGCCTTCGTCTCTCGCAAGCCTTGGGGAGCGCTCCCGGAGGCTCGCCGAGCTGCAGCAACGCGAGGAGCACGTGCTTTCCCGTGAACAAAATTAACACGTATGCTTTCTCAAGCCCACCTTAGCCTACATGCAAGGCAAGACCTAAATTGTCGAAGGATGCCTGGTCAGGAGAAAAAAAAAAAAAAAAAAAAAAAGAGAGCTTACTTCAGCTTGGTTAGTTCCTAACAATAAACCACCCTGAATTTGACCGGGGCGTAGAAACATCCGGCTTCCTTACGATTTGCTTTCTGTGAGACTTGCCCCCGCAGCGCTGGACGCCGGGCTGGAGTTCATGCTCCGTAGCGTTGCTTCTGCAATGATGCAGAACTAAAAGTAGCAGATCTTCCACTCCTCTCCTCCTCCATCCTCCCTCCGGCATGACTGGAGCAGAACAGCGTCACTAATAACACGCTGCTGTTTCCCTGTTATCTTGGGCGTACGGGCCCTCCTGTGGAGCTGGAGTTACGGATTGATTTTGCAGCTTTTCTTTCGTTAACAGACTGAAAAGAAAAGGGGGGAGGCTGTTCAGGAGCTCGGGGCTTGGCTTTTCCATGTCATAAAGCACGTTCTTGTTCCTTTGCACAGTATAGCTCTAATATGGCCCAGCGAGTGGGAGAGGATTCAAAAACTCTTTGTCGTGGATCACGTCATCAAAATCACCCGAATGCAAGCTGCCGGGGCGGACCCCGAGAGCGCACTTTACATCTCTGAGCCCCGTGAGTGACTCTTTTGCTGCTCTTTTGTGCTCTGTTCTTCTGCCGATTGGTGCCGACTCCCTGGGAAACAGGGTTTTTTTGGGGTAAAGGGTCAGATCTAAGGGGATGCCGAGCTTGGCAGATGCCCTTGGTTATATGAGCCACTCCGGGTTAGCGGTGAGAGGCGTTGGGCAGATGCCTGCAAGGAGCTGAAGCAATTAAATGCGTTTTTCCTTTTTGCCTCCCCAGAACTCTGTCCAGAGTGCAGGGAAGGGCTGTTGTGCCAACAGCAGCGAGACTTGCGTGAGTACACCCAAGCAACCATCTACATCCATAAAGTGGTGGATAATAAAAAGGTACGGGCTCTCTCCCTCGGTCCTTGCTCATCCCGGCTCCGTTTCATTTAACGGAAACTGCACCGAGTACCCAAGTAACGATCCGCACGTGGCGGCGAGACGGCTGTCGCAGCCCGCCGCGTCCCCGCAGGGCTGGGACCTGCTGGTGGGGACGCCGGGTGGCCGTGGTGGTGGGTAGGGCTGCTCTCTGCAGGTAAAAACCACCCAGCTCTGCGGCTCGTGGGAGCTGTCGCTTTGGCAAAAATAGCAAATGGGAAAACTCTGGCTGTGGCTACTCTGGAAAATTTGGTCTCCTCGAGGCTTCCTTTTGCCAAACCGAATCCTTTGCGTTATCAGGTATCTTCACAGATCTTCCCGGCTTTCACTATTTTAGGCAATGTTGTAACCGTTTCTGTCTTCATAATGGTGTTATGAGGCTCTACCTGTTCGCCTCCCCCTCCGATATTTGTCACTTCCTTTCTTGGTTGCTCAAGTGACATTTGTTCCTGGATAGAAATAAGCTCTTCAACCTCCATGCTGATGAAATAGCGGTGAACTTAGAGAGGGTTTTCAGGATCCCCTACGAAGCTGTCAGTTATGTCTCTGCTTTACTGGTGTCTTAAGGGATCAGTGCCAGGTCTAGAATTGGCTTTGCAGGTACCCGAAAGCTGGTTATAGTAAGTCTTCCTCCTTAGGGCTTGATTTATGCTTTAAGGAGGAACCCGGGGCTCGTGGGCAAGCTCAGATAAAGATGTTCCCTGCGCCTTTGCAGCGGGGAAGTTGGTTTTGTTGAGGTTGGTTTTGTTTTGGGGGTTTTTTTTGCCCCTCATTGATTTCCACCTCCCTGCCAATCGAAGGGAGGAGCTGGAGCCCGGAGAACTGCGGGGCGCCGGAGGCCGGATGGGTTTCTGCCTTTAGTTGTGAGATGTAGAGCACGCAGCGCGGTCTTGAGCCACGAGCTATGGGTTTTCAGCCTGTCTCGAGGCTGAATCCCAACGCCGTATCTTGGCTCTGGTGCAGAGGAGGATTGTTGTTTCTTTTCTGGTGCTGGACAGGACTGTGCTCACACGTGGGGCTGCCAAAAAAAAAAAAAAAATAAAAACCAAACAGGCAGCTATTCTTTGCCGAGCAGCTGGAGTTGGAGAGAGGGGGCGAGAGCTTGCCTGCGAGATCCCTCATTAACAGGGCAGCCTCGGCGAGATGCGAAGAAGCAATAATGCCCGCCAGCGGCGCGGCAGCACTGCCACCGAGGACTGGGGATGGCGGCACTCGAAGCCGCTGCTTCCTTCCCTGCTGGTTTTGATTGGCAAAGTCAGGGAGCGTTTCCCATCCCCTCACCCCTACTCTTCCCCCCGCCTCTGCGACCCCTCGGTCCCTCCTTCGGCTGACGCCGCAAGAGGAAAGCCGCAGCCGTGTAAAATCAGCGTAGGGCGGCACTGCTGGAATCTGGAGGGCTCTGGGGAGGCTGCGGTTGGTGCTGGATGTTTGGGAGCTGTGATTGCATCCTTAATTGCAAATACGTTGATGGAGAAGCGAGCTCTCGGGCATCCAGGATGGAGAGCACGCGCCCGTCTCCTGGGCTCCCGCAAACCCCAGCTCCAGCCGAAGCGTAGATGTGAATTCACGTCCGGCAGATCCATGCTTCCTGCAGTGACTTACGCAGAACCGAACATCCCTTTTATTTATACGTTTGTGTAAATTATTTAGATTTCATTTACTTACAGCCTGCGGACCCATAAATAATGGTGCTGAGTGCCTCTTGTCGGTCTGCTGCGGGGATGGATAAGTGTCTTAATTTACAGATAATATTCCTTTCTCCGTGTTAGGGCTTTCGTAATACACTTAGATGAACCGGAGAAGCAGCCAGCTAATGGGAAAGAAATCAGTCCAGGCCCCTGGAGACTTTCCCTTTGCCTAGAGAGGAGGGTAGGTCCTGAGCCGCAGGAAGCACCTGCAATTCGATGGAGAAGCTTGTTCTCCTGAGCCGAACCCCGCCACGCTTCGGTGCAGCTGGGGAGGGCCGGAGAAGGCTTTGCAGAGCACGTGGAGCAGATCCCTGGGTTATTCCTGCTCTGCCTCGGTTCGTTGGATCGAGGTGGCATCCCGGAGGTCTCTGCAAGCTGTTTGCCATGATGTGACAGTCGGGGTTGATGCTGTCGGGTTAGTTACGGAGAATGATTTTTATGACTTCAGGTAATGAAGGACGCTGCTCCGGAGCTGAACGTGAGCAGCTCAGAAGCTGAAGAGGAAAGGGAGGAAAACAAGCCAGAGGGGGAGCAAGACCCAGATTTTAACCAGGTAGAGATCAAAAATAACCGCCAGGTTCCTCGGTTTTTGCATCGTCCTCTTGAGTCAGCGTGGCGGGGTAGCCCTCCTCCTCTCTTCACCGCTAGCAGGCGAAAACAACAGTCTCTTAAATTGTCGTTTCAATGGTCATACCGCACCATCGCTTTGTTTTTTGGAGAGATCAAATATTGATGGTGGCTCGTCCGCTTGGCTGGTAATCCGCCCCGCGCTAGCGGTAGAAGCAGGAACCGAGGTTTCGAGGCAAGGCTTCGGTCCTCTGGATGCTTGCATGCGGCGGGTCGCTTCCAAAAGGGGCTTTCGAGCGCTTCGTGCCTTCCCTCGCGTGACCCGACTGTTCTGGTTTGAGAAACCCTTAATGATTTATTGTCGTTTCGACAATCCTTCTCTCACCCGATGACCCCTTCCCACCCGGGAAGGGGAATCGGGGGGGAAAAAAAAACAAGGAAACGTGAGGGTTGAAATATAAACAGGTTTCATAAAATAAGATTAGATAATTAACATTAATAGCACTAAAGGACCAATAGTGATCCCGATACCAATCTAAATTGTACAAGGACTGTCCTCAGCCCAGTCTGTCCGAAGGAGCCGCGCACTCCCAGCAGTGACAGCACACGCGGGACACTGCGAGCGCTGCGGCTTCAGGTGGGAAGGGAAAGGCTCAGGGCCCCGGCACCGGGGCGAGGAGTTCTCAGGATGGCAGCCACCACGGGAGAGAGAGAGCACTTCACAGAAAACTTTCTAATTTATATCATCTGTGACATTCACAGTATGCAATAACCCTGTTGGCCAGCTTGGGTCAAGTGCCCGGGTCTCGCTCCTCCTCATCCCCGCACCTGGCGAGCTCGAAAACACTGAGACCTTGAAACCCGCACACCGTAGCTGGCTATAAGGCGAATATTTTCACAAATTCAGACTCTCGAGTCTTCTAAGAGAGCAATCTTCCCACGTATTAGAAGAGAAATCAGTCCTGTGTAGCTCAAACCACGACACCGACCCACCCGAAACGCAGTCCAGGGTAAGAAGAGGGTGAATTTTCCACAAATCCCAAACCTTGGGGTCCTGATTTTTTTTTTTTTCACCTCATGTTTTTAGACCAACGGTGGTGCGAAGCGCCAGAAGATCTCACACCAGAGCTACATCACTTACCAAAAGCAAGGCATCAGGCGGAGCACCCGGCACCGGAAAGTCAGGGGGGAGAAAGCACTGCTTGTTTCTGCTAACCAGACACTGAAAGAGCTGAAAATCCAGGTAAGGCGGTTTTCCTCCAAGGAATGAATCGTCTCGAGTAAGAAAACGCAAAGCAGGGGAGCACGTGGCTGGGAGGGGACGAAGGGAGAGAGTCTGAAATCCCACGTGGCGGGGAGAGGCGCGTGTCGCTTTTCTAACCGGGGCGGTTTTCTGTAGCTCGGCGGGGTGGTTTTTCTTTTTCCCCTGCGCACACAATCAGCGTGTCTCATTGTGTTGGCACAGATCATGCATGCATTTTCAGTTGCTCCCTTCGACCAGAATTTGTCCATCGATGGGAAGATACTGAGCGATGACACCGCGACGCTCGGCAGCCTGGGAGTCATCCCCGAGTCCATCATTTTATTAAAGGTAACGGGAGAGCGCGGCTGCTACGATAAAAGTCAAATAAAGCAGAGAATTGAACTAATTTTTTATACAACCAAAGAGAAACGCATTGCGGTGCGGGTGAAAACTGCCGTGCACTAGACGTACCCACCCGCGGCTGCTCGGCAGCCTGGTTTAACGCGTTCCTCCCGCAGCTCCTTCTTGGAAACGCCAAATCTTTTATTTTTTATTTTTTTTTTAAGAGCGTTTATTAGGTGGCGTGTGCTGCGTACCAGCCCAAAACACGGCTATATTAGGGAGCCAGTCTTCCCCTTCTTGTTCCCAGACGGGGGTTTGGGCAAGAGACCCCTTCCCCGCTCCCCTCAGGAGCCGCGCCGTGAGCTGATGGGGCTGTCGGCTTCCAAACGAGGTTGCACGCTCATTAATCCCTTGCACCGCTTTTATTTGCCAGGCTGACGAACCCATCGCGGATTACGCGGCGATGGATGACGTTATGCAAGGTGAGGGCCGGGGCGGGGACGGCCTGGAATTTTGGGGGGGGTTTGGGGAAGGCACCTGGGACTTCGGGAGACGCGGTGGTGGCTGAGGAGTGGCGGGGGGGCGTTGGATTTGGGTCATAATATAGAAATTGGAGAAAATAAAGACATTGGAGCTTTTCTGGTCACCGTCAGCGGGAAACGAAAGATCCTTTTAGAAACGACTGTCAGGAGAGTTCTAATGCTTTTCCTTTTCCTTCCCATCCCAGTTTGTATGCCCGAAGAAGGATTTAAAGGTGAGTCCGGGGTTGGTTTTGTTTCTTCCCCCCCCCCCTCCCTTTTATTTAAGCCCACGCTGACTTCGCCTCTGTCCCGTAAGCATCGTCATCGTTTGCTGGTTCTCTTTTTCTCCTCAGGGACTGGTTTACTTGGACACTGATGGTTTTTTTTCTAAACGCTGGCGGCAGAGGAGCGCCCCGAAGGGAAGAGGATTTTGACATGGTAGGGCATTAAAAGGAGGAAAAAAAAAAGGAAAAAAAAAAAAAAAAAAAAAGATGGATACAGGGACTGAACTCTTTGACTCTTCCAGAAGGCAGAAACCCACTCTGAAATGACTGCCCCCCCCCCCCAAAATAAACAAACAAATAAATAATGCCTTATGTCAAAGCAGATTGCACTGAAGGACACCCTGCCTTCAAGAGGACGGCCCCCACTTTATATTTAATAAAGCGCCAGGAAGGTTGGAAAGGGTTTTTTTTTGGGTTTTTTTTTGTAGCGGCGGTGAGAGCATTACGGTGTTTACAGGCGAGGGAGAGGGAGGGCTCCTCCTGTGTTCCCCGACTCCGCTCCCGCCCCGCGCTCTTCGCTCCCCAAAGGGCTCCTCATCCCGGAGATCAAAACCGTCTTGATCTCTTCTCCAGTAACTCGGTTAGGCGTAACCCGCTTACGGATAATCCTGTCGTTGATCCGCTATTACTCTCGCAGTACAGCATGGAAGTAAAATTGTTACTCGTGAGGAATGTCTGGCTTTTTCGGGGAAAAGAAAAAACCCAAAAAACAAACACAAAAACAAAACTTTCATCTATTTAACCCAAAATAGAAGCCGTGCTCTGCCTCCGAAAGCCTTCCCCCACGGGGATGGGGGAGCCGGGGAGCCGCCTCCCTCGCCGGCTCTTCAGCCGCTCGCCTCTGCTTCCGAACCTTTGACGATCTGTCGATACTCACCTGGGGTGGTTTTTTTTCCTCCGTGAACTGTGGGGTGGTTTTCTTTTTAGAAACTTTTGGGGGGAGGTGTTTTAATGACTTTTGATAAACATCTTTTCCTCCGGGCCGTGACTGCCAGCAGTGATTTTGCCCGTGGCTTGGGGAGACGGTGAAGGTGGGACAGCGGTGGGGTGTCCCCTCCCTGCTTCTATTCTCGTTTTTCAGGAATGCACTAAGAATTATTTGGTTTTTGTTTTTTTTTAACGTCTGTAGCACCCACAAACCATCTCTCCCCGTTGCCTATTAGTAGCAGGAAATAGCGTACCGCTTCCAGACTTAAAAAACACCAAAAAAAAAAAATAAAAAGGGGCACTGCGGAGGTCTCTGCATAATAAAGTTAAACATTTCCTCTTCCTTTTCAACCTTTTTAACTTGTTTCCGCGGCAAAATGTGATGCGGAGATGTATTTTTTTATCTTTTTTTAAAGGATCGCAGGAGTTTGGGGCTGGGAGAAGAGGGGACGGGGGGACGCGTATCCCATCCCAACAACCCCGATAGCGTTTCTTTTCATTGCTATCTTTTATCCGAGGAATTCCAGCCGCCCTTTGCCGAGCGCGGGAGCTCCGCGTCCCCCGTCCCCTCCATCCCCGGCGGGTCACGGGGCGAAGCCACCAACGTTTGGGGCCGCGGAGGCTCTTCAGAGGTGGTTTTTAGGGGGCAGTTTGCACACGCGCGTTCTTTCCCAAAGTAAAGATGCCGGCAGGGATTTGGCGCGCCGAAGCCCCTCCATCCTTCGGGAACAGGCAGGAGCTTTTCTTCTTCCTGGACTGGAGCACTCGCTTGTGTACATATTCCCGGGATATTCCATATTTTTGGGGTTTTTTTTTTTTCAATTTGCTGTCAATTTTTTTTTAATGTTACAAAAATCTCTTCCTTGAGCTCACGCCATTGCAAAATTTTAAGTCTTAATTCAGCGGGAGGGAATGAGCCAGGGCCGGGGCGGTGGGGCGGAGAAGCGACGTACGACCGTGTGGCACGGAGGACGCAGGTACAAGATGCCCTCAAAGGCCCAGTTACCGTTTTCGTCTGTTATTTGCGAACATTATCGGATTAAAATTGTCATTTGAGCTGTGGAAGCCTTATTAAAGCGCATACACATGCTCCGCGTTGTGTTTTAACACCTCGCTTAAAGGCTCGGGGGTTTATTCTCCTGCAAGGCCCGTTTTAGGCTACTTCCCCCCCCCCCCAAAAAAAAAAAACAAAAGGGATGTGGGGTCAGGGATGCCAGCGGAGCGGGAATCTCCCCATCCGTGGCACAGGGGGTGGTTTTTATCGAAGCTCGGTGCGTGGGCGCTGGCCCCTTGGCAGCCGCTGCCCGGTGGAAGCAGGGGCGCGTGATGCGGGCCCGAGGCAGCTGCCTTGGGGACGCGTTTTGGTGTCCCCAAGCCGGCGCGGCACGTCGCACCTCGTCGCTGCGCTGGCACGTCGCCCGGGCTGCCGCTGCCCGGGGCAGGGGGGGCTGCGTGGCCGCGGCTCGGTGCCAGCCCCCCGCTCCTTCCGCGCTGGCACCCGCCAGCGGGCAGCCCGTGCCAGCCCTTCCTCGAGCGCCCCGCGGCCGGCGTGTCCCTCCTGCAGCCAAAATGGCCCCTGGGGGGGGGTGAGGGTGTGGGGGGGTAACCAAGTACTGGGTGCTGTTGGGGGGTGGGGGTACCAGGGATGGGGTACTGTGGGTGCACAGGGGTGGGGGGGTGGATGGATGGAGGGGGGGTACCCTGGGTGCCAGAGAATGATGGAGGGGGGCAAATGTGGGTGTCAGAGAGGGATGGAGGGATATAGGGGGGGGTACCCTGGGTACCAGAGAGGGATGGGGGGGCCACCCTGGGTACCAGAGAAGGATGAAGGGGGGGCACCCTGGGTACCAGAAAGGGATGGAGGGATGGGGGGGCACCCTGGGTACCAGAGAGAGATGGGGGGGGCACCCTGGGTACCAGAGAGGGATGGAGGGATGGGGGGGCACCCTGGGTACCAGAGAGAGATGGGGGGGGCACCCTGGGTACCAGAAAGGGATGGAGGGATGGGGGGGCACCCTGGGTACCAGGGATGGGGGGGTTACCCCGGGTGCCAGAGAAGGATGAAGGGGGGGCACCCTGGGTGCCAGGGAAGCATGGAGTGGGGGACATCGTGGGTGCCAGAGAGGGATGGAGGGGGGGCACCCTGGATGCCAGAGATGGAGTGGGGGCACCCCGGGTACCAGGGGTGGAGGGGGGGGCACACTGGATGTAAGGAAGGGATGTAGGGGGGGGGGCACCCTGGGTGCCAGGGAGGGATGGAGGGATGGAGGGGGGGCACCCTGGGTACCAGAGAAGGATGAAGGGGGGGCACCCTGGGTACCAGAGATGGAGTGGGGGCAGCCTGGGTGCCAGGGGTGGAGGGGGGGGCACCCTGGGTGTCAGGGAGGGATGGAGGGATGGAGGGGGGGCACCCTGGGTGCCAGAGAAGGATGAAGGGGGGGGCACCCTGGGGTACCAGAGATGGAGTGGGGGCACCCTGGGTGCCAGGGGTGGAGGGGGGGGCACCCTGGGTGTCAGGGAGGGATGGAGGGATGGAGGGGGGGCACCCTGGGTACCAGAGATGGAGTGGGGGCACCCTGGGTGCCTGGGGTGGAGGGGGGGGGGCACCCTGGGTGTCAGGGAGGGATGGAGGGATGGGGAGGGGGCACCCTGGGTGCCAGGGAGGGATGGAGGGGGACCCCCGCTCGCAGAACAGGGAGGGTGGTGGGGTGCGGGTGATGGTCGGGGGGTACCCGGGGACCGGGGACCGGGGGAGGGGGGGTGTGGATTTGGGGGCTGCCTCATGCTGGGGGGGGGGGGGTGGCGGGGGGGGATACGCAGGTGGTGCAGGGGAGGGGACCAGGGATGGGTCAGGCTGGGGGTGATGCTGTCCCCAGCGGCAGGGCGGGTTGCCCGGTGCCGGGTGCCGGTTGCCCGGTGCCGGTTCCCGGTTGCCCGGTGCCGGGTGCCGGTACCGGCCGCCCCCGGAGGGGCCGCCCCGCCCCGCCGCACGTGACGCGGCGCGGTGGCTGCGAGCGGCGGGGGCCCCCGCTCCGCTCCGCTCCGCTCCGCTCCGGCCCCGGCCCCGCCGCCCCTCCGGTAAGTGCCGCGCCGCGGGGGGAACCGCAAACCGGGGGGGTCCCCCCCCGGAGACACCGCTCCCGGTGCCCCCCCCCCCCCAACCGGCGCAGCACCGGGGGGGGGGACCCATCCCCCGGTGACCTTCAGCCGCTGCCGGTACCGGCAGCGCGGGGGGGCGGGGGGGGGGGAGAGATCAGCCCCCCCCCCGGGTACCCCTCAACCTGCCCCCTCCCAAATATCTCCCCCGTGAATTGCGTCCCCACAACCTGCCCCCCCCCCAAATATCTCCCCCATAAACTGCCCCCCCAACCTGCCCCCCCCAAATATCTCCCCCACGAATTACCCCCCCCCCAAAACCTGCCCCCCCAAATATCTCCCCCACGAATTGCCCCCCCCAACCTGCTCCCCCCCAAATGTCTCCCCCATGAATTGCCCCCCCAAAACCTGCCCCCCCCCAAATATCTCCCCCATAAACTGCCACCCCCAGCCTGCCCCCCCCAAATATCTCCCCCATAAACCGCCACCCCCAACCTGCCCCCCCCCACCCCAGCTACAGCAAATTCTGTCGTCCCCCCCCCCGTCCCCATCATCTGCCCCCCCCCACGCCGGTCCCCACAATTTATCCCCCCCGTGTGTGTGTGTGTGTGTGTCCCACCCAAACTGCCACCTCCCAGCCCGGCCCCACATTTGGGTCACCCCCCCCACGATGCTACACCCCCCCCCCTCCCCCGGGACTGCCCCCCCTCTCTTGGGTGCTGGGGGGAGGGGGGGCGATGGGGGAGCCCCCCCCGGTCCCCGCAGAGCCCCACTGCCCGCTGGGGTCACACTGCGGCCCATGGGTGCGCGGGGACGGGGCGGGTTTGCACGGGGAGGGGGGGGGGGGGGGGGGGGGGTGTGACATTGTCGCATTTGCACGCAGTTGTGTTTGCACGGGCACAGGGTCGCGCTTGCACCAGGGGTGTGCTTGCACGCAGTCGCGGTGGCACCAGGGTCGTGTTGGCACGGGGACAGGTCACGTTGGCACCGGGGTCGTGTTTGCACCACGGAGGTGTTGGCACAGGGACGGGGACAGCTTTGCACCGGGGTGGTGTTTGCACCGGGGTGGTGTTTGCACCGGTATCGCGTTTGCACGGGGACAGGTCACGCTTGCGCCAGGGTCACTTTTGCGCCAGGGACACGCTTGCACGCCGTGGTGTTTGCACGGGGACAGGTCGTGTCGGCACCGGGGTTGTGTTTGTGCCATGGAGGTGTTGGCGCAGGGATGGGGACAGCTTTGCAGCGGGATGGTGTTTGTGCCATGCACGTGTTGGCGCAGGGACGGGGACAGATTTGCACCGGGGCGGTGTTTGCACGAGCATCACGTTTGCACGGGGACAGGTCACGCTTGCGCCAGGGCCACCTTTGCGCCAGGGACACGCTTGCACGCTGTCGTGTTTGCACAAGGCCGGGGCGCGTTTGCAGCAGGGCCGGTGTCCCCGTGTCCCCATGATGTCCCCGTGTCCCCATGTCCCCGTGTCCCCATGTCCCCGTGTCCCCATGTCCCCCATGTCCCCGTGTCCCCGTGTCCCCGTCCCGGGCGGTGCTCGGCGCTGCCGGTCCCGGCGCTGTCCGTGGTGCTGCCCCGTGCGGCGCCACCTCCCACCATCGGGGGGCGCCCTTCCGGCTGGGAGGGGGGGTGGGGAGAGGTTTTGGGGGGGGGGGGGTGGGGGGTGATGAGGTTGTTAGGGGGGCTCAGCAGCCGGGCACCCCCCCCCCAGCGTAGTGACCTGGCACCCGCCGCTCCCGGCCCGCCGGCTCCTGGCAGCCAGCAAGGCGGCGCTTGGCTTGCTGCCATCAGTAGGCTTCAGGGGTAACGCCGCTGCCCGAGCGGCCGGGTGTCACGGCGAGGGGCTGTGGGGGAGCTCTCCTCTCCCCCAGGAAGCGCCATGGACCTTCCAGCATCCCCCCGGGGCACCTAGACGTGTCCCCAACCAGCATCGCCACCCCCTCGGCCACCCCACCTCAAGGTAAGCCCCCCCTCTCCATGGGTGCTCCCCACCCAAGGGTGCCCACCCCAAGGCGGGGTGACGGGCACCCACAGCCCTCATCTCCTGCAGGGCAGCAGGATGGCCCAGCAGCGCCATGCCGTCCCCCCACCACTCAAGGTAGGCATCAGTGGGGTGGGGGCACCCAACCAGCACCCATGGGTGCTAGCGTGGCCTTCACCCACCCTGTTGTCTTGCAGACGGAGGAAGACTACATCCCCTACCCCAGCGTGCACGAGGTAGAGCACCCGCTCCCCTCCAGAGAGGGGCGCAAGGGCAGGCGAGCGGCTGGGTGGGTGGGTAGGTTGATGGGTGGGTGGCCGGAGCACCCATCTCAGTTGTGGGTGTAGGTGCTGGGCCGGGAGGGGCCGTTCCCCCTCATCCTCCTGCCACAGTTTGGGGGTTACTGGATTGAGGGCACCAACCACCAGCTGAGCGGGGCACCCGAGTCCCCCCCCACCCCAGCACCCAGCACCCGGGCAAGGCTTGAGGGCAACCACACGGCCAAGATCTACCGCAAGCACTTCTTGGGCAAGGTGAGGCCCCCGTGGGTGCTCCAGGCATGGGTGCTTGGGATGGGTGGGTTCCCCATGGGTATGGGTGGGCACGGTCATGGAGAATTCATAAGCACAGGTGGTCCTGCATATGGGTGCTCATGGATATGGCATGGGTGCTTGCGTGTGTGGGTGCTCATGGACATGGGTGTGGGTGTCTATGGGCATGGGAGCCCGACGGGTATGGGTGCTCATGGACCTGGGTGCTCATGGACAAGGGTGATGCATGGGTGTGGGTATGTATGGGCATGGGTGCTTGTGGGTATGGGTGCTCATGGACCTGGGTGCCCCATGGCATGGGTGCTCATGCGTATGGGTGCTCACGGACATGGGTGACTCATGGGTGTGAGTTACTATGGGCATGGGAGCCCCATGGGTATGGGTGCTTACGGACCTGGGTGCCCCCTGGCATGGCTGCATGTGCGTATGGGTGCTTATTGACCATGGGTGCCCCGTTACATGGGTGCCCCATGGGCGTGGATGTGTACGGGGGCTCTATAAGTACGGGTGCCCACGGTTATGGGTGCTCAGGAACCTGAGTGACCCATGGCGTGGGTGCTCATCAGTATGGATGGCTCATTGCATGTGTGGCCATCAGTGTAGGCGCTCCATAGGCAGTGGTATCTGTGGTTGTGGGTACACATGGGCATGGGTGCCCCATGGGGATGGGTGCTCAGGGTTGTGGGTGCTCAGGGACCCGGATGCCCCATCACATGGGTGCTTGTGGACATGGGTGTTCATGGGCATGGAGAACCTGCAAGTGTCTGTAGGATGGGTGGCCCATGGGCATGGGTGCTCATGGATATTGGTGCTCATGGCCATGGGTGCCCCGTGCATGGGTGCCTGGCAGCGTAAGCACCCATTGGCGCGGCCATGGGTGCTTGGTCCCCTCCCCGCAGGAGCACTTCAACTACTACTCCCTGGACCCGGCTCTGGGCCACCTCGTCTTCTCCCTCAAGTACGACGAGCAGGAGCACCTCCACCTGCTGCTGCGGTGAGAAGGGTTCTGGGGGCACCCATGGGTGCTGGCTGGGGGTAGGGGTCTGCCCTGACCCCCTCCTCGCCCCGCAGCACCCGCGCCCGCACCCTGCACGATGTGGTGCCCATCTCCTGCCTGGCCGAGTTCCCCAACGTGGTGCAGATGGCCAAGGTGGGTGCAACACCTCCGGCAGCACCCATGGGTGCCCCCCCACCCTGGGCCACCCATCGCATCACCCATCCTTCCCGCAGCTGGTGTGCGAGGATGTCAACGTGGATCGCTTCTACCCCGTGCTCTACCCCAAGGTGAGCAGGGTGGTGGTGGTGGGGCACCCATAGGTGGGGGGTGCCCTGGGGTGGCCCCCACCCAACCACCGCCCCCCTCCCAATCCCGCAGGCGTCCCGCCTCATCCTCGCCTTCGACGAGCACGTGCTCAGCAACCACTTCAAATTTGGGGTCATCTACCAAAAACTGGGGCAGGTATGGGGTGGGGTGGGAGGGGGGGGTGGGGGGTGGTCCCAGGTGGGTGCTGACACCCATCCCCACCCCACCGCAGACCTCCGAGGAGGAGCTCTTCGGCACCACGGAGGAGAGCCCGGCGTTCACCGAATTCCTCGACGTGCTGGGCCAACGGGTGCAGCTGCGGGACTTCAAGGGGTGCGTGACGGGGTGCTGGGTGGGGGGCACCCATGGATCCCAGGTTCAGGGTGCCGGTCTCCCCCCGCTTCCTCCACCCAGGTTTCGGGGGGGGGCTGGACGTGACCCACGGGCAGACGGGCAGCGAGTCGGTCTACTGCCACTTCCGCGACAAGGAGATCATGTTCCACGTCTCCACCAAGCTGCCCTACACCGAGGGGGACGCCCAGCAGGTGGGGCACCCATGGGTGCTGGGGAGGATGGAGGAAGGTGGGGGGGCAAGGGTTGGGGGGAAAGCACATGGGTGTTTTGTGGGGGGGATGGAGGTGTAGGGGGTGGTGGGGCACCCTCATGGGGTGCAAGGGCTGGTGGGGCACCTATGGGTGCTTTGGGGGTGTCCATGGGGTGCCGGGGCTCCTGGGGCACCCGTGGGTGATGGGGAGGTGCCTATGGAATGCAGAACCTCCAGGAGCACCCATGGGTGATGGGGGGGGCATCTGTGGGATGCAGGGGCTAGCAGAGCACCCATGGGCACAGAGAGGGGGGTACCTATGGGGTGCAAAACCTCCAGGGGCACCCATGGGTGCCGGGGGGCATCTATAGGGCACAGAGGCTGGTAGGGCACCCCTGGGTGCTAGTGGGCACCTATGGGGCACAAGGGCTCTCAGCACACCCCACGGGTGCTGGCGAGTGTCTATGGGTTGCAAAAGTTTCAGGGGCCCCCATGGGTGCTGGGGAGCATCTATGGAGCACAGGATCTGCCATTCCCTTTGCCCCCCCCCTCCCCGCGGTGTGACCACCCCCGGTGTCGTCGTCATCGTCGTCGTCCCCCAACCCCGTGTCACCTCCCCCCCGTCCCCACAGCTGCAGCGGAAGCGTCACATCGGCAACGACATCGTGGCCGTCGTCTTCCAGGACGAGAACACCCCCTTCGTCCCCGACATGATCGCCTCCAACTTCCTCCACGCCTTCGTGGTGGTGCAGCTGGAGCAGGGCGCCTCCCAGGGCACCCTCTACAAGGTACCCCCCCCCCCCCCGCTCCCCCCCCGTGCCTCAGTTTCCCCATCCCCGTGGGGTGCTGGGGGGCAGCGGGGTGCCCCGTCACCACCCCCCCCCTGCCCCGCCGCAGGTCTCCGTCACCGCCCGTGATGACGTGCCCTTCTTCGGCCCGCCGTTGCCCGACCCCGCCGTCTTCAGGAAGGTGAGCACCCATGGGTGCTGTGCTGCTGAGGGAGGGGATGGGGGTCCCGCAGGTGGCACCCACCCCGGGCTGCCCCCCCTTGCCCCCGCAGGGCCCCGAGTTCCAGGAGTTCCTGCTGACGAAGCTCATCAACGCCGAGTACGCCTGCTACAAGGCCGAGAAGTTCGCCAAGCTGGAGGTGGGTGCACGTGTGGGTGCTGAGGGTGACGGGCACCCGGGGGGGGGGGGGGGTGTCTGTGGGGGGGCCAGGCATGGCGTGGGTGCTGTGGGTGCGAGTGTTGTGCCTGCAAACGGGGCTGGGGGTGCCGCGGGGCACGTGGGTGCTGGGCACAGCGTGGGTACGGCAATGGGTCCGTGGGTGCTGCGTGCATGGGTGCTGCGCCTGCAGTGGGGCTGTGTGTGCCATGGGTGGCTGTGATTGCGGCAGCGCTGCGGGTGCTGTGCCTGCAGTGAGGCTGGGCGTGCTGTGGGACCTGCATGGGTGCTGGGTATAACGTGGGTGCTGTGCGTGCCATGGGTGCTGCAACTGCAGTGATGTCATGCACGTGGGTGCCACGTAATGTGGGTGCTGTGGGTGTGGGTGGCATGTACACTGGGTGCTGTGCACAACGTGGGTGCTGTGGGTGTGGGTGCTGTGCCTGCAGTGAGGCTGGGCGTGCTGTGGGGCACGTGGGTGCCGGGCACAACGTGGGTGCTGTGCGTGCCATGGGTGCTGTGGGTGTGGGTGCTGCGCCTGCAGTGATGCTGTGCATGTGGGTGCTGTCTACACCGGGTGCTGCTGTGCATGGGGGGGGCCGTGCCTGCAGCAGTGATGTGTGTGGGTGCCGTGCCTGCTGTGGGTGCCGTGTGGGTGGGTGCCGCGTACACTGGGTGCTGTGGGGGTGGGTGCTGTGCAGTGTTGGGTGCTGTGGGGGTGGGTGCTGCGCCTGCAGTGATGCCATGCGCGTGGGTGCTGCGTACACTGGGTGCTGCTGTGCATGGGGGGGGCCGTGCCTGCAGCGTTGACACGTGTGGGTGCTGTGCCTGCTGTGGGTGCCGTGTGTGTGGATGCTGTGTACACCGGGTGCTGTGCAAACGGGTGCCACGTATGCCGGGTGCTGTGCATGGCCACGCCTGCAGCAGTGGGATGTGTGTGGGTGCCGCACACCATCTGGGTGCCATGCACATGGGTGCTGTGTACACTGGGTGCGGGGGGTGTGTGTGTGTGTGTGATGTGTACGTGTGTGCCGTGTACGCTGGGTGCTGTGCACGTGGGTGCTATGTACTGTGGGTGCTGTGCAGTGTTGGGTGCTGTGGGGGTGGGTGCTGTGCCTGCAGCAATGCCATGCGCATGGGTGCTGCGCCTGCAGTGATGCCATGCGCGTGGGTGCTGCGTACATTGGGTGCTGCTGTGCATGGGGGGGGGGGGGGCCGTGCCTGCAGCGCTGACATGTGGGTGCCGTGTGCGTGGGTGCCATGTGCATGGGTGCCGTGGGTGCTGTGCACACTGGGTGCCGTGGGTGCGTGTGCCGTGTACATTGGGTGCTGAGCACAATGCGGGTGCTGTGCATGGGGGCGGGGGGGGGGGGGGGGGCCATGCCTGCTGTGGGTGCTGTGCACGTGGGTGCTGTGGGGGTGGGTGCCACGTCGTGTGGGTGCCGTGGGGGGGGTGCTGTGCCTGCAGTGATGCCGTGCGCATGGGTGCTGCTGTGCATGGAGGGGGGGGGGGGGGGGGTTGTCCGTGCCTGCGGCGGTGACATGGGTGGGTGCCGGGTGGGTGGGTGCCGAGTGGGTGGGTGCTGTGTGTTTTGGGCGCTGTGTGCGCTGTGGGTGCTGTGCGTGCCGGGGGACGGACGGACGGACGGACGTGGGCTGTGCAGGGGGGGGGAGGGAACACACGGGGTGCTGCGGGTCCCCGGCAGTGGGGGGGGGGTGGGGGGGGGGGGGGGGGGTCGCCTATCGCGCGCGCGGGGGATGTCGCGTGGGGGGGGGGGGGGGGGTGTCGCGCGCGGGGCGGCAGCGGTGCGGGTGCGCAGGAGCGGACGCGGGCGGCGCTGCTGGAGACGCTGCACGAAGAGCTGCAGGCCCGCAGCCAGGCCATGCTGGGGCTGGGCCCCGACGACGAGCGCCCCGACAACGGTGCCGCCGCCCCGGGTTTCTTCGAGTCCTTCAAGGTGGGGCGCGGCGGGGATGTGGGGGGGGGGGGGGGGGGAGAGGAAACACCGGGGCGGGGGCGCCCGGCGGTACCGGGCGGTGCTGACGGGGCGCGGGGGGCCTTGCAGCGGGCGCTGCGGGGCCGCAGCCCCTCCCTGGAGGCCGTGGGGCTGGGACCCCGCCGGGCCCCCCCCAACGCCCCCCCCCCAACGCCGCCAACGCCGCCGCCGTCGCCGCCGCCGGAGCCCCCGACGGCGCCCCGGGGGCCGCCTGCGTGAGTGCCCCGCCCCCGGGACACGCCCCCGCCGCGCTGGCCACGCCCACCGCCCCGCCAGCCCGCCGGCCGGCGCCGGGCTGAAACCCCGCCCACCTCCAGGGAGGCCACGCCCCCTCTGGGGAACAGGGCCGCCCCGCGCTGGCAAGCCACGCCCCCCTAAAAGCTCTTTAGCCACGCCCCTTTCCCCCCTAAGCCACACCCCCAGGGGAGCCCCGCGCCTCGCCGCTACGCGTAAGCCCCGCCCCACGCTCAAGCCCCGCCCCTTCGCGTAAGCCCCTCCCACCCACCCCCGTCGGCCACGCCCCCCCTCCCCGCTCAGCCCCATTCCCCCCGTCGGCCCCGCCCCTCCCGGTGGCCCCGCCCCTCCCGGTGGCCCCGCCCCTCCCGGTGCCCCGGTGCCCCCCGGGGCGGGTGACGCCGTGCCGCCCCCAGTCGCTGCTGGTGCCCGGGAGCCGGCGGGGACGCCGCGGCAGCGCCATCGGGCTGGGCTCGGTGGAAGAGGTGGGTACCCCCGGCACGGACATCCCTCCCTCCCCGGTGCGTCCCCCACCCCCCCCGGTGCGTGTGTCCCCCACACACCGGTTAACGGCGGCCCGCAGGCGCTGCTGGTGCCCGGGAAGAGCCCATCGCGGCGGCGGCCCGGCCCGCTCGGCTCCCGCCGCTCCAGCGCCATCGGTATCGAGAGCATCCAGGAGGCGCCGGCCGGCAGGTGAGCGCCGGTACCGGGGCGGGGGGGGGGGGGGGGGGGGGCTGGCACCGCCCGGTGTCCCCTCCCGGTGTCACCTCAGCGCCCGCCGCCTCCCCACAGGGACGGCCCCGCCGCCACCGCCGCCCCGGAGGGCGCCTGCTCCACACACAGCTCCCCCGAAAGCCGCCGGCACCCCGACAGGTCCCACAGCCGGCACCGGGATGGGGTGACACTGGGGTGACACGGGGTGTGGAGGGCACGGGGACGGGGCAGTGCAAGGACAGGGTGGCACCGGGACAGGGTGGCACCGGGTTGGGGTGGCACGGGGTTGGGGTGACGTAGGGACGCAACAGGCCAGAGTGACACCGGGATGGGGCGGCACTGGGATAGGGCGACACAGGGACCGGAGGGCACTGGGGTGGGGTGACACTGGGACAAGGTGGCACCAGGATGGGATGGCACCGGTATCGGGCGGCATAGGGATAGGGTGACACTGGGATGGGGTGACATGGGGCCTGCAGGGCATTGGGATGGGATGGCGACAGGACAGCGTGGCATGAGGACGCAATGGGGTAGGGTGGCACTAGGGTGGGGGTGACATCTTGATGACATGGGAACTGGAGGGCACTGGGATGGGGTGACACACGGTCGAGGTGGCACCAGGATGGAATGGGTCAGGGTGTGACCGGGATGGGGTGGCACCAGTATGGGATAACGTGGGGACAGGGTGACATTGGGGTGACAACGAGGACTGGAGAGCACAGGGATGGAGCAGCACGTGGATGGGGTGGCACAGAGACAGGGTGACATTGGGACAGGGTGGCAGCAGGGTAGGGTGACACAGGGATGGGGTGACACAGGGGCATGGTGATATCGGGGTGACATGGGGACTGGAGAGCACTGGGATGGGGCAGCACCTGGGCTGGGTGGCACCGGGATGGTTGGCATGGGACAGCACGGGGACAGGACAGCACAGGGACAGGGTCACCCAGGAGCCTAGTGGCACAGGGAGTGGATGTCACAGGGACAGGGAGGCATGGGGACAAGGTCGCGGGGGGATGCAGTGGGGTGGGGTAGGGTGGCACAGGGATGGGGTGGCACTTTGGTGGCCCTGGCGTGGCTGCGGCTCGGGAATAAGGTGGCGTGGAGGTGGGGTGGCACAGGGGTGGGTGGCATGGGGACAGGTTTGTGTGGTGACAAGGGACATGGGGCTGGGAAGGCATAGGGGATGGGGCATCCCAGGGATGGGATGGCATGGGGACAGGGGGACACGGGACTGGGACATCCCAGGTGTTGGCTGGCATAGGGACAGGGTGGAAGGGGAGGGGACATCCCAGGGACAGGATGGTGTGGGAACAGGGGGACACAGGGATGGGATGACATGGAGACAGGGGGACACGGGGCAGGGACATCCCAGGGACAGGATGCCATGGGGACAGGGTGGCAGGGGGACGGGATGGCATCCCAGGGATGGGATGGCATGGGGACAAGGGGACACAGGGATGGGACATCCCAGGGACAGGATGCCATGGGGATAGGGTGGCAGGGGGACGGGATGACATCCCAGGGATGGGATGGCATGGGGACAGGGGGACACGGGGCTGGGACATCCCAGGTATTGGTTGGCATAGGGACAGGGTGGCAGGGGAGCGGACATCCCAGGGACAGGATGCCATGGGGATAGGGTGGCAGGGGGACGGGATGGCATGGGGACAGGGGGACACAGGGATGGGACATCCCAGGGATGGGATGGCATGGGGACAAGGGGACACGGGACTGGGACATCCCAGGGATGGGATGGCATGGGGACAGGGGGACACAGGGATGGGACATCCCAGGGATTAGATGGCATGGGGACAGGGGGACACGGGACTGGGACATCCCAGGGATTAGATGGCATGGGGACAGGGGGACACGGGGCTGGGACATCTCCGGGACAGGATGGCATGGGGACAGGGGGACACGGGACTGGGACATCCCAGGGACGGGATGGCATGGGGACAGGGGGACACGGGGCTGGGACATCCCAGGGATGGGCTGGTGTGGGGACAGGGGGACGCAGGGACGGGATGGCATGGCGACAGGTAGACAGGGCGCTGGGACATCCCAGGGATGGGATGGCGTGGGGACAAGGGGACACAGGGCTGGGACATCCCCGGGCCGGGCTGGCGTGGGGACAGGGTGGCACGGGGAGTGGTGGGCCACCACTCTGTCCCTGGCAGGGCCGAGAAGCCGGAGCCGCCGGATTTCTCCCGCTCGTCCTCCAGCGCCAGCAGCTTCGGCAGCGCCGCCGAGGAGCCCAGCGAGCCGGGCAGGGTACCGGGGCGCCGGGGGGGGGGGCTGCTGGGTGCTGGGGGGGGGGGGGGCATCACCCCTTTGACCCTCCCCCCTGCACCCTTAGGAGAGCCGCTCGCCCTCGGGGACCCACCGCGACGCCTTCACCGACACCCCCTGGCAGGATGACCCCCCCCGGTACCCCCCCCAGGTAGCCCATCACCGGGGCGTCAGGCCACCGCGGGACTGGGGGATACCCCCCCCCGCCACGGGGTGCTCACAGTCCCCCACCCCTTTCCCCCCAGGCCGCCGCCCCCCCGACCCCCCCCTGCCCCGAGATCAAAATCCAGCTGGAGCGGCCCCCCCCATAATCCGGTGAGGCTGTGACCCCCCCCCCCCCCCAGCGCCCCCCAATGTGGGGACACATATTGGGGTGCCCCCGCTGATGTCCCTCCACCACAGGGCTCATAGTCACCCCCCCCCCCATGCCGGGGAGGGGGGGGGGGGGGCGTGGATGCCACCACTTCGTCACACCCCCCCCCGTATGCCACCAGGAGCCGAAGCCATCGTCCCCGGTGCAGGATTTGGGGCCCCCCCCCCCCAAAAAAATGGGGGTGTCTCCCCTCCAGACAATCTCTGTCACTCCAAATACCCCGGGGGGGGGGGGGGGGTGATGGACCATGCGGGGTCCGTCCTCCCCCCCCCCGTCATGACCCTGATGCCACATTGGGGGGGGGGCCCTCCCCAAAATGAAGAGTGGGTCCAACCCAAGCATCACACCCCCCCCCCCCCCAAAAAAAAGGGGGGGGGGCTCAGATCCAGCACAAACCCAAAGTGGGGCTCCCCCTGCCCACCCACCCCCCCCTTTTATTTTAAGGGAAGAAAGCTCTGGAAGGGGTCAATGCTGGATTTGGAGGGGGGGGGGGGAGTTATTTTTTTCAAACCCCCCCAAATTGTGTTTGTGTTTCCCGTGAGTCCTGTATAAAATAAAGGTTTATTTATCGCTACAGCCGGGGGATGGGGGGGGGTCCTCGATATTGGGGGTGTCCCCAAAACTCACCGCGGGGGGGGGGGGGCAGATGCTCAGTGTGGTCTAAAAAACACCCCGAACCCATCCATTTTTGGGGGTCATTTACCCAAATTTGGGGGCTTTTGCGGCAGCCAGGCTGAGCGAAGCCTTGCTTTGATTCCCCCCCCCAATTTTTGGGGTACTGCGGGTACCCGAAAATGTGGCTGGTGATGCCCCCCCCCGAAAAACAACCCCACCACCCTCTCTTTTTCAGCTCCGGTGGCCAACCCAACATGGGGAGCGGCATTTGGCCGGCAGCCCCGGTGGCCACCGGCTTTGTGCCAAGTCCCCGGCCAAGAAAAAGTGGTTTCCCCCCCCCTCCTCCCAGTACCCTCCACACACACCCCCCCCCCCCCGAACCCCCCAAAACCACGAAGCACCCCGGGACCGGTTAAACATAGCTCGGCACCGCCTGGTTTCTGGGAAGCCCCAGCGCCAGGGGTTGGGGCGCGGTTGGCGATGCCGGCGCGGGTGCAAAGGGTGCTGGGCAAAGAAGGAGGAGGGTCACAGCACCCCCCCCCCCCCTCTGCTCCCCCCCCCCCCCAAAATCCAGCGCCGTTCAGGTCACCGCCTTCACCCGCTCCAGAGTTCGCCGGTTAATAACAAACCGGAGCGGAGATTTATTTATAAAGCTGGTAAATAAATAAAAAAAAAGGGGGGGGGGGAGGATTGGAGGGGCCCGGTGGGGTTTTGGGGGTGCTCGGGGAGGGGGGGGGTGAGAAGGGGGGGGAGTTGCAAATGCCCGCTGCAGCCGGGGTGTGCAAAGGGATTGCTCGTGCGCAGAATTTGCACGGGCAGGGCGGTGTTTGCACGGGGGGGGGGGGGGGGGGGGGGGGGGGGGGGGGGGGGGGGGGGGCATTTTGCACGGGCACGGTGACATTCACAGTGACATTCGCTCAGCCAGGGCGGCGTTTGCACGGGCACGGTGACATTCGCACGTGCGCGACAGCGTTTGCACACTCGGAGCACCATTTGCACACCCAGGGCCCCCCTGCGGCGCTATTGCAGGCCTCACCCCCCAACCCCCCCCCCCCCCCCCGCCAGCACCTTGCAAGCTGCAAAAACCCCCTCCCCTCATTAACCCACCCCCTAATTACCCTCTCTAATTGCCCAGCCCTAACGAGGGGGGTGTGCCCCAGCGGGTACCACCCCTTAAATCCCCCTTCACTCCCCTCTCCCAGCCCTAAAACCACCCCAAATCCCCCCTCCCTGGTAGCAAGTTGTCATAAACTGAAGGATTTTCAAGCAAAATACATCACCCAGGAGGCAAAGAACCGAGTTTTGGGGACAAATTAACCCAGTGAGTTAATTTTTTCTTTTCTTTTTCCCATCTTTGTGTGGTTTCTGGGTACCCACTCATGTGATGAGTTGGGCGCCAGGGTCAGTCCTCAGCCAAGCGACCGGGAGGCATTTTTTTGGGACCCAGCCCCATGGCGTTTTGCTCAAAGAAGGGGTTTTATCCGCCGAGGCTCCAGCTCCCATCCCAAATCCCGCAGTGGGTTCGGGATGGGGCAGGCAACGATGCTAATTATAGGGGAAGGAACCGTGTATTTACAGAGGCAGCTCCCAGCATGAAACCGCCGGCGGCTGCTTTTGCTCCGCTGAGTCTTTCTTTTTTCTCTCCTCTTTCCCGGGCGCTGCGATCCAGAAAAAAAAAAAAGGGGGGGGGGGGAGGAATTAAAAATAAATCCCCCCTCCGTGGTTTGCAAGAGGCGCTTTAGCAGAGGAGGAAGAGGAGGGCGAGGAAGGGCAGGAGGACGGAGGTGGCGGCGGCGGGGCGGGCGGCGGCGTTGCAGTGGGCTCGGTTGGAGCCGATGCAGGCGGCGTAAGCCATGGCGTGGGGGATGTAGTTTTGCTCGTGGACGCCGTGGAGGAGGTGGGCCATGGGGCCGCGGGCGAAAACGGCCACGTCCTCGCCGCCGTGGGTCTCCTGGCGCAGCGGCACGGCCGATTGGGCCTGGTAGTCGGCGTGTGCTGGGAGGAAAAAAGCCAAGAATAAGACTGATTTTTTTAAAAAAGCACCGATTTTAGCCAGGCCGTACCGCTTTCAGGGGGTTTTGCCCCAAAAGACACGCACCGAAATCCACGGCGGAGACGTTTTCTCGCTCGCCCGCCACGATTTTATAGCCGGGGCCGTTGCCGTAGAGGATGGAGGTGAAGGGTTTGCGGTCCACGTCGCTCTGCATCGGGGCCAGACCTGGTGGCGGTGGCACCGTCAGCAGGGCGGCGACATCCCCGAGGTGTCCCCCAAGGTTGTCCCCTCGCCGCGTGGCCCGGCAGGGACTCACCGAAAATGGGGTTCCCGCGCGGGGTGTAGCCGCCGAAGGTGAAGACGTGCGAGTGGTCGGCGGTGACGACGCTGAGGGTGTCCTGGGGCGAGGTGAGGCGGGCGGCCAGCCCGATGGCCCGGTCCAGCTCCACCGCCTCGTGCAGCGCCTGCTTCGCCTTCCCCTCGTGGTGCCCGTGGTCGATGCGGCCCCCTGCAGCCCCCAGCACCGCTCGGCATCGCCCTCCATCCCACATCGCCCTCCCCTTCCCCGCTTTGCATCCCCCCTTCCCCGGGCACCCCCGTCACCCCCTTTTCTCCCCCCCTTTGCACCCCACATCACCCCCTTTGTGCCTCCCGTTTTGTGTCCTCCCCACTCCTTCCCCCTTTACAGCCCCAAATCACCCCCTCTATCCCCCCTTTTTGCATCCTCACCACCCCCTTTATCCCCCCATCATCCCCCCCTTTTCACCCCCATCACCCCTTTATCCCCCATCTCTTTGCATTCTCCATCCCCCTCCTTCCCCCCCCATGCATCCCTCGTCCCCCCCTTACTCCCCCTTTGCACTCCCACATCCCCTCTTCCTCCTCCCCCCCACCTTCAACCAGGAGGAAGAACCCCCGGGGATTTTTCTGGAGCATCCTGATGGCTACCGCCACCATCTCGGTGAGGGATGGATCCGTCTCGTTATTCCTATCCAGCTCGTACACCATATCACCCGGCTCGAAGAGGCCTGGGGACAGTGACACTGCTGGGGACATCCTTTCCCCACCAAAAAAAACAAAACAAAACAAGGGGCCAAATCCAGCCCCGCTGCTCGTGCTGGCTCAGGCATTTCCCCCGCCACCGGATCCAGGGTGATTACAGAGGAGCCGGGGGGATGCTCCCAGCCCTTCCTTCCTCCAGCCCGGCTGAACCCTGCAGCCCGGCTGGGCTGGAGAATTGCAGCGCGGGCCAAAAAAAAAAACCAAACCCTGCATCCCCAGGGAGTGAAAATTGCATCCCCGGGGTGGGTACCAGCATCCCTTTGGGGGTCCAGCGTCCCCATGGGAGTACCAGCATCCCCGGGGTGGGAAAATTGCATCCCTGGGGCGGGTAGCAGTGTCCGTTCAGGGGCATCAGCATCCCTGGGGTGGGTACCAGCATCCCCAGGGAGGGAAAATGGCATCCCTGGGGTGAGTACCAGCGTCCATTTGGGGGTACCACCATCCCCATGGGAGTACCAGCATCCCTGGGGTGGATACCAGCATCCGTTTGGGGGTACCACCATCCCCGTGGGAGTAACAGCATCCCTCGGGTGGGTACCAGTATCCCCAGGGGAGTACCAGCATCCCTTTGGGGGTACCAGCATCCCCAGGGTGGGGTACCCGTGGAGGTACCAGCATCCCTGTGGGGGACACACACCAACATCTCCAGGGGGTTACCAGCATCCCTTTGGGGTACCAGTATCCCCTCAGGGTACCAGTATGCCTTTGGTGGGGCGGGTACCAGCATCCCCAGGGGAGTATCAGCATCCTTGGGGGGGGGTAACAGCATCCCCGGGGGTAACTGACCACTCCAGCTGCCCCAGCACCCCGGGACGGGCCAAGGGTCCCCCAAAACACCCGGTTGAGGCCGGGGCACCCTTGGGTGCTGGGACTCACCCAGGAGGAAGTCGACGCGGCTGAGGTTGAGCGCCAGCAGGTCCCGCCGGTGCCACACGTACTTGGCGACCTGGGGATGGGGGGGGGGGGGCAGGTAGGTTGTCACCTCCCTGTCACCTCTGCCAACGCCAGGGCTGCTTTATAACCCCCCTCCCCAAAATATTCCCCACTCTGGGAATGGCTTCGCAAGGTTACAGTGGGGCGATGTGTGTGTACCCCCCCCCCCCCAAAAATGTCCCTGTCACCTTGCTGGGGGGCTTGACATTGTGCCACGCCTGGATGAGGTCCCTGCGGTCCAGGCGAGTACCCCGATGCTTGTCCTCGTGGGGATACTCCACGTCGCTGGCGTTTTTGGGGAACATATATTTCCGCCCGCCGCCCAAGATCACCTGCGCAAGGGGAAGGGGGGGGAAAAAAATGCATTTTAAAAATTCTTTTTACATTTTTTCCCCCCCCAATTTGGGGTTAATGGGGGGAAAACCCCGCCGAGGCGGAGCGGGATGTCCAGGAAAACCCTGGCGTCGCGCAAAAAAAAAAACCAAACAGGCGAAAACACCCGAGGAATTTCACCTCGCTTGAAATAACCCTGAATGTCTTCCTATTAATTAAAACCCAAGACAAAAATAACCATTTCCAGCAGCGAATTTGGCTTTTTTTTTCTTTTTTTTTCAAATTTTTTTTTTTTTTTTTTCACAGCAGCGGGAGGGATGCTCCACATCGGGGTCCCCGCGTGAACCCGCCGGGACGGAGCCCCATCCCGCGGCTCTCACTGTTTGCTTTGGAGCCCGATTTATTTGGCCTCTGTTATTTATAAACGAGCAGAGATTTTTTTTAATTTTTTTTTTATTCCCCCCCCTCCTTTCTCCGCGCAGAAGGTGAATTATAAAGCTGCAAAACACTGCCGCCAAAATTATTAAGCGAAAAAAAAAGGGAAAAAAAATGTCTTTTCCCCGCTATATAATTATTTCCAGCCTGGGACGGAGTTAAAATTATATTAAAGAGAAAAAAACAGAAGAAGAGGCTATTAAAGAGCTAAATAACAGGCTGAAATGTTTTGCTTTGGGGCTATTTTGAAGAACAGAAGAGTATTTATTTACAGGGCTGAATTTCTGCGTAAATCCGCAGCGAGGGGCAGAATTGGGGGGAAAATGGAGGGTTTCGGGTATGGGAAGTATGAGAAAGGAGAGGGCGGCTGGGGCTGCGGGTGGAGGTGGGGGTTAAGTGGGGATTCGGGGGTCTGGAGTTATGGGGGTTGGGGGTCTGGCCCTGTCTGTGACAGGGGTCCCAGCCCTATGTCTGATGGGGGTCCTGGTCCCATCTCCACCCAACAGTCCTGGCACCCCACCCATAGGTGGCCCTGGTCCCACATCTACTGAGGGTTCTGACTCTGCAGCCATGGGTGGTCCTGGTCCCACATCTGCTGGGGGTTCTGACTCTGCACCCATGGGTGGTCCTGGTCCCACATCTGCTGGGGGTTCTGACTCTGCACCCATGGGTGGTCCTGGTCCCACATCTGCTGGGGGTTCTGACTCTGCACCCATGGGTGGTCCTGGTCCCACATCTGCTGGGGGTTCTGACTCTGCACCCATGGGTGGTTCTGGTCCCATATCTGCTGGGGGTTCTGACTCTGCACCCATGGGTGGTTCTGGTCCCATATCTGCTGGGGGTTCTGACTCCGCACCCATGGGTGGTCCTGGTCCCATATCTGCTGGGGGTTCTGACTCTGCACCCATGGGTGGTCCTGGTCCTACATCTGCTGGGGGTTCTGATTCTGCACCCATGGGTGGTCCTGGTCCCACATCTGCTGGGGGTCCCGGCTCTGCACTCATCGGTAGTCCCAGTCCAACATCTTCTGAGGGTCACAATTCTGCAGCCACTGGTGGTCCTGGCCCCATATCTACCCACAATCCTGGTCCTGCACCCATTGGTGGTCTCAACCTCACATCTACTGGGATGGTCGTAGCCTTGTAGCCACTCACAGTCCTGGCCCTGCACCTTTTGGTGGGCCCTGCCCAACATTTCCTGGGGGTCCTGGCTCTTCACCCACTGGTGGTTCCAGCCCAACATCTACTGGGGGTCCCAGCCCTTCACCCATCGGTGGTCCTGGTCCCACATCCCTGTCCCTGGGTGGTCCTGTTCCCATCCCTGGCTGGCTCCAGCCCACATCCCTGGTGGCCCTATCCTTGGGTGGCTCCAGCCTACATCCCTGGTGGCCCTGTCCCCTTCCCTACCTCAATGTCAGGGATGTTCTCCACCAGCTGCCGGGCGATGTCCTTGCAGCCACCCTCCAGCGCATCCGGGGGCATCTCTCCATCCGAGTACCAGTCGCGGTTGGCGGAGTGGGCGTAGGCAGCGCTGGGTGTTGCGTGGGTCACCCGCGTGGTGGTGACAATGCCCACCGCCTTGCCTGCACCACGAATTCAGGGGGCAATGGTGGGAACACCCCCAAAATCCGCTGCTTAACCCCCTCCCCGTGGCGCCCACCAACCCCTCACCTGCATCCTTGGCCCAGCGGAGGATGGAGGTCACCTCCTGGCCCTTGGTGGTGTTGCAGCGGTCACGGGTGACGCCGGCGCTGACACCCACCGTCCCCTCGTTGGCTTTGACGCCGCAGAGGTAGGCGGTGGCTGTGCCTGCGCTGTCGGGCACCTGCGCGTTGGTGTTGTAGGTCTGGCGGGGAGAGGGGCAGGAGATAAATCAAATGCCACCATCATCATCACCACCACCATCACCAACCACCACCATCATCATCACCACCACCGTCGTCACCACCACCATCACCACCACCATCATCGTCACCACCACCATCGCCAACCACCACCATCATCATCACCACCACCGTCGTCACCACCACCATCACCACCACCATCATTGTCACCACCACCATCGCCAACCACCACCACCATCATCACCACCACCATCGTCATCACCATCCCCACCCTGGGGCTCCCCTCCCTGTGCTGTTTGGCCGCACTGGACCCCCATCCCGCCTGTCCCCCCCCCCCCGTCTTTTGCCCCTTGGCCCCCCCATTTTGCCCCTTCGCTCCCCCCAGCGTGGTTGCACGTCCCCCCCCCTCGCTGCATTTTTGATGCTTTTAGCCTTTTTTCGGCCCATTTGGAGGCAGGGCGAGAGACAAGCCGCCGCCGCCGCAGGCATCCCCTGCAGGGCGAAGGGAGGCAGCGGGGGAGCGACCGGGATTTCCAATTTAGTAATAATAAAAAAAAAAAAGCCTTTTGTTCAGCAAAATGACCCCAGGAGAAGCGGGGAGGCGGGGGGGGGGGGGGGGGGTGTCCCGCGGCTTCCCACGGCCGGGCGGCCTCATCCTGCCCCCCCCCTCCCCGTTCCCACGGGCCGGACCCTGGCACGGCCAGCGGGCACCGGAGCCAGCTCTTCTTCGCCCGCCCCTGACCTAATTTCGGCTGCCGGTCGATGGCGGCCGCCCGCCCGTGACCTTGCGGTGGGTGTCACGTCCCCCACGGGTGTCCCGGGGGCTCACCTTGGCCAAGGCGACGTAGGGGAACTTGTCCATCTCCAGCAGGCTCTCCTCGCCCTTGCGGTTCTGCAGCTGCCCTTTGAGGATGCGGGCGGCGGTGACGGTGGAGACGCCCATGCCTGCCAGGCCACCCGTCAGCTGCCCGCCGAGGACGGGCCAGCTCGCCCCACGGGCGCCGCGCAACGCCGCCGGGCGCCCGGTTCCTCCCAGCGCCCGATTGACTGCAAACCCGCTTTGTCCCAGCACCCGCTTTGTCCCAGCGCCCAGCTTATTGCAAACCCGCTTTGTCCCAGCGCCCAGTTTAAAGCAAACCCCAATTTATCGCAGCACCCGATTTATTGCAAACCCACCTTATCCCAGCACCCACTTTATCCCAGCACCCAGTTCATCCCAGCACCCAATTTATTGCAAACCCACTTCATCCCAGCACCCGCTTTACCCCAGCACCCCGTTTATTACAAACCCCAATTTATCCCAGCACCCACTTTTTCGCAAGCTGTTGCGGCACCCAGTTTATCCCAGCACCCGATTTATTGCAAACCCCAATTTACCGCAGCACCCAGTTTCTTGCAATGCCCAGTTTATCCCAGCACCCAATTCATTGCGAGCCCAATTTCTTGCAGCACCCAACTTCTTGCAAACCCAGTTTATTACAAACCCAATTTATCGCAGCACCCAATTTATCGCAAACCCAGTTTGTTGCAGCACCCAGTTTATCCCAGCACCCAGTTTATTGCCAGCCCAGTTTATTGCAGCGCCCAACTCATCCCAGCACCCAATTTTTTGCAAACCCAATTTATCCCAGCACCCAGTTTATTGCCAGCCCAGTTTATTGCAGCGCCCAGCTTAACCCAGCACCCAATTCATTGCAAGCCCAGTTTATCCCAGCACCCAGTTTATTGCCAGCCCAGTTTATTGCAGCACCCAGTTTATCCCAGCACCCAGTGTATTGCAAATCCAATTTATCCCAGCACCCAATTTATCACAAATCCAATTTGTCCCAGCACCCAGTTTATCACAGACCCAGTTTATTGCAGCACCCAACTCATTGCAGCACCCAATTTTTGTGGAAACCCAATGCACCGCAGCACCCAGTTTATTCTAGCACCCAGTTTATCGCAAGCCCGGTTTATCGCAGCACCCAGTTTTCTGCAAACCTGGTTTACCCCAGCTCCCAGTTTAGCGCAGACCCCGTTTATTGCAGCACCCAACTCATGGCAGCACCCAATTTTTTTGCAAACCCAGTTTGTTTATCCCAGCACCCAGTTTACCCCAGCACCCAGTTTATTGCAAAGCTGCTTCATCACCGCCCCCACTTTACCGCACCCCCAATCAACCACGGCACCCAACCGACCGTCGCACCCGCTTCGCCGCAGCCCCCATCCCCTGCAGCGCCCCCCTCCCTCCTCCTCCTCCTCCTCCTCGCCCCCCCCGGCGTGGGTGCCCCCGTCTCACCGTCGCCCAGGAAGAGGATGAGGTTCTTGGCCACGTTCTGGTTGAGGCGCTGGAGCCGCAGGGCGTCGCGCAGCGTCTCCTGCGCCTGCCCCCGCCAGTACTCGGGGTCCTTCTCCCTCTCTGCGGGTGAGGGGGGAAACCGGGGCTCCATAGCACCCAACGGCACCCATTTTTGGGGTGCACCCCCCCCACACACCCCACCCCACACCTACCGGGGACCAGCGACGCCGAGCAGAGCTGGGTGAGGAGGAGGAGGAGGAGAGCCTTCATCCTGCGGCGCTGAGCGGGTGCTGGAGAGGAGAGAGCTGCGGAGGGGGGGATGACACCCGCTCCGTGCCTCAGTTTCCCCACCGAGACCTTCGCCCCGGGGCTCGGCCAAGCGAGGATGGGAGGGAAATGTCCCCTCCCCACGCGGTCACCGATGTGACCCCCTGGGGACGTGCCAGCTCCCCCCCTGCCCCGGCCACCAGTCCCGTGGGGCGTCACCTCGCTGGCACCAACCCGGGGCTGGGGGACAGTGGCACGGCCCCCACGTGCCTGTGGCACAGCAGGGTCCCCGTCACGTGGCTGGGGCTCCATCACGTGTCCCTGTCCCCATCGCATGGCCGTGTGTCCCCATCAGGGCTGTGTCCCCACTGCACATGGGGGTCCCCATCGCATGGCCATGTCCCCATTGCGCACCCGTGTCCCATCATGTGCGTGTCCCCATCCCGTGGCCATGTCCCCATCCCGTGGCCATGTCCCCGTGTGTCCCCTTCACGGCTGTGTCCCCATCCCATGCCCATGTCCCCGTTGCACATCTGCATCCCCATCGCACACCCGTGCCCCCATCACACATCTACGTCTCCAGTGTCCCCACTGCATACCCGTCCCCATGCCCAGCCTGTGTCCCCATCGCGTGTCCACGTCCCCATCGCACGCCCGTGTCCCTGTTGCACATCTGTCCCCGTTGCACGCCCGTGTCCCCACCACACGGCTGTGTCCCCATCACAAGTCCATGTCCCTGCTGTATGTCTGCGTCCCCGTCCCGTGCCTGCGTCCCCACCACATGCCCGTGTCCCCATCGCACACCTGTGTCCCTGTTGCACACCCGTGTCCCCACCACTTGCCCATGTCCCCATCGCACACCCGTGTCCCTGTTGCACACCCGTGTCCCCACCACATGCCCATGTCCCCATTGCACACCCGTGTCCCTGTTGCACACCAATGTCCCCACCACTTGCCCATGTCCCCATCACACGCCCATGTCCCCATCACACGCCCATGTCCCTGTTGTACACCCGTGTCCCCATCGCATGTCCATGTCCCTATCACATGCCTGTGTCCCCACCGCACACCCGTGTCCCTGTTGCACACCCGTGTCCCCATGGCGCGTCCATGTCCCTATCACATGCCCATGTCCCCACCACACACCCGTGTCCCTTTTGCACACCTGTGTCCCCACCACATGCCCGTGTCCCCATCACCCAACCGTGTCCCTGTTGCACACCCGTGTCCCCACCGCATGTCCGTGTCCCTATCACATGCCCGTGTCCCCACCGCACACCCGTGTCCCCATCACCCACCCGTGTCCCTATTGCACGCCCGTGTCCCCACCACTTGCCCATGTCCCCACCGCACGTCCGTGTCCCTATCACATGCCCGTGTCCCCACCGCACGCCCGTGTCCCTGTTGCACACCCGTGTCCACACCACTTGCCCATGTCCCCATCGCACACCCGTGTCCCCACCGCACGTCCGTGTCCCTATCACATGCCCGTGTCCCCACCGCACGCCCGTCTCCCTGGTGCACACCCGTGTCCCCATCCCACCCCCCGCATCCCCATCGCACCCTCCCCGCCCGTTGCACCCCCCACTCCCACATCCCCCCCCCTCACACTCCCCAGGGACCCCCCCGGCTCCCCCGGGGGTGGCAGCGGTGGCCCCGGGGGGGGGGTCCTCACCGCCGGGGAGGGGGGGACACACACGTACCCGCACAAACTTGGGTGCCGACACCCACGTCCCTCCTGGGCGGCGGGAGGAGGCCGGGCCGGGGGGACCGCGAGCCCTTAAATCCCCCCCGCACCCGCTCTTCGCCTCCTCCTCCTCCTCCCCTTCCTCCACCCTCCCCCCGCTGCCAGCACGGGGGGGGGGGGGGGGGGGGGGAGAAAAGGCAACAAACTGGGCTTACTGGTGCCCTCTGCCGGGTTGGACTGGGAGGACTGGGGGGACTGGGGGGACTGGGGTGCAGCCCTTCTCCCTCCTGAACCACCGCCGGACTGCACCCCTGGGGGGGTTGGGGGGGGTGTAGATGTGCGTTTTGCCGGATTTTGCATTATTTTTGCCCCAAAAGTGCCACGATTGTGGGATTGGGGGGGGGGGGGTGTGATGGAGAAGGGGGGGGGGCTGCCTCAGTTTCCCCACCGCGCTCCTGCTGCCGCCCACGCGTGGGCCCTGCCTGAAACGGCTTTACTGTAGGTCCTACCGTAAACACGGTGCCCCCCCCCCCCCGCCTCAGCGTCCCCGTCGCGGGGGGGACCGTCGGGGCTCCGCGGTGCCTTCCCAGAAGGTGGCGGTCTCAGCCCAAAAATCCGCACCCCGAAAGCTTCGGGGGTACCACCGAGGGCGCCCCGACGTCCCCGGGGGGCGTCCCCGGACCCCCAAATCCCCCCGGCGTCCCTCCACCCCCCCCCCCCCCCCCCCCCAGGCCATTTGCACGTCTGTCCGTCCGTCCGTCCGTCCCCCCCCAGCGCTCCCCCGGCCCGGCGAAGGGGTTTGGAGCGCCATCGGTGAGATGAGTGTGTCAGAGCTCAGCCCCACCGCCGGCACAGGGCTCCGAGGTGGTGGCACCGCGTCCCTGTCACCCCCAACATGCAAAACAGCCGTGGGAGCCTGCGGGTGATGAAAAGCTAATTAAAAAGCTCGTTAGCCCAGCGCAGGGATAGCCGCAATCTGGGGAACTCCTCGCTGCGAGGCCGCGGGCACAAACGCGGCCAACCCCGAAACCCTGCGAGGGGCTGTGAAACACGCGGGGGGGGGGGCAACGCTGCAGCCCCAGGAGCGCGCTTGCACGTTTGCACGCTTATAAGCTTGCACCATTGTGTGCTTGCACGCTTGCAAAACAAACAGGCTTGCACAATTGGGCGCGTGCACGCTTGCGTGTTTGCACACAATTGCAGGCTTGCACGCAACTGTGCGCTTGCACGCTGGCACGGCCGCCTGCACACGTGCTTGCCAAACCGCGTGTGTGCCCCCTTGCACAACCACGTGCCCGGCTGTTTGGGAAACCGCCTGCTCGCACGAGCGCGTGCTCGCGGCCCGTCCTTGCGCCGTCGCGTGCTCGGCCGCGCGCTTGCACGTGTACACAACCATGCGCTTGCACGCTCGGGCCTTTGCAACCGTGCTTGCGAGCCGCGCTCTTGCACGCTTACGCACAATCGCTTGCGCGCGATTCCGCATCCCCGCGCCAGGCGAGTGAGCTGCCGTGATTTACCGGGGGGGGGGGGGGGGGATGCTTTCAGCGCCTTGGCGGGGGGGGGGGGGGGCGGACACGGCGGGGGACAGAGACCCCCCCAAAAGGGGGTTCGGGCCCCCCGAAAGAGTTAAAGGAGGCGGGGGAGGAAGCCCGCCCCCCCGGCGCCCCATTGGTTTCCCGGCCCAGGTGCGGCCTCCGCTCCGTCAGCCGCCGCCACCCTCCGCGGAACCCACTGCGCCGCGGCTCAGCGGGCGCTCGCCCCGACCGGGGCCGGCGGCGGGCGCGGGGGGGGGGGGGCAGCCATGGTGAGTTTGGGGGGAGTGGGGTGGGAGGGGAGAGGGAGGGGAGAGACCCCCCCCCCCCCAAATTCGGGGGGAGGAGGCGGGGGGGGGGGGGGGGGGGTCACCTGGCCGAACCGCGGCGCGGGGCGCTGCGTCTCTCGTTGCAACCCCGTGGGATCCCCCGTGGCACCCCTGAGGGGTCCCCCCGCACCCCCACAGCACCCCCGTTGCCCCCCCCCACCCCCACTTGCTCCCCCGTGCCCCCCCGGAACCCCCATTGCACCCCCGTGGGACCCCCATTGCACCCTCGTAGACCCCCCCTCAGGGACCCTCATTGCACCCCTATGGGAACCCCACTGCCCCCCCCCAAGGGATCCCCCATTGCCCCCCCCCCAGGGACCCTCATTGCACCCCCATCGCACCCCCGTGCACCCCCCCAGGGACCCTCATTGCACCCCTATGGGAACCCCAGTGCCCCCCCAAGGGGTCCCCCCTCTTGCACCCCTGGGTGCCGCCCCCCCCCCCATCGCCCCACATCGACTCCCTCCCCGCCGGGTTTGCTCTGTGGCCGGGGGGGGACACCCCAAAAGCGGTTCCCCCCTCCAGCCCCCCCCCCAGCACCCAGCCCTCGACCCACACCCGGGTTGATTTGCACTGGGTTTC
The DNA here is from genome assembly GCA_017639485.1 of Pluvialis apricaria. Classification (NCBI taxonomy): domain Eukaryota; kingdom Metazoa; phylum Chordata; class Aves; order Charadriiformes; family Charadriidae; genus Pluvialis; species Pluvialis apricaria. Next base: position 2,363,382 of record CM030026.1, read on the forward strand.
CCTCTGCGGGTAGAGGGGTGCAGGGGTGCCCCCCCCACACTTTTGGGGGGGGCTCTTTGCAAACTGGGTTCCTCCCCCCCCCCCTTAATTTTTATTTTTTTGCAAACTTTAACCTGTTTTTGCTTCGCTTGAGGCTTTTTTTTTTGTTTGTTTTAATTTATCTGCAGCTGGGGCTCCCTGCAAAACTGGGGGCGCCCCCTCCCCCCTTTCCGGCACCCCTAATTAACGCTAGGGCCCCTAATTAACACCAGGCGTTGCTAATTACCCCCTGAGCATCCTAATTAAAAGGCTGAGCCGCGCTGGGTGCTGAGGGCAGGCCGTGGGGGTGCAGGGGGCACCCATGGGTGCTGGGGCGGGGAGCAGGGCAGGTTTGGGGGTGCGGGGGTGATTTTTTTGGGGGGGATTGGGGTGAAACTGGGGGCATAGATGGATGGGGGGGGGGGGGGAAGTGAAACGCCATCGCCTGCGATCGCAGCGGCGGTTGCTCCGAAATGGCGCCCGGGCGGGAATTGAAAGGAACCGGCGGTGGGTTTGGGGGTGCCCCGATACCGCGGTGAGGGGCTCCCCGGGGCGGGGGGGAGGCACCCAGCACCCCACTCTCCCTCCCCCGGGTGTGTCCCATCCCCCTGGGATCACCCCCGGCGGCTGCGGGCTCTCAGCGCTGGGGGGTTATTGCGTTTCCTGGCGAAGGAGCGATTTTTGGGGAAAACCAGGCGATTTGAGGCCCTGCGAAGAGTTTTCTAAGTTATAAAGAGGGGGGGGGACCCCCTCGGCTGGGGGGGTTAAAGTGTGGGTGCTCCCGCCGCACCCTTGGGTGCCCCCCACCCTGTTGGAGGTGGGGAAATGCGTTTTTATTGTGATTTAAACAAACAATAGAGCCGGGGGGGGGGGGGGGGGGGGGGGGGCGGACACAAACCCACCCTGTTTTCACCCAAAAAAAAAGGGGTATTCCCGCTTTGAGGGGTGGGGAGCACCCATGGGTGCTGCTTTGCCCCACTGCCCCCCAATATGGGGGTAAGGGGGGGGCTAGGTGTATTAAAAATATCTCCCAGACCCAATTTCCCCCAAATTAAGGATGCTGGGGTTGCTCCTGGTGCCCCCCCCCACCCGGGATGTGGGTTTTTTTTGGGGGGGGGGGAGGTTCAAGCTCAGCTTGGCTTCTCTGCTGTCTGATACAGGGTTGAGCCAGCACATCCCTCCTGAAAGGAGAAGAAAAAAAAGTGGAGTTGGGTTTTTTTTTTTGCCTCTTCCCTTTTTCCTGCTGTTTTCAGGCTGGGGCAGGCAGGGGGGTGGGCGATTGCTGGAAAAAAAAAAAAACTCATTTCCTCAGGAAACGGAGGGAAAACCTTGGCTGAAAGCTGGGACTCTGGGAATTTGGGGCTTTGGAGCCCTGGGGGTTTTGTGGACCCCCCCCCCCCCCCCACTCTCCCCTGCGAGCGGGGATTTGTGTCTGGAGCTGCGAATTTCAGCCATGCGCGAAGTACAAAAACAATGGGAAAAAGTGAAAGGGGATGGGAAAAAAATAGAATATAAAAATCAGATTTCACCAGCGATAAAATCTTGCAGTTCAAACTTCCCCCCCCAGCGGTTTGCAGGCTCCAGGGGGCACCTGAGGGAGTTTTTGGGGCTGGAAACTGAGCTTTTTTTTTTTTTGCAGCACCCCAGGCGGGAAACTGCCTTTTTATTTTTTTAACCTTTTTTTCTTCCCCAAGTGGGTTTTGCGGCTAATTAAACGCAGGCTGCGGAGCTGGGATCCGGGGAGAGGACGGGATTCGTTATGGATTGTGCAAGGGGAGGGTTGGGAAGGCCGTTATCGGAGACGGGGCTGAGAACTGGCGCTTTCGTTGCGTGTGCCGTCTTGCCAGGGCAAACCGAGGCACGGCTGCGCCGGGTTGGATCAACTCGGTGTCCCTTTGGGGACGATGGGAGCGGGGATGGGGACATCCGGATGGGTGCAGACCCCCACCCTGCGCTCTATTGGGGGCGAAGGGATGTGACCGGCGCCGCTCGGCCCGTCGGTGGCAGGGGTCAGGGTGGGTTTTGGGGTGCTCACCCCCTCGGCGGCGGGCGGAGGGTTGTTTTCCCCGGCGGGGAGACAATCCGTCTGGGTGGCAGGGCCGTGCCAGGGGGGGAAGGAAACAGCGGCGGCGGTACGATAAGGGCCGGCTGCCAACCGGTGAGGTTTCCCCTTGTTTTTCTGCTGGGGGATGAGATAAGAGCCGGGCACCAGCACAAGATAACACCCGGGGGACGAGGAGCCGGGAGGGAGCCCGTCGGCAGCCTGAATTCAAGGTGTCGTCGCCTTTGGGTGCTCAGAGGAACCCCACGGGGTGTTTCGGGCCGCGCACAGTTCACAGACAGGGCGTGGAGCGCGAGCGAGCCGGTAGTTTTGGGGTGAAAAGGCATTTTCTCTTCTACCAGCCTTTCTCTGGTCCTTGGCACACCGGAGTGCCCTGGGACGGGGGGGGAGGGGGTCCCTCACCCCGTTTCGAGGCCGGGAGCCGTCGGAGGAGGAACCGGCTTTTTTCCAGGCTGAAAGGGAGGTTGCACAACCCGGCCCCGGGGGAAAGCGAGGCGGGTTCGGGCTTCGCTCAGCTTTTGGCTCCGGCTGCGTAGCTTTCCATAACCTTCCTCCGGCGTTTGTTTAGCGCTTTACTACCCCGGAGCCATTCGGGATTTAGCTCCCCGGAGGAGGAGGCGGCTTTAGAGGGTGCGTATTCCTTCCTCGCCGTCCTTCCTCCTCCTTTTCCTCGATCCCGAGTCACTGAGCACCTCCGTTTGCCGATCTCCCCGCGCAGATGTCGACCTACAAGCGGGCGACGCTGGACGACGAAGACCCCCTGGACTCCATCGGTGAAGGCGATGGGTACCCCAACGGCTTCCAGGTAGGGCTTCGTGTGTGTTTTAGCGGGGGGGGAAAAAGGGGATGTTAGGTCCTGGCAAGCAGCAAAGGAGGTCGCAGAAGGGTTTTCTGCCTGGGACCAGGTTTTCCGTGGGGCAAAGTCCGGCGCGGGCAGAGTTGTGTTGGCTCCCGCTGCCCTTTGCTCCCCTCCTGGCGCTCGGAGCCGGCGACGGGGGAGCCCGTGGCGCTGGATCCCGGCTCGGCTGTTTGCAACGCCCCAGCGCCCAGTTTTTCTGCCGGCCGAACGCCTTTCTGGCGTGGCCTGGGCGAGCAATTATCGTGGCGGTGGGAGCTTTGTCGCTGCACAAAAGGGGATTAGGTTAATTCCTCCCCGAGCAGCGGGAAAGCAGCTTAAAAAGGGCCACGGGTGGTGAGAAGAAAACCCCGCGGTTGCCAGTGTCCGGCCTCGCCGGGGAAGATTTGGGGCCAGAGCGATGCTCTCGGTGCTGGCCCCACTCCCAGCCCCATCGGTCTCTGCCCAAAATGGTGTTTTCCACCCCAAAAATCAGGACTCCGCTGTGTTTTTGCTTTCTCTGGTGGGGCCATCTCCACTCGCCGTCACATCGGGATGTTTCCTGGGGATGTTTTTCGGCTGAGCGGGAGTATCCTGTTACGGCACTTCCCGATGCCGTCGTGGCCCCCACCCTGTCCCGGCGGTGGGGACGGGGACCACCCCGGCGGGGGTACAGCCGTGCTGGAGGAGAGGTTCGGGTGGCAGAGCGTAGCAGGTGAGCCTGCCGAAACGCTCGCCCCGCTCCCTTTCCTGCCATTGTGCCGCCCTTCCTGGCTGGTTTCTGGAAGGCAGCTGCTGCCTTTCCCAGCCCGAAGCATGCCGGATTCCTCGCCAGGGGATCAAATTTGTGCCGTGGGCTGTAAGAAGCGAAATAGGGGCTGCGTCGGTGGGTTTTTTCCGACAGTGGGGAAACGTCGCTGCTTTTGCCTGCAGGTGAACTTCCGTGGCTCGAGGAGCAGCCCGGGGTGCTGGGCTGAGCGGACCCGCACCGAGAAGCAGCTCGTGGTGCTGGTGGCGGTGCTGGCGGCCGTGCTGGCGGCGTGTCTGCTGGGTCTCATCTTCCAGTACAGAGCCCGTAAGACCTCGCACCGCGCAGGGGTCCTTTCCCCTCAACCAGGGCGGGTTGCTGGGGGGGGTTCCCTGGGAGGGGATGCTCGGGTGCAGGATGGGATGCTCACCCGCATCCCTTGCCCCAGGGCGGGAATCTTAGGTACCAGGCGGGATGTTCAGGAGTGGGGTGGGACGCTTGGGCACGAGACGGGGTGTTTGCCTGCGTCCCTTGCCATGGGGTGGGATGCTCAGGCATGGGATAGGATGCTTGCCTGCATCCCTCACCCCAGGGTGGGACGCTCGCGTACGAGGCAGGGTGTTTGCCTGCATCTCTTGCCCCAGGGTGAGATGCTCGGACACAGGAAGGGATGCTCGTCTGATCCTTTACCCCAAAGTTTGATGCTCGGGCACAGGATGGGATGCTCGCCCACATCCTTCACCCCAGGGTGGGACGCTGAGGCACCGGGCAGGGTGCTTGGGCACAGGATGAGATGCGCGCCTGCATCCATCGTCCTGGGGTGGGATGCTCGGGCGTGGGATGGGATGCTGGTCCATATCGCTTGCCCTGGAGCAGGATGTTAAGGTACAGGGCAGGATGCTTGGGCACCAGATGGGATATTTGCCTGCATCCTTCGTCACGGGGCAGGATGCTCCTTGGTGCAGCTCGTTGTGCTGTGGTGGAGGAGCTCGAACCCGTCATTCCCACCCCCAGGGTCTCCGGCCGTGTGCCTGTCGGAAGCCTGCATCTCCGTCACCAGCTCCATCCTCAGCTCGCTGGACCGGGCGGTGAATCCCTGCGAGGACTTTTTCAGCTACGCCTGTGGGGGCTGGATCAAGGCCAACCCCCTCCCTGACGGCCACTCGCGCTGGGGCACCTTCAACAACCTCTGGGAGCACAACCAGGCCATCATGAAGCATCTGCTGGGTGAGTACGCAGGAGCGGTGGGACCCCCACGGGGCCAAGGAGTCCCATTAGGTCCAGGGGATGCCGAAAACATGCCCGCGAGGATGTGAGGTTGGACTTAAACCCCAGCATCAAAGGAATCCATGACACATGTGCTGCAAGGACATTGGGAAGCAGATCGTGGCTGTGTTTGCTCTCCTGGATGCCTGTGGGATTTTTGACCGCGGTGATGCAGCTCTTTGGTGCCGAGTAGGGGAAGGGTCCCGGCCTTGGCTCCGCAAACCCCATCGCGGCATTCCCAGGAGCTCTGCAATTCAGGAATTGCGCCCCAGACTGCATCCAGAGACCGTAGCACCCCAATGTCACCCCAAGGAGATGTTTCTTCCTCCTGCTATAGCTGCCAGCCTTTGTGAGCAGCCTTTTTGGGGTGCTGGCTGCCACTCTGGCCATTTTTAGGGGCCAAAACTGCCCCAGCGGAGCGAGGATCCTGGGCTCAGCCTCTGCGTGCAAACACCGAAGTGGGGCGGCTTATCCGAGCAACCGGCAGGGACGGTTTGTTCAAGCTTTGAGCAAACAACTGGCTCCTTATCAGCACTTTCCACTGCGCCGGGGCCGATTATCTGAAAAGAGAAGGTTTGGGAAGAGTGTTGTCTGTCAGGAGAAGGGGGGTGGCACGGGAATGGCTTCATCCCCGGCTCTTCCCGCAGAAATCTGGTGCTGGTTTTACCAGGAGAAGGGACCGGGCCTCCAGCCAAGCGGTTGCGCTCGGCATTTCCTTGAATTCCTCAGAGCCGAGGGACCTTTAGTTAATAAAACCACACAGCTGGGAAGCCAAAGGTGCAAGCTGTGTCATGAGGAAAATAAATAGGAAAAAAAAAAAACAAAACAAAACCACTAAACCTCTGGGGAAGCAGAAGTTTGGGGTGGGGGGGAATAAAAGGATGGTTTTGGAGGCGGAGGAGAAAAAAGGGTTTATTGTTCCATCTCGCAGGAATAAATAATATAGAGCTGGAGAGCGCCAGCACGGGGGCAAGGGCAGCGCAGGGCAGCTGGCTGATGCTGGGAACATCAGAGCTGCTGGAAAAATGCTTTTTGTTTTTTTTCTTTCTTTATCTTTCTGCTCCAAAGAGCCGGAGCAGTCGCTGCGGGTGGGAGAGGAGATGGAGGCAGGAGGGCAGGAAGGGCTGGGGGCCATGGGATGCTCTTGCGGTCACAGAGGGGACCGGCGGAGCAATCCTCAGCGCCTTTTTGGAGCCTGGATTTGCCCAAAATGGGGCTGAATGTTTCTCCGGTGGAAGGGTGGGGGGATCTGGCATGCATGGGGGGTGGATGTCTGTCCCTGGGGACCCCCTGTGAGCCCCTCTGGGTACCTCCTGCAGAAAACACCACGGCCAACGTGTCGAGTGAGGCGGAGCGCAAGGCGCAGCGTTACTACCAAGCCTGCATGAACGAAAGCAAGATCGAGGAGCTGCGCGCTACCCCGCTCATAGAGCTTATCCAAAAGGTTCGTCCCCTTCCTCGCAGCAAAGCCGCCTTCCCCGGGCGGCTGCAAAATGGGAGGAAAAAAGCTTATTTATGGGCAGTCCCAGCACCCTCCAGACCCCATTCCCGGTGCTTCCTGGGGAAGAGCATCCCCCAGGGCAGGTGGGCAGAGAAAGGAAGGGATTTATAGGCAGGTCTTGCCTCTCCTGAGCTTTTTAGCCCCATTGCAAGATATTTCCCCCCAGGATGGGTATGGGGGGATATTTAAGCACCTCAGGGTGGTTGTTCCTTACCCAAAAACTGGTTGCTGTCTCTCCCCAGCTGGGCGGCTGGAACATCACAGGTCCCTGTGCAGGGGACAATTTCAATGCAACACTGCGAGAGGTGACAGCGCATTACCGCACCTCACCCTTCTTCTCCGTTTACGTCAGCGCCGACTCCAAAAACTCCAACAGCAACGTCATCCAGGTGGATCAGTCAGGGTTAGGCCTGCCGTCACGGGATTACTACCTGAACAAGACAGAGAACGAGAAGGTAAGGTTGTCGGGGGGAAATCTGGCTTGGTCAGGAGGTGCAGTGGGTGGGTGGCATCAGTGGATGCTGATCCCTCCCATTCCACCACGTAGGTGCTCGCTGGGTACCTGAACTACATGGTGCAGCTGGGGATGTTCCTGGGAGGCACTGACGAGGAGTCAACGCGGCAGCAGATGCAGCAGATCTTGGACTTCGAGACGGCGTTGGCCAATATTACCATCCCGCAGGAGAAACACCGGGATGAGGAGGTCATCTATCATAAAATGACAGCTGGAGACCTGAAGGTAGGGATGGAGTTGACGAGCCTTCCTGCTCCGCCATGGTTTGGGAAGCAGGGTGGATGGGTAGAGGTGACACAGCTCCTCTGAGGAAGCCCAACGCTGGCTGACACCACTTGGGAAGCTCTTGTGCAATAGCTTGGCCCATGTCCTCCTTGGGGAAATCCCACCCTGACCCGCTCCTCCCAGTCTCCAGACCACCCCCAGGGCTGCGGTCCGGCTGCGGACGTCAACCCAGTCACCTCCCCGTGTCCCCAAAGGGGCCTTAATGGGTTATGTCAACATTTTTGACACCTGCCCCACTTTCTTTTCCTTTGCGGGAGGAAATTGTTTATTCCCCTCCGACCTTTGGAGGATGCTGCTGTTACGGGAAGCGGTCTCTGCAAAATCAGCTGAATCCCTCAAACAGGGGCTGATGCAGCGGCTTCCAGCTCGGGAAGCAGCTGCCACCCCTCTCCGAGGGTTTTTGGGTCTGTAGCAGCGGCGTGGCTTTTGCAGGAGCTGGCGCCAGCCGTGGACTGGATGCCCTTCCTCTCCACGGTCTTCTACCCTGTGGAGCTCAACGAATCGGAGCCCGTTGTGGTCTACGCCAAGGAGTACCTGGAGCAGGTCTCTGACCTCATCCTGGCCACGGATAAATGGTGAGAGCCCCCAGCCCACATGGAGAGGTGCCCGGGGCGGGCAGGTGTGTCCTGCTGCCTGCTCACCGCCTCTTGCCACAGTCTTCTCAACAACTACATGATCTGGAACCTGGTACGGAAAACCAGCCCCTTCCTTGACCAGCGCTTCCAGGATGCTGAGGAAAAATTCATGGAAGTGATGTACGGGACAAAGAAGGTGAGGGGAGAGCCCCCAACACCCCCAAATCACCATTAAAATGGTGACAGCTTTTTAAGCAAAGTTCTCATCCAGTTGCATCCAAAAACTAGAGCCGTGGGGCAGGTTTTGGGGTGGCAGCTCCGGCACAGGGGGATGGATGCAGACCCCACGTCCCAGCAGGGCAAGGGGGGTGGGAAGGTGGGGGGACTTTGGCCGTGCCACCACTGATGACCACCTCTTTCCCCGATGCAGACCTGCCTCCCGCGCTGGAAATTTTGCATCAGTGACACGGACAACAACCTGGGCTTTGCCCTGGGAGCCATGTTTGTCAAGGCCACCTTTGCTGAGGACAGCAAGCAGGTGGTACGTACCCAAGCGAGCAGCGTGTAAGCCACCACGATGGTGGATGGTTGGGGTAGCCAGTGTTTCTCTGCACACCACTGTGCGTCTCCAGTCGCTGGGTTTTTCACTGGTTCGCACGCCACTTCGGCCTCTTCCTCCCCACCAGTGTGAAGGGTCCTTGAGCTCTCTAGGGTGGGAAGCTGGCGCTCTGGGCTGACGCTGCACTGCCTTGTTTTGTCTAGGCAGAGGAAATGATCGCGGAGATTAAAACAGCTTTCGAGGAAAGCCTGGAGACCCTGCAGTGGATGGATGAAGAGACGAGGAAATCTGCCAAAGAGAAGGTGAGATGCTGGCAGCAGCGCTGGGGAGCAGGGAGTGATGGTGGAAGGTGGTGGAGCTGGGCAAGCACATCCTTCCATCACTGGCAGCACCAAAAGCACTTTGGTCCTTGTCACTCCCCAGGCAGATGCCATCTACAACATGATCGGCTACCCCAAGTTCATCATGGACCCCAAGGAGCTGGACAAAGTTTTTAATGATGTGAGTTGGTCAGATACGTCCCCTGGGTGTCCTATTCCCCCCTCCACTAGCATAGCATATGCAGGACATGTGCCCATCACCGTGGCCTCAGGGCAGCCTAGAGCCCTAGGTTTCCTCCAGAAGTGTCTCACTGGTGACCTTGGCCATTCTCTGGGGACTTTCCAGAGAGCTGCGGGCCAGTTCTGGGGTGGCTGGGGCTCTTGGGATCCCTGCCTGGGAAGAGGAGGAGCGGTTTCCGTAATGGTGATTCATTGCCCTCCCAAGACTCTGCAGATGTTGGAGGGGAGGAGAAACAAGAGCGGCCGTAACTCAGCTGGCTCTGGAGGCTCAAACATGACCGTGGAGGGAGGAGCGGGGCCGGGCGATCACTGTGCGCCGCTCACGCCTTGCTCTTTTGCAGTATGAGGCTGTGTCTGACCTCTACTTTGAGAACGTCATGCAGTTCTACAACTTCTCAGCCAGGGTCACTGCTGACCAGCTCCGGAAACCGCCAAACCGGGACCAGTAAGTCCTCTGCTCTGCTTCCCTGTTGTGCTCAATGGGGAATATCAAAATATCTGGAACACTGGGGTTTAGTGTCCACCAGACCGCGCTGGTTTTGGGGAGTTAAATTTGGGCTGATGGCTTTGCACCATGATAAGCAGATGGTGTTGGAGCAAACATCAGCAATGGCTTTGTGCTGCCACGTTGGCCCTGTCCGTGTCCCTGCAGGTGGAGCATGACACCTCCGACGGTCAACGCTTACTACTCTCCAACCAAGAACGAGATCGTCTTCCCTGCCGGCATCCTCCAGGCCCCTTTTTACACCCGTGCATCTCCCAAGTAAGAGCCTAGGGAAAATGGGGAGGACAGGATTCCCAAAATTTCCTCCCATCCCAAAACTTGAGGCTAAATTTCATGGCTGTTGGGGAGCAGCGGCTGCTCTCTAAATCTCAGTATTGCCCTCCTGCAGGTCGCTGAATTTTGGTGGGATCGGCGTGGTGGTGGGCCATGAGTTGACACATGCCTTCGACGACCAAGGTACGGCCAGGGCCAGGCGGGTGGGCTGCTGGAGGGGTGGCTGGCAGGGTGATGAAGGACCCACTGTGTTTTTTGGCAGGCCGGGAATATGACAAGGATGGCAACCTGCGTCCCTGGTGGAAGAACTCCTCGGTGGAGGCCTTCAAGCGGCAGACAGCGTGCATGGTGGAGCAGTATGGCAACTACACCATCAACGGTGAGGCTGTCAACGGCAAGCACACCCTCGGGGAGAACATCGCTGACAACGGTGGCCTCAAAGCTGCCTACCGGGTAGGGCCACAGGGCTAGGGTGATGCGGTGGGGGGGCATGGTGTGGTGGGATCGGTGTTGTCCCCTGAGCCCGCTGTGCTCCCTGGTCTCCAGGCATATCAAAACTGGCTGAAAAAGAATGGGGATGAGGAAACCCTCCCAACTCTCGGCCTCACCAACCACCAGCTCTTCTTTGTTGGCTTTGCCCAGGTAAGTCTCTCAGTGGTGGGCAGGGAGGGTGGACACACAAGTTTTAGGGGGGTGGAGGCATGCTCAGATGGTGTTGGGAGGGTGCGATGGCAAAACTGAGCTCTCCAGAGGTGGATGGAGAACCAGATCGGGGTGGTGCTGGTTAAATAGCGAGAGAAAGCTGGAGCTCGAGCTGTATTGGTCATGCAAGCAGGGAGGTCCGATTCGGCACCGAGCGGGGCCCTGTGGTTGCAGACGCTGGCACTTGTGCTTCTTGCCCTCTGTTTGCAGGTGTGGTGTTCAGTTCGCACACCAGAGAGCTCACACGAGGGGCTCATCACCGACCCCCACAGCCCCTCGCGTTTCCGCGTCATCGGCACAGTCTCCAACTCCCGGGAGTTTGCGGAGCATTTCGGCTGCCCCCTCGGTTCCCCCATGAATCCCCCCAAGAAATGCGAAGTCTGGTAATGGGCGAGCGCTTGAGGGAACCAGCTGCCGGTTGCTTCGTCCTTGCCCACAGCTGAATTTTCCCCGTCCTTTCGAGAGGCTCAAACCACTTCGTACCACGAACTACCCAGCTCTCAGCCGGAGTGGCGCGCTGCGCCCCCGGTATCATCCAAGGTTCGATCCACTGTGAAAACTCCTCATCCTCTCACTCGTTTGTGAAATGACTTCGATTTGGGGGTCTTTTCTTTCCCGCCATGACCCGGCCACGTGTCGAGGCGCGTGTGTCTGTGGGCACTACCCCGTATTTACATACGCAGCGCTCCAGCCTGACCCACTGCCCCAGCAAAATGCCTCTTTTTTGGAGGTGATAAAGGGAATGCCGTGATGCCCGTGGGTTTGACTGCGTGTCTAAATACACCCAATGTACCTTCCTCTCTCCAAAGATACGCACATGAGGATGGAAAATATTTTAAGATATATTTTTTGGGGGGGGGGGAGGGAAATATATATATTTTTTTCATGCATTGTGGAATACACTGGAAAATTTCAGGGAAAATGCATTTAAAAGCCTTTTTTTAGTAAAAGATTCATATATTTATTTTTTTTTAACTCGGTGCAGCTGTAGGTGCAGCACCCTGTGGTGACAGTCCCTCAGCCGGGGATGCCAGATGGGGCTGCCCAGGCTGCGGATACAACTTAGCCGGTCCCGGATCCCGGGTTTTTCTGCAAGGGACCATCATCAAAGGATGCTGATGGGGAAATTGGGGACAGCGGGCCTGGGGACAGGTCTGGAGGATGCTGCAGGTCACAGAAAGGCTCTGCTGGGATGCTGCAGCTCCTGGGATTAGCTTTAATTTCAGAGTGCAAAGGGAAAAGTTGATGTGCCAAAGATGTAATCAAGGTGGTGACGGTGTGGATGAAGCACCCGGTTTTCCCTCCTGTTGCCTCTGAAGAGAGGTCAGCTGTTTTTTCCCTGGCCCAAAAGCTTCTCCAGGCAAGCGCAGGCATTTCCTGCTGCTGCTTCGCTTGCCACTGTGCCCAGCCTCTATGCCCGGAAAGCTGCAAGCCCCAAAATCACTGCACAGCCCCAAACCTCCATCACCTCCGTGGTCGGTTTGGCACCGGTGTAAGATCTGGCCAGGATGGGGGTGAGGGGCTTTCATAAGGGTTTTTTTAATACTCCTTTTCCAGTTTTGAGAGGAAACCACTGACAGTAGCTCAGGTGCTGCGTGTTGTCTGGTGGGGCACCTTCTTGCTCTAGACAGAAAGCAAAGATGTAGAGGGATTTTTAATATTTATATGTAAAAGAAGGGATGGGGTGGGAATTTTTTTGTAACTATTTTTTTACCCTACACGTGGGGCTTATTGTAATTGAAATAAATACTTTTTACTGGGTCTGGAGCTGCTCATGACTTGTTTTTTGTGACAGCAGGGAGGGTCTTGTGTCCTCTACCTGTGTCTTTCTCCCCATCTACACGGATGAGACCATCCTGTGCTGACAAAATTGAGCTGAGGCGGCTTTTCCCAGCCTGCGCTTGGCATCTGCTGCCTCCCTTGGAGGCTAAAACCAGGCTTTTGTGCCCAAAAAACTCACTCTCACTGTGGGTGGGTGGTTGCTTTCCACCACTATGGCACGGCCCCACACATCTCCCCAGCAGGGAGGTCTTTCCCCGGATGCTTTTCCTTCCTCTCCCGGGTGAGTTTTTGGCTGGTTGGCCTGCGCTCGGATCCAGCGGCACGGACGCCGGACAGGTTGCTCTCCAAACGGCCTTATTTATAGCTCCGTGGTGCCGGCTGGATGCTGCCAGCTCAGTACCGCAGGCCAACGTTCACTCTCAAACGAATACTCTGTGGCTTCGTCAGGCTTGCCCCAAAAAAAACGCAAGGCAGGACCTGGACAGCAGGCTGCTGGCTGAGCCTCACCCCAGCTCCTGGGAGGGCTGGTGGCTATAAAACAAGCAATGTGCTGGGTGCTCGGTTGCTATTTAGCCCTGGCTCGTTATCAGAGGCTGGATTGGGGCTGCAGCCCCCTGGTTTTGCCCCATCAGTAGTGAGCTCTCGGAAATACAGAGCAGTTTTGCTGCTGGGATGGGCAGGGCTGAGCCAGTGGCGTGCAGGGGCTGTGTGTGTTGCATAAATAAGACAGTAAAATTTTCCTCTTGCTGTTTTAACTGTGTTTTCTCGCTCAGATTGAATCAAGATGCTTTCTACTCACAAGATTTAGTGCGAGGCCCTCGGTTTCCTGCAGAGCTGGGAGACTGGCGGTTGTTTTCCCTGCGATCTGGCTGGAAATGGTGGTGCAAACCCGCAGAGGGCGGTGGAGCCGAGAAAATCGTTGCTTGAACTCTCAGCTCCTGGGCTGGCAGGAGTTAGCAATGCTACCCGTGTGGTGTCTTGGCCTGGATCTGGCCCCGCCGTGTTTAAAATGTGGTGAAATGCCTGCATTCCTAGAAAAAGAGAGGAGCAGCGTGGGTGCAAGTCAAAAAAGAATTAAGCGGGGAGAGCAGGGCTGGGGTGAAAGGGTGTTTTCCCAGCTGCAAGAAGCAGGGAGGGGAGCACAGCCCATCGCATGGAGAGGTAGGATGCTCTTAGGGGCGGTTTAACCATCCAAAAGGGAAATATTTTGGCTCTCCGAGGCTTACTCGCAGCGAGGGACTGGGCAGGTGGTATCTCAGAGGGGACAGCCCCAGCACAGGAAGGACTCTCTTTAATATCTTTATCAATGATCTGGATGAGGGGATCGAATGCACCCTCAGTAAGTTCGCAGATGACACTAAGCTAGGCGGGCGTGTTGATCTGCTTGAGGGTGGGCTGGCCCTGCAGAGGGATCTGGACAGACTGGGCCGATGGGCTGAGGCCAACGGTATGAGGTTCAACAAGGCCAAGTGCCGGGTCCTGCACTTGGGTCACAACAACCCCATGCAGCGCTACAGACTGGGGGCGGAGTGGCTGGAAAGCTGCCCGGCAGAAGAGGACCCGGGGGTGTTGGTGGACAGCCGGCTGAATATGAGCCAGCAGTGTGCCCAGGTGGCCAAGGCGGCCAACAGCATCCTGGCCTGTGTCAGGAACAGTGTGGTGAGCCGGACGAGGGCAGTGATCATCCCCCTGTACTCGGCACTGGTGAGGCCCCACCTCGCGTACTGCGTTCAGTTTTGGGCCCCTCACTACGAGAAGGACATTGAGGTGTTGGAGCGTGTCCAGAGAAGGGCTGCAAGGCTGGTGAGGGGTCTGGAGGACAAATCTTACGAGGAACGACTGAGGGAACTGGGGTTGTTCAGCCTGGAGAAGAGGAGGCTGAGGGGAGACCTTCTCACCCTCTACAGCCACCTGAAAGGAGGGTGTAGAGAGGTGGGGGCCGACCTCTTCTCCCGGGTGACAAGTCATAGGATGAGAGGAAATGGGTTTAAGTTATGTCAGGGGAGGTTGAGACTGGATATTAGGAAACATTTTTTCACGGAAAGGGTTATTAAACATTGGAATAGGCTGCCCAGGGAGGGGGTGGATTCACCATCTCTGGAGGTGTTTAAAAAAAGGGCAGATGTGGTGCTTGGGGCCGTGGTATAGAAGTGGGTTTTGTCAGGGTAGGTCAATGGTTGGACTTGATGATCTTAAAGGTCCCTTCCAACCTCAGCGATTCTCTGATTCTATGACTTCAAGGGCAAGCATCAGCTTGCATTGTGGCAGGGGGCTGCCACTGTCAAGGCTCCCCGTGCTGGGCTTGGAGCCGGTGGTGGATGTTTGTGGGTCTGGGAAGCTGCCGGGTGTAGGCAGAGCAGGCAGGAGGTGACTCATCCCACTCGCGTGCCAGTGCCTGGCGTGGACTTGCCTGATCCTGGGTGGTATTTGCTTTATTTTGCGCTCAGTCGTGCCCCGGAGGGCAGAGATGTTTGCGGAGAGCTGAGCTCGGGCAGGAGGAGGAAGGGGGAAAGCTCCAAGCAGGGCTGGCTTTTTTTTTTTTTTTTTTTTTTTTTTTTTTACGGTTTGTTGGTTTTGTTTTTTGCCTGGAGGGTGTTGGAAGGGGATCAGTGGGGGGGAAAAGCGGGAGAAGGCCAAAGAGGTAGGCACTGCTATGCCATGGTGGGTGAAAGCGGGTGCCCGAAGCGTTCTGGAGCCTCCAAAATGAGCTGGAAATGGCGGGTTGCTCACAGGTTTGGTGGGGCCGAGCCAGCCTTCGAGGTTGCAAGAGGCTGAACCCCACCCTCTGAACTGCTCTTTTCCTTCCCAGTTTGCCCCCTCCAAGCAGGATCTAACCCCCAACATGTCACAACTGTGCTGGGGTCACCTACTGGGACCGTCAGATTTTAGGGCAGTGAACGGGCCAAAAACTTCCTCAAACAATTCCTGCAGGAAAGGAGTCCTTTTCCAGTGATACCCCAATTCTTTACTCTGTTTTCCAAAGTTCTCTAACAGCTCTGGCCTCTCCTCTTCGCTACATGGTTGTAAGCACCTCTGCTGTACCAGGTATGCAAGAGACTGGTGGGACTGGAAAAAGGGTCGGTGATGCTCCGAAACAAGAGCTCAGCACTGTAAACTCAAGCTGCCTGCGGTGATACATCGGTTCCCAGGTGCTAATAAAGCTAGCAGGAAAAATAGGAGGAAAAATGAAACGGAGAGGAACCAGAGGCAGTAGGAAGGGCGTGAATCCAGCTGGCACTTGCTCAGGCTCACCAAATCTGCAGGGTTTGTTGGCCAAATTGTCCTGTGTGGGGTAGTACGGAAGACAGACCCGTCTGCTTTTTCCTCTTCGGGATTAAAAAGAAAGGGTAAAAAAATGGCTGGGGGGAGACATAGACTTTGGAAGAGCTTTAAGGCAGAGCCGGGAGCCTGGCTCCTTCGCATGGCTAGCACGCGTCGGGAGTTTCAGCAGACAATATGGTGAAAATGCTAGGGTTTTTTTTCCTTTCTAAATGGGCAGAAAAGAAGTGATGTATCTAAAGATACCAGAGCTAGGAGGCTCTTTCGCAGCTGTGTTTACAGGCAGCTATTTCTGTAGAACAGAGGGAGCCATAGATGTCAATTTGCTTTTGGTACGAATTTCCTTCCGCATGAAGGGGTGTACCAGGAGAAGTACCACGCTTGGGAGGCGGTCGATGGAATGGCGCCGGGCACCGACCCCCTCCCAGACCACACAGCTTTACTCGCACCCTCAAAATTATTCCAAGCAAAGTCTTTACGAGCTGTGGAGCGGGATCCGTCTTCCCAGCAGGCTGCAGACAGGAGAGATGTGCTTGTGAGTGCAGCAGCTCTCCAGGATGCCTGGAGATCTATCAGTCCTTGGGCAAACCCCCTACCATGATAAAAGTTCCTCCTTTGTTCTCCCATTTTCAGGGAGTGGGGGAGTATTTGGCCTTTCTTTGAGGTCATTCTCATTTCTCTCTTCAGTCTTTAGTTTTCCTGGTGGGGAATCGGCAGTCGATCTGGCAGGCGGCAAGCTGCAGAGGAAAACTGGCTCAGAAAAAAAAAAATACACGGAGCCCCCTCTTGTAGCTAAATATTCATTCCTGGCTGCAGATGGCAATAGTCCCCATTCAGGACTTCTTTACAGGCTGGCAAGGCTTCGTTGGGCTTTATTCCTCCAAAAACCTCACCGTTTTCCATTTCACCCCATTTCCCACAAGCAGTTTGAGGTAGACGCGAGCTCACCTTATCCCAGGCATTTCCCTTACCCCAGTGCAGGACGAAAAGCACAAAGGGAAACTAAATAGCATGCTAGTCATCTTCCCTCCACCACCGGCTCCACTAATAACTTCTGGCACTACGCAGTGCGCCTGTTTGGTGTGGCTGTGCCCCGTAGATAGCACCTTAGTAAGGAAGACACCATTCCAGTCGCACACTTACTCTTACTGGAGGCCACCGTAGCAGTGTAAGTGGCGTGGCAGCTCGCAGGGGCTTTTCTCCTGAGATCACACCTTGGAGGACAGTGAGCCTCAGGGTACAGTGCAGTCCTCGTGTGTCGATGCACGTGGTTGTCACGTCTCAAACCTGACCTGCACAAACCGAATTGTTTAATAATTCAGAGTCTGACTCAAAAGGGAAAACATGCTCAAGACCTTACTACTATTTTTTGGCCACTGGGTGCTGTGCTGCGTTTTGCTCTCGTGAATGACACCGAGTTCAGATTCTCCCCCTTCAGATTTCTATTTTAAAGCTCAGAATTACTTTTCTGCTTATACATGGGGCTGTTGTGGAGACGCGAATAGATGTGACTCATGGGGTAGTGCGCAAGACCCCTATTTTTCTTCTGTCAACTTCCAGTTGCACAACCAGTTACTTGCCAAGTGCCTGAATATACCACCAAGAGAGCTGTTTACTTTGATAAAAGAAGCTTTTCACTTTTAAAAGTTTATTTGTCATTGCTTTAAAGTATTATTGCTGCTACTAAGAGGATGCAGCAGGCAGGACGCAAATAAACTATGAAAAACTTTCCTACAGCAGCTCATGTACCCCAGGCTGGGCGACACGGGGTGGCAATACCTTCCAGGGCAGCGAAGGTGCTGGGAGCGTCTCCCTGGGACGTGCGGCATGGCAGGAACGCCGGTAGGTGCCAGCCGGCTGGAATGAGCCCTCCGGAGCCAGCGGTGGGGCAGGACAAGTCAGGACAATCCAGCGGCTGCTTGAATCTGCACCGAGGTCCTTTTTATCTCCTTGAGATGGTACAAACCACCTCTGCCTCCACCAAGCTCAGCCCGGCGTTGGTCGTGAGTGCGGTGCCGCAGCCCCGCTGTGACACAGCTGAAGATGGCGGCAGCGCGGCAACCCTCGGTGGGGCGAAGGCATGGCGTGGGGGTGTGAGGTGTGTGCCTGCCCCCCCCCCCCCCCCCCAACCAGGGCAGCAGGGCCAGAGGGCCTTCCCTAGGCCGGTCCCCACTGCCAGAGGTGGGCTGCTGGGCCACCCCACAGCCCATTGCCATAGGTGGGCTGCTGGGCCTCCCTCACAGCCGCCATCTCACCCTCAGGCCTGCAGGCCTCCACCGCGCCTCACCAGGGGCTGCCCCTGCCCGCCGCCCCAGGAGCCTGGGACACGGCTGGGGGCCGCGGGGCTGGCAGCGGGGCTGGGGGCGAGTTTTGGGGCCGGGGGAGAGCCCCTGTGCCCGCAGTGGGGTGGGTGCTGCGGGGGCCCGGTCGCCCCCTTCGCACCCCAGGGCCGCCCCCTCAGAGCCGAGCGCTGCCGAAGTCTCTCCGGGCCGAGCCGAAAGCGCCCGAAGCTGCGGCCTCTCCGCTGCCGAGCGGCTCCGAAGAGTCCCGAGAGTTTCCGAAGATCCCCGAGCGCCTCCTCCGAGCCCGTCCGAAGTTTCCCGAACCGCCTCACGCCCTCGGTCTCCGGAAAGAGCCGATGTTTCCCGAGCGCGGGGGTCACGGGAGGTGCCGGGCTGAGCGCGGAGGGAGGCGGGGCGGGGGGAGCGCGGGGAGGAGGGCGCGTGCGCCCGCGAAGGTCTCCGGAAGGAGCCGAGGTTTCCCGAGCGCCGCTCGCCAGCGAGCGGTTCCGGAAAGAGCCGAAGGTTGCCGAGCGCCGGTGGGCCGAGCGGCTCCGGAGCGGCCCGAAGGCGCCCGAGCGTCCGTCCTGCCGGACTGCTGGAGGCGGCCGCAGCGCCATGTTTGATGCTCCGCTACTTCAGTGAGGAAAATCCGCCGGCATCGCCCGAGAGCCGCCACCGCGAAGGGCTCCGCTGCCCCCGGGGAGGGGGACCGAGACCCCCCGCCGCCGGCGGCTCATGAGCAGCGCGGCCTGAGCCGCCTCCCCCCCCCCTCCCCTCCCCGCCGGCCCCTCTCCCGTCCCCTCCCCGCGCCGAGCCCTCCGGGAGGCGCGTTGTCACGGAGACCGGCGCCGGTGCCGGCCCGCCGCGCTGCCCCGGCCGCCGCACCGGCCTCCCGGCCCGCTCCCCGGCTCCCCCCCGGCCCCGGCCCCGCTCCCCGCCGGGGGGTGGTGGCTCCGCTTGGCGATGAGTTTACCGCAGAAGGCGGCTTTGAAACCCGGCGCGGCGGCGGCGGCGGGGACCGGCCCCGGGAGCGGGGCGGCGGCAGCGGCAGCGGCGGCGGCGGGGCCGCCTCCCCCCCCGGCTCCCCCTCACCCAGCGGCGGCGCCGGCGCCACACCCCAACATCAGGGCCTTGCCGCCCCAGCCGCCCCAGCAGTATCCTTTACCCCGGGGGGGGCCGAGCGGGGCCCGGGGAGGGGGGGGAATGGGGGGGTGAGGGGCCCCCTCAGCCCTATGGGGGTGTGTGTGTGGGGAGGGGGTACCCCCGGAGGAGGGGGGAGGCGGTTGGGGGCTCCTCACTGCTTTTTGTGTGTGTGTGTGTTGTGTGTGTTTGTGTGTGTGGTGCCCCCCCCCCCCCCAGTGTGAGGGGGGGCTGCACCTGCCGGGGTGGTGTGGGGAAAGGGGGTGCCTCGCCACCCCCCTCTCTGCTAACGGGCTGGTTTGGGGGTGTCCCCCCCCCGCTTCTCCCGGGGAAGGCAGAGGGGCCCCCCGCCCCCTTCTCCCCCCCCCCCCCCCCAAGAGCACCGGTGACCCCCAAGGGTAAACTTTTAATTATAAATCCCTCCTCAGTTTTGCCTCCGGTCCTGTCCAGGTAAGTGCTTTGGTTTTGTTGGTGTTTTGTTTTGTTGTTGTTGTTTTTTTTTTTTCTTTCTTCGGCGAATTTAAACCCAGGTTTTTCCGTCTGGGGCCGATTTTGATGCAATTTATTTATTTTATATATTTATTCCCCCCCCTCCTACTCGGCTGGGGGAAATAAATCTCAGGTGGAACGTGGCGCCCAGCCGCTTTCCACGCGCGACGGCGAGGAGAAGGCTCCCACTCCAAACCAAACCCAACCAATTTAATAAAATCCCACCGCCGAAAGGGCCCCGGCTACAAAGAGAGGCCGGCGGGGTTTGCTGCGAATGTTTTTTAAAGGTCTTGGGTTCTCCGCTGCGACTAGGCCCCAAGTCAGGAGGTAAATACTGCAGGGCTCAGCAGGAAAGTGGGGTGGCCAGCCCGCCCGCCTGCCTGAGGTTTTGTTTCCAGCGTCCCACAGCATCCCCTGGAAAACCGGCTTTTCTCTCCTTTCCCCCCAAAGTTGGTGTGGGTTTTTTTTTGGGGGGGGGGGGGGGAGATTGTGAAGTGAAAACCATACTTAGCGAAATATCGTTGCCGTGTTATCCGGGAATGGTGTGGCGGGCTGTGCAGGGGGACGGTCAGGAGTGTGTTTTGCTATTTATCGGTGGCAGTGACTTACGTTTTAAAGTGGAAGTGGTTTTGTTGTTGTTTTTTTTTTTTTTTTTCGCCTTGCTGAGGGCTGTTTCAGCTGTGTGGTGATGCCTGTGCTCTTCAAGAAACGCGTTCCCTGTGTATAAGCGTTTTATTGCTCTCACTTTCATTTTTGAGGTGGGAAAACCGAGCCCTTTTATAATCAGTTTAGGTCCATTGTTTTCTTGAGCTTCCGGCAAGAATCATTCTTGCCATGACCACAAATACGTTGCTTAAATCATGAGACTGTTGACGTTACAGATTTGTTTGGGTCAAGTGAAAAACCTCTGAAGATTTTGAGAGGGACGTACTCTCCGCTGGGTGTTTTTGGCGAGCTTGTGCTGTTCTGTAATGCCAGCGTGTGCTTTATTTAGGGGGGGGAAAAAAACCCCACCAAAGTGCGAAGGTGCTGTTATGACAAAGTCAGTGGGGGGGGTGGTAAGTAACTGTTGCTCAGGGGAAATTTTGCTCAGTTTTGAGTGATGTGCCAAGTGTTACAGTGGGAACGCCGGCCAGCGTGCGTGTAAGGAGTCGGTGCTCTGCTGATCTTTCCAGCAAGGTGCTGGTTTGGCTGGAAGGAGTCTTTCTTTGAACAGGAAACGTGACGCTTGACAGTTGAAGGGATGAAGTTTGCCTGGGTGTGGGATCAGGAAGGTGCTGGGCTTTCCAGAGCACTTCATTTTCAACTAACCATTGAAAGCACCGTGGAGGGACTCGAGTGACTTCTCCGACGTCATTGAGGGTGAGCTTTGGTGGTGGTTTGCAAGACTGGCTGCGCCGCCGGAGTTAAGACAGGAGGACGCCGTTGCTTTTGGTTAGTGTTGTCACAAAATGTCTTGTACGCGCGAGGGGTGAAGCTTGGGCTTACCTCTGAGGGCAGCCTAAAAATAAAAAGCCTTGGAAGGAATCGGCAAGACCCTAAAGGAGCTGGAGATGGCGTGGCAGCAGGTCCCATCGTGGGGACCCAACTGGACGCCCAGAGCAAGAGGCGTAGAGGAATGGAGAAGCGTTAGCTAGATGTGACAAGCTGCCCTTACAAAGGTGGGGAGGTTAAAACGATATACTCTTGATTTTTATTTATGGCCATACCTGTTTTGAAAACATACTGTGTTTGACCGATACCGCTTCTTAACTTTTAAACTAATAATCTGCCCTTGTAGCATACACAAACACTGTGTTCTTGATACCTTTTGGGCAGACTGTGTTCAGGTGTCCTGGCTGGTTTTTACCTCCGCTGAAACTTGTGTGGTGCTTCCAGGTAGTAAACAAAAGCTGTTACCTTTTCTAAGCACGGCTGCAAAAGTGAGGCTTGGGGGAGCATAGTTCATCTCCGATTTACCGGAGTGTGGAGGGTCATCTGAGTTCAGCCTTATTTTTAGCTCTGTTTGGTTTCTTTTTTTTTTTTTTTTTTTTTTTTTTTTTCCCTCCCTTCTCTGTTTTGATACGAGTATTGAGACAGCGTTACCCTACGGCAGATGAAGTATAGCTGCAGGTTTCTTCTGGCAGCTCGGGGTGAGCTGAGCGCTGCGAGGTCTCCTTCTCAGGGCAGCGCGAGGGTTTATTTGTTGATGTGAAGGATTCTTATATGTTAATAGGTAGATTGAGGCTCTGACTTGGGCTTTTTTTAAACTAGAACAGCTTCCGCCTGGCAAACTTTGTGTCTTTGGAAATACGTGTGGTTTTAGTACTTAATACATCATGAAATTAAAAGGTTAGCTGTATAATTGAAAAAAGAAATGGGTGAGAGAGAACTGTACAGGAAGAAGAGCTCTTTACTTCATGTGCATTTGTAGAAAGGCATTAGCGAGAGAAAAGAAAACTACAGGGGGAAGGAGGAATTTTTAAAAATTATTTCTTGAAGGCGAGCAAAGTTGAAGAGTGATGGACATGAAGAACAGAAATGTTTTGATGGGGGTTTCGTTCTGTTACGGGCTGAATAGGATGTTATCGGAGCTGCTGTAAGACAAGACAGAGCTTTGCAAAATTGCCTTAACGCAGTGGCTTCGAGGAGTTAAATTTTCTGTGTAAAAAATAAGTTGGGGTAGTGTTGTGGCTCTGGTAGTGGTGAGCATCCAATCAAATGTGATTTGAGGAAGAAATTGTGCTCGAAAGTTGTCAGTATGGACAAATCCTCCATTGCTGACCCTTGGTTGGGAGGGACGGACAAGGGAGGGTCACTGGGAGATGACACAGGGGGATATTATCAAAAATCAACCCCTGTCTGCCCACCTTTGCTTTGGCTTTCAGACTGCCTCTGAGGAATGAGTTCCAGGTGAAGTCAATTGTTCTGTAGAGAGACTTCTTCCATAAAAAATGTAAAATAACAAAGGTACGCTCCGGGCTTCAAGCTTACTGTAGACCTTTGTGTTTTTAACTTGACGGTACTTGTGATGCATGTTAAACTGCACCGCGTTTCTTTACGCTCCCTCACGCTCCCGCTTAAGAGTAAAGTATTTTTTGTGTGCGTTATAATAAGCTGCTCTTTAAAAAGTCCCCGTGCTGTGAATAAATTTTGCGGATCAATATAATTAGGTCACCAGTTTCTTCCCAGCCCCAGCCCAGACGTGGGCAAACATTGCATTATAAAGGACAAACAGATTGATTTGTGTTGAACCCGGGTAACGTTGCACGTCTGCTGGCTCTTCAGGGTTAATTTAGCGTTGTTCCTTGGAGCCAAATTAGAGCCATCTTGGGCTCTGCGCTGGTGTCAGTAGGTTTTTGTTCTCTTTTCCAAACTTCCTTGCATTTGGAGGGAGTTCAGCTTCCTGGTTGTTGATGGGCTCTGTGCAGGCACCAGTAAACTTGACCTTAGTATACCACCGTAGCTGTTTCGGGGGGAGATTGGGTATCTGTGGGCACGGGTATTTTTCAGGTTATTGCAGCGGGGCAGTCCCAACAATTCAGTTCAGGATGGGCTTTAACAGACGGTCATTTAAAATCTGTCTTTTCTTCCCCCACTTTAATTCCGTTTCTGAGAAGCGGAGAGGAAGGGTCAGCATTTGGGGGCTTTTTGTGTAAAGTACGTTATTGCTGCGCGCGGAAACCTGGGTTTTGCTGATGTTGCCTCGGTAATTGAGTGTCTGCTTTAGTTTTTCCTGAGTTGCTTTAGCTAACTGTGCTGTAGTCCCTTTCAGAAAGCAGCATGCTGGTTCCCGCTCCGTTGGGTGGCATCTTCTGGATGCGAGCTGCTTCCCAAAAACCCAGGAGAACGGCAAGAAATACAGGATCGCTTTCAGGAACGTCAGAGACTGTGTGAAGTCGGGGTGAGGTTCTGGCAAGGCTTACCCGGTGTTTGGGTGCGGGCCAGGCTGTGCTGTTGGAGTAGGCCTGCGTTGGTAATCTTCTAGTTAAATTAAGACTGCTGAGGAGGATTTGGGTGCGTGGGGTTTTCTGTCTTCTCTTAGTGAGCAAAGAGTTGAGCTGGAGGGGAAAGTGCCCAAGAATTTCACCGAGGAGAGCATCTTCAGCGTGCGCCGAAGGATCAGGGTGTCTGGGTTGCTGGGATACCCTCTGGGAGTTTGGAGCCAACGCTATCTTCCCTCCCTGCTTTCTGCCATTCCGAGTCGCTTTTTTTCCAGAGTATGTGATGTACTGTCTCTCTGTGCTCTCTGGGGTTTATCCGTTGATGACTTTGAAGATGAGGACCCAGGGACTGGGAAGCTGCTTGGGCATAAAAGTCAGCTTGAAGAGCGCGATGGTGGCTTTCGTGAAAAGCGCTGTGCCTCCCCGCACCTCGGGTGGATCAGCTCTGGCTTCTGGGTAGCTTTGGCGTTGAACTGGAACTAAAACGAGAGCAATGGTCAGAAGTCCTCTTCCAGATGCCAGTGGCAGCCGCTCGCGAGGAAGGGTGTTCGGAGCGTTACGGTCATGAAAGGGAAGGAGTGGTGAGAGGTGGGAAGGAGGGGAGGAACTGGGCTGAGATCAGAGACGTTCCTTGCTCTCTGTGTTTTTTTTGAGTTCAGGAGTGAGCTCGCTGAAGTTGTGGCTGGATGAAGGGAAAGAAGAGGCAGCGGTGTTGCCTGAGAAGCGTTTCTGTTTAGGAGTGTCTGAAGCTGTGGAGATGGTACATCTTGGGAGGGTGTGCAGCAGGAGAGACGCTTTGAAAATGCGGAGACTTTCCCTGCCGCTCCGTGGTAGTGGCTCTTCTGCCGGGGAGGAACGGGCACGGGTTTATGTGCGTACTGCCAAAAAATTAAGTGCTTTTAGACCTCTCTGCCATCTCCCCTGTTGATGTTCCCCAGCCTTGGCACATCTTAGCATTCTTTCAAGCAGAAATAGCTTTAATTTATTTAATGACAAAAGCTAATCATGTTATAGCACAGATATGTCACTTTACTGGCTTTGTAAGATTTTTGTGGTGAAATGTCTTGGAGAAAACCATTCTTCCAAAAATATGATTTCAGATAGCTTATTTTCTTCCCATATCTGAAGACATGATTGTGTATGTTCTCTGGCAGAAGTCTGCGGGAGAAGGTTACTTTAGCCATTTAAATGTATACGTATTTAATGTGCAGTACTGATTTTGGAACACAGTTTGTGTTTTTATCTATGGTATGGTAAGAAGTCGGTGAGAGAGTAATAGGAGACTTAGAACAAATAACTTCCCTTTTAGATGGTGGGGCGTAGAAGGATTTTCATCTGCGCGTATGGGTTTTGCCCATTGTCTTAGGGCTGAAAGGCTCCTTCATGTCGTTAGCGAATGTTGGGATGTGTCGAGCGGGTGCATTTGCTCTGTTTTTGTTTCGTAGTAGGAGTGAGCAGTGAAGATCCCTCTTTAGAAGTCGTAGGTAACCTATATTTTCTTTTTCTCCCTAATCCAGCAATTTCAGGGCTAGTCAACTGTCAAGTTTAGTTGTGTGTAAATCCGCTAATATGATTAGAGTTGCTGGAATTTTAACTCTGGGGAATTACAGATGGGTAGTATCACTGTTTTACAGGCATTTCTTTAGTAGGAAACTTTATCTGTGACTTGACTATGTCTGCTGGCTATTGCGAAGGCTTTTCTGGAATGAATGGGGAAGAGAAAACCAGTGTTCGCTACAGGGCATGCAGATGTGGGTGGAGGAGTTGCGTGCCCCATGGGCTGGAGGAACCGGGCGAACTAATTTTTCTTTTTTTAAGGGAATATCGTTGCTGTGACTTCTCATACTACTGTGTTTTACATTTGGTGGTAATTCCAAGAACTTCTCCTATGTACAGCTTTCCTTTCCAAACTGTGGACATCATTTTGCCTCCCAAATGGGACATGATGATGTGGAACAGCTGGAAGGAGAAAATGGAATGGGTTCCTAAAAAAGAAAAGGATCAAAGGGAGGAGAGCAAAATAAGCTTTTAGGCTAGTGAAATTTTCTAGTACATGTTATTCTTATGTTTTATTATATACGTTTGGAAGATGTCCCAGAACGCGCTCTCCCTTTTCGTAGTAGGTGATGGCACGCTGTTGCTGATGGGACTTGAGTCAAATTGCTGCTGGGCATGTAACTAGGTTAATGGGACAGCAATTTTTTTTCTTTCCTGAAAGGAAAATTACGTGCTCCCTATTCTGATTGTACCTTAAGAATTGTTTTTTACCTTTGTTTGCTGTGTAGTCATCTGAGGTGGAGAGAAAAGGAGAAGTTTCCCCATGCTGAGATTGTATCAGGTTTAAATCAATTCTGCTACCAAAAATAATACGTTTCTGCTGTTGGTTGTAACACCTTTGTGTACCCTTTATCTGGATGAGAGTTCAAATATTTCTTGAGCTTTAAATACGCATGAAGAAAAGCAATGTGGCTTCTAAAATGTCGATCTTGAAAGAAAAACATATCCAGTCCTTGACTGATACCAGTAGCGTTCTCCAAAACCGTCAGTGAAGTGGTGAAATGGGTTAGGACTTGTCGAGATGCGCGGAGCAGCTGCTCCTTTCCAAGGGGCTGAACTCGGCAGGAATGAGACTCTCATGCTCTGGAGTAAGAGTATCTGCGCAGGAATAACTCTGTAAAAGTCGCAAAAATGAAGACAATCCCTGCTCTTATGAGAGGAGTGGGCTTCATGTGGTGCATCCTTAGGGCGGCAGGAAAAGAAATCTTGCTGCCAATCTTTGAGTTTGCTCTGGATGCTGTGAAAACACCGAGCAAGGAAGAGTTAATGCAGTTAAAGATCTTAAATAACGCAAATTTTCTGCAGTTTGGAAAGCTTTTGGGTGGTGGAGACTAATAAACATTGCATCGATTCTCTCTTTCTGGGTTGCAAGCTGATGATTGTATGTTTGTTTGTGTTTCGGTTTGATTTACATGTGAGAGTGACTCTGTGCGAGTTACTGAATTACTAAGAGTAGTCTGATTTAAATGTCTGCGTTGCTGGTGGCATTTGAAAATCCATTTGAACTAATGCTACGGCTGTGCTAATGGTGGTCGGAAAAAGAGATTTCCCTCTTCTATGTGTTATTGAGAAGTCATAGAAGTTACTGTGCCTTGAAACAGGCATTTTTTCTGGGCTGATTTTGTCCTTTTGCCGAACAGCAAAAAATGACAGGCGTCTTCGGTCTTTTCAGACTGAGCAAGAGACTCTTCCTATAAGTATCAAAGGGAAAGACTTTTTTAGTGATACTACTTACAGCTTTGTTTCTTTAGTCAGCCACTGTCTTTGAAAGGCTCCTGACATCCTGAAGAAAGGAAATGTCTGTTAAAAAAAAAAAATTTAAAAAAGTGCATTTCCCCTAAGCGGTGAGATCTAGCCCTGCTGCCCTTGGACTGCCACGAGATCTTCTACAGAACCACCGAGTCTGATGTGAAATTCAGAACAAAATCTGGTCTGAAAACTTCCTGGAAGTCTTGAATTCTAGTTTGTGATGATGTACGGGGTGCCTTAGGCTTCACACCCGGCACTGTGTTTTGCAGCGTGCAGCATGATGAGTTGGAGAGATACCTCTCACATTTGACAGGGAACTGGGCAGGGTACTATAGCTGAGGGTGAATAACCTATACCGCTTATTTGGGGGGGGAAGTCAAGGACTGAAATCAAAAAGCATTTAAAGCATGTTTGTTGCGACTTTGAATGTGAAATTCATGGTGCATCTCAAACTCTGGGGTACGCTGGGAAAGGGATTTCGGCAGGTGGTGGTTCCTGCCCGGTCTCAGCATGGCGAAGTTTTGTGCAGAAGGCTCTTTTGGGTGTATTGTTTCTTGACCTGGTGAGACATCTTCCGAATTCAACTCACTGTAGAATATAAAGCTAGCTTTGGTTTACGCTGGCCTTTCTTGCCAGTGCTTACACAGCTATAAATACTCATCACTGGATGGTGTCTCTCCAAATACTTTACTTTTCTGGGCTCTGCGTTTTGTATTCTAGATTGGCAAAACACAAATAATTCAGCTGTCAACCTGTCTGTGCAACTTGGGTTTTATGTTTTTCCTTCAGTGTTGTGTTTTAAAGTAGATTGCAAAGTGCTTTTATGTCTGCCTCTTCGAAAGAAAAAAGATCTAATTTTTGTTGATATGGAAATATGGCAAAGTGTAATTTTCGATGAGCTTAAGCTGTTCAGCTTCATTGTATTGATTACATTTCCAAAACACTCTTTTAAATGAAAAAGAAGTTAATTGGCACAGATAGACTACTTTGTGTTTAAATATTTGGGCTGGAGGTTGTGCACCAAGTTTGACTTGAAAGGATTGCCATTCTCCCCCTGAAAACTTCATTTTGTTGCGCCGTCTGTGGCAGCAGTACCTGGTATTGCAGGCATTCACCGAAACAATTGTTGCCGGCACTTGGCACGGTCCCCACCGCTGCTTGCTGAAGCCAAAGCACACTTTATCCACTCAGGCTGACATTAAGATCATTAAATAAATGAATGAATTGTACTGTCACCAAATTCCCATTCTGGCAGCCGAAGAACATGTGAATTTTATAGCCGGGACCTCTGTCCAGAATGTCTTATTAAATGGCCTGGATGTCAGGAGTGGGAACAGTCAGCAAAAAGCTTTCTAGTAAAATGTCTGTGCCTTAATGAGAATTACGGTGTGGAGTGGTGCAAAAGCCTGAATTACTAGACATCTGATCGTCCAAGATGAGTATTAATCAACCTGTGAAGGGCGTGTAGAAAGAAACTGGAGCACAGCAATAAAACAAGGGAGCGGGAGAGAACTGAAGAGGGGGTGGAGAGCTCTTTCTCCAGTGGCAATGCGCGTCGGTCCTGCTGTTTGAAAGGAGTTTATTGGGGGAAGAATGCAGCCAAGCTGGGAAGTGTTGAAAGCAGGGATAACTCTTGGTCTCCATCAGGGAGTTTGAGGCCTCGCTGGTTGAGCTAAAATGCTAAAAGGTCGCTCAGAGTTTGGAAGATCTTGGAGAAATCTGCTGAACTTCCACCTCCGGGAGGAGAAGGTTGAAAATACTTTCTCAAAGGAGGAGAGTTCACTCGTCAGGTTCGGGTTGCTTTTTATTGTGGTCTGGCTCCATCCATGTTTTTATTATGTTGCGCTCAAGATCGTGTTTTGGCTTAGGAATAGAGAACACAAAAGATCTGTAGCACCCGTGCTGGCTGCAGGTGGGTCAAAAATGTCTCTGAATCGCAAAGGAAAAAGTGGAAGTGTGTTTTTGACCAGAGAATTTGGTGACCTGTATAACTGCGGTTCCGCAGGCTGCTTGTGCTGTGGCCCTAAATAATATCAGAGATGCTCCGTGCTAGGGATAACTTAAAATGTTTGATTCAGTTCATTACCATTCTGAAGTGCAGCAAAACGTCAGTATTTAAGACCAAATTCAGTGCTTTTGTACTGGAGCAAATAATTTTCTTAGTCTTCTCTTGCTCCCCTCCCCATACCTTAGTGTTTGTCTTGATTACGGTTAGTCTGATAAAAGGCTGCTAAACTAGCGCTGGTAACCAATGCGGTCCTCGGCGCATCTTATTCATGTTTTAACAGGTGATGTTGCTCATGGCCATGGGGATGATGAAAGCGAAGCGGTTGGGTAATGTTCCTAGGTGCCTGTTCAGAAGTTCACGATCTTTGAAGACCTGCTGTGAACACAGTGAGACTGCAGTTTCTGTGCAGTCTGAAGTCAGCAAAATCGGGGTTTTACGCTAATCGGAAAAGGAGCGGTCCTCACTGCGGCGCTCAGAGCGTCCCGTTGGCGCAAACAGCCCCGAGCAGGCAGAAGGTCCTGAAATTCCCCTTTCTTTCCCATCTGGGATCGCACAGCAGGTACATTTTCACTGACTTCTACCTGTTGTTCAGCTGTGTAGCGTGACTTCGGAGGCTGCTTTGTGCAATAAAGGAGAGAGATGTGTGCTTGGAAATCTTCCTTGATGGCCACGTGCGGCAGCTGCAGTCTTCCCTCTGTGTTTTACCTCTGCCTTAGTGGCCCGAATTCAACAGGCAGAGCTAATGGGAGTCAGACCTGCACTTCTTTAAATGAGAAACGCTCTGAAACTAATTTACTGCTGATCTTCAGACTCAGCTGGGATAAATAGATTGTTGCTATTACTCTTTTTCTTCAAGCACCCTGTAGAGGTGTGTGTAAAGTGTGCAACTGAGAGTCCTTATGAGGAAAGATTGAATGCGTGGAGGGTTGGACCAAGGAGACCCAGAGCTCCTGTCCAACCTGTATCGCTCTATGAACTATGGGGTTTTTGCAGCAGTGTAAGATGCATTGCGCTGTCTTCCCTAGATGCCTGCTTTTTCGGGATTTCATTTTGTATGACACGAGATTTTAACTCGGGAGAAGTCATAAGCTCTGCGTGTGGCAAGAGGGTACTTAATGATTTCATTTCATTTTGATAAACAGCCGAAATAAAGATTATGGGGGGGAAATCGTGAGGCGTTACAGAATTGGGAGTCGAAATGAGCATTAATGCTCTCGAGAAGCGTATTTCTAGAATTGGTTGCTTGGCTGACGGAAGGACCATCAGTCTGGGTGACAACACCGCTGTCACTGTGATGCTCCCTGACAGATTGACCAGCAGAGCATTACATTTTCCCGTGAAGTCACAGCATGAAGTATTAGAGACACGACAGGAGACGTAGCCAAGCGAATGAGACGGTAAACTACTCGGCTGTTTGATATTCATGCTTATCGTACGGATACAAAGCCTGGCTTGGAAATATATGGTTGCTGCTGTAGGGTCCCAAACCCCCAGGGATGGAAGCAGCGGCCGTCCCTGTAGAGAAGAGGCGCATGTGGGTTGTAGCCTGGTAAGCTGTAGTAGCTTATTTGTGGTTTTAGGGTACAAAGTTTGAGGTGAGTGGGCCGGGGGAGTTCCATGTTAATGGCATGCATAGGAAGATAAAAATGAGTAAACTGGTTTTTAGTACGTTACAGAAATCTAAGCTCTTGGGTGAAGATTGTCATAAACGAGCGCTGCAGCCGTTGTGTCTGTATTGGGAGCTTTTTTCCCCCGTCTCGTAACAACGTGCCCCCAGATGCAGGTAATTGCTGGTGCTAAAGGGAAGCTGGAGACGTATGGGTTTACTTTATGAATTCAGTATGAGGAAAGGTAGACGGTGATACCCACGTGGAAGTTTGTCGCAGACTGTAAGCTGAATAAAGGCTGGGTAAAAGCTTGGGAACCTTTCTCTGCGATGAGACAGGTTCCCTCCTGGCCTGCCTTCCTCCCCGCGTCTCTTCAGTTATGTCATCTGGCTCTCTCCACTTTCTCTGTTCGGGCTTTAATATTCTTAACTGGTTATGTGTTTGCAGTATAAACTCGGTGTAGAAATAACTGTGTGTGTGTTAAGTAACTGTTCTGAAGGGGGGAAAAAAACCCACCAAAACCATCAAACCCACAAAGCAAACAAACCAAGTCTTCTCTTGCTGGCGTGGCTGTTGGGGGCAGAGGAATTCCTCCGCCGGCTGAGGGTATTGCCCGGTGGAAGCTGTCCTCCCCAGGCACACTGGCAGCGGCTACGCACTCCACAGCCCAGACCCCGGAGCGTGTTTATCAGGTTACCTCAAAGCAGCACACACAGAGTGGCTGTAAGCGGGTCAGAGCCTCTCTGCAGCTGGTGTTGGGCCAGAAACTGCTGTTTCAGCTGCTAATCAGGGGGCAGAAGTATGCTAAATTTGGGGATCTTTGGTTTTTTTTTTTTTTGAAGTGTGATTCAGTTTGTGTGAGACACTGTGTGTTTTGGATATTGTGGTGTGCATTGTTTTAAGCTCAATGATTGAAATACAGCCATATTTGACAATAAATGTTACACCAGCGGTTGCATTACAGAATGTGAAAGGTAGAAGGTGGGTATGGCTTTAGCTCTGCTGTCTGGTCTGTGGCATTTTATTAAAAATATTATTATTTTTTTCTGCTGAACTAGATGTGCACAAGCATCTGATGTAATCAAAGGTCTGGAGGAGAGCCAAAGAACCGTACCTGTTAGTTTTGGAATAGACCAAAAGCTCAAGTAACTCCAGAAAGGAGTGGGCTGGTATGTGTCACTTGGCCAAACAGGAGATCAAAACCTTGTTCTCCTGTGGCCGTCTCCTCTGGATTGCTCCTGTGGGATCTCCGTCAAGACAGCTCGCTTGCAGCTTTGCTTTGTATATTTTTACAGCATTTACCAAGACATTTGCTTGGTTTTAGTCTCGTGTAGCTGCCATTCAGGGTAAGACTACTACTATTATTGGCGGGTTTTTTTACTCCTTTCAAAATCAAAATGCGTTGAAGGAGATTATGGCGATTGTCACAAGTTCTGGCTCCAACATTGCCTCGCGCCGGATTTGCCTGTATTCCCCCGGCTCTTCCTTGGCCACTGCTTGGGACTTTTGTGGATGTGATATTTCACGTTGAATGCTTATCTCCTATTAAAGATTTCTGCGTTCCCTCCCTTCCATTTTAGTTTCTTGAACGATGTAGTTTCTTCACTCTGAAGATGTCCCACGCTTCACTGGAGGCGATGCTCCTCACCGCCTTCCAACTGCTGCCCGTCTGGGGTGAGCATCTTCCGTCTTCCCTGCTGATGGTTGCGATTAGTTTGCTTGGTGACTTCACTTGATAAAGTGACCCAGAAAATTTTCCTACCCCATCTCTTCTTCTCCCAACACTTCTGTTCCCTTCCATCTTTAAATGTTTTAAACGAGGATCCCTCTGGCGAAGCTGGTTAGGGAGGAACGGGATGGTTTTTAAAGTGACAAAACCGGGGGGTGTGGTTAGCTTTGACTGCGGTGGCGGTGGTTATCAGCCGGGGCAGAAGCGTCTTCAGCGAGCAGCAGCTGGAGCGGGTTTTTGGCAGCGTCTTTGCATTCATCCTCTCTGGAGGGAGGTTTGCAGTG
The DNA here is from genome assembly GCA_017639485.1 of Pluvialis apricaria. Taxonomy (NCBI): domain Eukaryota; kingdom Metazoa; phylum Chordata; class Aves; order Charadriiformes; family Charadriidae; genus Pluvialis; species Pluvialis apricaria. The sequence goes on from CM030026.1 coordinate 2,395,614, forward strand.
TGCAGAGTCGCCTCTAATGTGCGTGCTTGCGGGGTTCTTGGGAGCTAGAATACCGTTTCTCTGCTGAACTGTTTCTTACATAAATATGTTGGGTTTTTTTTTTGACACTTACCATGTGCTTGGTAGCCAGAGGCTGGCCTAGAACAACTTTGTTGAAGAAAGCGGTGTTAAGATATCTCTCCCTTTCAGGTAATGGATTTCCCCCCCCTGCTCCTTGTAGTTAATTGCAAAAAATAAATGTGGTTAACAGTATCCAAAGGGCTTTTTTTCTTGCTGCACCGTGCTGAGGAATGCCTCGTTCAAGATGGATTCTTCCCTCTGAGCTTGGTTCATTTTTAGATGCTGAAGGGCGTTTTGAGACTTTGTTTTAACTTCGTTTTACGTTGTGTTTATATGAAACAGCCAAAAAAAAAAAAAATCCAATGCTTTGCCAAATATTTTTGGAAAGAACAAGCTTTGTGGATAATCATTTTCATGTTCTACCTGCTGCTTGGTGTGTTAAGGCTGTAGAAGAATCTCCTCTACCCTGAAAAAAGGCTTTGAGAGATTAGCCTTCAAGTAGTCACTTGAGGCGGGTTGATTAAGAAATACGCTCGACGTTAGATTTGATCAAGATTTGAATAATGGAGTTAGAATTGACTGTCACTCCTGTAATCCAGTTATTTTTAGATCGGGATCGGTATGTGCCACTCCCCCGGTCCTCTATACCGTGGCTCTGAAGGCAGAGAGATCAAAGTGCCGTTTGACAGAGTTGATCTTCACCAGTTTTATACTTGCCGCTTCATCCCATTAACACGTCCCTTATTAAATGTGGTGGGCCAACACTTGGCCATTGGGAGCAAAGGAATTCCAGTGCTGCACTGCAGGTTGCTACCCAAAATACAGCTGAAATAACGTGTTCCGTTTTGGGCCCCTCATGACAAGAAACACATTGAGGGGCTGGAGCACATCCAGAGAAGGGCAACAGAGCAGGTGAGGGGTCATAGAATCATAGAGTTGCTGAGGTTGGAAAGGACCTTTCAGATCATCGAGTCCAACCATTAACCTACCCTGACAAAACCCACTTGTAAACTATGGCCCCAAGTACCACATCTGCCCTTTTTTTAAAACACCTCCAGAGATGGTGAGTCCCCTCACCTGAATCCCCCCCTGCCCCTCCCTGGGCAGCCTATTCCAATGTTTAATAACCCTTTCCGTGAAAAAATGTTTCCTAATATCCAGTCTCAACCTCCCCTGACATAACTTAAACCCATTTCCTCTCATCCTATCACTTGTCACCCGGGAGAAGAGGTCGGCCCCCACCTCTCTACACCCTCCTTTCAGGTGGTTGTAGAGGGTGAGAAGGTCTCCCCTCAGCCTCCTCTTCTCCAGGCTGAACAACCCCAGTTCCCTCAGTCGTTCCTCATAAGATTTGTCCTCCAGACCCCTCACCAGCCTTGTAGCCCTTCTCTGGACACGCTCCAACACCTCAATGTCCTTCTTGTAGTGAGGGGCCCAAAACTGAACGCAGTACTCGAGGGGGGGCCTCACCAGTGCCGAGTACAGGGGGACGATCACTTCCCTCGTCAGGCTCACCACACTAAGTGAGGTCTGGAGCACACGTCTCGTGAGCAGTGGCTGAGGGACCTGGGGGTGTTCAGCCTGGAGAAGAGGAGGCTGAGGGGAGACCTTCTCACTCTCTACAGCTCCCTGAAAGGAGGGTGTAGTGAGGTGGGGGTCGGTCTCTTCTCCCAAGTCGCAAGTGACAGGACAAGAGGAAACGGCCTCAAGTTGCTCCAGGGGAGGTTTAGATTGGATATTAGGAAAAAGTTTTTCACCGAAAGGGTTGTCAAGCCTTGGAAGAGGCTGCCCAGGGCAGGGGTGGAGTCGCCATCCCTGGAGGTGTTTAACAGACGGGCAGGCGTGGTGCTGAGGGACGTGGTTTAGTGGTGGGTTTGGCAGTGTTGGGTTGATGGTTGGACTTGGTGATATTAAAGGTCCCTTCCAACCAAGGCGATTCTATGATTCGATGTACTTAGGAACATCGTGGTGGTATTGATGGTGGGACTCAGCTCTGTTCGTATTCAAGAAATATTTGGAATTGTGTTGGGAAGGAGCTGGGTGAATCGCTGAACACTTAATCGCCTTTTAGCTCTTGGATGTCTTGGAAGAAAAAAGTGCAGGTCTGAAATACTTTGAGGATGTGCATAAGGTGTACTTTAGCTATTGCGGTGTCAGAAAGACTCTCGTGCTTGAAGGCCTAACTTGCTGCTGACTTGCTGCTGTCCTCAAGGCGTGGGAACCTTGCTGGCCAAATTCTCACAAGAGCTCCCTGAGCATCAGCGTAGCGCTTGGGTGCTGCCGCCTTCTCTGCCGGTATCGTAGCGTGAGGGCCTGAGCTCTTCACGTGTGCTCGCTTCAGCCCAGTGCCTCGAGGGGAATGGTATTTGTGAAAACGGAGACCTCGGCTCTGGCTGCCGAGCGCCGGAAAGCCAGCCCTTGCCGCCTCGCAAGGGATGTGTGTTGGAGCTGATGTTCGGCTGTGTGTTTTCTCTTGCCCAAAGGTGAGAACAAAACTGTTTCTTTGCAGTAGCTTTCTATCTTCGGCTCAGGAAAATAGTAGCTTTTATCTGGATTAAAGCCTAAGGGATAGCTATGGACCAGGAGGAGTTAGGAGAGGTGGAAACTACGGCTAATTTGGGGGTCTCGAATCCAGGACCCAGGCATCTTTTGAAAGAGTGTTGGTGAATTGCTAAGAAACCAAGCAGTTTTAAGATAAGCAGCATGAAGGCTTTCTCCGAGTTCACCGTACGCTCAGGGGTTGTCCTGGGGAAGCAGCACAGTTTTTACATTGCTGAGGCTGTTTGCCGTTCGCTGTTGTCCAAGAGAAACCAGGTTGCGAAGGGCTGGAGTGGAGGAAAGAGGGGTCGCTTGTAACGAATCCGGGTTGTGTTAAAGGGACTTCTTTACTTTGACGTGTCCTGGCTGCAGAGGGAATCGGAGCACCTGGTTTGCTAAATTCCTCTTAAGAACAGGGAAATTGCAACAAAATAAAGTCCTTCCAGGGACTGAAAAGTGATTGCCCCCAAAGTAAGAATCAGCCGTACCCGTGCCTGGCAAGTGCTCCACAACATTGTCATTTTGGCTGTGTCTAGTAGTAACATCAGCTTCCCCTTAGAAACCTTTGGTGTCAGCGTGGGCAGGAAAAAGCCAAAGCTTGCCCGGAGTTCATCTCATGGTGCCTTCAAGCAAGGAGTTATTGAACCGTAAGCTGGAATTGTGACTTTTTTTAACGCATTATTCCCAGGCAGGGCTTGTCTTTGCTGTGTCCAGGACATTCACTTGTAGGTTTTGGTTTCTGGGTTGTTATGTCCAAGTAAGCACCGCGTAGGAGCGGTTGCTGGTGTGAAGTTGCCCATGAGAGCCCTCAAATGCCACGTGTTTCAAACTTTGAACAAGTGGGTAGAATGGGAGAGGGCAGTCTCTCTTTTCCCCACCTGGGGGAAAAGAGTACGCAAGGTTTCTGTGGTCTTTTTACAGGAGAGGACAATGTTTTAAGAGCATCCCAGTCTCGGAGCTGACTCAGGCAGCAGCAAAACGTGATTGAATTGAAATCAGTGAACTGATTACAATCTCTATACCAAAAATGTACATGGTCCCCTTTGCAGTTTATGGTTCAGTAAAGGTAAAGAACATTGAAAACAGGAAACCTCTACCGACAGTGCTTTGAAGAGGCTCGTTTGGCTGACACATCTCGGTCGCGTTGCTTGTCCCTTAAAGCCCAGTTATCCGCCGGGGTGTCGAGGCCGCAGTGTTCATACTGAAAGTAGCAGAGAGCGCAGCGGCTGGGACTTAAATCAACTGGGGCTGTGGCACCTATGCTTGTAGCTCTTTTAGTGGCCTTAATAAACTTAACGAGGTTCTCTGTCTGGCTTTTCTTAGGTCTTAATCATCTTTTTTCCACGTGCATATTCCGGTATAAGCAGCATCGCATAGCTCTCATGTAGCTTGTAATAGCGTACGTGAGAACTTCTGCTTTTTTTTTTTCCTTAGTTGTTTTATTGAGTAACTTTTACTATAGATTGTTGGATTTCTAAATGCTGGCATTTCATAATTGCATCTCAAAATGCATGTTATCTTTGATCAGTCCTTCTGGACCGTACAAAGCAGAATTAAGTGGAACAAATATTTACATCTCGATTTACCTGAAAACAGAGTGCGCTTTCATGCAGGCATTGTCGACGTTCTCCTATCTATGGTGGTAACATTAAAGCTTTGCAGTAAAGAGCTTTTATTTAAGTTGCTGCTTGATGCATGCTGTGTTCAGGAATATAAATAAATAAAACTTAACCTGCTATGTTTTGTTCTTAATCATCAACGCAGCAGTCTCTGACTTATAGTAAGGAAGGTGAAGGAGAATTTCCTATCTATATACCATCTCTGTTTATAATGCCAGAGCTGCAAATTGAAGCCCAAGCGATTGCCAATCAAAACCAGTGGTTTATGGACCGCGTTTCTTTTCTTCTCTATTTCCATGTTTCTTTAGACTTTGCTTTCAAGCTTGTGTATTGTAGCAGCTGCTGCCTTTGCTAGAGTTTCAAACGCGCGAAGAATCACCTGAATTTGTGCCGGGTAAATTTGTTTTGTTTCCCTTTCTGCTTTTTTTGTTCTTTTCTTCCCGTCTTTGAGGGTGTTTTGGTAATTGGACAGTTGGACCTGAGAGCATGTAGCATTAAAAAAAAAAGGGGGGGGGGGGGAAGAGATGATATAAGAGCATGCTGTAAAATCCCACTTCTGCAGCAGACACAGATACTCCGCTGTGTGCAGTGCAAGAGGGTTTTGTTTTTTAAGTTCCTCTTCCCCGCTTTACGAGCCGCCTGCTCGACTTCGCCGTTCCCCACCTGCGAAGAAACAAAGGAGGCAAAAAAATACTCCTGCAGCCGAGGAAGGGAGGGCGGCGGGAACGCGCGCGTGTGTTTTTCAAATGCCTCTTTGTGCTGCGAGGTGTACGTTCGGGTACGGCTCTGGGTGCAGCGGGCTGTGAGCTCGGTCCCTTCCACTGGATTCCCCCTCTGGAGGCATGCGGCGTGCCTGAAGAACAGTAACTTTTCGCACAGCTGGCTATTTTTAATGAGATCTTCCACCATTTTCGAATGAAGCAACAGATCAGCACTTCTAAAAAGATCTTTATCTTAACAGTTAAGAACAGGACTCCTTTCTGTATTGAAAAACCTGAAAGGAAATAGCATCCTGCGCAAACTGTGGCTTTGTGCATACTTACGTAATGGGCTATCAATCAAATTTAATTAAAACTGTGGTAACGGCGGAGTTTTACTCCCTTTCAGTTCAGCTATGACACAGGGAGGGGGAAAAAGTTCTTTATCTTTATGAGCTGTTCTTACAGAAGTTATTACTGTGATTGCAATTAAGAAGCCCTTGTTTTTAAGGCAAATAAATTAGTTTGCTTTTTTTTATAAAGAAATTCTTTGCCCCTTGGCCGTCTTTAAAAATAGATGCGGAGTCCCCGAAAGTGAAGTGCTTAAATGCAGCCGGTACGGGTTAGCGTGTTTGGTGATGCAAAAAGATGGGGTTTTACTCACTTTGTCTTTTGCGTGGTTATCTGAAGTAAGGCTGCTGTAGGCAAACTGTGCCCGCATGCTCAAGGTTTCCTTTGAGCGGGTCCGTGCGCGTCCCGCGTGCGCACCATGCCAGAGCTCCCTCTCCTAGGCCATTTGGCGATTGCCATTCTGTCCCCTTGCATCCGATGGTTAGGAGTATAAATGTTAATGGAGTGGAAACGTGCACTTTGGTTGTTTTTTTTCTTGCTTAAGTGTTTCCTTTGTATGAGGCTCGCTGGAGAAACCTCTTCGCAGCAGTCCTGCCGGCATCAAAATCTTGGCTCTGCAGCAGTCGAGACTTCGGAAGCAGGGCGAGTTCACACCTTGCTCCTCGGCCGTAGGCTCCAGCGTGCAACGAGTGCCCAGTTCAGGAGCAAGGAGGAGCAAGCCTAGACATACATGCGTTCACTGCCCTTGGTTTTTCAGGAGAGTATTTTTGTTCCTTGGGACATGCAGTTCACAAGAAGGTACATGATGGCCATGTCTTAAACCACATGGAGGTTCCAGCCTCATGGGCGTGGGAGAGCGCAGTCCTGGTGCTTGTGGATGCGTGGCCAAGGCGAGGAGCTTGCATGTACCCATAGTTCAACATCTGGGAGAAGAAATAATCCCCCAGCAAGTGTCGGTCCCTTTGTCATAGTGCTCGCCTTCATCGCTCTGCATTTCAAACTGGCGTTCCTGTGTGGCCGTGTTAAATGGCACGCCAGTTTCAACTGGGACCCTCCTCCTTTTGCCTTTTCTAGGTATTTTTGTTATCTTCTTGAACTCTTCTGAGGTTTTATGGTAACACTAAGAAAACAAGGAGGGAGATTGTTGGTTTTATTTGGTGAAATCAACATTAAATTTATTTTCTCTTGACCTGTGAAAGGCTTGTGTGCTTTGTAGCATTTTGGGTGATGATCTCGAAATGAGGAGCAGGTCTCTATATGTAAAGGACCCGGAGAAGGAACACAAACATTTCCTCAGTACCAGGAGTGGAACAATAGCTCATTGTTGGGAGGAAGGGATTGCAGAAAAGCAAGCGGACTTTCAGAAATGGGGGGTTTATTTTCTATAGCTTACTATTTATATTGCACTCGGAGGCTCTTTGGGAACTAGATGTCCAGTTCCTGGAATGTGTGTCCCTTGGTGGAGGAAGGTTGGGTGCGAGCAGAGCGTGTCCTTTCAGGCGGCGTTTGTTAATAGACAATGCCTGGGTTACGGGCCGCTTGGAAAGCGGCTCTGTGTTCATGCGAGAGTCCCCTCGCGCTCTGCCTCGCAGCTTGGCAGCTGAAGAGACGTCCCCTAAAGAGACAGGACTCTTCTTCCTCCCACCCTCACTTTCTTTCTGCTATATATCGGGCCGTTGAATAGGCTTGCATTGACCAGAAAGACAAAGAAGTCTTTCAGGCTCTAGCTTTAGCCACAGCCAGTGTGCTGTGGGCTTTTGTTAATACTTTCAGTCCCCCCCTTTCTCTTCCAGCAGCCCTCACTCTCATTGTTAATATATTTCGGGAGCAGCACTGATATTTCTGGATTTATTTTGTTTGTGCAGTTTGCAGGAAAAGTTGCAAAAAGCTGGGGAGAGAACGCCTTGCCTCTTACGTTCTCCGCGGAGTATTTTCTTTCATGCCTTTAGCAGGGAAAAGCGGATCGCGTAAACAGATCCTGGCAAATCCTTGCATGAGCGGAACGTGGTTGTGGAGCGTTAACGCCTGTGCAGGCTGCGTGCATGCGGAGACTAAATGGCTTGTTCCAGTGCCTGGGAATACTAAATGGCTTTCCCCTGCCCCGCTTGGATTAGTCTCCATGTTGTCCTGTTTAATTTTGTTATTGCATTAGCCAGCTGAAGATGTAAGCTCTTATTAAAACAGCTGTTTCTGCTAAGTGGCAGTATAGAGTTGAAGAGTATTGTTCAACAGTTATAAATTAATTCAGCATCATCCTAAACTGACTTTACTTTGTGAGTGGATGTGCGGGGGTGTGGGGGGTGTGTGTGTGTTTCCTCCTACCAGTGAGTAGAGACGACCGAAAGGAAAGCTACTTTTCCAATTCCATGTTAGTAAATCTGAAAGCTTTAGGTAGGTGCTCTCTAATCATTGTGAAACATCAGTATGGGAATTAATTCCTGGAAAGAAAATGTTAGGAAGCAGCTGATGGAAAGTGCTGGTGCATAGCAGGCATGCAAAAATACATGTCAATGCTGCCCGGAATAAGGATTGAGATAGAATATATTTTTTTGTTTGTTTGTTATCGTGAAGTGCAGGCTTATTTTTTGGGGAGTGTGCCCCAAAATCAAATGTACTGTTGGGTGAAGGAAACTGGGAGAACAGGACAGGGATGGATTTGCTGGTGCAGATGAGATAGTGTCGGCAATACTGTCGCAGTCGAGAGATGACCACAAAGGCTGCCCCAGGCTTTGAAGCATCTCAGTGTACCTTTGTTTCCAGAGATGGTTGTTTTTTTGGTACTCTAGACCAATTTTTAATAGTATGTAAAGCTGCGTCGTCTTCGACTAGCATCTCCTCGACTAGAGCGTGAATTGTGGAGTTCAGAGAAAGAAGGGAGGCTGTATTTCCGCACCTTTTAGCCGATAACGTGACACTCTCTAGTGAGTATGTGACAAGCGAGAAGAAATACGGCATTCGGGCCCATGGAAGGGCTTGAGCAAGTGGCAGAAGAACTACTTGTCACGAGAGCATGACTTATTTTTTTTCCCTAATGGGAGGATGACTTAAACTTTTTAATAGATGGGTGCTGAGTGCACAGTTTGGAGCTGGGAAAGCAGCCCCAGACAGGACTGTTCGTCACTCCCCACCAGCCACCTTGGGCCTTGCAGTTGGGAAAGAGCAATTGCCTGACTTTCCTGATGAGAAAGTACCCATATGTGTGGATGTTTTGGTTTTTTTTTAAGGGCTTGAAGGCTTTAAGATCCATAGTCTTTTGATAAATTAAACCAACTTCAGATAGATACGGCAGTACAGGGATGTAAGACAGGAGAATACGCCTAGGTCGGCATTTCTTTGCCACCTTTCTGGAGGGGCACGGGTCTGGCTGATGGTAGACTCGATCGTTTTGAGCATCTATTTTTCAGTGATGCTTTACTACAACTTTTTTTGTAGTGTTTTCTAAATCAACGTATACCTACCCAAGCGGAGCAGGGATCAGTGCTTCTCCTCTCGTCTCCTACCTTTTGACACCACTCTGTTAAATGGGATAAAACAGGTTTTGAGGTACTTTGAGACCACTCAATAAAACATGGGTCTGGTTTGTGTTGGTGCTTTTGGGGGGCAAAACTCTCCGTCATCTCAAATTTAGCTTGGCGTTTGCAAGGCTTCCTTCGTGTATGACTCAAAAAAACCCACCTAATACTTCATTAATTACTCAGAAGGGGTTACTTTAGCCAGGGAAAACTTCACGACTGGTAGACCGCACAATGCAAACACTCCTCGCGCCTTGGTAAGCGTTGTCTTAATTCTGTTATTCTTGTCAGAGGGTCTGGTTCTAGTTTTTGGGGGGTTTTTTAGCTTTGTAAGTAAATGCCTGGGGTAATATCGCTGTGTGGCAGCGTAGCCCAATAGGGGGAGTCTGAACTTTAAATAAAGCCTTCTCTGAATTCCTTCCAATTTCCTGTACAAAGAGATGAGCCTTGCCGCGTGTCTAGAAGGCTAATAAATTTAGGCTCTTGCGGATCAAAGGGGAAATGAATTTGAAGGCCTAGGGGCCTTCGCTTTACTTAAAAAGTATGGAATGTGTCCGTGAGACAACACTCAAATTGTCCTTTCTACTTTTTTTTTTCTTTTTAATTTATGCCCAAATTTTCCCAACAAAGTAGAAATAAGTTGTTTTCTCTGCGTCTTCAGTGAGTGAAATCGTGTTGCTGCCCTGCCGCCGCTCCCTTTGGCAGCAGAGGGTTTGGGCCTTGGGACTGGACCAAATTTGCTGGATTTTTGCACACTTAGCCCTAATGGAAGAAAAGGTACGCTCTTCTAATCCCCTCTGCCCCCAAAGCTACCGAAACCATGGAGCGCTTCCACATCACTTGCTGCAAAAAAATCCACTCGATCGCTTCATACGGCAGCTGAAACAACGTAGGTTTTCCGAGTTGTTCAGCTTGGTTTTCTTTCTTTTGAGGGGGGGAAATCTGCCATCTTCCTCTGTGAGCCTTGCTGGAAGATTTGTTGTAATAAAAATCTTGGGTTTTAAAGCCCTGGCGTACGTTTTGACCTTGGGTGTCCTTTTTACTGCTCTTCTTTTCCTGTCTTTGATGTCTGAGTGCCGCATATTTGTGGCGATTTCCACAGGCATGTGTTGTGCTCAGGCAGACGTGGCCATGCTTCCGGACTTAAAACACCGGCGCTCGGACTCGGGTTTGATTAGTTTTGAGTAAAGAGAGATTTTTATAATGCATAACAGTCAGCCTGGGACTCTCAAATCGGCTAATTAATTATTGGGAGCGTTGTCGGAGTGTGGAGGTGGGGAGCAGCTCTGGGATGGCCGGAGGGGGATTGATGTCGCAAAGTTAGGAGGGGTCTTGACCAAACGTGTGTGATGTCCTGACCCTCTGGACTGCACCGGGGACAGCTCCGTCAGACAAGGGAAGGGACAATCCCTGTTTGAGTCCCTTAAGCCTTTCCTACTCCAAAAACATACAATCCAATTGCATGCATGTTAATACTGGCTTAGCTGAACTGGCAAAAGCACCCGCGGAGTGCCTCCCGCGCAGCAGAATCCAGCGTGTTAAATGTGTGTATTTGACTTATGTGGTGATAAAAAACGCCTGCAGCTGCTAAAGCTGGGTCAATAGTTGCCTTCCTATTCGGGCTGAGATTGGAGAAAGCTTTTCTGTTTCCCTGACGTGGCTGAGTACAGAGTGCAGGAGGTGAGTCAGAAAATGATGGGATGAGCTGCTGCCTCTGTTTTGTCGGTGGGCTATGAGCATCCGGATTCACACCCGACTGCTGGGGTAGCCCCGTGGGCTTTCAAATGTTTGAAGGAATTTGATCAACTTTCCTTGCATCCTCTTCCTTAATTTCCCCTCCCATCTCTGTGTTTTCAGCTTGAGCTCTTCTGCCGGGAAATAAAATATAAACTTGCTTGCTTTTTCACATCCTCTTACTAATACTCATAGCATTGCTTTTCAAGCAAACTCTTCCGTTTCAGGTGTCTGTCATCTTGAGGTCTTGGGGTTTTTCCCTTTGAAAATTTGGACCTGCTTGGAAATAGGTCCATGGAGATTTATTCTGTAGGGATATAGATGGTTTGGCATGGCCCGATGCCAAAATCAGTGCAGGAAGTGGGGTAGGGAACCAAAACTGAGGTGCTGGAGGAATATCTGGCACAGCTGTTTGCTCCTTTTACTAAGTAGCTATTGGATTTTTGGGGGGGATAAGAACCCAAAATTTCTTTTCTCTTTTCCCAAATGTTGTAAGTGCCCATTTCTTACGCTCCACCGTCATCCACATCTCTCCAAAGAAAGAGCAAGTCAGCCAGCCCTGCTCAAAGGAGTTATTGAAGCGCGTGAGTCCCGGAAGCCGTCGCAGGCTGTGTCGTGAGCTGGTTAATTCGGTGTTTGGGGAGGCCCTAAAAACACGAGGGGAAGGCAGGATCTCAGGCAGACAGCTCTTCCCAGCTGGCGTGGATGAGCAGCAACATCATTAGCACCTGCCTCATTATTCACTGTGCAAAGCGTATAAGCACCGGGCTCAGACCCGAATCTTTTAATTCAGGCAGCAAGGCATTGCAACGCGCCACGTGATTGCACCCAAGTCCATGTTCACCTGTAGAGGGTGAGCAGCGTTAAAAGTCATCGGGCTTCAAAAGCGGGCAACGTGTCATAAGGTAGGATGGGAAGGCTGACCCGGGGACGCTCTACGCCGATACGGAGACGGTGGCGTGCCCGGTGGTGTTCAGCCCAGCCTGTGTCACTTGGTTCACGGCAGAGGAGAAAGGGCGGTAGCTGAAATTTAAAGGGAACAAAATTAGCTGCTCGCTCAGCTTGTCTTTCAAACCTCGTTTCTCATGGGTTTTGCTGTGACAGTTTTAGGAAGTTAAGAAACGCCTTGTTCCTCCTGCTGCGGCTCCGGGAGGCTACAGGGGAGATGTGCCCACAGCTTGGCTACACTTGGCAAAAAATAAAACAAGGCTGGGGGGATGCTGGCGGTCACTGTGCTTCAGGATTTGGCTTGAAACAGAGGAGGAGACGTCCTCCAGCCCCGTGCTGAAGCCCCAGGTGAGACCTCAGCTCTTGTGTGAATCATCTGGGGTCAGAGACAGACACACGTAACAACTGAATAAGAGCTCTGTTGTTCTGAGCGCACGAACCGGTTTCTACGCTTTTAAAAGACGTCAGGAAACAGAAACTCTGTTCTAAAATCAAGTGATCTTCCGCTGACGTCCGCAGCCAAGGGGATTAACGCCACTGAAGGAGAAAATGTGATTATTATTATTAATTTTAACTTTTGCGAGTAGAAGAGTCCCTCTCCTTCTGCAGCAAGAGTATGGTAGACCCGAGAGCAGTAAAAACATGCAAAAGGGGATTATTCAGTATGTATTTCAGTGACGCCTTAAAACGTAGCGGATCAGGTAAACGCCAAGTGAAGTAATGTGAAATTAAAACAATCAAAGTGGAAATCGGAGTGTATCCATAATAAAAATTAATGCTTTGCAGTAATATTTATAGGAGCTTTATGGTGAAATGTTAACTTTTTTAGCTTGAGCTCGGTTCTGGAGCCTTAATGTTTCTTTTTCCTCTTGGCTGATGGTCCCGTTTCTGCGCCTGTTGTGCTGTAAATTGGCCTCGCTGTGCCCGTTGCTGTATCTCAGCACATCTCAAATTCCCGTCGCCACTCGGAGGGTCCTAAAGAGTGCTCCTCTTTTTCCGTTTGAGAGCTCCTGCCTCCCCGGACGGCCCAAAGGGCTGCACTGACTCCTTTCCTCCGTGTGCCGGCTCTTGGGTCGCGGAAGCATAAGAGGAGGGAGCCCTGTGGGTTGTGTTTTGAGTGGGAGGGGTCTTTCCTCAGGTGGAGGTTTTTGGTTTTTTTTTTTCCCTTGGAAGCAGTAATAACAGTCAAATCTTGGCTACCTCAGTCCCTTCAGTAAGGCAGGTAAGTCCTAAAGCATATTTTTTTTTCTTTTTCAGGGCTGTTTTTTATGCCATAACGGGGAATTGATTTTCTAGTAAAAGAGTGGAAAGGAACTCCCTCCTGTCAGTAGGATCATCCACGGATCACCTTGGGGATTTGCGTTTGGAGATATCAGTTTTTAGACCTGTTGTCTTTACCTTAAGTGCCACAGCACCAGCTAACCCAACCTGGGACGAAGGCAGTCCTTAAAGCAGGGGTGATGTGGTTTTCCCCACTGCCGGAGGGCTCGGTTATTGCAATATTACATTTATTACAAGTATTATTGCAATAGTACTGTTACATTTTACCCACCTAGCCGAGGAACCCCTTTTGTTTGGAAAACAGCCTTTTCTGTTCTTTATCTGGGCACAGATCCTCACTTGTCCTAGCAAAAGGGTTTTGGGTTCCTGTTTTTATAAAAGGCCTTGTATCCGTTCACCTTGATGCGTTAAGAATAACTCTAAGCACATTTGGTATAAGTCAATTCAAATATAAGTGTCCATTTAAACAAGAAGAAGAAAAAGCCTTTTTGTGTGGGCAAGGCCAAGTACTTCAGGCTATAGCAAGTTTTATTAAATGAATCAGAATTCAAGGTCCGGAGATCCTGTTGGGGATTTCCAGTTGGGTTTTCCCTTCAGAGAGCGCTGTTGGTTGGGATCGGTGCGGGGTAAAGATGAATAATAGGTGGTATGAAATGGCAGAAAGGCGGCGTCCTATAAAAGTGAAGATGACTGATGAGATAGCTGACCTTGCAAAATACTTTCTCTTGGCAACATGCTCTTAAAATATGGAGGAATGCATCACAAGATGTATGTACGATCACTCCTGATTATATTTAAAATAGGAAAAGACATCACGCTTCATATTGCACTTCATTGGAGAAGCAGCTTCTCCAGCAAACTCTGCTCAGCGCTGTGTGCCGAAGAAACCTTATACAAATCCACAGGCAGTGTTTGTGTTTTAGAAGCATTCGGAAATGGACATAATTACATAAAACTTGAAATCGCATGTGTTTTTACTATAAATTATTGTTATCCATATTTTCAATTAATCCATTTGGCAAGTGCACGTGGAAAGTTGTAACTAGCTTAGCTTGGACATCTGTACATTTTAATTAGCTGAGGTGGTCTCTGAAGAGGTAATTGCTAGTTATGCTGTACTTGAATGCTTTTGAATTTTACAAAATCTGTTTTCTCTTTTGTCTTAACGAAAACTCAAGTTATTTCTGCAGAACCTTAAATTTTGCAAAACCCTGGTCTACAGGTTCTTAAAAATTACTTTTTGAAACACATACTTAACCGAAGTGCTTTAGATGAGATGTGAGGTTTGCCTGGCTTCAGGGTAGCTTGGGGTTTTGGTTTTTTTGCATTGTGATGATTTGTTGCTAAAGATGGGGTGACGCGTTCGGGTTGGGGTGCGAGTCTGGCTGTGCCCATCCTCGGCGCCAATGGCAGATGACAACAGTTGGGGTTAGAAAACAGGTACAGGATTGCACGTTACACGAAGGCTACGGTTAGTAAAACTTCTGCTGCCAGAACTGGTCCCCAAACACTGTGGATATTCGTGATTAGCCCCTATTTGATTCTTTTTTTTTTTAAAAGGAGTATTGGTTTTTAGTCATCGGTGGAAAAGTCATAAACCCATTTATTAGGTGTTGCAAAGCCTAGCTAGGACTTTGTCAAACTTGGATGCAAAGCTTATAAATGTTCCCGAAATGCTGTTTCCGTTGCAGTATTTAAGGAATATATTTCAGAAGTATCTGGGGAAATCAAAAGTTAGTTTGCCGGTAGCGGGTAGCATAACTGCACTTGAAATGTGTTTTCTTTATGCTGCTTTCTGATTCAGCGCAGCTTTTCCTCAGTTGAGAAAGAAAGGCTCTGTCTGTGCTGCGCAGGTAAGAGCTGACCTCGGAAACGCTCGGCTTGTGTTTAAAACCACTTGGTTGCGTAAGTGGTTATTACAGTTTTCAGTTCTTGTGCTGCCAAATGACATTATTTGCTGAGAAAAATCTGAGCGCATTGTAATCTTTTTATTTGCTGTGAAAATAGAGAAGGACGAAGAGTGAAATGACTAGGGAGGAACGGGAAGGGCGGGATACTTTTCATCTTAAAGTATTATGGAAGATTATGGAATGAGAGCTGTTTATGCGGGTAGGGATGCGATAACTGAAAGCCAGATGCGGTGCTTCGGGCATCCGTGGAAAATTGTTTAAAGTTAATTCTGCTTAAAAATCTACACCACTCCATATTTTCACTGGGTGACACGGGCATGCTTTAATTGTTCCTGAATTGAAGAGGCTTTAATGTCTCCCCATAGAACAGAGATTCTCCACTGTGGAGGTTCATAATGAGGATCTAAATATCCGCGTCTGCACGACCTCTCTTACCGTTGATGCGGTTACTTGCTACGAGCAGGACCAGTGCCTGAAAAAGCTTCCTCTGCTTCTGTGGCCCGAGCCGGGGAGCTTTGTCCCCGAGGCCTGCAGCTCTGCCGAGGAGCTCCCGGTGTCATTGTCCCGCTCTGCCTGAGGAGCTTCGCCAGGAGCCGCGCGGTGCGGGAGTGCTGGTGAGCTTCCCATCGGCACCACGGGATCCTGGGCCTTGAAAACTGGTTCCCGCCTCGAGGGACCTCTTCAACTAACGAAGACGTGGGCCCGGTATCCAAGATAATACACCATATCTTGCATAAATTTAGAACAGAGTGCAGCCAATTTCACAAGCTGCTGCTAAATTATTCTTTCTCAAGCTGTGCCAGATAACTTCACACACCAAAGTAGCACAAGCTGGAGCGTTCTTAACAAGGAGTTTCAGACCTGCCGTCCTCCCGTACCGGCATTGCTTCCCTCTTTGAGGAACCTCTGTATGAAATCGCCCGTACAACACGTGAGACAGGAACCTGTCTGGGTAGGAGACCTGTATCTCTGGCCTTAGGAGTTACTTGAAAAAGTCTTGTCCTTTGGTGAACTCCTCTTTTTATTATATAGACACACTAAGTATACGCTTATGTCGGAGGTGAGCTTGTCAGCAGCGGGAGGTGAGGTGCTGTTGATGCCGTGTACAGCAGCCTCTGGGCAGAAGTCTAAATGACAGTTACCTCCTGGCTTACCTCTACAGGGATGAGAGAGGACTTCAGCCTTCTGTCTCCAGCTCCGTCAGGTTAAAACCTTCAGGAATTTTGGTTAAAGTGGGTGCAGATGGCCACCTCCTCCCTTCCCCTCCCTTCTGCTTTGAAGTCCTCAGATGACTGGCGGTGACTGCCTACGTAGAGATGTATGCCCTGTAGCTCCTTGTGCCAGCTGGGAACGGCTCGTGTATTGAGTTTGAGAGCCCCCCGCATAGATTTCAATGGTAGATACCTTGATTTCATTTTTTTCCGGTGTTGACTGTCATTTTTCCTTTGTCACATCCATTAAAAAGATGCCCTGTGTGTAAATTAGCGCTCAGTCTTCCACTTAGCATCACTTTTCTATAGGCGCTGTGCCCGCCAGCGCACTGGGCAGGATAGGGAGCACTGCATCAGTTCCTCAGCACCCAAGCTGAACCTTGTCCGTTGTCTGTCCTCACTCCCTGTCCCCAAAGTCTCCTTTCCCAGAGCACTTAATCCTTAAACCAGAAAATGGACAATTTTAAAATTCTTAGGCATAGCCGCCTGCAGCTTGGCAGATAACGCAAAAACGCAGCTTGACCCGCGAGAAACCTTGTCTTATTTTCGAGTTCTCGAGTGTTGCGGCGTAGCCTTCCAGATACACGCCTGCGCCGCCGCGTTGAAGCAGCTGTACGGCGCTGCCTGCGTTTTATTGCACGTGGTGGTTATAGACACATCTTCGGTCAAGGGTCTGTGGAAGAACAGCCATCTAAACATCCATCAGGGCTTGGCTTGACTGTAGCAGTTAGTTTTGTGGAGTTTTGTTGTTGTTTTTGTGGGGTTTTTTTGTTTTTTTTTTTTTAAATGATCCTGGGAGTATTTGTCGGGGTGTAGTCACAGGATTTGCACCCGCCCGGTAGCACAGGATGGGGTTGCGCACTGCGGGACGCAGCGCGTGACGGGAGAGTGCCCTCGCCAAAGCATGTTTCCAGAAAGGAGGCAAGAACCGGCGTGTTCAAGGTGGTATGTAAAACATCTCCGGAAAAGATTCAGTGTGTTAATGAACTAATGGCACTGAAATGAATTACTAATTAAAGAATTAGAAGGCTTCAAACCAGGTAGGACCATGGAGAACAAATCTTGCAGTGTACAAGGGAGGCCGTGGGCAATCTGTTCGCAGATCGAGTGTCACTTTTCCTACTTGTTCCTTTTTTATTTGACAAGTTTTGTGCGCCCGTCCTCGGGCTTGCTGGTTCGTGCTGCGGTGAAGCTCCTGCGGTCCTTACGGGTGTCTGCCTTCGTTCTTGCCCATTTGCTCTGTAAAGGAGCACTCCCTGATCTCCTTCACCTAAGCACGCTCCGTCCCTCTCGGCAATAAGCTACTAAGATTTACCTCCCCGCTATCTCCCGTGAAGGACAAAAACAATCTTAGAGGATCACAGAGCGACTTGTTACTTCAGCTGGTGTGAACGTGCCCATTGCTTTGCTGTCTGTCTGTCTGTCTCAGAGCTTGCAGAATTTGTTTTGGCCCCTGGGGGCCGTTCCGCCTGGCTCTGCCAGAGGCTGCGGTGGTTTGGCAGAGGTGTGGAAACCGATGAGGAAGAGCGTGGTGCGTATGCAGCTGAACTTCATGCTGTACCCAGTTCCTCTACTCGAATGCAAAAGAGGAAAAGCCACTGAGCAAGATGGAGTGTTCCACTGAGAAAGGCGCCGACTCCTGTTTCACAATGTCGATTTTTGGACATCTCGGGTGAAGGTGGGTGCTTTGGTGGATGTAGTTTTGGGTTAAGATCGAAGAGATGTGCCTGTGAGCTGCAGCTGAAAGGGTGGATGTGCCTTCGCTGGGCCGCGTCTCCATGCGAGCTCCCCTGTCTCAGGCGTAATGGTCACGTGAGTATGCGGTGATGTAAAGCAGCTCATGGAATCGACCAAAAATTTCACCCAGCCAAGAAAAAAAATAATAGTTTTCTGCTGAATCACCGGGCTGAGCTGGGTCACCAAACAGTCTCGTGGTCGTTAGTCCTTACTGAAGGGAGGTAGCAGAAATGTGTGGGTGTCCTGGAGTTGGCTTGTCACCATTTAGCAGCTGGGTTGGTTTAGGGATGCCATGAAACCTGCCCCATAACAGCCTGCTGCTGGTGGCAGGGGCCGGGGAAGCACCGTGCCCCCAGGGAACAATGCTTTTGAGTTTTGTCCCTTTTCCCAGGGACGCTGAGTCTACTCTGCGACCTGGAATTATTCGCGTTTTCCCCTTTAATTAACAGTGCTGCCACAAGGTTTCTAAGCGACACTCCAGGGGAGGTGGAGTGCAAGGGGTAGAGCATCTTTTAACCTGCAAGCTCCAGCACCTTTTGAAGTCTCTGTTTCTCTCTCCTGCCGGTCCACCCAGACATGAACTGATGGAGGAATCGTTGGACGTAGGAGTTGGGCTTTTTCCCTGCTGTGTCTCGTTCTGATCCAGGATTGTTCTTTGTGCGGTGGAATCCCAGAATGCCAGCCTGGTGAGGGTTGGAAGGGCCCTCTGGAGCTCCCCCAGTCCAACCCCCTGCCAGAGCAGGGTCACCTCCAGCAGTGGCACAGGACGGCGTCCAGGCGGGTTTGGGATGGCTCCAGAGTGGGAGACTCCCCCACCTCTCTGGGCAGCTGTGCCACTGCTCTGCCACCTGCAAAGAAGTTCCTCCTCGTGTTTAGATGGAACCGCCTATGGTCAAGTTTGTGCCCGTTCCCTCTTGTCCTGTCACTGGGCACCGCTGGAAAAAGACTCTTCCCATCCCCCGGCACCCTCCCTTTGAGTGTTTATAAGCATTGATGAGATCCCCCCTCAGTCTTCTCCAGACTGAAAAGCCCCAAGGCCCTCAGCCTTTCCTCATCAGAGAGATGCTCCAATCCCCTCATCATCTCCGTAGCCCTTTGCTGGACCCTCTCCAGCAGTTCCCTGTCCTTCCTGACCCGGGGAGCCCAGAACTGCACACAGTGCTCCGGCTGCGGCCTCCCCAGGGCAGAGCAGAGGGGGAGGATGCCCTCCCTCGCCCCGCTGGCCGCACTCTGCTGGGTGCCCCCCAGGATGCCACTGGCATTCTTTCGTCAGGGCCACCAAAATAAGTATTTGGGTGACAGGGGAACTTCAGAGCTGTGTCTCGTTTGAGGGAATAGCAGGGGTGTAACAGCTGCATGAAATCTAATTAAAAGAAGCAGCTGAGCTGTTTAGGCTTGTGAACTGCCACTACAATGCTAATTGCACTCAGAGTGTGAGAATGTCTGGAAGAGCTTCTTGATCGGAAATCATGAAGGCTTCTCCTATTTAAATCAAGTTTTTGGTGTCCAGAGTAGCTAACCCGCAAAGTGCTGCCCCCCCAGCACTGGGGTGGGAGACCTGCTGCCTTCGTGAGGACGTGCAGATGTTTGGAGCGTCTCAGAGCGCAGAGGGTGGCTTAGCAGCTGCTGCCAAACTACGAGAATAGTTTTGGGAGAAATATCACTGTCTCTGGTCAACTAAAAGCCTATTATTTACCCGGGTTTTGTGATTATTTTTTTAAATTATTTTTATTTTTTTACATTTTGTATCTGTATTTGTAGCTTCTGGATTGTTAATTGATGGTATGTTGGAGTCTGCCGGTTAGCAGGGACAGCCTCCTCGGGTGATGAGTGCGAATGGAGGCTGGCTTTTCTATAATTGAGAAGGTAAAAACTTAAAGCTATTTGTTATTACCTTTATCTTACTGAGGTCTCTTCATCGCTCATGATTTAAGCCGAGTGAGCTGGTGCTTTTGAAATGGGTTGTGCTACTAGAAGAGATGTGCGTGGGGAACAGCATCTTCCGCCCAAAGAAAACACTTCCCAACCCATACGATGATCTTCCCTGCGATCACCTCGCAGCTCTGCAGCGCAGCTGGAGTCAAAGCTATGGCTTCCCAGTTCAGCGCCCTGTCTCCCCAGCTGTGCAACGTGAGCTGGATCCGAAATACCTACACCGTCTTCATTTCAGGTGATGCCTTGGTAACGTCCTCTCGTGGCCTCGAGTTAGAGCGTTACGTATGGTGTAACGCAGCAATACTTCGGCTCGCTCCCTTAGTGTGTGTAACGGCTCCTTTCCCAGCCCTGTCGAACTTCCATCCTTTGAATAAATCTTCCAAGGCTTGTATGATCTGTAAAACTCCGGTGGCTGTAATGCTGTGAATTCAGTGACTGAAGGCGTAGGCTATTACCATCTCTTACAAGAAAATGACTTCTTAAGGAGGATCTGCTTGCCTTCTCATAAAAACCATCTGGAAAAAAGCACTTTATGCAGCGGTTTAAAGTTGTAATAATGTTTAGGGTCGCTATGTTATGTTTGCGTCAACCTCAGCAGCTGCCTCTGGGGTTAGCACGTCCCTGCAGCTTATGTCATATGCCAGGGATGCGCTTAGGGAAACTAGCAAAAACATTCGATGGTGCCACCTCCTCATCTCTCTGTTCCTGCTTGGTCCTGTCCTTTAGGCTGACGCAGTCGTCGGCATGGCTAGGTGGTGAACAAAGTTTGGAAGAAAAGGTTCATTTTAATCCAAATCTGCTCCCCGGTCTGGTTGACCGAGCAGCGGTGAATGGGCTCGTGTTGGCACGGGGCAAGCGGCTGCGAGAGGCCAGGGCCACCTCTTCTGGCAGCGCCGCCAGGTGACAGCTTCATACTGGATCTCCTGGTGGTGTGTCCTTCTGCCTGCAGGCGCCTGTTATTTGGATTACACTTTCATGACAGTAATTTTCCTTTGATGCCACCTGACTTCTTGTAGATGCTATCTGTGGCTTCCTTCGCCCCAAGGAATCCAGAATCCAGCCGTCTGAGTCGCTTTGTTGCCGAATTGATTCTTCCCCTGGAAGGAACTTAGTGCTGGATTTGGATTTTTAAAATGTGAAATTAAAAGTCTGAGAGGAGGAGCTTGAGCGTTAGGAAGTGAGTATTGAGAGTTCAGGTATGGAACTGCTGTGTCGTAGGGAGAGGACAGTTTAAAAGCTGTGATTTCCATCCTCGTTCTGGTATTCTTCTGGTAACTTCGGTGGTTTCTTGATCCACAGACTTCTTGCAGTTGCCTGGCCCCTAGACAGCTGGAAATGGCTACACGTTTGGGGAACCCCCATTTTTGGTAGCAGGGTGATGTACACCTTACCCCGGTGATGTTTAATGTGATTTGTTCCCAGCGTACGGAGGGTGGCTGGGGACATGCAGCTCCTGCCGAACCAACACCGGGGGGATGTGGGCTCTCTTCCCCCTCTTTTTAAATACGTATGAATCATCTATAAAGACGCACGTACACATTGTAGGATGCTTACAAATACACTCTGACTGCTGTAACTACGTGTATTGATCAGTTTGTACGTGTTTTAGGAAATAAGGAAATGATGGGTTGGTGCAGATCTTCTTAAGATGACAAACAAAAATCCAGGTTTGCCTTTAATATATGGATGTAAAGAGCAGCAACACCTAAACCCATCATTCCCACGCCTCGCTGTCTATGCTTGGGCAGAAAGCAAAGGAAAGCTTAATAATTGATTAGAGCAGCACAGCCCTGCACCCCCGGCAGATAAAATCTGTATCAATTTAATGTAATATTAAGAGATAGTTAGCCTGGTATTGCGTGGCATGAGTCCAGCTTCCTGGCATTGCCCTGCTTAGGACTTTCAGGCTTCATTTTTGACGCCAAGCTGTTCCAAGCTGCCTGGCTGCGCACTTACCGCATGTCTGCTTCTGATTTATGTGGTGTATTTTGGAGGGCAGGCTTCATCTGGCATCTCTCCTTGGGATCTGAGCCCGCGATGGTCCTCTAACTTACGGCAGACCCTCCGGAGCTCGGCCGGTGTTAGCGCTGGTCACCAAGGCTCGCCCTGCTGAGCCTTTCCCCCACCTTCATGTCTGAGGCTCTTTGTAAGGTCCCTCGACTGGGGTTGTGGCTACAGGACCGTGGGAACTGGCTCTGAGCAGTAGGGGCGGTGGCCGAGCAGGGCAGGACTGCCCAAGACTAATGGGGCTGTTTCGAGTTCCTGAGCGTAGCCTGTTTTCTGCGGCATAATGGGAGTTTTAATTAACAGGGACAAGTACAATCATAAATAACCCTCCTAAAATTAAATGGGATTTTAAGGCTACACGAGCATATTCCCTATGATGCCGTTGCCTCTCTGGAGAGGTAATACCATGATTTTCCAGCCGAAGGGAGCTGATGAAATCTATTGACTTTTCCATCTCTTAGAAGAGTCCATATATTGTGAGAATAAAATATGAATTTAAAAAATATGCAAGCGGCTGGTGTTTTATGGAGGAAAAGTGGACTATTAAGCTAAAACAAGTCAGCTAGTGAAAAGTTTTCTGTAGCTGAGCAAGAGATGCTTTGCCGGCATGTTGTTCACCTCGCGTTACCTGTTCCCTGAGCTGGCACAGACATGAGCAGGGGTACCTTTGTGGCTTATTTTTTCTTTTTTTTTTAAATTACTAATATTTTGCTGCTTGGTCCAAACCTAGATTTAACCTTATTCAGGCTGTGCTTTGAAAACTCACTCCTTGGAGATGCTGCGGTTAAAAATACACATAGAGGACAAAGTTCTGAGTTACAGAAATATTCAGTCCGTCACTTCCAGACCCGTCCCACCCCCCACCCACAAACACTGTGCTCCAAGGAAAATCCCAGCAGGATTAGCGGGGTTTAGACACAGTTTCTTCCACCCCAAACAACCTTCCCAGGTCTAAGCTGAAAATAGACGACTTGCATTGATGCTTGGCTTGCAGTTGAAGAAGCCGGAGACGCGGTAACAAAATCAGGTTGCCCGTAGAAACACGTTTGTATTGGGCGAAATAATTGATGGGGTTTTTGTCGCGTTTGCACTGATGTGGTGTATGGGCTGACAGCTCCCCTGATAACTCCTCCTGACGGCTCGCAGGCTGAACGAGACGCACCGGGGTGAGGCGAGGTCTGGGGATGATTTACGTGCTGGTGAGCTGTCTCCAGTTCTTTTTAATTTAGAGATGCAAAACTGAGCCTGCAAGTAATGAGCTCTAGATAATTAGGTGCTTGTCTGCAGGTGTAACTATTGCAGCTGCCTACAGCTGGTGCTCTTAATGCTGCTGGGTTTTATTTGAACGCATTACAGAATGAATGAGATGCTGGAAATACAGTTAATTTGCAACAAAGAGGGTGGGTTTTTTTCTCTTGTTATCTTCCCCTCTAACCCCCAGCCTTACTTCGGCATTCCCGTTTGACCTGACTGTGAGACGTGTCGCACATGGACCAAAGACTCGAAGGAAATAATGCTGATAAGTAGCAAAGCGTTGTGTTACGCAGCGATGATGCCTGGCATGCGTCATAGATTGACAAAAGGCCTGATCTAATTTATCCTCGTTAATGATTAGCCAGATGGGAAGTAGTATCTGGAATTCCTGCCTCAGTATTAAATGGGTTGTGAAGGCGTTGCTGGTGCAGAAAGTGCAGCGCAGTACGTTACCTGCACATCGGAAGGGTGAGCGAGGAGCAAAAACATGGTGCAGAGTGGATGTATGTAGGAAGAAAGACTTTGGAAATAGACGTTTTGTGGAGTGGATATTTAAAAAAAGCATGTAAGTTGGAGGATTTGGAGATGTGCTCGGGTATAAATAGAACGTGCACTTTGAATGTGGCAGCTTTAGCACGTTTAGTCAGAAGGAAGCGCGGGGTTATGCGTCAGGTGTTGTGTGTGCCGCCCTGAAGTTTGGTGATGCAGTCGGAGGTGTAAACGCAAACGCCAGCATCCGCAGATACACGGCAGCGTTCCCCAGCGCGCCTCCGAAATGTGTTGGGGCTCACTTGTGAAGGAAAAGGAGGAGAAATCGGAATAGCCGGAGGATGCTGGATCCCAGCAGCGGCGATGCTGGGGGAAGGAGAAGGGAGATCGCGCTTTTCAGTAAGCATTCGAAGGTCACGTTTTCCTTTCAAGCTGCAATTTTCAGAGGAGCCTTGGAAGGCTTGTCTTCCGACAGCCATTGAGGTTCGTCGGGATTTGTGTGCCCCTTTTCTTTTGAGAGCTCTTGCTGCTGCCCCGTCCCTATTCAGTTCAGTGCAGGCGCAGATCGGGTGGCATTATGTGGCAGACAGAAGGGAAAGGAAGCGTTTGGGAGTATTTATATGCTAGTCCTGAGAGTAATGATACGGAATGAGGTAAAAAGCTGAAGATGAATTTCAAGAAAAACTTTTATTATGGGGAGAGTATTCGTTTATAGAGTATGGCATAAGCTGGGATAAGTAGCAAAAGCCTCACTGCTTTTAACGTTTGGGTCTGGGCAAAGCTTGGGAGATGATACTTTGATGAGGTGCACTTAAATGGCAGAGGGATGAACGCGCTTTAGCACTCTTGGTTCTTGTCAGATAGTTCAAAGGGGGAGCAAGGAGGGAGTCCCGCAGTCAGTGATTTCGAACCAGGCAACTGCAGTTCCTGAAGGAGCCAGCGAGACCGCGTGAAACATCGACAATATTTCTGTAGGTGCGGTTCTGGTACAAAAGCAAAAGATAAATAGCTTATTTAAGGTATTTGTTACAAGTATAAAATAGCCCATAAATGAGAACTTAAAGAGAACTCGGTGTTACCGTTTAATATGCAAAATAACATGAAGGATTAAAAAGGTAGTTTACACAAACACTTAATCGATCCCCTTAAAATTTATATGTTTGGCAAATGGCAATTCGGTTGTGAACATTGACTACACATGTTGCAGCACGGAGCTTTATATTGGGCTGTAAAATGTTGAAACAAGCTTAATAATGGCTTTTGCCATATGATCCTTCCGGGTATAAGTCATTACAGAAGGCGGAGAATCGTGGAAGTATGGTTTGCATCTATTTACAGGAGTAGGGGCATGATGATGTACTGCTCTGTTACATAGCATGGTAATTTTAAACCATAAACCCTGGTTTTGCCACTTCACAAACACCTTTTATTGTGTTCCTTGATTTTTAAAACATTTAACTAGCCAGAAATACACCCTTAGTATCAGAAGGAAATGTTGGTGTACAGCTGACATGGCCCGTTAAGGAGTTCTTCACCTGCAGCTCTTCACTTTGACCGGATTTCTGAGTGCTCCTGCCAGCAAAAAGTGATATTTATTTCCCCCGCCCCCCCCTGCTAAAATAACAGTAAACACCAAACTCTGAAACAATAATCCCCCATTCCGTTTTGACCTGTGATACAGTCAGCGCTCTGAATCATACTTTGTTTTGACATCTAATCGAGTTGTGCAAGACCGGTTGCGTCCATCGAAGAAAACTAAAATAAAACTGTGTTAGCAGAGGGGGCCGGCTCCTTCCTTTGGGGTTGGGCCGCAAGGCATGGCCCCCCTGGCGGGAATCCGCTAGCAAAAAATCCCAGCACCCCAGACTGGTGAGGGCTGGAAGGGCCCTCTGGAGCTCCCCCAGCCCAACCCCCTGCCAGAGCAGGGTCACCTCCAGCAGTGGCACAGGACGGCGTCCAGGCGGGTTTGGGATGGCTCCAGAGTGGGAGACTCCCCCACCTCTCTGGGCAGCTGTGCCACTGCTCTGCCGCCCGCACAGGGAAGAAGTTCCTCCTCATGTTAAGATGGAATTTCCCATGGTCAAGTTTGTGCCCGTTCCCTCTTGTCCTGTCACTGGGCACCACTGGAAAAAGACTGTTCCCATCCCCGTGGCACCCTCCCTGTAAGGATTTATAAGCATTGATAAGATTCCCCCCTCAGTCTTCTCTTCTGCAGACTGAAAAGCCCCACGGCCCTCAGCCTTTCCTCAGCAGAGAGATGCTCCAATCCCCTCATCATCTCCGTAGCCCTTTGCTGGACCCTCTCCAGCAGTTCCCTGTCCTTCCTGACCCGGGGAGCCCAGAACTGCACACAGTGCTCCGGCTGCGGCCTCCCCAGGGCAGAGCAGAATAAACACCTGAACAAACAAAACGAACCCCAAACCCACCCGAAAATAAAGCGAGTTGACTGCAGGGGTGGCAGTGTTGTGTGTGTGGGCCGTGCCGCTGGGTCCGGGCAGTGGAGGGGTGCAAGAGGGCTGAGCAGCAGTTTGGTGGCGTTTTATTAGCTGCTTCTTGAGCCTTTAAATATTTTCCAAAGTCTTGGAATGGCATTGGGCTTGATTTTTTTTTTTTTTTTTTTTTTTTTGGGGGGAGGGGAGGGTATTAATTGTCTCTCATCTCTTCCTAGCAAGAGCTGCTTAGCTGGGGAGGAGATAAGGTGCGAGATTCCCGTGAGACAGTTGAAAAAGTGGTAATGAGAGGGACACCGGGGAAAACCAGCGTGTGCCCCTGTAATTAAGGGCTTCATTCTGCGTACACCCGGGGGGATTGAGTTATGGTCGCACGGGCACCGTTAATCCTGCCTTTTCCAAAGTTTGGAGTTGTTTGCTTTATAACTGGCCTTTTTCTTTCTTTTCCCCCTTGGGTGAAGTTTGTTTGGTTGTATTCGAAGTTTGTTTGGAAGTATTTCAGCGTGCAGAGAGTGGATGGCACTGTTTTGATCATATCTATTTATTTTTTTCCCATGTGACATGGTGGAGTGAGTTTGTTGGTTTTGTTTGGTTTTTCTTTTTTTTTTTTTTTTCTTTAAAGGCTGTAGTTTGTCTTACCGGCTTGCTTTCCTCCCGCTTCTGAAACGTGGCCTGTCAAGAGAGGAATTTATTTTGAAGGGAAAATCGATTCACAAAGTACTTGCTAAATAACCGGGTTCGTGGGGTTGCGTGTTGCTGCGTTTGGGGGTAATGAGCGGAAAGCCGAGGGGAAACAAGTTGCAAAATTTCTTTCTGCGGAGTTTGTGCTGCCATTTAATTCCCCTCCCGACAGGGAGAGCATTGAAGCTTTCCGAGCTCTTCGTGCAGCGCAATGCATGTTTCTAAAGCACAAGGGGCTGTAGGTGAGTTTGTCTTTCCACCTTACGCTTTCTTTTGTAAGCCCGCTTAGCAAGTTTACATCGGGTAAAAAATCAAAGAGGAGTGGGATGCTGCCTCCCTTCCCTTCTCCGGTGCGTGCACAGCAGAAAAAGTCGGGAAGCAGAGGGATTTCTGCAGTGCGCGGTACAAAACCCCACCAGGAGATCGCCGAGACCCTCGTTGCACTTCCTCTTTAAGACCACGAGCGCGCTGCGAGAGAGCTCTGCTTTCGAGGGCGAGAGGCAGGCGGGAGCCAAGAAGTCATCCCCGGGTGGCACGGATGCGGCTGGGGGCTTCGCAGCTGGCAGACGGGGGGAGAAGACCCCACGCTTGAGCCGCTGGGTCGGTGTCGAAGCTCGCCGGGTGGTCGGTGTCGAAGCTCGCCGGGTGGTCGGTGTCGAAGCTCGCCGGGTGGTCGGTGCCAGGTAGGGAGCTGGATTTGCCCGGCGAGCGGAGGACGGTGGAGCTGCAAAGGATGGGGTGATGCTGGGGGGAGTTTTAGCAAGATGCTGTGACTGGTGCAGCTTTTCCCTTTTAACCTTTTAAGCGAGCGCTTGCGGTTGCTGGACCTGCTAAATCAGGTGCTGCTGCCATCAGGATGTTCAGCTCCTGCGTTTTAGTGAGCTGTTAAATAGAGGAGAGGCTGCAGAGGAGCAACACCCTCGTTTACCACTCGCTGCCATCAAATGCCTCCCTACTCGGAGGGCTTTTAAAAATTCCTTCCACCAAAAAACTGAAAGAAATGCTTGAATTTGATGTGGTTTCTTGCCCTTCTGTAATCGTGCTTGATGGTTTTATCTTTTTTTTTTTTTTTTTAATTCGGTCGTTTAATACACAGTTTTGGTACAAGCGGGGACACGCATCGGGATTGTATAACCCTGGTGGGAGACTCCCTCCGTTTCTGTGCGGGGATAAAAATCATTCATTCTGGAATGTTTGGTTTTTTTTGTGTAACACGTTTGCGTATGCGCCCTTGGGTACCTGCAGATATATTTTTATTCATGTGAGAAGGTGCTTACTCGTTACCGTCAGCTGGAAGTGAAGGAAGAGGCCATCAGTGCGCGCTCGGGATAGAATGGTTGCTAGTTGCTGAAAATGAGCTTAGGTGAGAAGCACAGTTTGAGGGGAAAATGAACCCATTTTGGAAGAAAATGTAATAGTGTGTTTTCTTTCCCCTTCCAATCTTGGAAGCAGGAACAGAGCAGAAAAACCCGTACAAATTCTTGTTCTAAGAGCTTATTTCACTGCATGTTTTCGTGGTGTTCGTTGCTGTAAAAGCACACAAAAATCGTGCCGTATGTCAATTTTGTAGCGTGATTAGAGCAAGGAGAAAAGCATGGTCGAAGGGGGGGATTTCTGCAAGAAATTCCTCCTGACTTTTTATTTAACTCTGCATTTGTCGGCACCTCTGAATGCTCCGCCTGACAGGCAGCGCTGGGCTGGATTTTTTTTTTTTTTTTCTTTCATCGCTTTACAGAGACGTCGCATATTCTCCCTCTCCTCAGAGCGTGGCTATGGCGCTCTAATTAAAAGATACCCTCGGCCTTTTGCGGAGACTTTTGGTTTCAAGACCCAATGCTGTCTGGTTTCCAGCCGGTGTTACTATCTTTGCCTGCCTTCTCCCACTGGGTCTTGAAATTCCCCGGCTTGTAATCACTGCTGCAGCCAGATGGGGACTAGGTGGAACTCCCACTGCATCTGTGCCTGCTTGTATTAATCTGCCAGGAGTATCTCACTGACATGGATTTTAAAATATATATATATATATCATGAGTTAATGAGCCCTAAACAGCAGTGAGGAGGATCCGGAGTCAGCACTGCCATCCTTCTCCTGGTTTTTGGTGTGATGCTGATGGAGCAGGGAAAGCTGCAGAGAGTTGTTCAGCCCGACGCAAGCGTGACAAGCGGAGGCTGTAGTTCCACTCTGCTGAACCCGCTGGTGGCAGATGGGATTTAAGAGGTTCCCCTTGTTCCTGCTCTTCTGCTCCGGCGCCCGCCTCGTCTTTTCTCCGTACGGTAATGGAAGGATCTCTGAAAATGGTGTGAGGTTTGGGTTTAGCTTTGCTTTTCCGCCCTCCCTCTCCCCTTCCCACCCTCCTGGATCGTTTCGGAGCGCCGCTGCACCAGCGGAGTCGGTGCAGCTGAGGAGGGTGACGTGGGTGGCAAGGGTAGGGGGGGAGGAGGAGGGGAGGGGAGGGCACAGGATCCTCCTGAATTGGGTCTAAGCATGCCAGAATAGCGACATGAAAGAGCTGCCTGAATTATTCAGCGTATCCTCTTTTTCTTGGCGCTGTGGTTAATTAAGCGCTGCGATAGAGCCGGGCTGGGTTATACTTGAACGCTTAAACTTCACTGCGTGTGATGAGGGCAGCGTCGGTGCGGTTTGCATTGCGTACCGGGCGGTGCAGCGCTCGATGGTACCGAAATCTCTACGTCGTGAAAGAAGCGGAGTGCCCCGGAGGATGGTTTGCCGTGGACGTGGATGAGACGATGCTGCTGGATGAGCTTTCGCTTCCCACCTGCCTGATGTGACCCTTTCGCCTCCCACGGCGGAGCCTCCCGTGCCATCACTCTTAACCCACTCCTAGGAAGAACAGCCTCGTTAGCCAGTCTGCTGATGAACTTTGGCCGTTGCTCTGGCCCGTTTCTGCTGAAATAACAGCCACTGTTGCCCCGGGATGGGCTCCTCCGGCAGCTGTAGGGGAGGAGCGAGCTCCGGGAGGTTTGCCGGGAAGTGGGAACCTTTCCGCCAGCCCAGCTCTTTGCAGAGAGTCGGTCCGTAGGTGCCAGAAGTTAGATGTTGGGAAATAATCGCTTTCTCCAACTATTATATCTCATTAAGGCTTCGTGGAATTTAAGGTATTTTTGTCCCTATCAGCCTCGCGTCCAGGTCAAGTCCTTTACCAAAAAGAACTTACAAGGTTTCTTTTTAATCTGATGAGAATCACCACTTCCTAGAAGTGATGTTAAATGGCAACCCCAAACTCTGAAAATCCATCTAAACTGCTTCAGGCGGCTCTTCCTGGGTGCAAAACGAGAGGTTGCTCTGCTCAAAGCAGATTATTTTCTCCTGGCTTATATAAGTTCTAAAATAAGAAAATAAATCCCAACCTTCTCGAGGATGAAACCATTTTTCCAAAGTCGGGAGCGATCCCTTTTGAAGCAGCGATTGCTTCAATTGATTGTCAAAACCGCCTCGAGATTCGGCGTCTCGGCTGTGACAGAACGGCGGCAGCTTAAACCTGTGCCTCTGTCCTGTCCGTCTTTACCGGGCGGTGGTTGTGGGCAGGAGGATGGGGTGCTGCGGCCGTGGCGTGCGGAGCATCTGTGGGTTTTTGTTCTGTCTTGCAGTGTGTTTCTAATCCTCCTCTCCCAAATTTTGGCTTTCTGTCGGTGTTTTCCAAAACGCAGGAATGGATGTAAGATCCTCAGGGTGAAGGCTAGGAGTGGCGCCTCGGCTCCGCTGAAGTCTGTGGCAAATCTTCCCGTTGTTTCCTTGGAGTCAGGATTTTATGTGTAATTTTGGTGTTAAAAACCTCTGTATTTTATCAAACGATACCACTTACGCACGAGGTGGCAAGTCTGCAAATTGAAGACAAGCCTTAGACCCTGAAAAAAAATTCTCGCACTTATTTTTAAATAAAATTAAAAAAAAAAAGAGATGTAGGCTGAGCGAACACCGTGTGGAGAACCAGCGGTGCCAGATCCTCATCTTGGCTCTCTCCCGCCGGAGCTGGTCGTAGGCGTCCCGTTTTACACCTGCCAGGCTTTACCCGGGACATGACTTACGTGCAAAGGTGTTGTGAAGGTCAGAGGCGGTCTTTTCCCCTGCGTAATCCTCTAACGCGAGGTTTTTATAGTGTTTGACATTCAAATGTTGACTGTATAACAAAACTGTGAGTTTTTAGAGCAGTTTCTCCACCTGCGTGGTGAGGGCTGACCTTTATAGTGATGGGATCGCTATCAAAATAGTGCGATACTGTAAATCTGTGCTCTGCACTGGTCTGGGAGGAGGAGATCTGGCTGGGGCGTGCTGCAAACAGTCCGCAGATGCAGAGCAGGTCATCTCTGAGCAGTCTGTGCTTCGACCTTAAAATTCCGCCCTTTTTAAGGCAGGGGAAGAGGTGGGATTGCGGAGCTTGGATGGCCGTCGCATCCCACCAGCGCTGGCAGGGGCCCTGCTGCCGCTGTGGTGGTGGTCCCTGCAAAGGTTTGGGCAGCAGCGTTTCGTGGGAGAGCAAACTTGTAGCGCGAAGGGAGGACGCTGGAAAGACTCAAACTAATATTCTGGGTTCAAAATTTAACTTAGGAGTGGTTTTTTCCTTATTTGAACGCAACCCAAGAAGTGGTTTTCGTGGGCTGGTTGTTTTTTTTTTAAAGTACCCGCCGTCGTGTCGACACGCGAGGTCTGTGTTGCTGGCTTGTGCGCAAGGAACTTCATCAATCGGGCTGGTCTCATTTCCCAGGAGGCTTCGATGTATAAAATGGAAACAGCAAAAAGGTGAAATGGGAATCTGGGATTCAGTGGGAAAACTTCCAGCAAGTCAAACACGGCATTTTTTAATGCCAGTGGGCGTCGGGTATTGAGGAGCCGTACTCTGGGACGTGGTGGTACCTAAGTCAGGAAGCTTTTTTTCTTTAATACCTGCATCCCCTTGTTTTATTCTGCAAGCAGAGTGAATTCTGGCTTATTTGTTTGTTGCATAAAGTCTTTTTGCCCCCCTTTCCCCCCCCCCCCCCTCCCCGGATTCCCACAATACCTTTGCGATTTGCCTAGAAATAACCCTGCAGCAGATCATCGAAACTGAAAATCTCTCTGACAGCCCCTTTTAGAAGCGCTTTGGGGTGGGTGGATGAGGGAAGAGAGTTACTGGTTGAAGAGAGGCAAACAAGGAAACAATTAGAAGGCGATTCCTGCCTGGTTAGCAAAACAGGCGCTGCCTTTGTCCGAAAATGCCCTGCTGATCAGCAGGCTTGGGCGGGCTCAATGCGAAGGGCTTCTGGGGTTGGGGTTGGGGTTTTTTTTCCCCTTACTCTTTTAAAAAAAAAAAAAAAAAAGTAAGGTGGGGGATTCTCTTGACAGGATGAAAGCTTTGTAGATTGTGGGGTGATTTAGTTTGTTTTGGGTTTCTCTTGCGGTGTTTGTGGGTGACGTCTGCCTTTCGAAGCCGCGCTTTGCTCCTCTTTTGGAAAAACTCAAAGGATGGTAACCGCCTGATGGCCCGCGAGTGCCCCGGCGGTGCGGGTGCGTGTGTGGGTCTGCCTGAGCGTGGAAGGTGACCGGCTGCCTTGACGGACGCGGCGTTCACTGTGTGTGTCGCCCCAAACGCGCCCCCCCCCTCTTCCTTCGCCGTGGCTTTCCTTAACTTGCTGTGTTGCAGAATCCCCCGAGGTCCTGTGCAGCAGCCCCTCGAGGATCGGATCTTCACTCCCACCGTCTCCGCTGTGTACAGCACTGTGAGTATCTGCGGAGGGTCCTGCCCGCCGCCGGCACCGCGGCCGCGTTTACCAAGTGTAAGAAAATGGTATAGGTTTTTTTAAAAAAAAAAACAAACACAGCAACCTATACAGTTTTAAAACCATGCAATTAAAAAAATGCAACTTTTTTTGCTTCCTAAAATAAATGATGCTGGATGAGGATTTTTTGTTGGATGTAGTAGGAAAACAAGAAATCTTGTGGACTTCTGGGTCCGTTCCTTTTTTTGTTAAGTATCTATAGTTTTATTTAGCAGATAGGAGAGTGGGTTTTCCTAACAGAGTTTCACCTGAGTGAAATGTTCCTGTCTGTTGGCTCCATTTCTTTCCTGCCTTCTGCATCTCGAAGCCTGGTGTCTTGGAGTGTATTAGTGGCTGCACTTTTCTCGTAGTTTTCTTATCAGAAGAATAATCAAAGGAAGATTTGTTTTTCATGTGAAACATTCCATTAGACAGAGGAAGACAAGTTTTGATTGTAGATTGAGGATCTGGGATAGGTGCTTTTGGCTCGCTGTCCTACCTGTTTGGTTATAAAGCTTGATTATCGAGGAAATTTAGCTTAGAAACGTAGTCACGTGTATTTGTGAATGTGTGATAGTGCTTTCCCTTTATTCATTTCTTTTTTTTTTTTTTTTTTCAAATGGTAATAGCTGGAAGCCCAGTGTTATTTATAAGCTTTGCTAAATCAGCACAGCCCTGGGAAAGGAATATTTTGCTTTTCTGGTGGGATAGTGCAAATATTCTTAATGCCAAAGAAGACGCTTTTAAGCTGCTCTTTTAATTATTTGGAAAACAGGAAGAAAAGCTGTAGATGGGAGAAATTCACTGTATTTTATGCAGTAACATAAGCTGCTTATAGAAAAACATAAGCTGCTGTAGAAGGTTTTCTCCTTCCCCCTGTTTGCGTGAAGAACTGGCGAAGGGGTTATCAGCTCCATCTCCTCTGGGTGTGGAGCATCTTTGGCCCCTTCCTTTTTTGGGCTGTAGAGAAGAGTTTTGTGATGGCCTTTTCTACCAGGGAGACCGCTTTCAAGCGATGCAAAGCCAAACTTTGCGTAGGATTAAGTGCAAAAGTGCTGCCTGGTGCCCGTCAGTCCAAGGAAGGCAGAGCCTGGGGCGGGAGTCGCGGTAGCGGGAAGCCTCGGGCGGCACCGCGGGTGGCGTGGTGGGCAGCCAGCGGTGGGTTTCCGTCCAGGTGAGTGGCCGCGGGTGGGCTACGACTCTGACGAGGGGTTTAAGATTTCGAGGTTTGGGGCTTTGACCGCAGCGGATCGACAGACTCGAGCTGCAGACTGATTTTTGATTTTATTTTATTTTTTTTTCTAACTCTGTCCTCAATATCATATGCGTCGGTATGTGTGTCTATACATATGCATGTATGCAAAAAAGCAAACCCAAAGGAACATAAATGTACAAACAGTTGTAATAAATAATTCAGTTTATATTATCCTTTATATACTCCATACAACACTTAACCACTTTAAAAATATCTGAATTCCGTCTGGGGGAAAAAGAAGGTGGTGGGGTTTTTTTTTTCCCAATTTTTTCCTCCAAAGACATAATTCAGATGCCTGTAGGAAAATATGACTGTAAAAATTTAAATTAAAGTAAAATATAAAAGTAACTGTGAAGAATGACCTAAAATAGCTTTTTCAGTGTGGAAAAATATCATTCCTTGATATGCTACTCCCAGCCCTGGCTTCTATTCCTGTATCTTGGTTCCAGGCTTTAAGAAAACACAAGTTTGAAAGAAGATTTCATGTTTTAGGGAAAGGAGAGAAATTTCTCATCTAGGTTCCTTTTGAGCTTCTATTTGAAGCTCTTGGCAGATTGCAAATTGAGAGTAAGCCCTAGAAAAAATGAATTAGGATGGAAGAGGCACATGGTTGGAGGTCCTTGACAAATTCATTCATCATAGGTCTCTGTGATTTATTACCCGAGTAACAGTGTCTTGTATTTAAAGTCTGGGTTTGCAACAAATAGGTCATTTTGTAGTTTGGTTTTTATATATAGTTTGTCTCGATTTTACAAAAACCACATAATACAAAGGCATGGAAGAGCACCATCTTTGGCACCCAGGGGCTGCTTTTTCACTTCCACTTTTTATTTGCTTGGTCATCGTATGCGGGTTTCCCCATGGATTACACATCGCAGTTTTCACATATGTGTATTTTGGCGGAGGACAACTGGTTTAAAAAGAGATCTGTGGTCTGATCCCACCGCGCTGGGACTCTGAGCTGCCTGGGAGTTTTCCCCGTAGGTTATATTATGTCATGCATGGGGTGCGAGGACAAATCGTTTGAGATACCGGCAACCTACGGGTGAAACTGCTATTTTTAGTTAAAAAGGAAAAATAATTCAGTTATCCTTTCCACATTTATTATCAGGACCTCAATTGCACACCCCCAAGCTCTTTTTTTTCCAGAACGACCTTTTGCTTGCCAAAAATGGGAATGGAAAAAAATCACATGGTTTTCACTACGAATCCCAATAATCTCCCTTGAAATAAAACCAGGGAAACACATTTTCCTGTAGAGCAGAGACAAGAGGTGAGGAAGAAGCAAAGTGTGATTTGTCAGATGAAATGAAGTTCGTTGGAGAACTTGGAGATGCTCAAAATTCCCAGCAAAACTTTGGTAGAACGTCTTTCTCAATGAAATCATACCGGAATTAAAAACAAAGACACCTGACATCCTCATATATCATCTTCATTTGTTTTATGTAGTCTATTGTAGAAAGTACTGATGTGGTAGGTTGGTTTATTATTTTTTTAGTAAATCCAGCAGTAGAATTATTTTAAAGCAAAACGCAGTTGGAAAGAATTGTTTCAGTGCACTAATTCTGCAGTAATCCCCCCTCATCAATAAAGGAGAATGCCATATCATAGGAGCTCCTTTTGGACATGAAGATTTGGAGGTTGTCCTATAAGCAGCTGCTTGCCTGGTGTTTCCCAGTTCTATATACCGCAAGAAATTAATGCGATTGCTTTTATATCTGCTATAAGATCCCAAACCTGTGGAATCTGGAAAGGGAAATGGAGGAAGAATGAAATTTTGTTTCTGTTACAAAATATTTCAAAGAAATACATTCAAAGAAGCTTTTTGGTTTGGAGTTGGAGGGAGAGACGTTGGCTTCTAACAGAGAGGGAACTGCACCACAGGTGACCTTGCATAGCAGAGGCCACCGTGTGTGCCTGCACCCAGAGGAACGGACGCTGATTTCTCCTGAAATTGAAATTATTACGGACGAATGATCAGAAGCAGATGTGCTCTTCAAATTCAGCGTGAGGCACAAGTTGGGAATCAGATAAGAAAAGCAGCTGAGTTAATGTACATCCAGTTCTCCCACAAACAGCCTTTTTTGGCAGATTACGGTGGAGGTTTGTAACTGCCTCGGTAACACGCTGTGATTTCAAGCGCTGCAGCTTGGACCGAAAATGCTTTGGGATAAACTTTCACCAGCTGAGGAACGACATTGACTCCTGGATGTGAACACACTGGGAACGAGCGTTAATGCGATGTACCCATTTGGAGAGAAGTGTGTGTAAGTTGGTTGGACGTAGCCTTGAGCAGAGTTCCTGTAGCATGGCAAGATCCAACCTGGGTTTAAATATCCTGTGTTAATTGCAATCTCGTTCTGTCTCCTGGGAGCAGATACCACCTCGTGTCAGGCTGCCCAGCTCAGTGCCAGCCGATGGTAAAGAAGGGAAAGGGAAAGTGAGGTGTTGGTGGACCTACTTGCCCGAGATTTTCAGTGGCGAAGGTGTGACTCCATCGTTCACTTCTTTGGGTGGCTTTTTGGTGGCTTTTCTGCCACGGGGTGCCCATTGGTGGCCCCCTGGTAGTTTCACACCCAACAGAGGTACTGGGGATTCGCCTTCGTGTCCTTTAAAGGGATCTTTCTGCGATGAAGAGAATCCTGTAGCAAAGCGATTAGGAAGGATTAGCAGCTCCAGCCACCCTGTGCTTAAAGGAAGGATCTGGGTCAGGAGGCCGACGCGTTCCCCTGCCCGGCTGCGGTGGAGGCAGCAAAGTGTGCAAGAAGGATGCTCAGTTCCTCGCGTGCTGGCAGCGCGGCTTTGAAGCTGTTCGCGGCAGCCCAAGTGGATAAATTGAATGCTGGAAGGAAAGAGGTCCTGTCCAAGTCTGAACGAACACTTTTTTGCTTGTTTTTAATCGTCTAGGAAAAGTGCGGTTCTTAATTATAAACTATTGCCCTCGTAATCGAGGGATTCCTGTGGCATGCCCCATCCATTGTGGTCTAACCTGAATGTTTCATGGGCGCAACTATGTCTCTGAAATTAGGTAATCGGAGGGGGAAGAATAATCCGAAACTTGTGAAAGGTGCTAAACCAGAAAGATTTAAGCTCAAAAGGAAAAGAGAGAATTCCAGCCTGCGTTTTATTCATGTTTCATTCATTATTTCCATTAAAACAGAGGCTTAAGGCTTCTGAAAACTAAAGTTAGCCTCTTGCTACTCAGTTAAGAAAAAAAGAAAACGATGCCTTAGCAAATTGATGTGTAATTTTGTGTATCCGCTTTTAGGAGAATCATTTAATCTCTAGATTTAAGAAGGATATTTGCTTCCACAGTAATCACAGACCAAGTTTATGTTCTGCACAATCCCACTTAATAAACAGAAAACCAAACCTCAGCCACTCTGGGGGCAAACGTCCCGTAACACAAGTGGTGAGCTAGTAGAGTCCCTCCCTGGTTGATTTTGTAAAAATTAGTGAATAAACTCACAAATTGGGCAAGTTTGTCTTCCCTTATCACCTGTTAACATTCAAATTGGTATCTTGCATTTCGTTTATTTGTACGTAATTTGTTGCAGGCGCCAAGAGGAGAGCATAGGAGTACTGATGTTGCTGTAGCTGGTGTGAAGGCACTCTGATTTTGCTTGTGCTGGAAGGGCAGCCCATCTTTTTTGGGGGTCCACCAAGCCAGGCTTGGCTGATCGTAGGAAGTCCTACCAGGTCAGCGGTAGCCTCCCATCAGGTCCCATCCAAGTGCGGTGTTGCCAGAGTATAAAGATGGTATGATTTTATGGTCGTTCTGTTGCCTTAATCAGGCTTTCGAGCAAATTTTAGTAGGTCCAGACCTTTGTCTGTAGCACATCTGCTGCATCGCACAAGGGTGACCCGAGGACCATCATCCACACAGCTGCAGAGCTTTCCTTTCAGTTTGCCTTCCAGATTTCATACCCAGTTCAGAACAGCGTTCCTCGCAGTCCTTTGCTCTCTATAGCTCCCTGAAAGGAGGGTGTAGCGAGGTGGGATCGGTCTCTGCTCCCACGGAACAAGTGATAGGACAAGAGGAAACGGCCTCAAGTTGCTCCAGGGGAGGTTTAGATTAGATATTAGGAAAAAGTTTTTCACGGAAAGGGTTGTGAAGCCTTGGAAGAGGCTGCCCAGGGCAGGGGTGGAGTCGCCATCCCTGGAGGTGTTTAAAAACCGAGTAGATATGGTGCTGAGGGACGTGGTTTAGTGGTGGGTTTGGCAGTGTTGGGTTGATGGTTGGACTCGGTGATATTAAAGGTCCCTTCCAACCAAGACGATTCTGTGATTCCATTTGCATATTTTAATTTCTGAAGAGGACTGTGAATGCTCACGCTAACCTGGGCTGTTGTTCGTGTCCCCATCCCCCTTGTCAACAGTCTGTGTGGACTTGGGTGCTGCTGGAGACCAGGGGATGTCACATGGCTCTGGCCTTCGTTGGCATAGTGTGTGCACTTATAAGTGTGGGGAGATAAAAGCTGGCAGTGTTTGAAGTACCACAGCTATTGCAAAATAACCTCTCTTTCTCTGCACGAAGCGACATTCAAGGAGACATCTTGGTGATGAGTACGCACTCATCCTACTGATGGGGCTGTTTAAGTGAATTATTGCCTTCTATTTTGTGTTGCCTTTGCTTCCTTCTCCCCCCCCCTTAACTGCAGTTTTTGATATCCATCATGATACGTAGTCACTTCTAAGCACCGACTACTGCAGGACTGACATGATGAGTCTTTCAGGGTTGTCTTAGGAGTCACGTAGGAGACTTTGATTTTCTTGGGGATGGGGTATGGAAAGTTTTATGATGCTCTCTGTAGCGCTGGTTTCCATTCGGCCGACTGAGGCTGTGCACGCACACCTGCCAATCTAGATCAGCCAAAAAAAAGAGAGGTGATTGCCCCCTGAGGAAGGGCAGGATCCAGCTGGGGACAGAGGATGAGGTTCTCTGACCTGACCCACCCTTTCCTCTGATGAGCACAAGGGTGCTGTAAATCTTCGCGAAGCGAACGATTCCGGACCGTTTCCAAGCCTCGAGAAACCGCACGTGGGGATTCTCGTTGCTGGCGCAGCTGTTTTAGCGGTTTAGGGAACGCGACGGCAGGCGTCGATGCTTGGCGCGCAATGAGATGACTTGGAAAAAAGCATTTAGTCGTGAACTCTGTAACTTTTGCTCTCGCGCTTTGCTCTCTTGGAGGTTGTTGCTAGCACTCCGTTAAAGATCAAGAGCCGAGAATTTCCTTCTGCCTTCTTTACCGATTCTGAGGAAATACATACATACACACACCTACCTACGCGGTGGTGACGTCCCCTTCAAAGCGTGGCCTGTGTTGTGCTTTCAAGTGCCTATAGCTAAGTGGTGCTTTTCAGCAAACAAAATATAGGTCTGAGAGAAGGTTGACGAGAAGCGAGTGCTGGACTTACACGCTATGAGCTTTAAGCAAATCTGCAAAAATGTCAAAATCGTGTTGAATTCCTGGGGGATGCACCCAATGGTTATGGGATTCTTTTTTTCCCTTTGATTCTCCCCCCTTTTTTTTAAAACACTTCCATCATGGAGATGGTGCAGTGGAGCAATTCTGTGTGCCGTGAATATATTTTACAACATTTTTCGTGATGTGTTTTGATTAGTATTTTTTTATAGAAGCTGAGAGAGCAGATAAGTGCATGCAAGAATTGCTTTGGTATTTCATTCTTTGCCCGTGGCAAGCCCTTCAGCTGACAGAGCCTCCGTGCAGTCCTTTTTTTTCCTTTTTGGAGGGGAGTATGCAAATTTTCCCCTTATTTTGGTTTTTGGGTCACTAGTAATGTGTATCCCTTTGCAAAGTCATCGTATTGTTTGATATGGTTTCTAACTGAAGGATCAGAAGATCCCAGGCCTGAAGTCAAAGGGATATTGTAAGGCAAGACCACAGCAGTAAAGCTCATCCAGTTCTAGACATTTCCACCAGTGACTCCAGCTGCTGCTCTTATTTTTTGATCCTTCCTTGTTTTCCTGAATCATATAGTTAACATAGTAGTACAGCGTTTCACTTAGATAAATATATATATTATTTTACATACATATATTTAAAGATGCTGCTAGCTGCTTTCTGAAAAAGATTACAGTATCTATACAGATTGGATTACTAATATTATGTTTTACTAACAGTTTATCTCCACACAGGTAACACAAGTAGCAAGACAACCGGGTCCTCCTGCCCCATCCCCTTACACTGCACATGAAATAAATAAGGGACACCCAAATCTTGCTGCAACGCCACCGGGACATGCATCGTCCCCTGGGCTTTCACAGGTAAGACCTGGCATTGGAGCAGAGCGTTCCCAGCCTCCCTCTTTTCCTCTCGGCCCATTCTCAGCTTTGCTGCTCAAAATTTGACGTAGCTCTCTTGTCTGCCACCAGTGTATAAAACTTGATTGACGAATAGTGTCTTTATGCGGCTCGAACCATGCAGTGACTTATAGGTAGCACTCAGGTTTATTAGGCATCAGTTCGTTGTCGATTCTGTAACAGAAACTAAAAGCAACTTGAAAAATTATAGCAAATACTCGTTGATGAGGAATGTGCTTCGCTGTTGGGCTAGGCTGCTTTGGGGCATTTTAAATGCCGTAAAAGTGCCCCGTGTCCTCTGTTAGGGATTTTCTATTTCTAATGTTTTGTACAGGACACTGCCAACTCTAATTCCCTAAGAAGTGGGACAGTAAAATGAATTATAAAAATGAATGCTAATAAAAGAGACGAGACAAAGGACTGATTATGAAAAAGGTACAGAAGAAGAGATAAACAGGAGTTATAATAAGAATGGAGAAATAGCGTTTAGTAAGATATGTGGAATAAATTAGTCTTTTTGTAGGCTTTACTAGATGAACATTCTACAGGGTTGACGTGAGAGTGGAGAAGCTTATCTTAAAAAAGGAAGGGGCAAATGAGACGGGTAATGGGGCGCAGAAAGAGGAGATAAAAGATACGGGATCGGGGAAAATGGGATACGTAAAAGCATTGAGGTTTGAGATAGAGGAAAGCCTCATGTTCCGTTTGCTCTTGTTTAATTTATACTTGTTCGAATAAATGAGAGAAAGTTGGCAGATGTGAGCAGGTCGGCTGTTAAGAAGTGCGGTTTCGTTCTGGACAAGCGGCGGGTGGGCTGGGAAGGGCTGCGTGCTGCGGCGAGGTGGTGGCCAGAGCCCTGAGCGCATCGCGAGCCTTCTCCTCCTCCTCCTGCCAGCCTCTTTAATTGGGATGAAATATTAAGCTGCAACTGACCTTTTAGACTAGGAGATGCATGTGAAAACAAATAAGGTCATGGAAGGAACACTTCACCTTAATATTATGCGTTCTAGATAAAACTGGGTGGGAAAACTTGGAAACCTGTGGTTGTGCTCGAAAAGTGTGCAAACGCTCATCCTTTATGGAGTGGGAAATTAGAGGCTGAACTATCCGTTCAGGATCACGAAAGGCTCGCGGGCATTATTCAGCGGTCTTGGAGCTGTTTCTTGCACTCTCGCTGCGTGGTTGTTGGAAATCGAGTCTCTGGTTTGAAGACTGAGCCTCACGTAACAGAGGGCGAACGTAGCAGGGTTGCAGAGCAAACCTTAAAACGCTGCCTGGCTTGTGTCATGTATCAAGAAATTCATTCCTGGTAAACCTCGTCAACAGAGGGAAGCTAATCATGTGGCAGATAAGAGGGGAAGAAAGGGAACATTCTAGGCAGCCTCTTTTAAAAAAAATATATTCTAATCGAGGGTGGGTTTTTTTTTTTTCTTCGCTTAATATTTTCCTGTTGAGTCAGTGCATACGTAGAGAGCGGGCTGCGTGCCAAATCACCACTCCAGCCAGCCGGGAAAATGCTCGTTTCCTGTTCTGCTGGCTCTTATCGTCTTGGAAATGAGTGGCGGGTTGTGTCACTCCGATGCCCCTAGTAGGAGCGGTTTGACCTTCCCTCCTCCATGTCAGCTGAGGATCCTCGAGGGCTCTAGGAAGATATTTGTCCTCTGAGTGTTCGGGGCTGGCCCTTGTCTGCTTAGCGAGAGACACAAACGGCAAGACCCAAGGTTATAAGCCAGGCGAAGCATCCGTCACTGCGCTCTTTTGGGAGTCTGGAGGTGTGAGGTCTGGGGAGCTCTCCCCAAGGGATTCCTACAAAGCTGGGATTCGGTAGCAAAGCAGCAAAAATAATGGTTTCTGTTCGCTCTCAGCGTCTGCTTGCTTCTCAGGTATTTTCAGCGTTGTGTTGTTCCGTCAGTCGACCCTCTCGTTTGGAGGTGATGGTGAAGAGTTAAACTGGAAGTGTCTACACTTGGGACGCCTCCACCAGTGAGGCCTGAAAGTGGTTCAGGA
This sequence comes from Pluvialis apricaria, assembly GCA_017639485.1. Classification (NCBI taxonomy): domain Eukaryota; kingdom Metazoa; phylum Chordata; class Aves; order Charadriiformes; family Charadriidae; genus Pluvialis; species Pluvialis apricaria. The sequence continues at coordinate 2,437,370 of CM030026.1, forward strand.
CTCTTGACATAAGCAGTTGCAGGGCAGATTGTCCCCAGAGAGAGTTTTCCACTATTAGAGGTTTGGGTAAACCTTTAAGGTGTTTGTTTTGGTTTTTCAACACTAGAATTCTGAATATTCTTGGGTATATCTCACTTCCGCCTCTGTCAGGTGTTGAGTTTGTGTTATATTATGGTAAGAAATTCCCCAGCCGAGCAGAGTGTTGGATGAAAGTACTACCTTTTGATTGCATCCATCCTTTTTCTGCCGTGGGTTTCATTGAATGCCCTCTTGTGCTTGCCTTAAGAAACGAGGCGAGTGGAAGTTTCCTGTTTCCAGACTGCTTGTAGTTTTGTGAACTTCTATCATGACTTCATTTATTTGTTTTCTTTTAGGTGAACAAGCAAAATCCTTTAAATCTCTCAACACTTGAAAGTTTTTTTCCATGCTGTAATTGTTCTTTTTGTTTGATTTTTGGACCCCTTTAATCCTGCCGTTTCCCTTTCGAGACAGAGGGACCCGAGGAGCTGCCGTGGTACTCTCATGAATGGTTTAATACTCATTTCTTTAGCAGCAATAGAACGCTTCGCAAACTACGCTGTATCTGAACAACCCCATGCCACGCTAGGGATTGAACACTGAACAAAGGTTGTCTTTGCGTTTGTCCAGTCATGCCTAACGTGGCGGTGTGTGTTTGTGCGTGGCAAGGAGGGGGGTGTGTGTTCTTGATTTGACAGAGTAATTAAAAAGGTAAGGAAGTGACCACTTCGTTTGAATTAGAGTCTGATTAAGGGGTCGCCCGTTTTTCTGCCAGAGTTGTGACTTAATACTCGTGAAACTGAGCCTTTCCAAGGTAGGGCCTGCTGTTTAGGCAGTAGTGAATGAAAATATTTATGTATGGTTTTGGGCTTCGGATACCACTTAGGTCTAAAATTAATTTTGCCCGAGTGATAGATTTCTTGCTTGTGCGGTCACAAATGACTCTGAGTGCCAGCCGTCGGCCCTGGGCTCAGCAGAGAGGTCACCCCCTTGCTTTTATCCAGTAGGCATCTCGGCGTCCCTCCTGGTGGGACTCAGAGCCGTTCACCCCTTTCTTCAAGTGGGGATCTCGCAGAAGCCGTGCTGCGATGGAGAACGGAGGGTTAATAAGCGCTCCAGTTCCACAAGCGGTCTCTTCGCTGTCCTGGCTGCTCTAAAGCCGCCCGTTCCAGTACGCCTGGGCGATGGGAGATCAGGTAACGGGTTAAAATGGTAGTAAGTGATAAAAGGAACTGCTGTCCTCTACAGAAGCTCTGGGCAGTGGACCACTGTACAGGTCTGCAGGGTCCTGCGTGACGAGACGAGAGCATCGTGCTGAGCAGTCTGTAAGAGAGCCTTTGGGAGCCCCGGACCAGGAGATGTATGGCATATTTAGCGTCTCCTGAGGGAAGACAAGTCAGGTGCAAACGTATGTTGTACCTTTGTAGCTGGCTTTCCTTTAACTCTGTTTAAATATAACCAGGAACAGATGGTCGTGCGGTGCTGTGGTTTGGTGGTTTTTTTTCACTTATTCTTCTACCTTTTCCATTTGACTTAGCCAAAACAAGAGAGAGGCTTGCTGTTCAACTTCCTCCAAAGTCTTTCATGGTGACCAGCCTCTGGCGCTTTGCTGCCCTTCAGAATGAGTTTCTGCAGCAAAACAAGAGGAGCTTTGGCAGCGATGAGAAACAGTCCCACACCCCCGGCTCCGCAGCAAGAGACAGCGTTTCTGCTTCCCAAATTCCAGGGCCTTGAAATCATACTGCTGCTCTCAGGAATGTGTTGAACTCCGCTGGCATTGGGGAGTGCGCAGCACATGTTGCTGCAGTGATGTTACGGCCAGATGTGGCCCCACGTACATAAAATTTCCGATTTCTGTTGTTTTTCGCGCCAAAGGGCCCCTCGTACAGACTGGGAGAGGAGGGGCGCATCTCCTCTGCCTCCTCTCTTGGCTTGCAGACTTCAGAAGTGGATGGCTTGAGACTATTTGCTTTCTCAGCGTGCAGAGGAAAGAAGCCATTGAAAAAGGAGTAGAGAAGTTTTTCCTTGGGCGTTGCTCCCGGAGCAAGTTATCCTGAGAGCAGGTAGGGCGTGGATTTAGAGGGTGCCCGGCACTGCGGGGTAACTGCTTGCCTGAGCGCTCTCATGCCACGATGGATGTGAGACAGTCCGGTGCGAGGAGCGCCGGCAAAGAGCGTACACGCAGGCAGTTAACACAAAGCAGCTGAAACGCTGTAAATCTGCCCCCCCCCTGCTCCGGCTTTATGTTCCAGTAATTTATGGTGTAGCTGTGCTTTAAGACGGGAATAACGAGAATGCGGAGCTCTTCCAGAGCAACCAGGCTGGGGCTTGGAAGGAGGCAGCAGCAAAGCGCTTCCCTCTGTCCGGTGAGTGGTCAAAAGAGAGGGAGGGGGCTCCTGCAGTTGTATCACGAGCAGGAGGCATTGTGCGAATCTCAGGGCATCAGGAGAAGGCAATTTCATCCCTCCTCGTGACCTGGGAGCGTTTTGAAGGATCCCAAGGAGCAAGTGCAGTGGGTTCTGGCACATGAGATGAAGCAACACAAGAGCGGAATGGTTTGGAAAAGACTCTTGGCTTTCTCTGCCACAGCATTAAAACTGCAGGCTCCAATGTGCGTGCCGAGGGATTCCTTCAGTCCGGGACCGCGGTTTGTAAGCACCAACTGACCGTGCTTGGAACAAATGACCAGGAATTTCCTCTGCAATCAGGGAGAGTTTTAGCTCTCATTAAGAACACGCCGTGAATCGAGCAGGTCGGAGCTTTGTGCCCACGGCTGCCTCTTAGGCTGAAATGATGGAGCATCCAGCTAGTGGGGGACCGTACTCTGAAGCTGTTGTAGTTATTGACAGCTGTGTTTAATAGTTCCTTATCTGTTTCTAACAATGTCAAGATACACCCGCAGAAAACAAAAGTGCATGAGAGCTGAGTTCTCAGGCTCTTGGTGTACGGAGACCTTGACTTTTAGGTGGCTGATTTAAATCCAAAACAGATTGTACTAGCTGAAACTTGTTACCATCTGCCTCTTTTGCCTTAAGTGAAAAGAGTTTTGCGGTCTCATTCTGGTCCTCAAAAATGTCACCATCGCTAAATTAGCGTTTGTAATAGCAGTGAGACATTCCTTAGTACCTCCAGGTCTGGGAATGCGTGCCAGGAAGCATGTCTGTGTGCCATCTGTGGCATGTTTGTAGGCAATCCCCCAGCCCCTCTTATTATCTTGGATCCTTTCTACGGGAGCCGGAATCCTGTTATAACCATGATGTTTATTCAATGCTTCCCTCCCATTATTTGCAGCCCAATTGAGATTTTTAGATGCTTTTAGTAAAGTGATGTTTATTAACAAATTGGAATAGAATGAGGGATGTAATTTAATTGTAACCTTGTCCGTTTGTGCCCTGTGAGAAGTCAGGTGCCCCGGCACGTAGGGAGTGTTACTGGTAGCTGATCGCCCCTCGTGTTGGAGGCAGCTGCCTTGCGTGTGTTGTTGCTTTGGAACTATGCGTTAACGCTCATCTTCCCCCAAAAGCAGCTATTCCCCGTTATCCGAGTCCAGGTGTACTTTGCTATGTGTGAAGGCAGATAATAAACTTCCACAGCCCCTGGAGCGCGAGGGGCTCCCTCATTTCATCATCTCCTTTGTACAAACGCCCTGTCTGCCACTTTCTGTGCTAGGAGAGCGGCTCTCCTGGACACCTCGGTCAAAGGTGGTTCTGTAACCTTTGCAGGGAACTCTTCACCCAGAGGGCTTTTCTGTAGAGGAACCTCCTCGCTTTATGGAAGGTGCCACTATAGCACATTTCATAGAATCACAGGATGGTTTGGGTTGGAAGGGACTTTGAAGATCATCTTGTTCCAACCCCCCTGCCCTGGGCAGGGCCACCTCCCACCAGCCCAGGGTGCTCCAAGCCCCGTCCAACCCGGCCTTGGACACCTCCAGGGATGGGGCAGCCACAGCTTCTCGGGGCAGCCTGCGCCAGGGGCTCACCACCCGCACAGTCAACAATTTCTTCCTAACATCTAATCTAAATCTCCCCTCTTTCTGTGTAAATCCATTCCCTCTCGTCCTATCACTCCATGCTCTTGGAAAAAGTCCCTCCCCAGCTTTCTTGTAGGCCCCCTTCAGATACTGGAAGGGGCTCTGAGGTGTCCCTGGAGCCTTCTCTTCTCAACGCTGAACACCCCCCTCTCCCAGCCTGTCCTCCCAGCAGAGGGGCTCAGCCCTCGCAGCATCTCCGGGCCCTCCTCTGGCCCTGCTCCAACAGCTCCATGTCCTTCTAATGTTGGGGGCTCCAGAGCGGGACACAATATTCCGGGTGGGGTCTCCCCGTAGAGGAGCAGAGGTGCAGAATCCCCCTCGCCCTGCTGGCCGCACTTCTTCTGATGCAGCCCTGGATACGGTTGGCCTTCTGGGCTGCCATCGCACATTGCTGGCTCATGTTGAGCTTCTCATCAATCAGCACCCCCAGGTCCTTCTCCTCAGGGCTGCTCTCCATCCATTTTCCACCCAGCCTGGATTTGTTCTCGGGATTGCCCCGATCCAGGTGCAGGACCCTGCACTTGGCCCTGTTGAACTTCATGAGGTTGGCATGGGCCCACCTCTCCAGCCTGTCCAGGTCCCTCTGGATGGCATCCCTCCCCTCCAGCACATCTACCTCACCACACAGCCTGGTCTCATCGGCAAAGCTGCTGAGGATGCACTCCATCCCACTGTCCATGTCACCAGCAAAGATGTTGAACAGCACTGGTCCCAATACCAACCACTGAGGAACACCACTCGTCACTGGTTTCCACTTGGACATCGAGCCAATTAAAACTACACAGAATCCTGTCACTTGTAGAGCAGGTACGGTTGTCACAGTGTCACAGTATCATCAGGGTTGGAAGGGACCTCTGGAGATCATCTAAGTCCAACCAGTCAGGATGGTGCAGTCACAATGGTGTGGACACAGAATGAAAGATTAAACTCTCCTTGTGCGAGTGAAGCAATCGGGGCTGGCCCGGCCGCGGGAGAAGTTTGCACGTGCGTGCTGCCCCTCTTCTACCTCCCAACAGCGGGTTGCAGTTTCTTCGCTCTCCTGTCCCTACCAGATAATGAGCATAAAGAAAATTTAAACAACAAACTCTTGATGGTGCTTTGTGGGCAAGAAACCTGCCCTCCAGCGACGTGCGTTAATGGCTTTTTCTGAGGAATCATGAATTTGACCTCTCGTACTTCTCATGTCTCTTCTTGTGCGCGCTTCTGTACGCCTGCGTCAGGCTTCTGCGCAACGCGTGTTTTTAACGCGGCTCGCTAATTCTGAGCTTGCAGGAATATCTGACTGCAGGTGGAGATTTGAAAATGCGAGTTATTTAGTAGCTGATAAATCCAGGAGAAGTGTAATCTTCTTTTGGCCTTTGTGTTAAAGACCTGCTGGAGGTGCAGCTGAACTCTCTGTTTTGTAATAGGATTAGTAGGTTTTTGATTGGGTTAATAACGCTGGGAATATTTGCTCATATAACGTATTTCATTATGTTTGATTCGTTGCTGTGCTTTTTAACCTCCTTAGTTGAAATCTGGGCAAATCCGTGCCGGAAAGGGTGAAGCGTGTCTGCGTTAGCAGCACCTGCTGTGGGTGCCTTTCGGGATTTGGGGTGCTCAGCTTCGCGGGTGCCTTCTAACGCGGGGAGAGCAGCTGGGTGCAAGAGCCGCAGGAAGGGAGATCTGCGGTAGCGGGGAAGGCGTACTGTAGCTTCTAATGCCGATAAACGCTGTTAACTTTAGTAATTATTTCACCTTGGAAACAGTTAACTTTCAAAAGGCGCGACGTGGGTGGGATGAGTGAATTCACTTTAATATTTGTGAAGTTAAGAAGGACTAGAAACAGCCTTTAATTCATTTCTTTTTTCTAACAAGGAAAGGAAAGAAAGAAAAATCTGAACAACTTTATGACGCTTCTGCGCGAAGGAGCGATTGCGGCACAAATGCTGAGTCTAGTTAGGGCCGGGTCTGCCTGCAGACCCATCCCCTCCCCGCCGCCGCTACGTTTTGCAGTGGGTTACTGTTTTGAAAAGTGTATTTAATACTTCTCGGTGTGGTCTTGCATGTCCAGGGGGGGAAGTTAATGCTTTTTTTTTTTTTTCTCTACTGCTGCTGGAGGTTTCTCTTTCAGGAGTAACCCTGGCTTGGCTCAGAGCCTTCCCTGGCCCGTCCACCCTGGTGTCAACTGAGTTCTTTTGAATAAGAAAGCTCTCCCGGTAGGTGTCTTGGCCACAAAAACGGCATCCTGGATGCATGACCTAGCGGAAGACTTTTCTTCTGGCTTGTGATACTATTGTGAATCGAGAGCAGTTTGAAAATTGCCAGTAACTTTTCTTGGGTGGATTGTTGAAATAGCATTTTTAATAGAAAATTAAACTCTTCTGTAGCTGTTTTAAAATTGTACAGATCCCTTTCTTCAGGACTTTTCTGTGCACGTTTTCTGTTCTCACGGTCACGTGGACTGTGCTTTATTTTGATGCTTTTCAAGATTTTACCACGTGTTGAACCACATTTTTGTTCATCATATAAGATGACAAAATAACACGAGGCAACTTGCCATTTTCTTGTGTTTAATAATTTCTATTCTGGTATTCCTTCTGTAATAATACCTTCTGTTCCATGCAATTTAATGGATGTTTTCTTGCATGCTCCAGAAAATACGTAGTTTTTAAACAAACACAATGTGTTGCAGAAGGCAGTATGTCCCGATAAACACTAAAGTCAGCACAAAAGTCAGCGCTTTACACCGTCTGCATTTTGTAAACGTAGAGGGCATAAAACGTCCCTGCAACTAGATAAAACTGGGGAGAAGGAGCCCTTAAATTACTGGAGTCCACTGTTAGCTGTTGTATCAGTCTGGGAAACTGAAGAATAACCTCCGAAGCCACTTATACCTTCGGTAGGGAGGACCTGCCCAGCCGGGGGGAAGGTTTGAAGGCCATGAACAGCGTGGTTCTCCTGTGAGCCGAAGTCTCGGTGTGCTGCTTTCCACTCAGCGACAAAGAGCACAAAAGGATTGGGTGGTTACGAAGCAGAAATTCCACTTTTGGCTCCTTGTAGCCTGGGAGGGCTGTGCCCGTGTTCTCCGTAGACCTCTCCTCATGGTGCCGTTAAGAAGCAGTAATTTATTTAGTTGCTTTAATTTGTCTGAATTTGGACAAAGTTATACGCAGCGGCATTTCTGGGCTTTGGTGTAATGCTGTAAAACTTGAACATTTTATCTGATTGCTGCCGTAGACTCATAAAAAGGTCAAGTTTGGAAGAGATCATCTAGTCCAAGTGCCTGCTTGAAGTAGGGTCAGCTAGGGCAGCTTGCTCTGGACCGTGTCTACTTGGCTTTTGAATATCTCCAAGAATGGAAACATCCTTAGAGACAGACAGAAGGTGACAACTTTTTGGAGCTTTTTGTTGGGTCTTGGAGGAAAGTAGGAGGAAAGGCTCAAACTTGCTGCTGCTCTTCTGACAGTAGCGTGGACTCAGGGTCTCGACTGACTGCGGGTTGGGTTCCTGAGCACACGTATTCATCCCTAAAGTTCATGTTCTTGTTAAACCAGGAAAAAATTTTACTGAGGGGATGAAAGGCACTTTGTAAACTCAAGAGTGTCTCTGCCAAGATTCGCAGGTCTGCTTCCACCAGTGGAGATGTTGGGATTTCTGCCCCCATCCCACGCAGGCACATATGCTCTATAATTTTGAGTACCTTTATTACAGAAAATACCAATTGGCTTAATTATGTATTGGTCATTACCAGACCACCCCCAGGCTGCGAGCCACATGCTGCGGTCAAGGCAGGGACTGTCACTTCAGTCACTGTAAGAAGCCAAGTAAATCCAGACTGGTATTTACAGATGTTATGAAATGATAATCTGCTGTGGCATTATCCTCGCCCTCGTGCCTTCGTTAACGGCAGTTTTGAACCTAGGCAGATTCTGGGTTGATGGATTTAATAAACAAGTGTCTTTGGGAGGGGGACAGCTATTAGCAGGACATCTGAGCACCCCGGTGGCTCAACATTACGCTTGTTTAGTCCTGTATGATAGGACGAGAGGTAGTGGCTTTAAACTGGAAGAGGAGAGACTTAGATGAGATATTAGGAAGAAGTGTTTCCCTGTGCGGGCGGTGAGCCCCTGGCCCAGGCTGCCCCGAGAAGCTGTGGCTGCCCCATCCCTGGAGGTGTCCAAGGCCGGGTTGGACGGGGCTGGGAGCACCCTGGGCTGGTGGGAGGTGTCCCTGCCCAGGGCAGGGGGTGGCACTGGATGGTCTTCAAGGTCCTTTCCAACCCAAACCATTCTGTGAGTTCACGTTGCATCTTTAGGTGGCCACATCACTGTGCTCTGAAATGGGGCACGGGCATATCAGCTTGAGTGCCTTATCTTTTTTTAATAAGCAGAAAGATTGTTCTTTCCTCCCCAAAGTGTGTTATGTTTACCTTTGCACGGCGTTAGGGCTCGGTTGCGTTCAGCCATATAGCTGCGGATAAAATAATTGTAATTATTACGTTAAACCCATGGGGTGAGCCTGGACTTTGGGGGAGATGGCGTGTCGAAGAGGAACACTTTCTGTCTTGCTTTTACTTTTCACCCTCCTCCTTCGTAACGCCCCTACAGGAATAGTAACCACAGTGTCACAAGCGGGAAGGGAAGGAGTGTGGATCTTGTGTCTATGTTGTCCTCTGCACAAACCATCTTTGTCCGGGGAAGAGGAAACCCCATTTCCTTCGCCACCTTCCCTCGGTGGGAATCTGATTATTTATGTTAAAGTAGGAAAAATGCCTGGAGTTCTGCGGCTGTTCCTTGGGGCTGTGTCTCCCTGTTGCTGCCTTTGCCCGCTCCAGTGCGTGACCCTAAATCACATGAAGCCGTAAAAAAGGCTGTTAAAAATTTAGCAGGGCAGGTAATGACACAGATGATATACCCCGAGACAAACTGCTGCAGAAATAGAGATAACAATGGTTGAGCCACATTGGCGGGAGAAATAATTTCTTCTGGGTCGGGATATTTTTATCCTTTGTAAAGGCTGAGTTTAATATTTACCAACACGGGGAATTCTCCTGAATCTGGGTTTATGGAAAAAGGGAGGAGTGGGAACCAGCATGCTGGCAAGGAGGAGGAGAAGTGGGGATGCTGCAGGCTGTGCAGGCTCTTCTCTACTTGTTACTGTGGTCTGCAGTTTGGAGGATCCCTAAAATCCACAGCGCCTTTATGGGGCGAGACACCCGGAGCTGACCGAGTATGGCATTTTGAGGAAATGGCTTTGGAAAAAAGCCTGGGCGTTTCAATAAACGCACCAAACGGTCACAGTTCCTGTTTACTCTTTGCTTCCATCCAGATCCAAACCTTGGAGCTTCCTGGTGCAGAGACTTTGTACCGGTGTCACACGCTGGTCCCATCCCAGCCCCGGTCAGCCCCTTCGTCAGGAACAGGGGTTTTTTTTGCACTGTAATTGTGTTTAAATTCTGTTTTAAAGTGGGAACCTTTAATGTGCATAACCTGTTGAGCGTCACAGAAGAGCTGTGGTATTTGCATTGTTGATTTTAATGGGGCTTTGAATATTCCAAGTAATACGGACCAATATATGCAGAAAACTGGCGTGTTTTCGAGTCACTGATGCGTCTCACAGGGTAGCAGCACTGGCTCGGAGAGAGTCAGCAGGGTAGAACAGCCAGGTATTTTTATTTTCCAGAGATGCCATGATGAGGACAAGCTGATTTCAGCGATACTGCATAATTTGCAAACGAGCTGCTTAAAAAATTGGAAAGTCTTCATGCCATGTATATCGAAAAAAAAACGCATATTTGAATGTGTAGCTGTGAATGAGGATTTGTATTTAATTTGATCGTGTGTTTGATGATATGCAGTTGAAGTATCGTTGTAAGTAATGAAAGCCAAACTGTGAGCATTTAGAGGGGAACTGTCCTTATTTATTATTGGCTTAATCATTTGTGTGCTATTTTTAAAGCTGTGGAGCTGGGACAGTTCACAGGAGTAGTGTGGGAATATGATTTTATGCATTATTTGAGAGGGTACTGTGTAGAAAAGCCTGAAATGAAGAAACTTAATAATTCAGGCTTCTCTGTCATTGCGTATTTGGCTTCTCCAGCATTGTTTGTAATATTTGCGGAGGAGCTGGTTCTATATATTACAGATACTCCAGATTTTTTCCTACCTACAGCCACTACAGATTTTTCCATACCGTACTCAAACTGTTCACATCAGACAAGTCATTGCAGACAGCAGCTTCGAAGTCTGCCGTGACCCTGTTCTGCTCACTGCGGGGCACACCAGGAAAAAGAAAAACAAACAAAAAAAGACAGATTTGAATTATCTAGGTACCAAAATAGTAATAAAAATCAAGTTCAAAAGAAATCCAGGAGCTGAGTAATGTCGTGTTTGTGTTTGGAGATGGGAACTAACCTGAGTAACCTGAGGTTGCAGCGCGGGTTTCCCGGTATTGTCGCGACGTGGGTGCAGGTCCGGGGAAATGCTGTTTGGTGTGTCAGAACGGTTTGCTCCTGCGGGATTTCTGTGAGCTGTTTTGGCGCTTATTTCTCTTTCCCCGCAGGACTTCATTGCTCCTTCGCGCAGCCTTTGGCAGGGCTGCTGAAATGATGTAGGTGGTGTGGTTTTGTTACGCGTTTGCCACCAAGGTGGGTGTTTCCAGCTCGATAACGTCACCCTGAGCGCAGCTGAGGCTGGAGGGGCAGAGGGACGCTGAGAAGGTCTTATGGGGCTGTTTCAGCTTCTCACAGTGTTGATTTGTGAGTGCAGGTTGATTAAAAGATCTAATTCTTTACTATCTGACCTCTTCCCGCAGGTTGATACTCCACAGTGAGGGAGCTGAACCCTGGGCATCTCTGGAGATGCCACCGTTGGGAGCTCAGTAACTTCGTTAACAAGTATTTTATTTTGTCCATTGCCAGCATACCAATTTTAGGTCAAAAGCTGTTTCACCCCTAGTTCAGTCACCTTGGCTGCAGGTGCTGCAGCCCTGGGAGGATGGCACGGGAGACAGCGGGAGCAGGAATCTCTTCATCCCTTTCACTTGATGCTGCCGGTGTTTGTAAGTCAGTGCCCGGATGGAAAAATGAGCCTTTTGTTTGCAGTGTGTCTTGTAGGCTGTAGCTGTCGGAGATTCTGGGCTGTTGTCAGATGCTCTGGCTGGAGCTGGGATCTCTGCCTTGCAAGAATACCACTTTTCATATCAGATAAAAAAAAAAAAAAAATCTATAATCTTGCTGTAATGTTCAGTCTTTGGAAGTTTTAAACATTTTCGCAGTCTCCTGAAGCCAGCACCGCTGCTGAAAGAGCGCAGGAACGGGAGCAAACAGTCGGGTTTGGGGGAAGACAGGAGAGCTGCTTCTGCCGACACTGTGAGTTCACGCTGATACACACCTTTCCGAAACTTGAGGTTGTTCAGAAGCCAAAGCTCGAGGAAAAATAAAGGCGCTGGTTTTGTAGGAGGGGCAGCATGAAGGACTGCTGTTGTGGTGTGCGCTTCCCTGTGGGCGAGTTTATTAGGTGGAAATGAAGATACAGGTTTTAGATTATAATCCTTTTACTTTAAGAGCTGACTGCTGAGAGATTTCCGCTTATTGGGTGCTGCACGGCTGCAGTCGTTTCGGCAGTACAGTGATTCGATTTCAGACCGTGGCAGGGCAGAGCAAACCCTACCCGACAAATAAGCGATGATTCAGAATGAAAAGCCGTGTCCTTGCTGGCACCGTCCTTCCACGTTTGTGAACCAAGTGACGGTTTATGCTGCTGCAGGGAATTTCTTCACCTGCATCCAAAGCCAAACTGCTGCCATCCCGGCCGGTGACCCAGGGGAAAACTTTCTAAGAGGCTCTGAGAGCGGCCTCAAGGGCTGCTGCGTCGACACAGCCTCTCCCGCCTTCCCTGCTGGGATTTTCCTCGAGGAAAATAGTTGAGCAGCGGGAAGGAAACCTGAGTCTGGTTGTTAAAAATGGGGATAAAATCACCCGCGCAATGGTCTTGCCGCTGACTCGCGTCCTGCTCTCTCCTGTACCTTGCTCCGGGCGCTGCCGCATTGCGTGTCGGGGAGCTTGTCTAAGTAAGAATTTATAAATGCAGGGACAGGACCCCGTAGCGTAGAGTGCAGCGAGTGTTGCTCTCAGTGCCCGTCTGCGGTGGCTTTAATCAATAGTTAGCGTTTAGCTGGGTCAGGGAACGTCTTGGTAAAACACCGCTGTCGGGCAGAAATAAGTTTATATCCAGAGAAACGTGTGGGGTTTTGTGGGGGGGTCTTTTGGGGGCAGAGCTGCATCTTGCAACAATATTATCCTCCATTTCCAATGGCATGTTGTTGATATTTTACATCTCAACGTAAAGCGATTAAAAATCTTTTTGGAAGTCCACGAGGTGCTACTTTCAGTGAGCTTTTAGCTGGCTACTCTTCGTTCATTAGCGCAACGATGCGAATGCTCAAATGAGATAAAAACCACTGTGGCAAGGTATGCTTTTTTTTTTTTATTTTTATTCACCTGTGAGCATCGCATTGCTTTCTGTTGTGGCCAACGCAGGAAAAATGACCTTTGGGGTTGCTGCGGGATAGCTGAGAGCTGCCTGTGGCCCCAGCACGCTTCGTATTGTTCTCGAATGTTTTGCTTACTCTGTCGTGTTCCTCCCAAAGAGATTAAAGCTTTTTGCTGGCGTTCAGCGGAGTTTCAGCTCAGCCCGGACGGGAGCGCGGTCGCTGCATTGGTGTTACTGGGAAGTAACTGGAAGTCTGAAGGTTTTCTCGCCCAAGGTCACAGCGATAGCGATGGTAATAAAGCGGCGAGCTCCTGAGTCACGGTCATGTGTTGGAACTACAAGACCATTTCTCCTCCTCGTATGTAACTTCAGTAAATATAGACCCAGCCAAACTTCTTCCCTAAGTCGAGAGAGGATTCAAGAAACGGTGACGGAGCTTAACCCCTTCCTGCCCCAAACCCAACTGCCCTGCCGAAGGCGGCGCGCTCAGCAAGCGACACCTTTCTGCCTGGGGATTTAAGAGTTTTTGTTCCAAAAAAAAAAACAACCCAACCAAAACAACAAAACCCCCCCACAAATTTCCGGCGGCTGCGGGAGGCAGAGCGCTGCGTGACTCAGCTTTTTCTCAACCTGATGTGTGCGCTTCGCCTGTTTATCCCCAGTACAGTCAGTACCCGGGGAGTCATGTTACCCAGCGGGCTCAGTGTTTATTAACCAGCTGGGGAACTGAGCTAAGAATAACTTTTTTCGTTTGTTTTGTTGGTAGCCATTATTTTATTTTATTTTATTTTTTTTGCTTAGCGCAATCAGCAGCCCGAGGTGGAAACAGCACAGAAAACGGACAGAAAGGGCTTTCCCCAGCAAGTTGCAGGAGTACACACGCACAACTATTATTGCTTCCCCCCCCCCGGATAGCCACATCTGAAATATAAAATCACTAAGGTGAAAGCTTTAAGGGAAACAAAACGCTCTGCCTTGAAAGTGGAGCAGCTCAGCAGCCATCCCTTCTGTTCCAGCTCGGGGTGCTGGAATTGTTTGAACTTCAGGGATTTTGATGCCAGCGTTTGGATGCCTCTGAACCAAAATTTTTATAGAGAGCGATATTTGCTTCCCTGCCTTCCTCTCCCTGGTAGCTTATTTAGGGAATTGTTGCAGCATTTGCTCGCCTCGCCCGCAGTGTTTCAGCCACGGTGCATAAAAGCCACGTATTTCCAGCGTGACTACATGTGATTATAATTACTTTGTGTACCTATTTAGATGCTTGGCACAGGAAAAAGTCCTTTTGATGGATGAATATATGCAATACTTTTAATCAGCTGACTTGTCTGAAAAGCAATAGAGTGCTGTGATTTATTCTGTCAGTTGTTTTGATTGTGTTTTATTATTTTTTTTTTTAGGCTGCCATGTACTTATATGTGAACTCAGTACCTGCGGAAATTTATAAACCACTTTTTTTTTTCCTTGTCTTTGTTCCCCCCACTGTGGCTTTTAACACACATACCAGTTAAGGCACACCTCCATCTGGTTTGAAGCATGCGGAGCAGAAGCGTTTGTTGTTGTGTAATAGTTGTAAAATGTGTTTATTTAGGTGATATTTGTTGTCTTCAGTGGGATTTGTATTTCACTCCTTCTCAAGGCTGCAGTTGTGAACCTAGCACCCGGAGCGGTCGTCTGGGTTAGAAACAGCCCTGGCTGTCCAAGATTGCCTTGTTTTGATGACAGCTTAATAGCAGAAACCCTTCAGTGGCTGCTATTTAAGCCTTCGTGTGCTTTTTTCTTTATTTATAACTTAATGCTGTACCTATTCTGATAGGGTTTAAATACTAAACCGAGTTTATCACTAGATTGTGTCGCCTTGTGTTTGCACGTCAGCCCAGCTAGTGTCAGGGATGACATCTCTTGCCAATGAGACGGCTCTGTGTGGCACTGTATTCAAAAATGCCCGTTTTATAGGCATTCTGCTAAAACTCCTAGTTTTTTAGGCTTAGTGATAGCTGCCCTTCTTTCCTTTCAAATGTGCTTTTGCTTGGTTGATGAGAAGCAAACCCTGGCTGTTCTGGAGGTGGGTAAGGACTTTGGGGGTAGCGTGGAAGTTCTGTCTGACTCAGGCTTTGTTCTGTTGCGTGCGAGTTAAGCCTGAACAAAACATGTTTTCAGGAGCCTGAAGAAGGGGGAGAACAGTGGGTATTTCCTTCTCTTTTCGCTGAGATGCTGTGGGAGCAGCAGTTCAAACCATCTGGGGTAAGGTTTCTTCTCTTGAGATGGGGAGCTGGAGGCAGAAGGAGCTGGTGGTCAGCTGGTCCGTGTATACATGAGTGTTCATAATCCTTCCCGACACAGTCGACTACCCTGCGTGCTCGCTGCGGTCCGGTAGGATACGAAGAGCAGCATCAGGACCCTTCGCAAGGTGCGTGGACCGACACAGAAAGCCACCGATCCTCCAAGAGGAGAAGCCTTAATCTCACGTCTCGGAGATCCCAGACGCAGAAAGTGGGCAGCAGGATGCTACAAATGCAGGACAACTTCTCTAGGTTATGTACGAAAAGATAGCAGAGCTTCCCCGCGCCTCGTTAACGCTTGATTATTCTACGCCGTGCTGCGATGGCTCAGTGCTGTGGTGGTGTTACCGCTGCGAGATGTGGTACATACTGTTTATTATACAGCATTGACACCAACAGCTCAAGCGGAATCACACTTGTCAAATAACAGGGGAAAATATTTGATGCTGCATCTGACATCTCAAAAAAAAAAAAAAAAAAAAATTAGAAGACTTCTTGCGAATAAGTTGTTAATGTGAATTAGAGGGTTTGCCGGTGGTAAGAAGGGAGGGAAGCGCTGGCTGGAGAGAGAGGATTAGACCAAATGAGCTCCTGGAGAAGGAGGGGCGGCGGAAAACCTGCCCCACGTACCTGCCAGAGGTTGCTGCTTCCGTAGCAGGAGCTGGTTAAACCAGAGTCTTTGCTGTATTGATATAAACTACTACAGAACACTCTTCAGCTAAATATTCTACCAAGTGTGCTTTGGGGTCCTAAGTCACAGCAAAGATCTAGTGATATACCTGGAGACAAACATTTTTATCATCTCTTTGACACAAAAAGCAGTGTGAAAAGCAGGTAGAAAATAACAGAACGCCCTCCCTGGTTGGTGTGCATAGTAGGAACGCTGTCCTTAAGTGTCTGTGTATTCGTGTTTAAGTTTTGCTCTTTAATGCTCAGTCTGAGTGTGGTCCCGGAGCAGGAGTAGGAGGTATTGGAGCTGTAGGTGTTTGGGATGGGACTATTTTTGGGCTATGCTCAGTCCCTTCATCCCCTGCCCACCACTTTGTTTTGGCTTGTTCTTTCTGAGACTGGAAAATTCTTTGGTGGGATTGTCTCTAAACTGTATTTTCGTGTACCTTGTGTTACGTTTTGATCAGCAGGAGATTAGGCAGGGGTTTTGCCTTTAGGGATGAAAAAGAAGAAAAAAAGACTAACGCAGCGAGCCCAGCTGTCTCCTCGAGGCTCTGCGAGGCACGGGCCGCCGCTCGGTGCGTGCTGGGGCACTCGCTGGTGGATGTCTTTCAGCGATCGGATGTCCCAGGTGCTCTTCCGAAATAAGACATACTCTTGCTCCAAAACCATCCTACTTCTGCTCTTATTGAAAGGGCTGAAGAGGCTGAGCTGTGGGTGAGGTCTGTGACTCTGCTGTAGGACTGGGAGGGGGGAAGTAAATAGGTGCTTTACCCAGTGATATCCTATTATGTCCACTTCATTTTGGTAAAAAAAAAAACAAACCCTCTTCTTAAATTGCTTTCTTTTCCTTAAAAGCATACATCCTTCATCTTGTAAGGACTGGTTGACTCTCCCTTGAAAGCCAGAACGTGCCGGATTATACCTGGCATAGTTTGCAGATTCGGACTCAGAAGTTTTGCAGGCTTCGGGACTGAGTTTCTAGAGACAGCAGGTTTCGTGGTGTTTCAGCACGGCTCCTGAAGCTATTTCCCTAAAACAGAGCTTCGGGCTTTACGCTGGATCACCTCTCTTGCTAGCTAAAGTGTTATAAGTTTCTTTTTTCTTTCTTTAATGCAAACAGGTTTGGCTTGCCACCTATAACTTAGTTTTATTGTTTAAAAACATAATTATTCAAATCAAATATAGCGCCGTTCAAATCAAAGATACCCCGCGATGTGCCTGAGGGCTGGTGCAGTGAAACCTGTTCTCTCGGTACCATGTTACGGACTGAAACGGTTCCCTTGTTCCTTAGACCCGCTCTTGAATCTTAATGCGAGGGCCATGAATTCGGAGATGAGAAGGGATTCGTCAGCAAGGCTTGCGGTGTGAATATAGCGTAGTTCTGCGTACAGAGAGGTATCGCAATGTTTTTAAATGTATCCTCTCCTATAATCCATGAAGTGAGCCCGAAGACCCTTCTCCCAGAGGAGACCCAAGATCTGACAAGCTCCTTTATTCGTCAGGTTTTTTTCATACCGTCTGGAGAGGTGGGCCTGGGCAAACCTCATGAAGTTCGACCAGGCCAAGTGCAGGGTCCTGCGTGTGGGTCGGGGCAATGCCAAGCACAAATCCAGGCTGGGTGGAGAATGGATGGAGAGCGGCCCTGAGGAGAAGGACCTGGGGGTGTTGGTGGAGGAGAAGCTGAACATGAGCCGGCAGTGTGCGATCACAGCCCAGCGAGCCCCCGGCACCCCGGGCTGCATCCCCAGCAGCGTGGCCAGCGGGCGAGGGGGGGATTGTGCCCCTCTGCTGCGCTCTGGGGAGCCCCCCCTGCAGCGCTGCCTCCAGCTCGGGGGGGCCCAACAGCAGAGACACGGAGCTGTTGGAGCGGGGCCAGAGGAGGGCCCGGAGATGCTGCGAGGGCTGAGCCCCTCTGCGGGGAGGACAGGCTGGGAGAGGGGGGGTTCAGCCTGGGGAGGAGAAGGCTCCGGGGAGACCTCAGAGCCCCTTCCAGTATCTGAAGAGGGCCTACAAGAACGCTGGGAAGGGACTTTTTACAGGGGCATGGAGTGATAGGATGAGGGGGAATGGCTTTAAACTGAAGAGGGGAGGTTTAGATTACATATTAGGAAGAAGTGTTTCCCTGTGCGGGCGGTGAGCCCCTGGCGCAGGCTGCCCCAAGAAGCTGTGGCTGCCCCATCCCTGGAGGTGTCCAAGGCCGGGTTGGACGGGGCTGGGAGCACCCTGGGCTGGGGGGAGGTGGCCCTGCCCAGGGCAGGGGGGTGGAACTGGGTGATCTTCAAGGTCCAACCCAAACCATTCTGTGATTCTATGAAGTAAACCTGATGGTATGTAGGAGGTTAGTAGGGACTGTGGTTGCCGTTAGGAATGCCAATATCCAGACCTGGCACCACAAGGGACAGACGGTGAAGGGGGAACAGCTGAGGAGCCGGAGAAGTGGCTTGTGATTGAGTCATGTGGGAGCTACAGGGCAGCGCGTAGAGTTTGGGCTAGTCCCTCCTGAAAGCGAAGGCTGTTGCAGGCTGGTGGCTGGTTTTTGTACCGTTACAATAATAAACTATTTTAAAAAGGTAAGTTATTTTTCTGTTTTAAAAAAAAAAAAGGGGGGGGGGAAGGTGCTCTGAAAAGTTATTTCTAAATGCCTTGTTAAAATGCGTAATTGACCTAACTGCACAGCTCCAGTTTATTGTTACTTTGGGCAAATAACACGGGGGAGAACATCTGGTGGTATAAATTGTTATAGCCCATTGAAATCCGTGGAACTATGAAAAATTTACCCAACCCATGGTCTGCCTGACACTTTCGGGCCATTTCATTGTGTTGCAAACGCTTTAAAGCAGCAGTGCCGTGGATTAAATGCATTCGAACTTGTTTCTTGTCATTTGGGGCTTCAAACTGGAAGAGGGGAGATTTAGATTAGGTATTAGGAAGAAATTGTCGACTGTGAGGGCGGTGAGCCCCTGGCGCAGGCTGCCCCGAGAAGCTGTGGCTGCCCCATCCCTGGAGGTGTTCAAGGCCGGGTTGGACGGGGCTGGGAGCACCCTGGGCTGGGGGGAGGTGTCCCTGCCCAGGGCAGGGGGGGGACTGGATGAGCTTTAAGGTCCCTTCCAACCCAAACCATTCTGTGATTCTATGATTTGTCTTATTTTGGAGGATTTATCTGCATTACCTACGGTTCCAGCTTTCCTTGGAAACAGGTTCAGAGGAGGCTTTTGGAGTACGTGGCTGGGGGTTCGGGCAACACGCGGTTGCAGTGACCCGGTGTTGCCTTGACATGCCTCTTTGCTATGTTTTCCACTGTGGCACTTGAGGAGCTTTAGGGTAGTGTTGATAAATGGGTCGGGTCCTTGATGGAGAAGGCTTTCTCCATCACAGTCACCTATGTTGTCTTTATCTCAACGTTAATCAACATTCCATCTGATAACGTGTTCAGTTCCTATCTTTTGAGATGAATTGTTTGATACACTCTTTTTGTTATTTACTTTTCTTGTTCCCTGGCAGGCTCCTTACCCCTCAGGACAGAATGCAGCTCCAACCACGTTGGTGTACCCTCAAGCCCCTCAAACAATGAACACGCAGCCTCAGACCCGCTCGCCGGTAAGGGAGCCCACGGTTGCATTATCTTCTGTTCTTTCTTCCTCGTTTGTGTGTTTCTCTGTGTGTACGTGTGTGTCGATAGCACTTGGCCGGTTCTCTGGAAAGTGTCTTTTACTGAACTGGAAGCACGTTCCAAATGGCAAACCTGGGTTGAATTTTTCAGACCTTGTCCTGGTAGGCTAGTTTTCCTTTGAAAGTGGCTTATAAGAAAAGAAGCGATGGAAGGATTCTCATCTACGTTCAAATAACACCGTTTATTTTTAGCATAGTTGCTTTCAGGTTCACTTCATTTTAGAGTTCAGATTCATTACCAGAATCTTTCTCTTCATTTTTTTTTTTCTTTTTTTTGGTGTGTGTCTTTAAGGAAGTATTTGGTACAGCGATAGACCAAAGGTCAGTAAACCAAAGCGATTCGTTGCAGCAGCACTCAGTCTCCAGTGGCCACTGGGCTTTACTTCCGAACCAGTGCCACTGGCTCAGTTGGATCAGTTCTAACCATTCACTGCCGAGCACCCCGTAGGTGCTCACGCATTTAAGCCCCTTTTTCATCCAACCGGAGGTTTGGTTGTCCTCAGTAACCTATTTTACCTATTTTTCTTTTTTCTTTTTGGGGTTTTTTTTTTTTTTGGTATGTGTTGTAATACTGCTCTGCTATTGTAGGACTTTGGTTCCCCAAACCAGGCTCTTTTTGGGGAATCTCTGCTGGTAGCGCAGCTCCACACAATGCTAGGAGACCCTCCCAGGGCGTCAGGTGCTTTTGGAGGCACGGTAGCTCACCGTCACGATGTCTCATGCCTCCGTTAGCCGAGGGAGCCGCAATCCCTGCGCCTCTTGCGAATCCGCATCTGCGTCATAACGCTTTCAGGTCACCTGTAAAACCACCGCACCGTTCCCAGCGCTCTTTTCTTTTTAGAGTAAGACGAACGCTGCTGAAGTGTGGCAGCTGAAAGCCTCTGAGACAGAAGTCTTCTGTTTGTCCACATGACAGGTATATCTATACACACGCACACACGCAGAGGGCAGGTTTTCTCCCCCCCTGCAGCCATACGGATGCGCTTGCCCCGCTTCCGGAGGTTTCGCCTCCAGGGGATTCGCAGGAGGCTTAGTTCTGAGGCCCGTTAACCTCTGCGTTCATGAACAAGCTAATTAACACCAGTTTTGATGAAGTTTCGGTGATGTGGACAGCTGAGAATTTGTAACCGGATTTCCCCCCCCCACACACCTCCTTAGTTCTGGTCAGTAACGCGAGATACTGATGGTAAAAAAACCCCTCTTTTCTCAGTAAGTATAATCTTCTTTGTCTTTAATTGTTGAAAAGCGCAAATAAGTTTATATGGTTAGAACTGGAGCAAAAACCTGACTGAAGAGCTGCATCTCTAAACCAGTTTTTTTGACAGCCCAGCAGAACAGTGCCAATACATTGCACAGACAACTGGAAGAGGAGGAAGGTTTTGGAACAGAGTCCGGTTTACAGGTCCCTGGCTGGAAGAGGCTGGATAAAATACTGCATTGTAAGCAATATAACAAACTGTACTCCTTCTTGCAGGCAATTGTGCCGACGGCACTGTTTTTATTTCTTCCTTTCTTTTCTTTATTTGGTTTTTTTTTGTTTTTTTTTTTTTACCACATCTTTTTTGTTGGCTGATCTACAGAAATGCACTGATTTTGCTTCTTTTGCTAAAAGCATGAGCTACCGTGGCAGTTTCTGCCAGGTTAAGTGGCAACGCCGGGGCCAAAGTTGAATTGCAGTTGGGGAGGTTCTGACCTGGTGTAGGACAAGAGACCGGGGCGGCTTTGGGTTTGCCGCTCAACAGGTAACGCCTTCAGGAAATTTGGCCAGGAAATGTGTCAAATTGTAGGGGTTTGGCCCTGTTATTGAGGAGGGTATCAAGGAATAAGTTGTCTGCAGTTGTCAGCCATTTTTCTATTTTTTTTTTAATTCTATTTTTTTTTAAACTCTCCTGTATGCGGTTTTTGCCATCTGCTCTGCTAGTGACCATTTCCACCCCCATTACTAAAAGCCGCACCCATAACATCTCATTCCACCTCCTCACCCCAAAACAAATGCAAGACTAGCCCCGTCCTCAGCTCCTCTTGCACGTTGTTCTGGGCTTGATTTACTTTTTATTTTTTTTAATTTATTTTTTAACCGTCTCTTTTTTTTTTTGGTGGCGAGGGGAGGGTGAAGAGGGGGACGAGGAAGGTGGCAGGATGTCTTTGCCATCCCACGGCTTCTGTAGCCCCGTTCCCGTCCGTCCCGCGGCCGGTGTGGGTAGGTAGGCTGTTGCACTAACGAGGTTGATGCTAACCCCGCTTCCTCGAGCAGCCGGAGCTTCCTCCATCCTGGTTCTGCATCCGAGGGCCATTGGCAATTGCAGAGTTTAGGCTTTTCTGTTCCTTCCAGGACAGCTGCCTTTGCAATCCAACTGGCTTCATGTTTTCTCCCTGTTAGCGCCGTAACATCGCTCCCATAGCAGGAATTTCAAAGGGCAGCTCCAGCTGGGGGAAGAAAAACAAAATCAGAGGCATTCAGCACTGCTGAAAATTATCTGTTAGCTCTTGCCGATGCCAGCCCCGAGCACCAGGTGATTTTTTTTTTTATTTTTATTTTTTTTTAATACAAACTGTCCAATTCTAGGAGGTCTGCCAAAAAAAGCCCGATCGGAGAGGGTGTTTGAGCCATCCAGAAGTGGTTCTTTTCAGAGAGGCTTGAGGTGTGCCAGCTCCACAGCAGCAGAGAGAGAACGTGCCCCGCTGTCCGCAGAGCAGAGAGCAGGATCGTAACGCCTGTGGGTGGCAGAAATGTTGGACCCAGGTTTCACGAAGAAGTTTTTCTTTCTCTTTACTGCCTTCATCGGACAGGGACAGGGGGGAAAAAAAACCAACCCAAAGTGTCTGTTTTAATCCGAGCCAGCAGTGACTACAGTTTGTTCTGTTGCTTACAGCTACTCAGAGGAATAAATCCTATCAACCTGAATTATTTAACCAAAAATAAAAAAATATTAAAAAAAAATCAGTAGCCAGTGGTGACCAGTGCAAAATAGATTAGGGTATTTTTTCACTAACTTTTGAGGTTTTGTTTTTATTTCTTTTTTTTTTTTTGTCTTGTAACACGTATTACCTTTCACCGTGGAATATACTTTAGCTTCTTCGGATGTAAGCTTCCAGCTCTTGTTTTAAACACAGTGAGAACGAGTCTTTTCTGTGGAACGGCGATAAGAGAGGCACTTCGGCCCTGAAATGAAGCAGCGCAAGGTTTTTGCACCCCATCATTCTCTTTTTGATTCTTTTTTTTTTTCATTGGTGTGTAACACGGAGTGCGTAGCCCTGCCGGGAAGGCTGGTGTCAGCCCTTCCAGGGTAAGCTTTATTCCCTTCTCTCAAACGCCAGACATTGGAACTGGTTTTTTGAGGAGTTCTTCCTGAGAAAAATAAGGACTTGAAGTGCATTCGCTTCCCGAGACTCATCCAGGTGCCCCTTTCTCCTCGCTGTGGGATGCATGGGCAGAGCCACTGTCCTCCCCGCAGCCTGAGCCCTGGGAGGGGGCTGAGGCGCTCCGAGCGCTCCTGTCCTGCCGTTGATGTCCAAACAGACGTTTTAGCTCTTTAGTCTTACACAAGATGATCGTGCTTTGCTTTTTTTTCCTTTAATGTAAGACTTAGGGAACATTTTCCAGGGTGGGAAAACTCTCTGTTTGATGAATCAGTGCAGGTCATTCTTTATAAACTCTTGGACTAGAAACAGGCGGTGTGTGCGTATTTTCTCGTTTCTGAAGGTTTTTATGACTTTTCATCCAAGTGTCACGATGAGGTGAAGGTAGAAGGAATATATAAACACCGGTATTAGTAGGTTACTTCTTGGAAATCTTAAATATAGGCGATTAAATTGTTTATAAAAGAGAAAATAGCTGGACCAGTGAATATTTATACTTTGCTTCTCATGTTTGATGGCATTAAGATAGCTGGGAGGTAGGGCTGTAAGTGAACCCCAGTCCACTTTTTCTTACTGAAAAAAACCTCTTATTAAGAAAACCAGTAATTAGTCGCCAGTTTTGATCACTCTTCTCAGGCGGGAAGTAAACTGTAGTGAGTGCCCATAGTACGGTTTAGCAGAGGTGGACTGTACCCTGTGCTTCAGCACGTGCCGTACATTGGTACGTCATCACAACTAGCAACAGGTAGAGGCGTGCGGTGGGTAAAAAGCCACCATGGGATCTACTTTCATTTGCTCTATTTAATTATTGGAGTTATTATCAATAGATTTATCTGCTCTCATCGTGGAGCTCTGCTGATTACACTAAGGATTAAGGGTTTAAAGATCAAACTCAGCTTCTGGAAGAGGATACCTCGTCATCTTTATTTCTATTTTCCATTTCTTGCATTCATTTTTATTTCGATTTTAACACTCAGTTACTTATTGGAAAATGCTTTTAATGTTTACTGAGCACGTTTAAATTCTGATGACTTTCCTCCGGGTGTAACCCAAGCGGGTGGGAAGTGATTTAGTAACCTGGGAACCAGCACCTCCTGTACGCCAGCCAGGCTCTACCGCTGATGCCGTCCGCTCCCCGGGGACATCGCGGGTTCACCTGTCTCCTTCGGTTTCAGATGGGGGTGACAAATCCCATTCATTAAGGAGGGTTATATTGTGATTTGTGATGGGCGGGGGGGGAGGGGGAAAAAAAAAAAGCTGAAAACAAACTCGTACTGTGTGTACGTGCAAAGAATTGCTGATCTTTGCCTTGCAGGGAATTCCCCGCGGCCCCCTCGCCGGCAGGACACTAGCTGTGCCTACCTGGCTCTTAACTGCTCTCCAGCCATGAGTCTCCATCCTCCGCTCCCACCAAATATTTGGAACGGCTCTGAGTCCAGCTGCTTTAACCATTTACCTCCACCTTAAACAGTTCAAAAATCTCCACTGCTGCTTGTTTTAAGTTGGTTTTTTGGTTTGTTGTTTTTTTTTGTTGGGGTTTTTTTTGGTTTTTTGGGGTTTTTTTGTTTGTTTTTTCCCCCCAGGCAGGATAAGGAATGCCTGCATTCATACACTAGAGTGCCTTTAAAATAACTAGCAGCTTTGGCTGTTTATCTCCCGGCTCTTGAGCAGCGCACTTCCCCCCGTAAGCGATGTTCACTCGTTATATCTCAGTACCTGTCTGTCACTGTCCTGCAGCAAAGCTTTTTGACTGTTTTGTGGTTGTTGGTTTGTTTTTTGTTTTGTTTTTGGTTTTGTTTTTTTTTTCCTTGTGGGTTTATTTTGCATAGAGTGTGACATTTTGGTTTCGTTGTGGTGTTTCTGACTCTTTGTGCCTTTCCTTTTGTGTTTGTTTCTCCCGCCTTTCCTCAGTTTGCAGCGGGGCCTCGACCTGCCCATCACCAGGTACAGTACCCTGCCCCTTCATTATCATCCTAAACTAATTGCCTGGGGGAGGCGGGTGGTCGGAGGCGGTTCACCCACTAACCGGGGACGAAGGCTCGCTTCGGAAACCAGCCCCGTTAGTAGATACTCACAAGTGCATAACCCCGCTAACAAGCCGCCTGCAACGCAGAGTAACACTTTTAATTCTCGATTGGTGTCACTGCACTCATTAACCACCCTGCTTAACGCCGTTTCCGTAGGAGACGAGAACCCGTAGAGATCCTTGCCAGGTATTTGTGAGGTTTGCTTGCTTTTTCAAGTCGCTAGAAACTTTGCCGAGTATTTCCCAAACTGGCCGGTGGATTAAGTTTCCTGAGCCGAAGACATCAACGAGAACCGGGCATTCGCATCCCTGAGAAAATCCAACTTTTCAATCTCAGAGCAAAGCAAATTATTTTCCAATTCATACAGTTCTTGTGTGATACGCTTGGTTATCTGTTACCATTGCATTGCTTAATGCTGTTTTCACTCACCCTATGAGAGCCAAATGTTCAGAAATCTCTTCAGTATTCCTGTTGCACCATTTGGACTTTGTAAGGAACCACTTAATTAAGAAGAATGAAAATTAGGAATAGCTCTGGCTCATGAAACTCACGGGCAGCGCTTATTAGGGTGGCAGAAATACCCAGTGGGACCTCTTCAGCGTCAGGACAGACGCACAGCTCCCTTCTGTCCTGGTCAAAGTGTCCGAAGGTGTCTTGTCTGTCAACTCCTACACTGATTTTTGCCAAAACCCTTTTCCCCTGGGGACTGATTCTGCTGCTTCTTGTAGCTTTGGAGGGGACAGAGGTGGCGCTGGTGGGTGGAAAAGAGGAGGAGAGGCATGGCGAGTGCAGGAAAGCGCTCCCAGGTTCGGTTGTTCCCGTGTTACTCTTCCTTCTCTTGGCTTGGAAGGAACATGTTGTTTCCACCAAGTTAATAGGGGAAAAAAACTCCAAAAAAAACAGGAACTCCAGTGATGTCAGGACAGGGGCTTAAGTCACGGAAGGTTTGTTCCAGGAGAATTATGTTGTTTTCACTTCGCTCCTGTTAGTTTAATACTGTAGAGGTGAGCAGGTAAGTGTGTTAAGTGGGCACAGACACCCCAAAAAGCTGATAATCTTTGTTCCTTCCACCTCCGAGAGCAGCCTGGAGGTGGGCATCCTTAAGGCTTAAAAAGTAGAATGAGGCACTTGCACTTGTTTGCTCGCAGGCAAATGTCATGTGAGAGAGAGAGAGAGATGATTTTTGGCATGGCACGGGATTGCAGTGACGGGCGGTGGTGGAGGAATGTTGGCAGGACGACTGGGCAAGGCAGGGAACGACGGAATTGGTGTCTAATTTAGATACTTTTGTTCTTGACCTTAACTTCAGGTCTGTGTTTATATGACGGGATACCGAAAATGCATCACTGTTCAGAAACTCGTTAGTTGTTTCATAGGTCGTTACTAAGGCACATTATATATTCAGTGTGAACCATTTAATATTCTCATAAAAATTATTGAGCTTGCTGTGAGCAGATTTTGGACCACGAGTCTCGAGGCAGTGCAGCCTCGGAGGAAACTGTTTCAGCGCTTGGTGGCTTTACTGGTACGGTTCTACCACCGCTGCATCTTAATTTGATTTAAAACGGTCTTTTTGGACCCAGTTACGACCCTGCCTGCAGGGCAAAACTTGTAATTTCCAAGGGGTTTCCCGATTTTTATCACAACATATTTAACTTGTGTTGCAGTTAGGTTTTTGACTGTCTTACATTTGAAGTCTGCTTATAGTTATCTGAGAGAAGCTGTCACCGTTAGAAAAAACATTTCAGGCTTTATTCCCAGTTATATCTGTCACGCGCTGGATCAGGATGGGCACAGAGAAACCAGGGCTCTAGAAGAACTGTTTATTTCTTTTAATCCAAAAGTCCCTGCCTGTGGTGTGGACTGGGGCTGGAGAGAGGGATTTTTGCCACCGACCCGTGCAGGAGGGTCGCAGCTGTTGAAGCAAATTCATCCCAAACCCCAGACTTAGAGGATTCTTGACAAAATTATTAATTTCACGTGGGAAACCTTTTTAACATGCTGGAATAGTTAAATTGTGTAACATAAGTAACAGGCTTTGAGATTTTTGTAACCTCAGAAGTCCTAAATAAGGAAAATGGACTGTGGCGGTGTTAATATTTGTTGCACCAACATAACGTGCTCTTCGAAGAAGGCGGCAGCAAGATGAGATTTGCAACGATTCCTGGGTCAATCCCGGCGTGGTTTTATTAACGTATGCCTCGGATCGATTCTGTGTCTGCTTCAGTCAAATAATGGATTCTTCTTTGATGTTATTTCCTGTAGTTATTAGATCTTTAAAGTACTCAAATTAGCATGATTTAAGCACCTGAAGTTGACTGGCAATTTTATAAGCAATGTTGTTTTCAGCTGGGAATGCCCGCCCTGGTGGCTGATACAGAAAACGTAATCAAACTCGGTGTAAAAGAAAATATTGGAATGAGATTGAGGACGCTCATAGTGGGGGAAGTCAACTGAACGTAGGTGCGGTTGGTTCTGATTCAAAGTGTGTCAGAAATCCGCGATTCCAGTAAGACGGCTACCCGCGAAACCGCTGCAACGTCTCGCTTTACAGGAGGAAGAAAATGGACCCTAAGAGTGGTTTGTGGCAGTATTTTTAAACGCGTTGTCAGCTTGCATTTTTTCTCGGAATCAGAGAATCGTTTAGCGTGGAAGAGACCTTTAAAATCATCGAGTCCAACCGTTGGCCCAGCGCTGCCAAGTTCCCGCTAAACCCCGGTGCTGCGAGCGGAGGCGGCCGCTGCCCTGCCCGCGCTTGCCGCTCCTTTCACTTCTTGTTCCTTTTAAGTGAAGCTCTTTGAGTTGTTTTGTTGCTTCTCATCCTCATGAAGCACAACTGAAAATAGCAGTTTTCTTCTAATCTGAAGTCTGAAACCTTTAATTTAAGAAGTGACTTCAGGAGCATATGGGCTATTTTAAAAAGGAGGCTGAGAAGAGGCCGGTGTAATTAAAACCAGAAATAAGAACAAGTCTAAACTGAAAGGTCGTCGTTCCCTTTCTGCCTTTATAATTGTATTTGAGATTAGTTTCCTGGTTGTGGCAGACTACTTCGGTTGGAGGTTGCTGGTGTCGTTCGCTGCAGTTTTAGCGGGGCGTTACTGGAGTTCTGTTGGGCAGAGCTGATACAGCCGGCAGCTTTGGCCGTGTGCTGCTGTTAAACAGCCTTCTGATTCGGAGACGTCGGGAATTTACCCCCTGAGCTGACTCAAGACTAACCGTTTCGTAGCTTTTTGGAATATTTAGAAGGCAGTAGGAAACAGCTGCCATAATCATTGCCGGCAATGTGCGATCACAGCCCAGAAGGCCAACCCCATCCCGGGCTGCATCCCCAGCAGCGTGGCCAGCGGGCGAGGGGGGGATTGTGCCCCTCTGCTGCGCTCTGGGGAGCCCCCCCTGCAGCGCTGCCTCCAGCTCGGGGGGGCCCCACAGCAGAAGGACACGGAGCTGTTGGAGCGGGGCCAGAGGAGGGCCCGGAGATGCTGCGAGGGCTGAGCCCCTCTGCGGGGAGGACAGGCTGGGAGAGGGGGGGTTCAGCCTGGAGAGGAGAAGGCTCCGCGGAGACCTCAGAGCCCCTTCCAGTGCCTAAAGGGGCTCCAGGAGAGCTGGGGAGGGACTTTTTACGGGGACATGGAGTGATAGGATGAGGGGGAATGGTTTCAAACTGGAAGAGGGGAGATTTAGATTACATATTAGGAAGAAATTGTTGACTGTGGGGTTGGTGAGGCACTGGCCCAGGTTGCCCCAAGAAGCTGTGGCTGCCCCATCCCTGGAGGTGTCCAAGGCCGGGTTGGACGGGGCTGGGAGCACCCTGGGCTGGTGGGAGGTGTCCATGCCCAGGGCAGGGGGTGGCACTGGGTGATCTTCAAGGTCCCTTCCAACCTAAACCATTCTGTGATCATTGTTCGGTCTTCACCCACAAGTGTGGAAAGGAGCTACCAGTCTTAAATCCCATGGTTGACACAAAAAAGGATATTTTTTTCCTGTGTTATCATTTAATAAATAATAAAACTGAGAAAGTCTGGGGTGGGGTGGAAAGGAAGTCTCGTGTTGTGCCCCTAGGGCTGCAGGAGGTTGCTGGTGGTGGCCACTGGGGCAATGAGACGTGAACCTGCAGGCTTTCTGCTGCAGCTTCTGCTTGTGGGACCGTGTCTTTACAGCTCAAGGCCGCAGCTCCTCGGCCGAGCTCTGGTGCCTGTGCTGAAGCATGAAAGATCAAATGTAATGTGGCAACTCTGACCTGCAAGTAGCTGTGGGTCCTGCTGTACTGCCTGGGCAGACAAACCCTCCTCCCTCTTCCAGATCAGGGTTAGGTGATCCCACCAGCCCTCTTGGTGAGACCAAAAAGACTAAAAATTAATAACAGAGCTGTCTCAGAGTAATGCAGAGCTCAATTAAAGCAGAGAGCTTGGGGGTGTGATTTGATAGTCTTGATGACAACTTCCCTTTTGCTTCTGTTCTCCACAACCTTCTGTGGGGCTTTGTGGACCCATCGCAACAGCCAACTTTCATCCCATCTAGGAAAAAAAAAAAAGAGGCAGATGCGTATGACTGTTGTGTTCGATGGGCAAAGCTCAGCATAGATTTGTTTTCAGTGCTCTTACCACAAGTTTACTTCTCAGTGAAGCTTTCAGAGCCCAGAGGGAGTGCTCCACAGACGTTTCACTGGAAGTGATGGCTTAGAAATACCAAGTAAATAGAAAATCAATTAAAATGCAGTGGTGGCTCATCAGGAGGAGGTTGGTGCTCTCTTTGGTCATCGATTTTTCTGGATGACAGCCTCTTACCCAGCTGACCTTCAGCAGACTTTTGACACAGGGTCATGTGGGAAGAAAATTACAGAAGATGAGGGTTAATAAAAGGATATTGGGGCGTGTATATATAAGGAGTGACCAAGAAGTAAATGTCAGGGTAGTGCTGAGAGGGGTAGGTGGGAGATTAGTACTGTATTTCCTTAATATTAGTCTTAATTACTCTGGCACAAATAGCAGGTGTGTGTCTGCAGCAGCCAGTGAGGACAAAGCTAGATAATGGGGTCAGCGTAAGGATGCTGTGCAAGGAGGACCGGCGTGATGGAAGCAAGGCGTAATCCAGCGTTGCAGGGTGCGAGCCCTTCTGCTGCAGTGCCACGGAGAGGTTTTTATTCTATGAAGTGGGATCTCATCAGCCAAAACCACCTGGGCAATGCGATCTGTAGGTAAACCACTAAAGTTATTTGCAGTTGAGATAGGGAGTTACTACCGCTGTACTGGGAAGTACTGGGGAAGCCCTGTCTGGTTTTCAGTTTTCCAGAAGGAATTCCTCGAGTAGGTGAACGAAGGGCTGCTGAGATGATGAGAGCTTATTAAACAAGTGGGCTAAAAGAGCTGAGCTTGAGGCAGCCGATAAAAGCAATGTCTGAGAGGGGTTTGGCTGTGCTCTTCTGTGAGTATAGCGGGGGAGCAACCTGAGGAAGGAAGAAGGTCAAGACCGTGTTGCCCAGTATTGCTCCAAGATGATCCAAGAAATCCCTCCCGCACAGAGCTGGACAGACAAGGGATGGGACCGCGAGTTGAGGACCACGGCTCAGGTCTTCACTGGTTGCCAAACAACGGTGTAGCACATTTCGCACTGATTTGACCATCGTAAGGTATAGCAGGACTTAATTGTTGAAGGAGGTGGTGAAGGAGGAGTTGATGTAATGCAGGGTTTCCATCGGAAGCCTTGCTGTAGCCCAGGGTATCTTTGTTCTGGTCCTGAGTCGGTCCTGTGTGTGCTCCACTCCAAATCCTGCACTTATTAGAAGAAATAGAGACAAAATATCCCAGATGTTAATCTCCTGGTGTTCTCCAATGGGACATCATTGGTGTTAACTTGAAAACGTTGGCGGTGCAGGCGTCTGTTGGCCCTTGCAAGGCGAATTTTTTAGCAAATCAAGTCAGAAAAGTGGAACACTTCTACGAATGACTTTGAATATTCCTAGTTTAGTTTCGGAGGGACAGGAACAAGGATGGAGCATAAAACAGTTTGCCAGCCAGGTGAGACTTGTTTTGAATGGTAAAACCCACATACAAATCAGCTGCACGGTGCTGTGATGACAGCGGATTTCCTTGAGAATTTTAGTGTTACTTACAGGAAGTGGAGTAGCTAAAAATAATTCAGACTTTGCCAGAGGCATCTCTGGTTGGCACTTCCGAAAGCTTCTGATGGTCTTGTTGCTTGGAATAACGGATCTGCTTTTCTCCTCGCTGTGTCCATCTCCCTTTTAGTAACGAAATCCTCTTCCTTTTTTCTTCATCTCTGGATTTGAGCTACCTCTGCGATGGTGTGGGCAGTATTAGAGGCTTTTTTGGAGAGGTTGGGTTTTTCAACTTAAAGTTTCCTCATCGGAGGTTCTCCTTCTGCTGTAGAAGAGCTTAGCACTACCGTGGTGGTGTTTAATGCTTACTGGAAGAGCCAGCATGTCCACACACACCCCGTTTTGGTGCACAGAGTGTGCTTCCCTTCCTTCTGCTACGGCAGGAAAGAGAGCCGGCTTGTGTTTCATGAAATGGAGTTTCTTAGGTGCCAGTTGCCAGTGATGGAAATAAAAAGCAATCCATAACCACGGAGTTTCTCTTGCTGTAAGTTTTTCCTCGATGGTTCCAGTGATGGTATTAGCAGGTTTCATAGGTTCACGTCTGTGGCTCGCACTGGTGGAGGACTCCCATCTCTCGCAGTGAAGGCTTTTCCGTGCTGCGTTGTGGATGTAGTTACTGTCAGCAGAGAGGCAGGTCTCGCTTCAATCTCCAGCCCATTTTTGCTCTCCATAAATCCAGAATCATCGTGGCTATCGACTTTTTCCTCCCACCCCACTCCAGGGAAAATTCTGCTGTAACCTGCTAACAGGTTAGAAACGGTCATTATTCAGCGATGTGCAGTGAAAGAAGAAAGGATTTTAGCGCTTTTTTGTGTCTTTGGATATTGAAAAATTGCAAGCTCTAGTTATTCTCGCCATAAATTCAGCATAATCCCTTGGTTCATGCAACGCTTGTGTAGTTCCCCCACATCTAGACCGCCACACAAGTTTTGTTAATGCAGGAGCATGGCAGTGTGTTGCTCTTCTGGTTTTCTTTCCGCACCCTCACTACCAGATTTTTCTCCCCAGTCGTGTTCTCCTGGTTCAGGTCACACTTACAGTGTGCCGGTGACAGTTCTTCGTCCACATTCACAGGATTGGACCTAAAAGCATTGCGCTCATCTTAATGGTATCTGGATTTCTGAGATGGGGAGTCATCCGCGCCTTTCTTGGAGAAATCATTTGGTGTGGGAGCAGCTTAGGTGTCGTAGAGTCTTCTCCAGGATGGCCATTTTAAGTTCACCATCACATCAAGCGTAGAGGCATCCCAGCTTCCTTCTCCCCTGCTCCATTCTCCAAGTGCCGAGGCAGATAAGCCCAGCTCATTCTTTCATTCCGTACTGGTCACTTCTCTCCTCATCACTCATGATCCGGTTACTCACAGACTATTTGCATCGATGCACTTCATTGTCAGCAGTCTTCAATGTGATGTACGATGACCTAATTTTTATTTTTTATTTGCTTTAACAATTAAATACGTGGCATTTCTTACCCTTCCAGTCTTGGTGCAGAAGTGGAGACCAAATCCATGATCTGAGCCAGGGTTTCTGCTGGGTCTGCTCTCTCTGGGTCACTGAAAGAGACCAGAAAGGAAAAATGTTTGATGTTTTAGGAACAGAGTAAACATAAAGTCTTTCTGTAGTATCTCATTTCCTGCACTTAATCATGGTTTGGTTGGGCTTTTTCTTTTTTTTTTTCCTTTTTTTTTTTTTTTTTAAACTTCCGTATAAAAGTTTCCTAGAAGAGTTTCTGACCCCTGCCGTGGGATTCTGCTAGAAGAGTCCTTGGTACCAGTTCAGTGTCTTTTTCTTGCTGTTTCTGTAAGAGATTAGTCAAAACAGGATAGAAAGATGAATGGAATTGTGTGCAATTGGGGTGCATGTTATATCCTACTCCTTCCTGTTGATCTGTAAGCTGTTCCATTGGCTTTCTTTCTGTTTCCTGCTGCTTTCTTGCTTCGTTATTGAAGGGAGGATTCAGACCTATACAGGTAATTTTAACTCCTGGTTCTGCATGGCATAAGTGTCTCTCTCACTCGTATCATTACTCCGTTAGCGAATGCGGTAATGTCTGATGCATATCTTACCGACTGAGTTACAAGATTGCAAAGACTCCGGAGCGAGGTTTTCCGGTGCCATGAATGCTCCATACCGTGGATGCTGATGCCTTTCCCAACGCGTAAGGGTTGAGAACGGAGCGTGTCCCAGTGGCTTGCTTGGTTTCCTGGACCCGGTCCATCTGCGTGGGGCATCACTTCATGCGAACGTGGTAGAAGAGTTTGGTGCCACCCCGGAGGAGGTTGCCACCTTTCTGAAAACGGAGGGCGAGACAAGTCACCCGGCTCCGTTTGCGTAAAGGATAGCCACGAGGCGCCTCTTTGTAAAAACGTGGCTTTTTAGCTGTTCTGGAGGTATATTGGAACAGTTGCCTTCATCTTTTATTTCCCTTGCATATTTAAGAAGGTGGCTTTCTTGGCAGTCATCCCACCTTATTAAAAAAAATATATTTGTCAAAAATCATTTTTCTAACACTCACTCTGAAAGTTGAGCTGTATAACTCAGTAGATGCAAACTCATAAATATCGGAGCTTAAAGTTTCTTACCTTTTTCTGCTGTGTAAAGTAGAAGGCTATAGCCTGATCATGCTGTTTCCAGATAAATAGAAACTGTCCTGCAGTTTTCTGAATGCGTGGCAACCCTTTGGCAGTAGTAGTATAATATTGTAACGATATTCCAAATTTTTTTCCCCAGAAGGTCTGACCGGTTCTTTGTTTTCTCTCCTCTCTCTTTCCTCTCTCCCTTCCTTGCCCTAGTTTTTTCAGAGGCCTCAGATACAGCCTCCGAGAGCGACCATCCAGAACAGCAGCCCTTCCATCCGTCCCGGTGCGCAAACGCCGACTGCGGTCTATCAAACCAACCAACACATCATGATGGTTAATCATCTGCCAATGCCCTACCCGATGCCTCAGGGCCCCCAGTACTGTATACCGCAGGTAAAAATACGCTCTCCAGGCACCCGAGGAACTGCAAAGTGATGTTCTCTCCATCTGGATTTTCGCAAGGCTTGCCGCAGAGCTGGGGAGTGGGGTGGGGTGTGAAATTAGGCTGGTAGCTGCATATTTAGCCACGCTTTTTTTCCGTATGAAGTATTTGTTCTTCTCTGCGTGGAGGCAGGAAGAATAAATTGCCTTTCTAGTTTTTGAGGTCCTCCTCAAAACCAGTGTGAGACTAAGCTCTTGGGAAACGTTTAGGGCTATAAATGTATCTAAATTGACTTAATAGCTCTACAATTACTCTAAAACCTGGGGCCTTATAAAAACTCAATACTACTGAAATCTGGGGAGTGACTGTTTTCTACTTCAGCTCTGGTGTCCTCGCTGCCTTGTCTTTAGGTGGCGTAGCCTGCCCCTCTTTCGTGGTCACGTTTCTGAATCTCTGATTAATCCGTTTGATACTCAGACCCTTACTGATCTGGGGGGCTCCATTACAGTTTCTGTATGTCACAGCCTGAAGTTGCCCAACCCTTTGTAACCTGTTGGTTGGGGTTGTTTTCCCTCCTAGTATCGTCACAGTGGTCCTCCGTATGTCGGGCCCCCACAGCAGTATCCTGTTCAGCCGCCGGGACCAGGGCCCTTTTATCCAGGACCGGGTCCTGGAGAATTCCCCAATGCCTACGGTAAGTTCGACTTGGAGATTTCTTCAAAAGTATTTTCTGGGTGTGTTTTTCTGTTGTCAAGCTGCAGATTTATAATAGCGAAATGGATTAGCATTTGTTTGAACTTCAAATAGCTGCTCGGTTTGGTTGTGTCACAGCCCTTGTTACTCACTCCTGAAAAATTCACAATAACAGCGTATTGTTTGTATGAGCGCTTGAGGAAAGGCTGCAACTCGCAGAACTACCCATAATCACATGTGAACAAGAATAGTGGCTATTTGTTATTCCCTGCTCGATCATTATTATTTATTAAGGTATTGTGAATACATCTGGCAGCCCTGTTCCCATTGAGCCGTGCCCTGAATGTGCTCACAGCGATACAGCAGTGAACACTTCTGATCCCTGCCTTCCTTGTTCGGCATTTAGGGAGGGGAAGAGAACAAGCCATGCGGTTTCATTTGCCGGTCTCATGCTGCAAAGATCAAGTCAGTCCAGTCAAAGAGCTTGTGACCCGTGCGCAGGGGGAAATTGGCCCTTTAACGGGCAACTCCCGCTCTTGCCTCTTCTCAAGCGAAAGGGTTGGGACATTGCCCAACATCATTGTGTGTGCAGTGGTTGTTTGGCACACAATATGCAGTATATTTGATTGAATCCTCCAAGTATTGAGCTTCGAAACTGCATCTAAAAATTCCGAGGCTGCATGTCCAGCGCTGGGCATCCCTCCCGTCGGCAGCTCACCAGTCCTCAACTCCTCTGACACCCCACAACTGCCTCTCCTTTGCGTCCAACTTTGCAGACCCCATGTCCTTCAACGTCCCATGTCCTTCAACGTCCCATGTCGCCTCTTCTCTTGGCAATCATCTTTTACAGAAACGTAATTAAGTCCTTTCTTAATCATTTCCGGTGTGTTGCCATATATCATACTTACAGCACAGTCCCTGCTAAGGTTTTCTGGGCGATCTGTATTTTGATATTTCAAACAAATCAGCTCCTGCAAGCTGTATTTGAATGAGTTGCAGAATCTTGCAATCACATATATCTCTACTTTTTTTTTTTTTAATTTGCCTTCCCTTGCTCATTTATAGGAGCATTTGAAAAATCCACCGGGATGATTCTCATCGTCACCCTGTTGCATGGGATTTATTTTTTAAAGGGTTTTCACCACTCGCTATCAAATTTGAGGCATTTTGTTCAGTCTGATTGCTACCTGCCCACACGCCTTCTGGAATCTGGTGGGGGCAGAGATACTATCAACTTCCCATGCAGCTTTAGCTATTGGTATTTCGGAGCCTTCGAAGTGAATGATCACCTTCCAGGCTGAACAATGACAACCCTGCACTGCTGGCAGAGTTACGTGTTTGCTCTTCACAAACACAGATTCCTTTTAAAGGGGAGAAAAGCCCCAGTTGCTTCCCTATTTATTGTCTTAAAAGGTCTGCACTCTTCTCTCCCCCCCCCCCCGCCCCCGTTTTTTTTTTAATGTGTTTGGTGCATATAGAGCTAGTGGGACTACTTTGAAAGGCAGTAAACCTGGTTATGGAACTTTTGAATAAAAGGAGAGCGAGCAATTATAAGGCAGCTAGCTCCTGTTTGCTTATCCTAGAAAAAACAAAGAGAAGAAATACTGCAATGGCTCTTAAATCTGATCCACTAAATGAGGAAACGACCCAGTATTCCTCATTTTTTCTGTTGTTACAGGTCTGCTTTCTTACTTTCTATTTGCTTAGTGCCGTTTGGTGGTTTTCACTTCTGTAATTTGGAAAAGGTTCCCTCCCAGTTCCTTTCCACTCCTGGAAGCGCCTGGTTTCTTGCACAGAGGCTTGCAATCTTTCGGTCCCGGCTTGTTTTTATGTTGCTGTGTCTGCAGAGCATCAGTGGGTGAAGCCGGAGCCCTCCATCACATGGAGTGTTTTCCAGGCACAGGAGGTTTAGCCAAGGAAGAGGGATTGCGGATTTGCCTGTGCTCGTCCTTTTTTCCCTCCTATTGCTCTTTATATAGGGCTGGAAAATGTTCAGTCTGGAGCCAGCGCTGCTCGTGGCATCGGGAGACAAGTAAATGTACAATGGAGGCGTGAATAATGCTGTCCACAGTGGCCTTTCCCTTAAACCTCAGGACTGCATAGCCAGCGTGGATGCTGGGCATCAAAGTTATGGCAGCTTGGCAGGCCGTAAAGGGGGCGATAAGGGAAAATACTGCAGAAGACAAAACTTGTGAAGATGGACGGTGCTTTTGTTGTTTTTTTTAACTGTCTCAGTTTTGCAATTTCTCATTCTCTTTTATATCGGCGAGTTTCCGTGCTACATTGGGAAAGACCTTGAAATGATGAACGGAAAGGAGGGAGAATAAAACTTGGGTGCCGCTGAGCTGGAAAGGATCAAAAGGCAGAGTGCAGAGCAAAGAGCATCGCACTGAAAAACCCGCTTGGCTTCTTGCCACAGAAGCTACATTTCTTCCCACAAGTTACTCTTGCTTTTTGGGATTTGCTTTTTTAGAAGTATTTTTCATAAAGGAAGCGTCCTTCCTTGAGTGCCGCTGTGGCTGTCTCTGTGGCAGGGATCACGTTACGGGCTATCTGACCAGATCTGGTTTCTAGGAAACTAGAAATCAAGATAATTAACACTTTTCAGGGCTCCCAGGCGCACTCCTGTCCGCTCACATTCTCCAAACTCATGTTCAACACTGGGCCAGCTTGGCCAAAGCGTTAGAAGAGTTTGAGGCTGCACCAGTGCTTTTAAGGAGAGAAGCAAAAGGGTTCGGGCTTCCCAAGCCATGGGGACACTGATGGAGACTTCTGTGCCCTGAGGGCAGATCTGAAGTCACACTGCCCACCACGAAGTTCAAAACGAGAAGTTTATTGAGTCATTTTGGCCACCCTAATTGTAGCATCTGAGAGCAGAGTAGGGTGAGCTGAACTTTCGACGGCTTGATGCCGGTGCCATGCGATGCTCTCTGCTTCCAGCTACTGGAAAAAGTTCTTTTTCAGCCCAGAAATGTTCTTGTTCTGAGCGTGCAGCCGGTGAGCTTGCTCCGGGCTTTCGCTTTCCAGCTCCCAGTTTGAGGAATGCGTCCTTTGAAGTTGCGAATCAGATTGCACCGGGCTGGTTTTTTGTTTGCTTTCTTGGATTTCACCGTTTGCTTGAGTAATAACCTCCCGCTTTGGTTACAGACCCACAGTGTGGGTTTTCATTTCCATTTAGAGGTAAGTTCAGTTGAAGAAGAAATCGGATTGCTTCAGGTGCAAGTACAAGCAGGCAGTCCGTCCAGCATCCATGCTTAGAAGGAAAAAACCCAGCACAGTCTTTCACGTTCCCCTGATACGCGCTCCACAGGCAGAAGACAGCTCTGCTGTGCCACCTTGATTTGTCTGGCACGTCTTTCGAGCACTCGGTCATTTTGAGCGAGTCTTATTCCATAAAGAAAAAACGTAATGAAACTATATTGGATATTATGAACGTAATCAACACCGCGGTGTAATTTTGCAGTAATAACCGCGGTTGCGCTTTTTTGTGTTGCAGCACGAGAAGAATATTGCTTGTAATTAAATTTTCTGGCCATGCTTCAAAATAGGTTGCAGTTGACCTTGCAAATCCTTTGTAATGGTTTGACTGAATTTCTCTACAAAGGCAAAAAAGAAAAAACCAAAACCCAACCCAAGAACAAACCCACCTGTTTGTCAGCCAGAGGAGTCCGAGTGCAGACCACTTTTCTCTTCATGTCTCCAAGATTTCAACAGCCTCTCAGAAATGGGTGCACGTAATCGGGGGGGGGGGGGGGGGGTTCTGTTCATAGAGGGGAAAAAGAAAAAATGAAGTAATGACTTAATCGCTCGTCTTGGTGGAGTAGCAACTTCTGGAGTAGCATCTTCTGGTTTAGTGGAAGTGGGGAAGAACAAAACACAGCCCAGTGACCAGCCAGATGCTAGAAGTTCTGGTTTTTGAAGGGAGGGAGGAGGTGGCCAGTTTTACCTCTGGAGCTTGGTTTTGTTTCATTAAGAGATGAACTGAATGTTTCCCTCCTGTCTCTGTCTCGTTGTCCTTTCCCAGGAACACCTTTCTACCCAAGTCAGCCGGTGTATCAGTCAGCACCCATCATAGTGCCTACGCAGCAGCAGCAGCCTCCGCCAGCGAAAAGAGAGAAAAAAACGGTAAGTGATCATCATTGACCGAGACATCCTCCCCGAGAATTGCCCTGCCTGTAAGGCTGAAGGAAATTAATAACCATCGTAAGCTTAAAACTGAGCTTTATCTTCACAGAGGAGCTAAATCTTACCTTTCACGCCTAAGTGTAATTAAACGTTGCACAATGCTGCAGTGGTGTTTTATCTTCAGTCTTCTATTTCTGCTCCGAGTTTGTGACATCTCAGCCAGTCAAAAAGGAAAATCTTTTTACGGGTTTTGTAATGAACATAAGTGAAAGCAGCGTCATCTCCCCAAGCCCGGGATCCTCAGCTGCCTGCGCTGCTGCTTGGAGTTTTATCAAAGAGCCAGGTGGGAATGGACGAACTCGAATCAGCTTGGGAGAATATTGGGAATTGGTTCAAATTGGCGAAAAAGAAATTGTTGAATATTATGTC
This sequence comes from Pluvialis apricaria, assembly GCA_017639485.1. Classification (NCBI taxonomy): domain Eukaryota; kingdom Metazoa; phylum Chordata; class Aves; order Charadriiformes; family Charadriidae; genus Pluvialis; species Pluvialis apricaria. The sequence goes on from CM030026.1 coordinate 2,476,224, forward strand.
TTGGAAAAGGTAGAAAAACAGTAAGTTTTGGACGTACTCGTAGGCTTGAAAGAACCTGAACACACAACATTATGAAAGCCGGTAGAGGTTTGGAGACCATGTTTCCTCTCTCCCTAATTCATTGGTGAGGATTTGAGAGAGATGGATTAATAGAATTGAAACGCGTTTGCGGGTGTATGATGGTGGGGAATAGTAAAGGCACACCAGGTGAATGTAACATTGAAACAGAGAAAGTTAGGGGTGGACTTTGAACTTGTGGATGAATCATTTCTAAACTATTGAAAATGAAACCACTTTCCATCACTGTGTGCATTAGAGCGGTTTGAAAACATTAAAAGAACTGCTTCCTGGGGAAAAAAAAAAAAACGGGACTTGTACATGGCTCCAAATGCAGAATATTTGCGTCTTTTGATTTTTGAAGATGATCCGAGACAACACTTGATTTGGGAAACTGGAATAGCTGAACAATGTGTTGTCTGGGCTTGCCAGGAAGGCCTTTTTTTGTAGCTGCTGTTGGCAAAGGGTGATGCAACTCTTTTGCCACATCTTCTCCAGCCTCTTCAGCCCAGAGGAGTTTCTTCAGCATCCAGACCCCAACACGGCCCGGTCGTTGGTGCTGTTGAAAATGCAAAAGTGTTCAGAAACGCACAACTGTGGTTAAGAGAGTTTCATGCCAATGAAGCGAAGCTCTTTGCAGCAGAAAAGCAAAGGGTTTTTTAAATGCCTGAGATGGCTTTCTCTGGATGTACTGTTGCGATTTGCTAATTCACGTTGCAACTGAAGAAATGAGAGAAAGAAAAATTAAATGCGTATATGTACACACACCGGCATGCACCATTAGTTGAGTATTCAAGTACGACAAACTTTCAGGCCGGGAAAGCTTGTTTTAATGCCATTGACTACTTGTCAGGAGGAGGAGAGGGTAGGAATTTGTGCCAACTCTTAAGTCCTTGTTGCTGTGGTTGATTAAATGTTTTAGCAGAAAACCCCCATCAAAAATGAGAAGACCACATTTTGCCAACATCCTGAGTACGGTGTGTATATTTGTTTGTCTTCATAACCTGAAGAGTCAAGAAGACGTCACATGATACTGAAGTTGATAAATCACAAAACCCTCTGCAGCGTAGCAACTTTCTGTGTTCTGATGGAAAAAAAGCACGGCGGTTTCCAGTGGGACCCCTGCCCTCGGAAGGATTATGTCTCTGGGTTTGCTTGTGTTCAGCCAAGAGTTTTTGGGAAGGTGGACAGACAAATGGTCTTCAGGTTTATGAAAATCTTCAATTCTTATATTGAAGATTAAAAACTCTGTTTCAAATCAACCCAGACAGCTTGAGTGTTGCCCACATTCGGTAACACAGAGTGGCTCAAGTTGAGTATTCAAATGCGTGTGTTCTGGAGTGATTTACTTTGAGGGGCTGTGAAGAGACTCAAAGACCATACTTGTTTCCTAAATGTTGATGAGTTTCACAGGACCTTAGGTGGTTGTTCTTGAGCTTTCCCTTTCCTCTGCTCAGTACTTTTTGTCTGATTTGCTCTGTTGTGTTGGTATGACTTTCCTTGATGTGGGAGGGAAAAACACAAAGAGCTGATTTGCTTTCCCTGTTTACCAGCACCTGGGTTGGCACAATCACTGAATTTCATATCAGGGAAAAACATGGCTTTTTTTTTTTTTTTTTGTTCTTGCACTTTCCACCAACTTGCGACCTTAGTTCTGGAGCTAAACTGTCTGCTAAATTTCCCAAGTTGCAGTAAACTTATTTTCCAGAAGTAGAGACCATATTCCGAATTACAGGGCCATGCACAGACCTGACTGGTGTGGTTGATGAACGTTTTGATTAAATTAGATTTTGAGATTAAGGGGTGACATACCATATATTTCAAGTTACCGAAACAAACCACGTTCCAGTGTTCCTGCAGAGCATCACCTCAACGTAGAGCATCTCCTGCCGAGTGTAATGGAATTGTGTCCTGTCCGTGCTCCCACCTCCATAAACCCCGAGGACAGCATCTAATGGGGAGACTTGTTTGAAATTATTTCTTTGTTCGATACCGTAGATCCGAATCCGGGATCCAAACCAGGGAGGCAAAGATATAACAGAAGAAATAATGTCTGGAGGAGGCAGCAGGAACCCAACGCCTCCCATCGTGAGACCCACTTCCACACCTACTCCACCTCAGGTAATAACGTGGCCCTGGAGCCTTCTCCCAGTGACATCTGCTTTGCTTTGCTGTTTGTTAGAGCCGATTCCTGTATCTTCCATCCACACCACTGATCACCTCAGACACCTGGATGGTCCTAAATTGTCAATATTCTTCATGAATTATCTTTTTTTCCAAGTTTGGTCATTTTTACCAGCCTGTAGCTTGTAAAATGTGGAGCTGCAGTGCTGCTGCAAGTTCCCCGTCCCTGTTCTTGTATCAGTGGTAGCTTTTAGAGCTGGTAAAGACTTCCAGTGTTACAGGAGGAGCCAATATATTTGAGAAATGTGGTGTTTCTGTTCGTCTTGTGTACCTGAGGAAAGCCTGTGTCATGCATGAGATAGATGATAGATCTTCAGTTGCATCACTGTCCATACTAATGTCTTTCTGCTTTAGTAGTGTTGTTTTAGAGTAACCAGGGTGACTGTAGCTCAGAAATTGTATCACAGAACTGGGATAAATCTCTCACAGACTTGGTCTCTGTGTGTTCAACCTTAAAAATGCATTTTCCTCATGTAGGAAAAAGCATAAATATCCCAAGCTGATGTTTTCCATAGCTCGTAAATCTCTTCTTGTCACTTCACCCCATCTAAGTCTCGGTATCCTGCTTCACCTGAGAAGTCCACGTGTAATGCCTGGAAATTAAACTCATTGGAAATCCAGGTCTGTTCTAGTCCTTTTTTGACCCAGGGCCAAAGAGCGCTCGCAGACCAGCAGTCCTGACGTGAACGTAAGTCCACCGTGATGTGAACCGCTGGGGCTGGGAGTGGCTGCGTTGTCTAATTAGAAGATGGTTTCTCTCTTCTGACCGCGCTTCCCCACCTGCAGCAGGAGAGGCGATGCCTCCTTCGTCTCCCCATGGCATCAGAGATGGAGAGGAAGCGCATGGCAGCTGCTGTCCTCTTCCCAGCTGCCAGTTTGCTGTAGCTACCAGTTGCTTTGTACATCATCTTAGTTCTCCCTCTCTCATGGGAGAGATGGTGCTAAGCCGCAGGCTGCTAAACTTAAAAGTTTTGGAACAACTGGAGAAGAAACTCTATGGTTTGGCACAAGCCGTGTTTTATTGGAAGTTGTTGCCCACTGCTTGGGGGCCTAATTAGAAGACATGAAGGTTCTCCAAGTGATGGGTGGGCTTTAGGTCAGAGCCTGGCTGAGGTTGGGGTGCAATTTCTTCTTCGTCCAAGTTCTTCTGTTTAATGTTACCAGTTTTTGTGAGCTATTAGGTGAAACGACCTTTTCTGAGCTGAAACCCTACTTTCCCCTCTGCATCTGGATAGTTTTTCTGCTGACCATCCTGTGCTGAGGCGAAAGCACAAACTTGCCTTGGGGACACCCCTTGCACTGGAGCAGGAGCTTGAGGTTACAGCTGGGCCGGTAAAAGTGGAACTGGGATCCCTGAGGGGAAATAAGAGCCTGGCCTGCAGATCTCCCCTCCGGTGAGACCAACGGTATTGTTACGGCTTTTGGCCATTCCGCTGATTCAATCAAATCCTCTTGTCCTGTAAAGGCATCACCGTTTGCTTTGGTCACCTGCTTCCTCCTCCTGGTCTCCGTTGTGGACAAGCAGCAGCAAGGCACCATGCTCGAGCAGTTCCCGTCTAGCTGTGTTCTGACACAGAGGTCTGCAATACTTCATAGAATCACAGAATGGTTTGGGTTGGAAGAGACCTTGAAGACCATCTCGTTCCAACCCCCCTGCCCTGGGCAGGGACACCTCCCACCAGCCCAGGGTGCTCCCAGCCCCGTCCAACCCGGCCTTGGACACCTTCAGGGATGGGGCAGCCACAGCTTCTCGGGGCAACCTGGGCCAGGGGCTCACCACCCTCACAGGGAAACACTTCTTCCTAATATGTAATCCAAATCTCCCCTCTTCCAGTTTGAAGCCATTCCCCCTCATCCTGTCACTCCATGCCCTTGGAAAAAGTCCCTCTCCAGCCTTCTTGTAGGCCCCCTTCAGATACTGGCGGAGCCTTCTCTTCTCCAGGCTGAACACCCCCCCCTCTCCCAGCCTGTCCTCCCAGTAGAGGGGCTCAGCCCTCGCAGCATCTCCAGGGTCTCCTCTGGCCCCACTCCAACAGCTCCGTGTCCTTCTGATATTGAGGGCTCCAATACTTGACTGGAAAAAACTGTATTTTCTGCCAGAGAGCGGTCTGATTTGCAACTACAGCTGGACAGGGAGAGAGCCGAGAGGTGGCTCCGTATAGAATCAATTAAACTCTCCAAGCCTTTTCCATAAGGGGAGATACTAGCGACGTAAAATGTTGGAGTGCTGGTGAGATCTTCTTCCCATGACTTCATGCTAAAGACTCCCTGTTAGAAGTGGGGAAGAGTTGAAAACTGCCGGGGTTTCAGCTTGTGTTCGGGCATGGTGCAGCTCATCCAGGCACTTACCGGATCATATTTGCATTCTGAAATCTATTTTGAGATACTACAATTAAGTCAAACAAGACGAAATAAATGTTTTTCAAGAGGAGGTTAATAAGCATGAATTTTTATCAGCTGCGATTTATATGCAGAGCACAGCAGTGATGTCCAATCATCTGCTCTAAGGTATGCAAATACCTCATTGTTTAATATCCAGGCTTCGTTTTGATTAGGTACTTGGAACCACTTTTGTTAATCACAGAAGAGCTCTGAAATAGAGCGCACCAGAAAAAGTTCATTAGTGTAACATAACTGAAAATTGAAGCCCACTTAAGCCAGGAAATTCAAAGTTATTGTCCCAACAGCATCTCCAATTCATTTCTTCGGAGCAAGCCTGGTATCTCGGATGAAATTCGGTGATGCCTTAATAACTATGCTCAGTGGTTGGATTCCGGTAGTGGTGGATGTTACAATTTTGAAATCAGTAAACTTTAAATCTTCAGCCATAGCTTTGAGTGAAACATGCTAGGGCTCTTTTGGGTTCCTTTTCCCCAGCTGATAAACGCTGTGAAGAGTCAGGGTGAGCTTCCTGTGAAAGTACCTGCCCGTTGCAACGCTCACGGTGTGGGGCAGCTCCTGGAGCAGGTGCCAGGAGCATTGTTGCTGTTGCCTTGTTCCACCACCCCTTCGACCCAAACCCTCCACATCAGGGATTTTGATGAGATTTCATCTGGTTGAACACTCAAAAGGTGAACATGCAAACTCCGGCCTTGACGAAGCATCATCTAATCAAAGTGTCTCCCAGTCCAATGATATTTTAGAAGTACGTTAAATTCTAGTAACGCTTTTTTCATATTGACGGCCAGTGTTGGATTCTGTAATCTCATTATTTAAACGACACAAGCACAGAGGGAGAAACTGGCTCAAGAAATGCGTAGAAGCCACAGCTGTAGACCAGTCCCGGTCTCAAATTCTACATTTGAAAAAGAAACTATTTTATAATAATAGGTTTCAAATTCTTCTTTTTTTTTCTCATTAGATTTGGATTATTTTTTTTAACTGACTCAAAGAAAACCCAAAACTCTGATAACACAAGCCCGAAGCACCCTCTTCTCTCAGTCATAGAATCACAGAATGGTTTAGGTTGGAAGGGACCTTGAAGATCATCGAGTTCCACCCCCCTGCCCTGGGCAGGGCCACCTCCCCCCAGCCCAGGGTGCTCCCAGCCCCGTCCAACCCGGCCTTGGACACCTCCAGGGATGGGGCAGCCACAGCTTCTCGGGGCAGCCTGCGCCAGGGGCTCACCGCCCTCACAGTCAACAATTTCTTCCTCATATCTCATCTAAATCTCCCCTCTTCCAGTTTGAAGCCTTTCCCCCTCGTTCTATCATGACATGCCCTTGTAAAAAGTTGATTAAGTGTTTATCATCAAAAAAATACTGGACTTGTCCAAAAGATGGGCATTGCTGCCAAGACTCCAGCCGGGTGGTTTTAGCCGTTTCCGTGCTTTTCGTATCTCCTGCTTCGTAGTCGGCATTGCTGACCAAAAACTGCTTTGAGTGCACTCTTCCCAGCACCACCACAGCGGTGGCTTGATTGCTAAAATGCAGTAAGGGGAGATGTTATTTATACGTTTCTAGCAGGACACTATTTTCCACACTGTGTTTTTTGCTGGGAAGATAAAAAAAAACCCAGGACCGCGTACTGAACCTGGCTACAGTGTTTGCTCGGCATGTAGAAGATCACCTTTTAAAGAGGAAGAGGTGCTCTTATTTTCCTGGCAAACCTCTGCCAAGTGTGGATGAGTTGGTCGCAGTTTGCGTTTGCTCGCTCTGCGGGCCGTGGTAGGGTAGAATAACACAGAGTAACTCTTTGAACGTCATAAATCACGAGAGCGATTTTGAGTGGTTTTTTTTTTTTTTTTTCCCTCGAAAGTCTCTAAATGCTCCATTTGGAAGCTGAGAACCTGTAAGGGTCAGTACTTAAGTACCGTTTATGTTGCTCTGCAATATCGTTCCCACGAAATAAATGAGTTTTCCAAATTTCTTAAGAAAACAAGTTAAGTGACCCAAGAAGTTCCTAGGCTTACAGGTTTCTTGTCTGCCAGTCTCATTTGGTTCCTGTGATTCTTATCACGTTCTCCTTTTTCCCCACTGCTTTCGTCCAGAAATTTTTCATAAAATGAAACTAATGATCCGCTGAGGGTGAGGGGAAAGCGTTCTCGAAACCTGCTCATTCCTCAAACTGTGTTTTCTTTGGCTCCCGTCAGCCTTGGCAGGAGGCAGGGCGGCCGTTCTTCATCCGTAGTCCAGCCGATCTCACCGGGCTCGTTCCTGGAAGAGGAGCGATCCCAAATAAAATTTCAACCTTTCACCCCACTGACTTAGGTCGGTATTTTTATTTTTCCAGATGTGCCTTTTTACAGTCCTCCTTTACCTCTCCATTGCCTGAAATGGTGAAAAATAGCGTATTGAAGATAATTCGCTCTCTGTTCTGCACTCTTGAGATGCAATAGCTGGAAAAGCTGGGAATGGGAGGGGAAAAGAGAGTCCCAGGAAGAGGAATAAGTTACCAGAGAGTTTCTTTTTTTTAGGGAAATAAGTTTTGTGGGGATTTCTGATAGTCTGTACGCAAGAGGGAATTAGATACACGTGCCATGGGCATTCTGCTTTATTTTGATTGCTTAAAAATCCCTTTTCCTGTAGATCTTCTGAGAAGTTAGCATGGGTGTATGGCCGATGAGAACAGACACCAACAAAGAGCCGTGTGGCTTTCCACTTTAGATTATTAGATTTAAATTTAGCCCCATTTTCTTCTTTGCACGGTCCCTGGTGCGTGTTTAAGGGGATTTTGGAAATGTGAGTAGCTGAGGTGCCCCGTCTGTGTTCACTCTGCCGTACACAAGTGCTTCACCTGTACGTTTGAGTGACTTTGATGTAGTCTTACGCAAGTTCTTCCTTAAATTCAGAGGTAAAATACAAGGGATTTTTTTTTTGTCTTTATCGGACCTTCATGACCACAAGTGAAATGTCTGTCCCGTTAATGGTGGGGACATAATTCCAGTCTGTGATCTCTGCACCAGGCCGTGGCTTTTGCAGTCTTGTGGCTCCGCTGGTGGATGGAGTTTTGGTTTTACATGTAGCCAGTGTCAGGCGCGCTCCGCGCTGGTGGGGAACCAGCTCCTCCCGCTCGCCTTTAGGCTGATGCACGGTGCGGTTTATTCTCGTGTTACCCAGCGAGTACCATCCGTAAGGCTGTTTGCAGAAGGCATTGCATGGTTTTTTTCATACGACCACACAGGTATAACCAATCCAGATTATCTGCCTACTATGATAACTAATATTATTATGATATATATATCTCCATATATATGATATATATACCCATACATGTATTTTATGATACATATATACACTGTCGTATGTATTACATCATAATATATCATACATACACACATATTTATACATAAACATATATAAATATATTTATTTATATGGAGATATCTATATATAAATGTATATAAATATATATTTATATATAAAAATATATATCTATATAGAGGGATGTCTATCTCTATAGAAATAAATATCTAAACAATTAAATAAATCTATATATAAATGTCAAAGGTGTTTGAATTAACTGATCAGTTGAGAAAGGAGTCGAGTCCAGAAAGCGAACTTACATCACAGAGAGGTCCGGGGGTCTTTCTGGTGCGTATCTGACTTTTTGCAGACTACACAGAGAAGCATTTCTGCTGCTTTTGGAAGAAGCATTTGGAGAATGAAGTGTGTTAATAACTGTGCTGTACTGTCTCTTTCTTGCTGTTGTTAACAGTAATTGTCTCTTTTTCCCCTTTTCCTGCTGCCTTTTCCTCCCTCCCTTTCCCGTGTACCTTTTGAATTTATTCGACCGGTCTGTGTATCTTTTCTCTTTATTTTCCCTGCCTTTTTGTTCTTCTCTTCTTATCCCGCCCTGTTCTCCCCTCCCTGCTTCCTTGCTTGTGCTCCACGTTGCTAGTTTTTGTGTTCGCACGCTCATTATCACCCTTTTTTGTACTTCAAATCCCAGCAGCTGTCCAGCCAGGTCCCCGAGCACAGCCCTGTGGTTTACGGGACTGTGGAGAACACCCACCTCGCTGCCAGCGCCCCCGTCACTGCGACCAGCAACCCGAAGCAAGGTTTGTTGATGGATATTTCCTTCCTGATTATTTTTAGTCTTTTTTTTTTTTTTTTCTCCCCGTGTCCTTTCTTGGTTTAGTTTGAATATTTTTGGCACGGAGACGAGCAGTCAGCAGAAACAGGAGGGGAGGGACTTCTTTTCCTCCAGTGGAACATTTTAACAATGTGTTGCTAAGGGAATTAATTCAAATTTGCCAACGTGAAACTGCTTTAAAATAATTGTATTCAAGCTTATATGTCCTAAAAGTTGTTTCGGAGCACCTAGAAGCATGAACGTCCTCTCACCCACGTGCCATTCTTCAGAAACAAGTGTGTTGTCAGTAAAATGCTGTGTATCATTTGGACAATTAGCCGCAGCGATTGCGTTTAACCAGAGCATCCCGTGGCTCCTCCAGAGCTGCTCGTGGCTCCTGTCCTACGGGACACGGGAGATTTTTAATTAGAAAAAAAACCCCAACACGTTAGCGTGCAAAGTGTCTCATAACAAATATTGCTGACTTCAGTCAAAAAGACACGGATGGAAAAAGTTTCTTGAAGTTGATTATGTTTCCTTGTCAGATCTAAGAATAGACATTTGAAGGGAGATAGATTGTTTTAAAGTGTTTAAAGAAAGGGTGTCCCAGGAGGGAGGATGGAATGTGCCAAGTCTCTTCCCACACTGAAATCCTGTAGCCACCTAAAAGCCATTAAAAAGCTGTAGTTATTAATGTGTATAGTGCCGTGGTGCTAACGGACGTGGTGTCCGAATACAGAGCCGACACCGCTCTTTGCTTCCCGGTTATTTGCCGTGTTGCAGCGTTTGAGGTTTCTGCTGAGAGCGATGTGTACATGAAAGTCGAGAAGTGCCGTCTCTTACTCGGGAGCATTGCCTGTAAACATTGAGCCTGCCGAGGTGGTTTTTTTTCAGAGTATTTGCTGGAAAAAAAAACAACACCTAAGCCCCAGAGAAGCACAGCTCTAGAAAAGAGAAAAAGAAGCTGCCTCTGATGCTTCAGATGTCACAGATCCAAATAGCAGCACGGTCGCTGTTTGGAAGTAAAGGGAGGTATCTCTGAGGCTAGTTTGCATCAGACTCTTAAAATTTACTGAGAATATTGCTCTTCTACAGTGTAGACTTCAGGGTTTTCCCCTCAGTGAAAACTGTTCCACAAATGCACCTGTAGACCGCTGCAGTGTCTGAAATGGTTGAAAAGGGACCTTTTGGCCATCGTCTGATCCTGTTTCCCACCTGAAGCGAGACTTTGTCTCGATCTTTGTGCAAAACTTAGCTGTCTCTGTCACCTGAAAAAGTTGTGGGTAGGTTTAACGTGCACCAGATCGACTGATCGTGCTGGCCGAGCGTAGCTCACAGGCTCGCTGCCGCTCAGCTCTGGCGCAGCCGCTCTTCCCGGTCCGGGTCCGTGTCCCCTTTCTGCCGACGTGCCCCAGTCCCGCTCGCTGCCAGGGACGCGCTCTGAGCACGCCGAGGTGCGTGGTGGCACTGGGACCCCAACAACTGGTAACCGCGATGCAGACACCAAAATGCATCCGCCCTTTCGAGCAGATTAATGCTGAACCATAAAATCCAGTGCTTCACATCACAGTATTTCAGCCCTGGGTGTGAAAACTTGTATTTCCAGGACAATCGAGTCTTCTCCCTCTTCCCTCTCTCTTTAACTTAATCCCTTCATAGGCAACTGTAAGGAAACTGGAAGTGGTCTTTATTTGGTTAATTACACAGGCCTGACCGCGCTGGTTTAAATATAAATCAGGGCTTGAACTGAGATTTAACACTGATGAGCTTTCTTGTGTTTAGCTCCGTTCCATCCCAGAAAGATTCAAACGTTTGTTCCAGTCCACAAATCGCTAAAGAGCACATTTATGTAAGCATTGCAGAGAAAGAGCGAGCCCTGAAATAACACCATTGGCGTGCGACCGTGCCCTCGGGCCGGGGGAGAGAGCAGCGGTGGTGTCGGTCGCGGGACAGAGCGAGTTAAAGGTGAAGGGAGTTTAGACACCGTTAACATTATTTATTTAAGCCCCCCTCCAAAGTGACTCAGGGGACACATCTTTCCAGAAATACGAGCCAAGGTATCAAAATAATTTTTCACTTTGTGCCTGATGTTGTGGTTTGGGGTGGTTTTTTTTTTTGTTCCAAAATAAAAGCGGTCATAGATAGGGTTGCACAGCTTGCTTAAGCAAGCGTTTATTAAAACCAGTATTATTGCTTCCCCTGAGAGCCCTTCGCCACGCTCAGCCCGTGGATCGGATTCTCCCTCGTCCCCTTCACCTCTCGCGCTCATTTGCATCAGTAGAAATTTGGTATAAAGATATCATTCTAATTTAGTGATGCTGAGCGATCGTTTTGCAGTTATTTATAACTGCGCGCAGCGTTTGGCCCGTGGGCCGGGTCGCGGAGCGGGGACGCAGCGCGTGTGCTGTGGCGGCAGAGCCTCTGCTCTTTCTCGCCGCGAGTATCTGCAGTCCCTCTTTTTTTTGCATTGAAGTCGTTAGCGAGGCCAAATTCGGGATTGCGTTGCATTTCATATCCTCGTGTTTTCTTTAAAAGACAAGCGTTTGGGGCTCTTCAAGCAGCTTCTGGCTTTTCAGGCCTCAAAATTCATATATGATTTGAAGGAATATAGGAGTTGCTACTATAATACCTTGAAAAGTGGCATTTTTTAGGGGCAAGCAGTTAGCTGTCCTTCCTATAGGTGCCCCAGCGTGCGTATATCGGCCGGGCTGCAGAAGACGAGGGTATTGCTGGAGAATTCGGGTCAAGCTGATGGCAGAGCGTGCGGGAGCCTGGCTGCAGGCCAGGCGGTGCAGAAGTTGCAGTGGGGTAGAATTGTGCATGAAATCAGAGCTGTCCACGTTTACTCGGCTTGCACAGGTTCAGTGGGATGTTTGGAGTATTATTATTATTATTTTTTATTTAAAACTCTTTCCAAATCCTGCAATGTAGCAGACGCGGGGAATGTATATCACAGGTAGTGAAAAATAGATGAATGTCAGATCCTGAAGTTTGGAAAGCTTCGAGCCCCTCTGCTGACACCGTGACTCACTATCGTGTGCTCCAGAAGCTGCCTGCGAAGCCGGCGTCGGTACGGCCCCGCGAGTGTTTGCATTGGGACAAAAGATGGAAAAATGGCAGTGAGCCCAGCGATTATTTTCCGATAAACACTGCGAAGCAGAAATGAATTCCCGTAGCCAGTAAAATCTTCCCCGTCCACCGCTCCGGGGAACCTTTGCCACCGTGACCACCCAGCAGCCCAGCTCGCTCTCTGGCTTTAAGCTCTGCACGGAGGAGATGGCCAGCATCTGTCCTGCTGGGTTTGTAAAAGTATTTCCTAATGAAGAGTAATTCTGCAAGATTTGTGTTTATCTGGAGGTTTAAAAAAAATACCTATTGATGGAGCAAGCTTTCCTCCTGAACAGCCTAGCGCTTCCTGTAAACACTTTCTAAATATAACGTGAGGAATGATCTTGGCATATTTAGGAAAAGGGATCTGATTCAGTTTGGGTGAATTGCATTGATTTTTATTTTCCCTTCCCAACTGTATGTTGTTGCACGTGACTGTTTCTGTAATAGTTGGCAGGGATGGCTGTTCCTTTGCCAGGACTTTGAGATTTGTTCTCCGGGATGGTCGGTCAAGATTTACTTCTCATTAACCAAATCTGCTCATCATTCTTCTGAAATCCCTCCTCCTCAAATTACTTTTCTCCTTGAATTTTGCACACGCAGCCTGTATTGGTGGCTACATATTGGCCAAATAAGGTGTAGTTTGAAGAAAGTGCGTTTAAACCACTGGTTTTAAAATGCAGTTGTATATTTTTGCTGTGTTTTTTATCTCTTGGAATGTTTTTCTAGACACTTCAAATGCCTTTTTTTTTTTTTTTTTTTTTTTTGAGCAATCTCATTTGACTCAGGGGAGAGAATATCCAGGCAGTTGTTTATAGTGAGCTGTAAATGTCAAGAATGCTCCGTGAGTTGTCTGCAAAGGATGTTCCAGAAATCGGAGGTGACGCATTTTCTTTTCTAAACTGGTTCCCGGGTCCTTCTTCTACCACGGAGCCTTCAGAATCAAAATCAGCTGTTGGGATACTTTCTCCCATCTTTTTTTCCTCATTTGTCATCCTCATCCGAAGCCGTCTCCCTATACGCCTCATGAAGTTGATAAACTACTGCTTTGGCCGTGGTCCTCACTGTAACGCTGCTGGGGCTGCCAACGGCTGGAAGCAAAGTTCTTCATTGCTCCAGCTATTCCTAAAGACGGGACTTGGTGCTCCATGCAGTTTCGGATGCGTTCTCCTTCAAAAGCCCTTTCCCTTCAGCCTCTCTGTTGAATAAGCCCCAAATGGAAAGCCAACAGAGCCAGAACAGACCAAGCAAAGCCACACCTCTTCAGTTCTTACTGAATCGTGATGATTTGGGGTTGGTTGTAGCTTCTGATTTCCTAAGCTGAACAGGGAGGTTTGCGCCTCCAGATTTTCCAGAATTGCTTTTTGCTGTTGGGGCAGTGTCCCAAAGGAGCTCCGTGTTGCTTCAGTGCTCTGAAAGCCTCGGGGCGTGTTGCGTTGACGGAGTAGAGCAGAGCTCCCTCCTTGAGGACAGATAAAGCCGACCTCCTCGTAACGGTGATTAAGAGTCCCTGCCATCGGTAGGATTGACTTTGGGTGATACCGTCTCATCTGTCATGCAGAGTTGTAGCACAGAGGCACTTTCCTAAGCAAGGTCGTGCAGTCTACGTCTTGTCGTCAAATTGGAGGTGGGAGAGAAGGTGTAGCAGAGATCGCGTAGAGCCAAGATCCTAAAAGATCCTAAAAGATCTTGGCTCGTATTTTGTTCAAAAGAAGTGGGAATAAATGTGTGCAATGGAGTGGCAGCAGACCTTCGGGAGCTGCGGATGGTTGTGGCAAGGATGGTATTGCAAAGTCACAACATCCCTGGAGGTGTTCAAGGCCAGGCTGGACAGGCTGGAGCCACCTGGTGGGAGGTGTCCCTGCCCAGGGCAGCGGGGTTGGAACCAGAGGATTTTTAAGGTCCTTTCCAACCTAAACCATTTTATGATGCCATGATAAGTACAGGGAGTTCTCTGCACGCAGAATTTTGGAAGTTGGTTTAATACATGTGCATATTTCACCGTGCTTTCCCCACCCTGCTTGATACCTTTCGCCCGCAAACATCAAGAGGGAGCGATGCTGTTCTTTGGTGGCAGCTGTGCTTAAATCCCTTTTTGGTTTTGCTTTCTCTGGGAAAAGGTGTCTGTGCTGAAATTTAGAACAAAACCGGGGGGTTGTGTCCTTTAGACTGATGAGCGATGGAGTTAAGAGGTAACGAGTGGGAAAAGAAACTATAGGTGTGTGTCACGTGGTAGTAATGGTGTGACATATGGCATAGATAAAAGAAAAGCCCATCGTCAGTCGTGGAGTGGTTTCCCCGTTTTATAAACGGGGGGCTGTGGCAGGGAGCGCCTGTAGGTTGCCGGTGCTCTCGCCAGTGTCTCGGTTTGCCTGCGTTTTGGAACATGAGTTTGCCCAGGTCTCGGTGTTGAAACCCCGGGCTCCTTTGAGGCAGAATCCAAGTAAAGCATATTTTTGTCTTCTGTAATTTATGGAAAGAAAAATTCTCTTTTCAGCAGCAGTTTTGGGGGGAAAAAAAAAAATCCACATTTTGTAACATACTGATACGCCTTTTCTGTAAAGGACCGCCGTTTGCTGCAGAGCCTGCATTCAGAAAAATAGAAGCAGCGGTTGCGTTTTCGGGTTGGCCAGGTACGGCTGTCTGGACTTTGCCGTTAGAGGCAAAGATCAGCTTCAGGTGCCTCTGGTGTCCTCCTCGGAGCTCCGTGAATAGCGGGGCAGAACACAGGCAAGGGGGACCATGGTGGCTTAGATACAGTGAAGGAAAATGGGGTTGACTTGCTGTTTGTAACATTGGCTTTTTTTTTTTCCTTTCCCAGAAGAGAAGCCAAAACCAGATCCAGTATTAAAACCACCTTCTCCAGTCCTCAGACCAGAACCTACTGGGGAGAAAAAAGATCAAGCTGGCCAGACGACCGAGGCCACCTCAGTGGAAACACCACCAGAACTTCCTCTTGCTCCATCGCCAACCCTGGCTGCTCCTGTCGCAGTTGTTGCTGCTGCTGCTGCTGCTGTCGTCGCCGTTTCTAGTAAACCCACATTCACAGCTGACTCAGAGGAGAAATGTGAACTCGCTTCCCCAAAAGAGGAGGCAATGCCTGTATCTAGTGCCGCACCCTGCACGGACACATCAGACCCTTCGCCGGTGGAAGAGGCTGATGCCGAGGTGTGCAAGGAGCCTGGTAGTGTAGCATCTAGTGATATTCCAGTGACTGCTAGTACTAATCTAATTAATGAAATGAACGGAGTTAGTGAAAAAGTAACTGCTGCCGAGAGCGTAGTAGATGTAGCCCAGGCGGAAGTTGCGCCATTGACTGTTGAGCTGGAGACACCAGAAGCACCTCCAGCAGAAGTGGAAAGCGTGCCGCCACCTTCCAGTGCTCTTCACGCTGCTCCCTCTCCTCCTCCCACCCCACCTCCCACCCCTCCGCCTCCTTCTCCTCCCATTTCTGTTGCTGCTGCTGCTGTTACCACTACAACTCCTTCTCCACCTCCTCTTCCATCTCCTAGTGCCCTCCCTGTTGTTCAGGGAGACTTAGAAGGAGAGGAGAGCACAAGAACTACTCTTAACGAAGAGGTAAAAGATACTGAAAAGAAGGAAGAGACAGAAGCAGATGGGCAACTGGAGGAGAGCACGGAGGCTCAGAGTTTAAACTTGAGCAAGAGTCCTGTCCCAGGTAAGCGGTTGGCAGCCATGGTTGTGTGCGGTAAACTGGAGGATGAAGGAAAGGGGTCTTTGGGGTTCTTCTGCCGTCGGATGTTTCCGTTTCTATCTGCCAAAAAAAAAAATCTGATCGTGCTGCATGACCGTTATTGTGATTGCAAAATGGTAATCTTTGTTTGCAGGGACAAAAAAAAAACCCCTCATAATTGTTTGTAAAAGAGGTAGCCGCCTCGGATGCACCTCCCAGGGTTGGCTGGGTTCACGCGAGCTCCAGCGTTGTGCTTTCCCGGAGACACAGGGCAGCGCTCCGAGCGCTGTTGGTGGGGGAATCCAAAGGACACTGCTCTTGTTCTCTCCCAGGTGACCGCTTGGTTCGAGGAGCTGTTGTTCTGGATTTATCGACCTGTAATCCAGATTAACAGTCAGACCTTGAAGCCCTCTGGGTGAACCTTCTGAGCCAGTGGTTTCTGCAAACCGGTGGGGTGGGGCTTTTTCCCAACTATAAAAGTGCACCGTGGTGTTACCGTGTGGGTAAATGGAATGGACAAAACGATTTAGGCGCCGAGTGTCCCGCACCTCAGTGTGCCCAGCCTTAATTAACGGCGCCTCTGGTTTTCCTCTGCAAAAGTAACACGCAAGCGAGATTCCCCCTTCTCCTCGCTGGGCTTGGCTCTTCTCATTCCGCTATTCTTGAAATTTTCAGAAAACAAAGGGCTTTAGTTCGGGAGGCGTTAGGACTTGTTACAAATTCCTAAAAATTGAAATTTCTATACCTGCCTTTAGAATCCAAGGTGTTTCTCGGAGTGGTGTTATCCACCTTTGGTTTCAGTGTCCCATCGCATCGCTGGTTTAGCATTTAATGGATTAATATAGACCACTGTCTTTTTTTATTTGCTGTATTTTCTAGAGAAAACTGCTTTTGCTTTAGGACTTCCTGGAAAGGAAACTGTGGAAAACAAGTTAAATCAATCAATTACTTGTATTTAGCTGCCGGAGGGAGTATAATGGTGGCTATTATGCACGCCTCGCAGTGTTAGAGCATTTAAATGTGTCGCCTCTTTTACACCCTGTTTTGCAGTCTTTTCAGAGCTCTGAAGCTGAGGTTGTTTATTTAAATATATCCTTTGAAATTGGTGAAGTTTGGACAAGAAACAAAAGAAGGAACAGTAGGTTGTGATTTAGGGTTTGGGATTTTTTTTTTCAAGTAACATTTAACAAAGGGGATTTTTTTTTTTAGTTTATTCTTTCATAAGCGAGCGTTAGATGTGTAGCAGCATCAGTAGCATCTAGGGCTCCACTCTGCAATGGATTAAATTAAATGAAAAGCTGAGATTGGCCTTGTTCCATATTTGTGTAATGCTGCACTCGGTCAATATGCTGGATCTTAAATAAAATCCAATATCTAGAGAAGATCAGAAAGATCCCTTCACGCTACCAGCCACAGGGTTTTTTTTTTCCTGTTAATCTTCTTCTATTTTTATTTCACTCGGGTCGTTCCACTGCTCTGGCACTTGTTGTTCTTTCAATCCGAGCTACTTCATAACACAAATTAATTTCCTTACAAAGTAGAGAAATGGGACTCTTTCTGTAAATAAGGTTTTCCACGGCCAGGTTCCAGCTTGCAGTATTATTGCTTGCTTTGTAATGTCCTGTCATTAAAATTAAAAAAAAAAAAAAAAAAAAAAAATTACTTACAGCGTTTTGGGCTTTTAATGATGCAGAAGATTAATTTTGATGCTGTGATGTCATTAGGCTAGACAGCACACATTAGCCAATACGTTGGCTTTGGCAACAGAGAAACAAATTATTTCTCAAGTCACGTAAAAGATCTCTTGAAACTCTGATTACTATTAAAAGCTCAGTACTTCAAGGAAAGCAAAATACTCTCCAAGTCAGTTTTTTTTGTGCTTTACCCCTTCTTTAATGAAGTATAACTGCATTGCGTTTCTCTGCCAACCTTTTCTTGAGCAATAATTCTCCAGTGCTTCCTTGGAGAGGGGAAGAGAAATTGAAATAACGTAATGGGAAGGTGATTGCTAATTCAGGCGTCCGTCTGGGCTGAACGAGGAATTGCAGATCTCTGCCCTGCGCTGGAAAACACAGATGCTGAACTTCAGGAGCAGGAGAACGGGCTGTATTATTGGGTTTTTTTCTTTCTTGGACTAAAGGCCAAGAGTCTTGGTGGTTTTATGATCTCTGGAGATACAATAGAAATTGGGATAAGGGAAACTTCTCAAACACGTGCTGGTAAGCGTGAGCTCAGTGACTTTTAACAATATTTCTTCGGGGTTTTCAGCAGAAGTGTGTACTTGTTACAGAGCCATTTGGTTGGCCACAAATCATACCGCGTTATTCCCTTTAATGGTAGCTGATCTGACTGGACCGGGAGACTGCTCAGACCCAAGACCTCTAAGAATAATCTAATTTACTTACTCCCGAGTGTCCTTTTCATGGTTATAATCTGGCCTGCCTGAAAACCTGGGGGGTTCTGAATGAGACGTTAATGCCCCTCCGCCCCGACGTGGTGGGGCAGTGCTGTTGAGACTCGCAGGTGTATCCCGTATTTTGCGATGGAGGCGACAGCTCTTCAGGGATGAATGACATTATTTGCTTATTCCTCGGGCGCTTTACAGAATACACCTTCTGTCTAAGAGTCAGAGAAACAATACTTGCAGGTTTTGCTCCATCGAGCTCTGTATAGAGAGAGAAACAAGGACCTTCAGACTGCAGAGGCTTTCCCGTAAGCATCTTTATTATCCAGCAGATCTTTTTTACAGATTAAGAAAATGAATTTTCCGGGAAGAGACAAGAGCCGAGCAGAGCTGACCCTTTTGGGATCCAGGGGAACCTCTGCTTTTTCTATTCTGCTGGCACTAGGTCTCCTCCAGATTTCCAAGGTCAGAGGATGTCTACAGGAGCACCTCCGTTGTATTCTTATTTTGCAGAAATTGGAGTATGCTTGGGTTTCCTTTTTATTTTACATTCTGTTCTATCTGCTCTCGATGTCTTTAAGTCCTATTAGCCTGCACAATGAAGGTAGCAATTCCGGTGGTTCAATCTCAGTGTCTGATAGTAGCCGGTTCATCTGTAGACTGCTCATCGGCGTCGTTGGTCTTGCTATAATCCCCTATGAAATGGGGAAGGTTTGTTGGGCTTCAAAGCGTTAAACCA
This sequence comes from Pluvialis apricaria, assembly GCA_017639485.1. Taxonomy (NCBI): domain Eukaryota; kingdom Metazoa; phylum Chordata; class Aves; order Charadriiformes; family Charadriidae; genus Pluvialis; species Pluvialis apricaria. The sequence goes on from CM030026.1 coordinate 2,494,923, forward strand.
CTGAGAACTGGAGTTTTTTATCCTGCAAGCAGGATGTTGTACCTGGGTGCGTGGTTTCTTCCTGCTGACTGTGTTTCTGTTCTGAGCATTCGCCAAAACGTGGGGTTAGAGGAGACACGTTCACCCTATTGCAAGTGTGCAGGCGGCAGATCTCGTTCCCGCCTGCTCAGGAACAATTATCTTGAGGTTTTCAGGATGGGCAGAGCTGTTATCTGCAAAGGGCAAGAGCATGCAGCTTTTAAAATAATTAATTGCTACTAACTTCATTACAAGGGGAAAAAAATACAGATATTATCAAGAGAGGAACGCGGTGCTCAGCCTGCAATCCTTACTAAAAACATAGCTCCAGTTAAAAGCCATCAACGACAGGCAGTTGCTTTTGTTATTAAATTCTGGTTTTTCTCTAGTAGCTTTGCTGGCTGCGGTGAGGGACCGGCACTTCTCAGGGAACGAAACAGGAAAAATTTTGTTGTTGGAGTGGAATTTCTAAAGAAGGGGCCTTTAGGAAATGCTGCGAATGCCCACCTTCGATGTAATCTTTCTGTCATGCCTATTAGAAGAAGGAAAGAGGAAAATAAGAGATTGATGTCTGTCCCAGGCAGAACTCCGAGGAGCGAAGGAGGCCGGAAGAGCTTAACGGACGTTGAATTCAAAGGGCTGGTTCTCGCGGAGCTCGTTTATGAGATGTATTTCAATATAAAGTAGCCCAAGGGACTGAGAGACCCTGGGTTTCTTAGCTGTGGGGGCTATAACAAGCAACTTGGGGCAGCAATTGGAAATATCATGGAGAAATATCTCCAGCACCCAAATCCGGCGAGCCGGAAACATAAATCAGGTATCACCTTTTTCTTGATTTGCTGCCACAGCCCACTGGAATATATTTTCTTTCCCATGAGCTGTGAGACGATGGTGAGCCTTTGCTTTGGTTTTTAATGGCACGTTGGCTAAAAAATAAAACTGTAAGAGCTGGTATTAATTTATGCTTAGCAGTTGGCACCCACATCAGAGAGGAGACTGCCTTCTCCATCTCACTTGGTGGGTTGTGGACTTGCTGGCGTGGGTACCTCCTGCAGAAGGATGTTCCACTGAAGAACGTGATGTAGCTGCAGCAATGGGTCTGCTGAGCAGATTTCTCCAGTGGTGGTGTTCTCACCAGTAATGATGCCCGGAAAGAAGGATTTTGTTACTCTTTCCAGTCCTATGGCAGCTGGAGGATTAATTTGGTTGAGTTTTCCAATGGAATTGTGCTTGTGTTATAATTCCAATTATAAAAGAAAAGGGGAATATCTTAAAGAATTAAAAGAGCAGAGTTAATAAAGTAGGTAATACTTAGCAAGGGCGTAAAGACGAGATACGACTTCTAATGTGGATCAGTATTTTCGCTCCTGTTAATTCTCTCTTGTTTTTATAAGCAGCAGTAAACAGAGCTCTCGGTGCTGGTTAGGCAGCGCTGCGCGGGGTCTGCTGGTGTCCCTTCTCCAACAGAAAGAAACTGCCACCCGACACCTCAAAGTGGGCTGAAAACGAGCTCTGGAAACGTGTAAATGCAGGCAGAAACAAACCTTCGTTTGAGAACGAATTTGATTACTGGTGTGCACGCAAAATGCTTAACCGGGGGTGGCCAGAAAATGGAGAGAAAGATCAGAAGCGTCCAGAGACCTCCCCTGCCGAGGGCCGAACTGGACACGTCCCCTTTTGGTTTCTCTATGGCTCACGTTGTGCTTCACCGCTGAAACTCAATTTTCAGATAGCGCTGTTGTCCTGGTCGCGTTTTGGGTTTGGGAGGGGTGGTACCTAAGCTCACTTTAATGTTCTCAGCATACATTAGCATAAATTCTCCTGTTGAGTCAGTTCCTGTAGCAGAAATGAGAACTCAACAGAAAAAAAAAAAAATAGTAAATCTGATGTCTGCTATTTTAAGAGGGGAAAAATTGAGTAACGTCTCTGGAGATCTCGCCGGCGTACCCCGGTCAGCGCTGAAATACGGTCGGGTGTTAGGACAGAGTTACAGGCTGCAAAACCACGGGGCTGAGCGGAGGCCGCTGCCGTGTTTTGGGATTAAAGGCAAGTGTCCGGCCACGCATCCTCCTGCAGGGAAGCCCCAGAGCAGGAAAAGGATCTGCACGATTAAAACAAGGCGAAAGCTGCAAGGCTCGTTGGGGAGGCTCGGCAGGATCGCATCCTTTCTATAGCTTTCTTTTGCCAAGAAAAGGGGGGAAAAAATGTATTCTTGAGAAGCAATAATGTTAACATCCTGAGAGTTGCGGAAGGAAACACCCCAAACCTTTGCCAACCCCGCATCCATTACCCTGAGTTTATTTCTGTGCGTTCAAAAATGAAATGTTATTTTACACCGTGGATGTTTTCCATAGCGTAGTTTGAGCTTAAACGGGTGAAATTCTTTCAAATTAAAAACTTTGGGATTAATCAATTAAGTAACTTGGCTGTGGCGTTGCTTAGGTCATTACTGTGCAGACGTGGCCCCCTCCTTGAAGAAATCCCCCCAAAGTGTGCAAGTGGCATCACCAAACAACAGCATGTCGTGGCGGTGGGGCTTGGTGTCCAGCCTTGAAACAGCAGGGTGACTTTTGCAAAGCACTATATTTGCACTACATTTTAGCAGATTTCATGGGGGAGAGAACTGTGGAGCCTCGTTTAGGGTCCACGCTTTGCTAAATCACAGAAATTACCGCCTGGGTGGATGCCTGGTGCTTACCAAACCCCGATTTCACCCCAGGACAGGGAGAAGAACGCGGCCGTTCTTACCAGGGTACGGTGAACTTCTCTTAGCGGCAGTAAAAGCGAATCCCCGGTTGCATAAGGCAAAGCCATTTTGAAATTCATGACTGCTTGGCCGTTTCTCGCCTTCGAGCCCCGGGAGTTCAGGGTGACTGCGGGGGCTCTGCCCCGCTCTTAAAGCTTAATATTTCTCCGAGGAGCGCTGCGATGGACTGTGTGGGACTCGGAGTTTAGGAGACCTGGCGGATTTTTCCATCTCTTCCATGAACCATCAGTTCTGTGAACCACCAGATGATGTTTGAATGTTTGAATTAGGCTTCTTTTTTTTTTTTTTTTTTTTAATAAGAGTCATATTAACCTTTGTTTTTTTGGTGTTTAGCATGAAGATAAAAATCAATTCTCAGCGACGATAACTCCCGTTGGGTTGGGGCCAATGTGCCGACTGTAGTGATTTCCGCAGCCCGCAGCGTTTCTGCAAGTCCGTATTCGCCCTCCCAACAGGGAAACGCTGTTAAGAAGCCACTGAGGCTCATGCATATCTTTTGGGGCAGTGGGAACATTGCAAATCCAGTTTCCTCTTTGCCCATAGGAACAAAGTAGGCCATTATTAACGCTCTTTTCATTTATCCGTAGTTGAAGAGCCTTTCAAAATTGTATTTTGTTGTGATGAAATAAGTGCACACTGTGTTTTATCCACAGTATCTGCTAGAAAGCAAAGCCTCGAGTTGGAAATCTGTTTGCAGTAAACTTCGATCACGAAATCCATTCTGTTTATGCTTTGTGTTAAATATGCGTATGTGCTTAGGAACAGAATTTAAGCTGGTAGCACTTGCAACAAATTATGAGCCTATTGGATTAATGGTTTTGTCTCCTCTTAATATATAGCGCGGTTTCCTTTACCCTTCAGGGGGGGAAAAGTGATTAGAGTAAATCACTGCTGATCTTAGAAATATTATATGGTGTTTTCTTTGAATCGGTTGGCCTGAGAAATTAATGAATGGTGGACTTATTAACCTGCTTTTAAATGGAAATATAAATCCAGCACAGGAGAGCCAGTGGTGCTGTGAGATTGGAGGAGTTGTCCTTTTGGATGGGGTATTGGAAATGTTGGCCTGTTTATGGTTCTGGATTATGGTTAATATTATAATTCTTGTAATAATCCTTGAGAAAAATATGTTGAGAACAACCTACTAGCCAATACTTGATTTAAAAAAAAAAAATAATAATCAGTTTCTGAAGTTTTCTTTTGCCCTGCATGATCCTTATGCTGTTGGTAATAAACTCCTTGCTATCACAAGTACCGTTTTGAGCTTGAATAAGCAACCTGTAAATCAATTACCATGTTTTAATGTCACACTAATGATTTTGTTATTACCTCATTGAAACCAAACATGGTTATGCGAAGCTGAATCCTCCGCAAGGCTGCGACTGCTTTGTTTTCCTCTATGTAAACCCAGAGCGCAAGAGGGAAAGGCATCACCCATGGCCAAATTCACTCCATATAATTTAGCGTTGTAATGGATGTACGCTTATATTGCAGCCCAAACAGCTGTAGCTGCACCAAAGACGTGGAAGAAACCAAAAGACCGGACCCAAGCCACTGAGGAGGTGACAGAGGCGGAAACAGAGGTAAGAGGGAACCGCAGTCTTGCTTTATCCAAACGTAATGATGATGTTGCTCTCTTGAAACTGTATTTTAGACCTGTCGCTTCCTAGTCGTCTCTCAAGGATCCAGGGCAGACTTATCTGGGGGGGGCACTGTGATATTCCGCAGCGGTTTAAGCTGTTCCCTGTTGAAGCCCTTCAGTTTTCCCCCTTCTCGCCTAACTTAACGACTCCCAGCATTCGAGAACGTGTAAGTGCTGTCCTTCCAGCGAAGGATGAGATAAAAGCGGGGTTAAATCCCTCAGCGCTGCCCGCTTTGGGTCCCAGCCGCTATGGTGACCTTTGGCGGGTTCTTTTGCTGCGCAGTGATGTCATTGTGATGTCACGACCGAAGGCTGGTTTCCCTGATACCCACCTGATGGAGAAGCTGGGAAAGGAAAACGTTGACGTTTTCAGGCAAAACCACCTCGACAGTAATTAGATGAGTAATGAACATCTCCCTGACTGCCGTTCTGGTAGGGGTATCGCAGGAGGAACCTCTTTGTTTAATGTCCTGGGTAAAATTGGGGTTAGAATAGATCTCGGAGGGGGTGAGAGAGTAAAAATGTAACAGTTCAGACTGCCCTGTGCATGTATAAAAACTGGCCTGATGTGACAAAGAAGCGTTGCTTCTTCACTCCACATTTTTCATCAGTTATTATTTGTCTGCTATTTCCTCCACATCTTTCCCTTACCACAAATGTCTTTGAACCTTTCCGCTCTAAAAGCGTGTTGTCGCAGAGTAAATCTGGAGTCCCGTGGGTGAGACTTCATCCTTCCTATAAGCAACCATTTGCAGCAGATAGGCTCACGTGGGTGATGTGAAGGGTATAGCGGTGCTCTCCCCTCTGTTTTGGGGCGGAAGAGATGCTTAAAATGCTCCCGTGCAAGGTATCACGCTGCGACAGCTGGTCTGTGTGCAACGGAAAAGCTGGTGATTGGGTAATCCGAGGAAATTAAAAGCATCCCTGTGCTTGTTTTCAAGCCAGAGAGGGAAGGATGTTGCTGGGGCTGCTCCAGCAAGTTTATACTCTGTACGCTTTCTTCGCTGTTTATTGGAGGAGTCGTGTCTCCTGGACCACTCCGCATTTTCCCCAGTGCTAATTTTTCAGAGTATTCCCTTGCAAAATCTGCAAATAGCATTTTATGCCGGTAGGTAGGGAGGCGAAAGGATCGAGAGCCTCTTCCGGAGTGTCCTCGATTAAGCCTTTCCTTTGTTTAATGCTTTTAGCCGTGTTGGGGTTTCTCCCAGGAGAAGCGCGTTCCCACCACTCCTCTGTCTGAATGCGGGATACGGCTGTGTCCTTGGAGAGCTGTAATGTGAACAGCCCGCGGTACTATTAAAAGTGTTTTCCTCAAACCGACATGCTGAAGTTGTGGCTGTATGTCACATTACCTTCTTTGTTAGGATCTGCTCCAGTTAGCAGCGTACGTTTAAAGGAAGGATCCCCCCAAACTGAGCACGGTGTGCCCTTTAAAGTACCCGGTGAGCTGGAGGAGAGGGGAGAAGCAAGGTTGTCTGTCTAGGCTGGGATTGCTCCTGCCCGTCCATCGCGCTATAGGGCCCAACAGTTCCTTCTGTCCGATCCCAATAGTCTGATCCCGGTAGCTCCTGGGGGTTTCACGGGCAGCGCTAAGTCTTTCCATTGTACTGTTAATGATCGGCAGGTGATCTCTGGGAACGAACCCATAAATCATCCGGTGGGTCTGTGTGCTGTTCCGGATCGCCATATCTCTGTTTAAGATGCATACGTATTCCTGTTACGCACAAAAATGCCGTATGAATAAACGAAGAGCCATTTCGCGTGCTTTGAATCTTGGCAGGGTGTTTTTAACGTAACCTCTGTGTCTCCATCTGTCCTTCAGCCTAAAGTAGAAGAGGAACTTTCAGGTGACAAAGTACTTGAATCCGAACAGGAGAAAATGAGCCATGGGTTCCCACTGGAGAGAGACCCCTCTGAGCTTAAAAAAGCGAAACCTGTGGAAGAAAACGGAGAGCAGGACGCAGAACCTGTTCGGAACGGTGCCGAGAGCATCTCGGAGGGAGAAGGAACCGATGCAAACTCCAGCTTCACAGAGAGCTCCAGTGAAGGCCCAGTGTACCAGTACAAACCAGGTAAATCCTGTTTCGGACTCTTGCGCGCTCACTTGGTTTTCTGCCTCCCTCCTTTGCGGGCTGCTACCACCCTGTGCACCTTCCCAGTTTCCAGTGGGGCTGGACGGGGGTTCAGCATCGCGCCGTGTCTGGCCCCGCCGGGATCCACCACCCGACAGCCTGAGAGAGACCTTCTGGGGGAGCGCAAAAGGGCCATTGCTTTTCTCTTGCTGGTGCGAATGAAGAGGAGAGAAAATCCCCGATTCCTTGAATTTATTGCGCGTGCGGATGTTGGCTGCAGCACAGTGGAAATGGCGGCGAATTGGTTCCCCTGTGATCACCGGCTGAGAATGATCCAAGAAATTCCATATAAGCAGAATTCTTAAAGATGAGAATTCTTCTCTCTCTTATTCTTAAATAAGAGATTTGAAAGTTGTGATTGGGTCCTAAATATGAGTATGTGTGTTTATATAAATTTAATTTCCTGGCTAAATGGTTGCATAGATCTTCAGATTTCTAGAAAAGAAAGGAAAAGAAAGAAACAGTTGGTGGTTTCCAATCCAGGCTCTGCTGTTGGACTGCGGGCACACAGTTCTTTTGATAAACTAATTCAAGTGTGGGCTCAAAGGATAGGGTCCTTTCGTTGCTGGTTAGTGCTGGATAGAGCCTACCTAAGGGGTGTTTTTGTTACTTATTAAGATATTTAATTTGTAGACCTGAACCTCTATTAATTTGCCTCGTTAAGAGAGACCTTGAGACCGACTTTTCAGTTGCTATCAATTTTTAAGTCATTTCTTATTCAGGTGAAGCTCCATCCAAATAAATTAGTCATTTTCTTAGGAGCCCAGAAATTGAAGAGCATAAAACAAAATAAGGAAGGACCTTGAGAGCCTGGACAAGGTATCAGGAAGGAGCACCACCCTTTAGTCATTACACTGCAGTTGTTATTTCAGCGCTGCTTTGTTCTGACGAAGACCTGAGTTGCTTTTCTTTTAATTATTTGGTAGTATCATATCAGTAGGAGAGAACCTAGAGGCCTCTTGATAGTTTACCGCACACTTATGATAGCTTACCAGTTCATTAGTTAAGCACATCTTGAAGTTAATCCATAATTCATCAGCCGAATAAAACTGCATGAAGACCTAAAAATTATAATTACTTTTGTGTATTTTCATTCCCAGTTAGTCAAACCCATCACTTGAAATAAGTTCTGTTTGTGGCCTCAGCAGGGATGCGGGTGGTGAGAACCCAGAGACCTAAAGCTGGTGATCAGGGACTGAAATAAAGAAATAATAGAAAACCTTAACAGCGAACCGGAACGGCTGGAGAAATGCAAAGCAATGCCGTTTGGCATCAGTGGAATACAAAGGCGGCATCTTGTACAGATGTTTTCCTTCAGACAAAAACGTGCCGCCCGCTCTGGGGCCTGACGAGTCAACCTGGCTGCTGAGCAAGTCCGTGTTTTCTTTCCTAACTTCAAACAAACTGTGCAGCCAGCAAAGAAAATCCTGTCTTCAGGCTGCCAGATGCTCATTTTCCTTGCGCTGAAATGGCTGTAGGTTTATATTTTGATTTGCATCAGGCAAGGTCCTCTACGCCGCAGCGCTCCTGCCCAGAAAGCCCTCTGAAAAAAGGGGTGAAAAGTTGTAATTCTTAGAGCGTGGCGTGTGGTTGTGTGTTTTCTTTTGGTTCCCACTGTTATCTCTGCCGTGGGTTGTTAAAGACTCGCTGTTTTTACATTTTCAAAGGATATTTTTGTTCTGCGCGGTGCTCTCCTTGGCTCTGCATTTATCACTCCCTTTTACACAAAAACAGCTGCTTTAACTTTTGCATTTTCAACCAGAAACGGGGAATTGTCCCCCTTTCATCGTATCGCATGGGAGAGTGTGAAAGTCAGAGTTAAAACGAGATGACGTGGGTTAAAACTGGGACCGGTGATGAGTTCCGTGTGTGGCGGCTGCTGGATTTGGCTATACGCTCCCCATTGTTTATGTTCCCTTAATGCGATGTGTACTCCTCTCCTTGCTGCCTTCAAAATTCAAATAAAGTTAAATTGAAATTTCCCAAGCAGCTGTAACAATCTCTTCCCTTTGGATTTATGGGAAACGCGTCTCGGAGCACGGAGGTTTTGGTTACCTATGAATCTCAGGCACCTTCTCTCCTTATAGAGCAGTGGAAGCCCCTGGACCCGGAGGGGAAGAAGCAGTACGACCGGGAATTCTTACTGGATTTCCAGTTCATGCCTGCCTGTATCCAAAAGCCGGAGGGGCTGCCTCCCATAAGCGATGTGGTTCTCGACAAGGTGAGAGGAGAGCCGATAAAACAGGTGCGTGCCGTTTTTTTAAGATAAATAAAGATCCCTAGTGCATGCTTTATGCCTTGGCTGTTTTGAGTCAGACTTTTCTTGGGAAGGGGAAGTATTTGGCTGGTGTCGCATCACCAAATTCTTCAAACAGAGGTATTGGCGCCTAATGAATGTGCACAGATGATTTAAAAACTGAAGCATTTTTAAAGGTCTCTATCTGAATTAAGTTATGTCAGGTTGTTATTAAAATTTAAAGTGATATAGCCATGAAGACCCAAGGATGTAAGCAAAGCAAGGCTGAGCGGACAGGCAGTATCTTTCATTAGATCAATTCTACAGTTAGAAAGCATAGGCGTGCTTTGGGGCAAACCCTTTTTTTGGTCTGAAACAGTACGTGTCAGTATTTATGAGCTGATCTAATAAAAGATCTTTAAACCCTTGACTCTCAAAAAGTTTTGTGATTTCTATGCAGCCTTATTACAGCTGTGATTTGCTCCGCTGGATGTCTGCGCTTATTGAAATACTTGCTATTTCTGAAGCGCTGACACCCAGACCTTATTCTCAGTCTCAGTTACAACTGCGTAGTTCATTGATTTTGATGTGACCGCTACAGACACGCTGTTCAGATTCAAGCACAGATCGGGATGTAGGTGATTCTCATGGGCAGAAACAGTTCCACTCTGAATTTTGTACCCAGACAAACTGTAAAACGCAGTTTTGTTCCCAAAACGATTTCAGCCACCTACTAGTTTTCCGTGATTGCTTCTCACTGCTGTCTGCTTTTAAGCTTCCTTTGCTCGGTCGGCCGTCTGTCTTGTTAATGCAAAAGACATCGGTTTGAGGGAAGGTGGCAGTTTTGTGATCCTGAACCGAGACTGTCACACTCATTTTGCAGAGGCCGGGCCCGTGTTGCCATAATTTTATCCTCCATAAGTCGTGCTCAGCCTTGAAATGTTTCTGAACTCCACCTACTGCCTCAGTAGTCACCTGGGGAAGGTGTATTTTAAATTAAATTTATGTTTTTAGTGTAAGTGTGGATACGTAAAACCTAGCTTGTTAAAAGCGTTAATTTGGATATTAAATATGAATATTATGTTTTAGCAGAGATTGTCGGTAGACTTGCCTGAACTTTGGTAGGCGCAGCACCCGCTGAACAGATCGGGTTTGTTTGTTCCGCTCCACGATGCAGGTCAATCAGCCGAAATTGCCACTGAGAACTCTGGACCCTCGGATACTGCCTCGGGGACCAGACTTCACGCCAGCCTTCGCTGATTTTGGGAGGCAAACCTCTGGTGGAAGAAACGTGCCTGGAAGTGTGAGTTTACCCCAACTTGCTAATTTAAAAACGGGCCTTAACACCGACGAAGTCCATCCTCACGCTTTCGGGCCTCTTCCGATGCTCCGGTGGTTCTGGTTTTGTCAGGATGAATGCAAGGGGGATGTTTTCTTGGCTGTCAAAATTTAGGCAAATTAGAAAAATGTTGCGGATGTTTTTAACTGGTACGTATTGGTCTTAATCGGATTTGATCTCCTTCCCCATTTCCCGCGCGAGAGGTGTGGAAACGTGTTTCCACGCTGGGGACCTGACGGTCACACGTGTGCAAATGCACATTTCTCATACGGCAACCCGGCGTCAGTGTGTGTCATCATAGGAGTCTATTTTATAAAATGTGCCAATAGAGTAAATACATTTTACTAACAAAAAAAAAAGAATATACACAGCGCCTGTGTATGTTCTTCCTTTCTCTATGCTTCTACATGTTGCTTTGCTTTGGTTGCTTCATTCCTTCTTTCCCTGCCTTTTCCTCTGCTTTTCTTTCACTTTCTCTTCTTTTCCCTGTGCCTGGCTTTGCCCAAACTCTGGAATCCCTCGCTGAATTCTTCCTTCTTGCCTTTGTCGTCTCTTTTTCTCGGGGTGCAGGTGCCCCCCAGCACGGTGCTGCCCAGTCAGCCGCAGCTGGAGGGTGGAGGCTGCCTCCCCTAGGTGCAATCATTGATTTTTCATCTTACCTATTGAGATACATCCAATGTGTCCATCTAGATACATCCAATGTCATAGCCGTCGTTTATCTTTCAAGACTGCTGGCTTCACAAGAGTTCACTGAATACCCTCCACTTCCAAGTGTGCAGGTGTCCAGGAGGCTCAGAGTCAAACCTGCCGATTTTGAGTTGATGTAATATTTCTGGGTTGAGAGCAGTCTCGTGGCCGGTGCCTTGGTTCTGGGGTGCCGCCTCCGTGTCTTGGAGTAGCTTCGGTGTCGCGGTTTCTCTCGGAGCGCCACCAGGTCCCGAAACCTTGATGCTGTTTGAGGTCGACATCGCTTCCTATGTTTAGGACCTGCAGGTTGTACTCCGGCGCCTTCTCTCCTTTCGTGCGCTGAATGTCCCGAGCCTCTCGGCATCTTGGTAACATCCCTGTCGCTCTTTCTCTTTCCGCAGGCCTGCAAAGTGCAGAGCAACCCTGGATTGCCTTCCCTGGCTCGGTGCGGTTCCCCAGCATGCCCTCTCTTGGTCTCGCCTCACCCACCATTGAGGAACCTGCCGCTAGGGGTAAGCCAACTCCCCCCCTCTCCCCCCGAGTCTTTGCACCTTTTTGTAGAGTTGTCTTTTTCCCTAACGCCCACTGTTGATAAAAGAACGACTGGCAGAAAACTTTACAAAGAGGTGCAACATTGTTTAAAAAAAAAACGAAACAAGACTTGCATTGTACCCCTCTAGGCAGTCTTCAGTGGTGGGTGGGACATCACCAGCTGAGGGCATGCTGGGACGTTGGCCTGAGCGGGATCCGCGAGGGGTCTGCACTTTGCAGACCTGTGGAAAGGGGGAGAAAAGGTAAGTCCCGCTTACCCCGTTCATTTGGAGCATTCAGCACATAACATACATCTTACATTTGCGCCTTTGCAGAGTAGAGCCTTCCTGTGCGTTTTTCTGGAGGAGGGTTGGAAGGGACCGTGATTTAACAAGCCCTGCTGGCCTGTGACGGCGGCGGTTGTAGGATGAGAGGGTTTTCAGCCCCGAGCAAAATCAGACGTTGTCTTCTCGTAAAGCATGGCAAAAATCTGCGTGTGCGCTGTCTGTCCACTCGGTCATTCCACCTCTGCACAGGCCATGCCCATAAACCATTAAACCCCACTGCCTCTTCCTTGCCCTCGAAATAACGCCGAGCAGCTCAGCGCTAACCAGCTTTCGGCGCGTTGAGAATCTTTTGTTTTGCTTCCTTGGCTTTTGTCTTTATTTCCTTCTTTTCGCTTCAACGTGTTGTATGACTGTTTTTAGAACTAACAAATGTCACATCAAACAACACAAGGGGTGTAATTACACAGGAACGAAATGCGGCTAATAAACACTTTTTGATGTAGATAAGAAGTTAGATGAGCGCGGCAGGTAAATGAGATGCAAACACAGAGAAACAGGGTTGGAGAGGAGAGGACTGGTCCGTCCCCGCGCACCGAGGCAGGATGCGGTTGCTTTTATCCTTCCTGAGAGGCGAGGGAAACTCAAGTCGCCACGATTCTTGTGCTCCCCTGGAAGGCAGAGTCAATCCTGGGATCTAAGCTCAATTTCGCCTCCTGCATTTGAAGCCTGTTGTAGAGAGAGAAGCAGTTCTTTAATTTCTTGGATGTGTTTTAAAATGGAACCATGACTCGTGTCCTAAGAGCAGAAGCGGACTGTGAGGGAGAGCGTCAGGTCGTGCTGTGTTGCTGTGAGTTTTTGGCTCCTCTGCTGGAGGCTTGTCCCTGTTTCTCTCTGCTTTCCTTTTGCCCTCCTCTTCATCCGGAAGACGGGTAATTCAGATTAATGTAGTAACATCTGGTGAGCACTTCTCCGTGCCTTTGGTGGAAAATACTATTTCAGTGCAGGCCGTAGCGCTGTAATCGCAGGTGCTGCAGAGCCATTATTATTTACTTGGAGTGGGTTACAAAAAGGAGGCCAGGCAGGAGCTCGAGTGCCTCTCTAACTTGCTGCCTTGTAAATTTGGAATCAAAACACCCCAGATTTTTTTCTGTTATAAGTTTGATCCGTATATTGTTTTATTACATGTTCAAAGGAGGCTTCTGTCCACTGCTTTTAAAACCTAATCAAACAGTTTGAACCAAGTTTATTCACAGATATTAAAAAAAAAAATAATACAGTCTTAAAGAAAGTCTTTATTCTATTAACGCACTTAAATGCTTGGTCTCAAAGGCAGCCAGATTCGAGGAGGCTGTGACATGTAACATGCTGATATTCAGGAGATGCGAGAGCGCTCCTTGCATCCATCAGCTCCGCAAGGGCAGTAGTCACCTCCTTCAGGGAGCTCTGAAAGCCACCGCTTCGGCTTTGCGTGGACCCGTACCCGAGGAAGCGCCGTGCCTCTGTGGCTCTCTCCTCGCGCGGTATGGCCTGGCTGCGGTTGGAAGGTCCTTCAGACCAGAGCTGCCTCTGTGCATGAGAGACGGGGTGGCCACAGGTCACCTCTCCTCGGCTTTGGCTGTGTTCCTGGGGGAAATGAGCCCAAAGGCTTTGGTTTTCAGGGCACGCTGCCAGTCTGGCTCTGGTGACCGAGCTTTCCGTGGGCAAGGTGGTGTGTGATGAGGTCAAGTGTGCGTGGCTGAAACCGGTCAGTTTTCTGTTGCTTTATTGTCTGGTTTTTCAGCTGGAGGGAAGTTTCTTCCTTCCATGGCCATACGTTTGCAGCGTGGTTAGAACCTGGGCAACAAAATTGTGTGAAATTGCGTAAAAGCAGAGGTAGATGTCTCAACGCAGGGCTGCGAAGCAGACTGTGCTGCGTCATACTGGTGTCGATCAAGAGCTCTGGGTGGGAGCAGAGAGGGGTCATCGGGAGGGATTGACAGCTTTTTTAGGAAGGCATCTAACACACACAAGCATCGTGAAGGCTCCCTGTTCTTGCTGTCTTGTTCCACTGTTGATTTCTCGGGAGTGATGGACTCGCGCGGTTGCGTTACAATGACGGCTTGCGCCCGAAAAGGTTTGAAAGATCTGATGGGTTATTTCTGTGGGTGCCAGTGGGATCCGAACAGAGATCTTCGTAGGTGGTGGGGCAGCACACTAACACGCTGCACCACGTAGCCCTCTTCCGTGCATCGCCTTGGCGTGCGAAGCATGTCGCGGCATGAGGTCGTTGTCTTTTGACAGCGTCTTACTCTGTTGCTGTTATAGCATAATGAAGCCCAAACAACAACTCCAGCAGTGATGGTGATTATGTTTGGTTGCTTTCATCGGCGGCACGCATTCATGTCATCAAAGCCAAGTGGTTCACATCACAGATACAAGCTCCTGCCTTTAAGGAGGGTTTGTTGTTTGGTTTTTTTTTTTTAATTGTGCAAAAATGGGTTTGGGGCTGATACATGACATGAGAGGCACCAGCTAAGAGCCTCTGCTCCTGTATTCAGTGAAGCTGTTTGAATAACTGAGATGGTTTTGCCTCTGATGCTCGTTGAATCCCTTTGTTGAACAAAGAAATGTTTGAAATGGCCCATCTTTCATGTGGAGGCTGCCTACTGCCCGCTGAAGAGATTAATTACTTCTGTGGAAAGTAACGGGTTTGATAATGGAGTTTAGTTGCTGCACTAATTTTTACATTGAGCTTGGACATTTCTGATAAACGAGTTCAGAAAGAATAACCTGCCAACAACATTTGATACCTTTAGTCCTTAATCAGAAGCTCCCAGATGATGAAGAAGGCGTTTGGGGGTGTCTTGTGCCCCATCACTTGTATAACTAATGGAAAAACTTCCAAGTTTTCTCGCTTTTCATACCTGATTTGACATGGAAGAGCATCACGTTATGCAGGATTGTAGAGAAGCACTCGATGCTGTTTCAGACAAAGTACAGTGTTTCCCTTTCTTCTGTGAAGCTACAAAGAGGTTGACCCACATCTGTTAGGATCCGTATTTATACAATGCAGGAACAGCACTGATGCGCCATTCACTGTGTTTTATATAACTCCTGTCTCAAAATGGCTCTGTTTGAAGTACTCTCCAGTAAAACTTAATGGTTTTGGCAGAGCTGCTAATTTATCATTATCTAATTGCTTGGGATCGCACCTTTGAAGTACACCTGTAAGGACTAATTTAATCCTTAAATACGCCTTTGCTATGATGTCTCAGTTACACAGTGTCTGGCTTTCAAGAGGCTGTTTCGGCCAGTCAGGTTCAGTTCTGCAGCGCTTAAGCAGCGTCCGGAGCATCGCTGATGCGTGTAGGCAGTGCTCATCCCATATCTGTTTCGGGAAAAGCTGCCCGAGAGAAACGTGTTTGGTGTCTTTGTGTTCCCTCTGAGCAGCCCGGCCAGGCGTGCTGGGTCTGAGGGAGGCCTCCAAGTCCTAGCAGGAGTTGCTGATTGTCGGCATTGCCATCAGCGGGTGTTGGCCTGCGTCCTGGAGTGTTTTATTGAGATGCGAGTTTAAAAGGGGATATAACAAGGCATGTTTTTGTCCTAGTTGTTGAATGTTGGACCGAGGAGATCTCAGCCAGGCCAGAGGAGAGAGCCCAGGAAGATCATCACTGTGTGTGTGAAGGAGGATGTCCACCTGAAGAAGGCAGAGAACGCCTGGAAGCCGAGCCTGAAGAGAGAAAACCAAACCGAGGACCCGGAAAATGTCAAAACTCAGGTGAGAGCTTTAGCAAATGCTTCTGAGTACAGCAGTCTGTAACAGAAGAGGGATGGTAATTTGCCTTTGCTGTTGTGTAAGACAGTAAAAAAGGGCAATGAATTCCAGTTTGAATCACAGCTTTCCCCTACCTTGGTTATTTTTTTCATGTGTTTATTCTTGACCTGGAGTTTAAATGGCAATCCTGTATATTAAGTGAGTCTAAATAGGGAACACCAGACAACCTCTCTCCCAGGATTGTTTTTCTATTGCTATTTTACTAGAATATTTCTGTCTCCATTCTAAAGCAAACAACCTCAAACTTTCAGCACAGAACTTGCTTTTCATCTCCTTTTAGACTACGTTTCTGCCCTGAACCTCAGCAAGACTGAGGTTCCTCTGTCAGTTTGTCCCGCTCAGCCCAACAGCGCCGTCTCTGAAGCTTTCTCTGTGTCTTTCTCCCCCCTCCTCTCCTCTGTGGGGCAGCCGCTCTGGGCGGAGGTATTTGCCTGGTGGTCAAACTTGTAATTTATAGGATAAGTTGGGATAGTCTTGAAGGACACTGGAATTCTGTTCTTGGGGCTAACAGCAGCGTTGTTGACCAAATTATCATTCTGGGTAGGAAAATTAAAAGGTGCCTTAAAGTAAAATCATCATTCCTGGATAGGGGGGGGAAAAAAAGGTGCTTTAAAGTAAATATAGAAGCTGATTACCTGTAGTTGAGGGAGAAGGCGGCCACTCCCTATTAATTTATATCTCGTGGCTAAATTGATATCAAGAAGAATATTTCAGCTGGGTGACAGCAAGGGCCTTGTGTCGCGCTTGAAAAAAGCACTTGGGCATTTCCAGAAGTCCTGTCATGCAGCCTTGGTCTTTGGTGGGCGGTTGCTGAGTTAGAACTGGAGCTGGGCTGTGCACAAGTGTGTGTCTGTGCCTAGAAGTTTCTATAGGACATCTCTTTGTTCACCTTTAAGATGCATCCTGGTTCATTCCTGAAAGCCACCTGTTCAATTCGTGCTTCAACATAAAGTTTTCCTGTCCTTTAGGAGCTGTTCCGCAAGGTACGAAGCATCTTGAACAAGCTGACGCCCCAGATGTTCAATCAGCTCATGAAGCAAGTGACAGACCTGACGGTAGACACAGAAGAGAGGCTGAAAGGAGTCATCGACCTGGTCTTCGAGAAGGCTATCGATGAACCCAGCTTCTCGGTGGCGTATGCCAACATGTGCAGATGTCTTGTAACGGTAAGAGCCGCCAAAGTCAAATGGGAAATTCCTCTGCATGGGGGAACGTTCTGCACGTTATCCCCATGAGCTGATTGGCAGTAATATCAATGTGGCAAGAGCAGTTAAATGTTCGTTTCTGAATGTAAATAAAAATAATTTCCATGACGGTTTTCTTCTACATTCGTTGGCCGTGCCTGCAGGCAGGGGGCTTTGCTTGGAGTGATGTGGAGTTTGGAGCTGAGGACACTGAGCATTTTACTCTGCCTGGTCACACGACGCAATGAGTCACGTTTGGAAAGTCCCATTTCTCTCTCCCATTTCAAAGGAGAGCCCAAGGTGCCGAGCCAAGCTCGGGACAGCTAGTTTTCAGATGGTGAATTTGAGACAAAATAACCCCCTACTGCCCCCGATCCTTCATGATATAGAATGATAGAATCATAGAATGGTTTGGGTTGGAAGGGACCTTGAAGATCATTGAGTTCCAACCCCCCTGCCCTGGGCAGGGCCACCTCCACCAGCCCAGGGTGCTCCCAGCCCCGTCCAACCCGGCCTTGAACACCTCCAGGGATGGGGCAGCCACAGCTTCTCGGGGCAACCTGGGACAGGGGCTCACCGCCCTCACAGTCAACAATTTCTTCCTCATATCTCATCTCAATCTCCCCTCTTTCAGGTTAAAACCGTTCCCCCTCGTCCCATCGCTCCCCTCCCTGACCCAGAGTCCCCCCCAGCTCTCCTGGAGCCCCTTTAGGCACTGGAAGGGGCTCTGAGGTCTCCCCGGAGCCTTCTCCTCTCCAGGCTGAACACCCCCCCCTCTCCCAGCCTGTCCTCCCCGCAGAGGGGCTCCGGCCCCCCTGATCACATGCAAGGAAGGAGCACGTCTCCAAAGTCTTCAGCACATAACAAGAGTGTTTTTAAGCAGCGTGTCTTTTTAAAGGATCCCATGAATGGAAATGTAATCTGTCTCTGGGCGGAGGTGGTGTCAGCCAAGTTTTGAGTGCGACTTTACATATGAAATGGAAAACTCCACTGGAAATCATGACGTGATGCTTAACTGTCATAGCCTTGCAAATTTGCGTTGCTGAATATGAAGTGCATAATAAAATGTAATGGGTGGCTTATAGGAAACCTCGTTCGTATGTAGAGTTTAGCCGTATTTCTGCTGATGTTTTCCTTCCTTCTCCTGCAGCTGAAAGTGCCCATGGCAGACAAACCTGGGAGCACAGTAAATTTCCGCAAGTTGCTGTTAAATCGCTGCCAGAAGGAATTTGAAAAGGACAAGGCTGACGACGATGTCTTTGAAAAGAAGCAGAAAGAACTTGAAGCCGCTACCACTGTAGGTGGTGTTTTTCCCCATAAATTCTCAGAGCTCCCTCTGAAAACGATCTCTTTTGAAGATGGCAGTCAGTTTGGGGGGAATTTTGGAGTTGAGAGTTTCATTCCGTAACTGTGTCTGAGTATAATAAAAAATATTTGCCTTGATTAGTGGGTTTATACCAGCCTCCTTTTGGTTTTTAGGAGAAAAAGAGTAAACAGGGACAACAGCAACTGTAAACATAAAACTGGGTCTTTTGAAGAGTTCTGTGCTCTGTGAACACGTTTTTTTGAGCTGTTTTTGTGTTTTACAGCCAGAGGAGAAGACGCGGCTCCATGACGAGCTGGAAGAGGCCAAGGACAAAGCCCGACGGAGATCCATTGGGAATATAAAATTTATTGGCGAGCTTTTCAAACTAAAAATGCTGACAGAGGCTATCATGCATGACTGCGTGGTAAAGCTGCTGAAAAACCACGATGAGGAGTCCCTCGAGTGCCTTTGCCGCCTGCTAACTACCATTGGCAAGGACCTGGACTTTGAGAAAGCAAAGGTAGGGCAGGACCGGGAGTGAGAGACGAGGCTTTCTGGGCAGGGATGGAAAACTGGGTGTGGGGTGTTTTTATTTGAGGATTTCTTTTTTTCTTCAGGAATTTCTGTACGGCATGAGGAAATCATCCGCTCTTTTGTGGACGTTTCGTCACCACCTGGCCCCACTCCCTTCTTTAATAGATTCTGTATCATTTTCAGTGGTATTCTCCAGTCGCTACTTGTTTCCAAATATTTCGTCCAAGCAAACACTCTAAAAGTGCTCCATGTATCCTATGGGTTTCTTTTTCCAGATAGAATTAGTCTCTTATCTGTAGTTTCTGAAGTGTTGTTTCTTTACTATTGAAGGTTTATATTACCTACAAAATCTACCACTGAATGTATTGTTTGGGTTACGTCTAAAAAAACCTGCATTAGCTGGCCTAAAGCCCCACCTGAACCATGGTGGATGCATTTATTTTGTGTCATCATCATCTCCAGCTATGCTGGAATGAAGCAGCTGTTTTGCAACTGCAGCACTCCAGCGTCCTCCTCCCGATTTTCCAACAAATATATATGTAGCACGGAGCGTTACACACTCGGTGAGCTTCTCTTGGCACAGACAATCTGCTTCTCCATTGCAAAAGCCAGGCTTGGGATGAAAAAGCATTCGAGGGGGTTGCCAGAAATCAGTCGGACTCGGCTCTGGAAACAAACTGAGCTAATTGTTTTCAGCTGCTCGGGGAAGGGAGTTCCCCTACAGTGTGCTGGATTGCAGGGATCACAGCGGATCAATCCTGATCCTTACGGGGAAACAGTTTTCCAAACTGTTTTGTGGAGCATTGACCAAAACAGCTTAGTTCACCACTAATCCCCCAGACTAAATACCCTATGCTGTTAACGCAACGACGTGTGCGTTATTGGTGCAGGTTTGAAAGTGCCAGAAGCGGAGATTAAATTTCTCCACGTGCTTTGGGAAGAAAACAGGGTCTGACTTCTTCTAAGGAGTAGCTGAGGTCATGCTGGATGAGTCCTGGATGCTGTTTCGGTCTTTATTAGCATGGAAACACTGTAAAAGCCAACGGTTTGGTGCAGTGGCCGGTTCTGCAACCTCGAGCTGTGGCACCGCGTAGCACAGAGCGTGCACGCAGCAGGGAAACACTCGCACGTGTCGTGTTGCCTGTTGCGAGAAGCTGCCCGTGTCCTGTCTTTGTGATTTGTTATTTCTATCGAGATTGAGTGAGAATCCCTCATTTATTTTCTGTTAATGGGGTAGATGTTTTATTATGCATTTTTATTGAAGCTGAAGTGTTAGTGATAGTTATAATTAAAGCTTCTGGACAAAGTCCATTTCAAATATTTTCCCCGTCATTCCTAACTTTGGAAACATTTGATCTCAGAGCTGAAACTTTCCAAGGCAAGGCCAGAACCAAATTTTAACAGGGTTTTTCTTGTTTGTTTAATGGTTTAGCTAGTTTTTAGTGAAGGGAGCGGGAAAGATTTTATAAAACTGCCCTGAAACTTCTTGTTTAAAACAGCCAGAGCCCCCGTTTTGGGGGCAAAGGCTTTTTAGAGCCTGGCGAGTCAAATTTAGACTAATGGAGGTTTCTCTAATGATACCATTCCATGTCTTAGTGCAAACTGATTTGGATTCCATCACATCACAACTTTGTGGATGAAAAGGAGCTTGTGGGATTTCATACTACAGCTAAGCCCATTAAACAGCTTCTTGATGAGAGATGCAGTGCTTCTGACCCTGGCTGAGACAGGTCAGGGAGGTGAAGCATCGAAACACCGTTTGCAGCGTTACTTTTATGCCCGTTTAGTTTCCTGAGCCAGTTTTTCTCAGGCTGAGGTGAGGATACACAGCACACACGCTGAGAGGAAAAGGAGGAGCTCAGAGGTAGAACAGGGCTCCCCTTTAGATCAGCTTAACTGTTCTATGAAAAAAAACCACATTGATTTTTATTTTTTTTTAAATAGATGGCAAGTTTTTTATGTATATGTAGAGAGTGGACTATCTGAGTAATTAAAAACGCAGAGAAAGCGTGTGCTAAACGAAGGAGGTGCCTGCAGACTTGTGCCTCATTTCCTGCACTTCCCGCACTGCGCACGCTCAAATCCAACCTGGGGGAGCGTACGAGACCCAACGCTCTGGAGAGCAACTCTGGGTCCCCGGATGTGTTTCTGGCACAGAAGTGCTGTAACGCAGACCCCACTGACTCCCTGCCTGAGGGATTATTTTCATTTTCTTCCAAGACATGTTGATGATGATGTCTCTCTTGTGTAGCCTCGCATGGACCAGTATTTTAATCAGATGGAGAAGATTGTGAAAGAGAGGAAAACATCGTCAAGGATTCGGTTCATGCTTCAGGATGTAATAGACCTAAGGCTGGTAGGTACCAACTCAAGTAAGTAGAAGAGTGTGTTCCCTTTCCTGTCGAGGCTGGAAGATTCCTCACGCGAGAACAGGGATTTGCAGTATTTACAGCAGTAGTGGGATGTTAGGGTGAGATCTCTACCCCGTATCCCAAAAGTCTGGCTGTTTAAAGACAAGAAATTACTCCATTTTGCCTTAATGAAGGCCAAGGTTGGTAAACAGGCAAACTGCTTGTGTTGGGTGTTTTGATTCTGCTTAATGTTAGACGCGTCCCCATCCCAGCTTCTGGTGATGCTGCTCCCGGCCCGTCGCAGCAGACACACCTGAGCTCTTTGCACAGGAGAGGTTTTGGGTGTTTTTCCCCCACAGCATCCCCTGTGCTTTGCTGTCTGCGTTTCCGTGCACTCTGGGTGTAACTGTTTCCTGGGACCGAAGCGCTCTGCGATGCGTACCCTACAAGTGAGGGGGACTGGTTAGCGTGGCTGTAAAAACTGTAAGGGCTCTTACTACTGCTCACCTACTGATGGCAGTATGGATTTCATCGAAAGATGGTCCCATGTTAGCCTGTATCGCTAGCCCAGCCAGGCATCTGCTGGTTGTTTACTGGCCGTATTGTGCAGAGAAAAGCAAACGGAGTCTGTGCTCGATCAGAACGTGATGATAGTGGGTCCACACTAAGCTCCAAAAACGACAGGTAGGAGATACCCTGGTATAGACAAGCGCGCGTACAGTGCAGGCGGGGACCTGCCCACGTTGGAATCAAGCAGTGGTGTTGAACGTGGCCACGCCGTTAGACCTGGGGTCTCATACAGTGAAGGGTGTCTCTACACTGCGTGGTTAAAAATGTGACTGCAGCTTGCACAAACCTTCCCAAACACCTGTAATTTCACCCAGATAGGTGGTAAAGCGCGACCTTAGCAGCGCTGGTCTCAAGTCAGCGCTTGACTGAAGTCCTGAGCGGGTTTTACTCATACCTCAAATAGCTGTTTTGAAGCTGGTTTGGGGTTTTGTAGAGGCTGAAGTCACCGTTTTGACTGCAGGGTACGCGACGATAATTACCCTGAAAGTTGTAATGAGGTTGTAGCAAGATGAAGAGACAGTCTGGTTATTGTGGGGATAGGTGGATCTCTGCAGCGTATGGTTGAATAGACACATCAAGCAGTGGAAGCGTTTGGTGGAGTGACAGCTCCACCTCTCTCTGCAGGATTCCTGTCTCAGCCATCACGATCCCTGGAGTGGCAAAGCACCATCTCCAGATAAAATGCAGTCGGTTCTTGCTTTTTTATTTTCAGCGTTTCATTTTTTTCCTCAAGTTTGAAGGACGGGCTCCAACAAACAGTGTCAGTAACAAACGGATAGACAGTGACAGCAGCCTCCCTCTCATCCTTCTCTTTCTCCTGAACCTCAAAAGTCTGGGAAGCTGGGAATGTGCAGGATGCTCGGGGTTAAAACATCTTGAATTCAGTCATGCCTCTCCAAAGTCAGGTCTTCACTGCAGCCTCCATTCTTCACCAAAAGTTATGCCAGACTATGTACCAGACACTATAGCTTTCACCTGTGGTTCTGGGATGTACATGTCCGCAACGTGACCCAGCACCGCCAAATCTTCCCTGGTCCCTTGGGGAGCAGCCCCTCTACCACATTACAAGGGTGGGAGGATTAGGCCTCGATTCGCAGTGTTCGAAATATGGCACTTTCCTGGAAATATTTCTGAGCACGTGTTTGCTTCTTTCCTAGTGCAACTGGGTTTCACGGAGAGCAGACCAGGGCCCGAAGACCATCGAGCAGATTCATAAAGAAGCCAAGATTGAAGAGCAAGAAGAACAGAGGAAGGTCCAACAACTCATGACCAAAGAGAAGAGGAGACCAGGTAAAGTAAAAGCTAAGTTGGCTGCTCATTTCGCTTGTTTCACGTCCAGTGGCCATAGTGAGAATTCCACATAAAAGGAAAAAGTCAGGGTTTTTTTCCAAAGTGTAATCAGCAAAGGGAATTGGGGCCTGATTACGACTGAGGCTGGAGAAAGAGCAGACTTGCCCTGGGTTGGCTGTGTGGATTTTTCAGGGGCAGATCCCTTGGGTAAAAATAAACAGTCGCAGGCCAATAGGGCTTAAGTTTCGCATTCATGCAAACCATATTTGATTTTGTGACAGGCTGCCAGAAATTTGTTATAACAAGTTACTACTTAGAATCAGATTTGCCATCCATTCTTGCACAGGGCAGCATCTAATTCAAGAGAATAGCATCTAATTCAAGAGTAACCATGTTTTCTTTAGCTGTTAAAGTTGTGAGGTGTTAACTCAGCAGGAGAAAGTGTCTTGACATTACCTTAAATTGCTGCCAGCCCTTTAGGCTGGCACTACCTGAGGATGGATTTGGAGTGACTGGGAAAATGAAGAGTGGGACAGAGTGAGGCAAGGAGAAAGTCATCTTTGGGATTCTTTGATACTAAGGGTTGTCAAATGAAAAGTGCTGTGAAAACAGGGCATAAAGAAAATAAGCGTAGACTTTGTTTTCGTTATCCTAAAATTGACATCGGGAGAAGATAAGGAACTTGGGACTGCGTGAGTGGGTCTGTGGTTAGAGGAGCCGAGCACTGCTGAGATCCGTGCAACAAGTGCGGCTTTGGGTTAGCACAGGCACGTTGTCTGCTCCGTTTATGAGCCTGTGTCCAGGCTCCAGTATGTCCAGCCATATCCAGATCACAAAGACACACACAGAAATCTAAGCAGGAAGAATCACTACCAAAACCAGCCCTTGAAAATAGTGAGATCTTTTATGTCAAGGCTAATTTGTAGTAATGAAGTCAGGCAAGCTGGTTATGTCATCTTAGGCTGAAGAAACCCTCTGAAAGACATGGTTTCTGCCCAGAATTATGCTGAGGCTTACAGAAACGTGCCATCTTCTTTTCCTCCTGTTGAACTTGGAGATGATTGCCTGTGTTGTCCCGGGGTGCTGCCGGAGCAGCAGAGGTGAGCTAAGGGCGGTTGTGTTTGTCATCTGGCAGGTGTCCAGCGTGTCGATGAAGGCGGTTGGAACACTGTGCAGGGGGCAAAGAACAGCAGAGTGCTGGACCCCACCAAATTCCTTAAAATCACCAAGGTAGGTGCCAGCATAAGACTCATTCGGGGCAACAAAAACGCTGAGTCTTATCTTACTGTATCTGTCCATCTAGGAAAGACTGTTATGGTGTTTACAGGTCAAAACTTGGTTTTTGGGGACATTTTAAATCCGCAGAGTTAGTATTGTGCATAAATAAAGCACAAAGGAAGACTCTGTCTTCTGAATGTTCCTATTTAGTTTGTTCTAAGGGAAAGGTGTTTGCATGCACTTTTTCTCAGGTTCGTAGTGTCCTTTTAGCAACATGCAAGTTCTCTGAGTTGGAAAATCTGACTTTTATTAGATGATAAAAAGAGAACAAGAGTCAGGATGTCGCGTGTGATGGTGATGCAGCACACCACACGGCTATTACAGAAGGCATCTCAAACACCTGTCTGATAGAAATCCTTCGCTGCCTCAAGTTCTCAAGACCCTATTCTGATGCTGCCTCTTAGTAGAGTGAGGATGCCACATTCGATTTGAAAACAAAACATTCCTGATGTGTCACAAATGGCAACGCTCCAGGCTTGAAAGGTTCAAGTAGGATGAGAAGAGCTGTGTCCGATTTTACTGTGTTTCTGGACTTCGGTGTGATGCAATTGCATCCCTCAGTATGTGTTAAAATTTCGTGCCCATCCTTCAGATGAGCATCTTCCTGTTATTTTACCACTAAAGTGGGGATTTTAAGAGATTTATTTCAGGCTGCAGGTTAGGCAAGCTTGGAGATTTCTCCTTTTTTTTAAATGATCTTCAGAACAGCTTTGGGATTTCTCGCCAAGGAAAACTCCATCTTTCACATAAATCTGGGTGTTTCCTAGACATTCCCTTGTCCCAATTAATGTCACTCTCCTTGAATTTTACTCTCGGTGCCTGGATGCTCGGAGAGCTGTAAAGCAGAACCTGGACAGACCGTAGCTCTTCTGCAGATCAAACTCAGTTTGTTCCTTGTGAAAGTCGTAAAACAAGACTCCAAGACTTAATTAGGAGGAGGGATTCAGCGGGCTTTTGTCTGGGCTTACAGCTCATCTGGGAAAAGTCCTTCTACTCTGTTTAGTACAAATACAGTACAAATAGAGCTAGCTCCATAACAGCTGCACTGTCAGAAGGAGAGAGGAGCTCATACGAAGAGATCTGAGGGGGTCACAACCTCCTTGTCAATAAATTCACCTACCGAGCATTGTAAAATCAATGTTCTCATTTCGTCAGACACTACTTTTTCCCTCCAAGTTCCGCAATCTATCGTCGTTCTTTGCCCTCTGAATTTTGTTTGTTACCGTGCAGATTCCCCCCAAAGCTATGACTGGTGGGTGGAGTGGACAGCAGAACCGTTTATTCATCACAAACAAACTGAACATCTTTCAAGTACTGATATACTGTGCTTTTTCCTCCTTACTGAGCTTCATAGTTCCCAATAAAGAGAAGCTCCTGGTCGTTGTGAGTGTCTTTCATTGACTCTTTGGAAGAGGCTGTTTGCGATGCCCTTTGTTGTTTGCCTCCTCCGTCTTTGGCTAGGGTTCAGTCTCCCAAAAATGTATTAAAGCACATTTTTGTATTCACAAGACAGGATTGTTGCCAAAAAATACCCCATTTATAATTAAGATGTACAGTTTGCCCTTGTAATGGTATGTCTTGGTGTGTTTTACAGCCCACAATAGACGAGAAGATTCAGCTTGTGCCTAAAGCCCAGTTGGGCAGCTGGGGAAAGGGCAGCAGTGGTGGAGCAAAGGCAAGCGAGATGGGTAAGTCAGGAGGGGCCCTCGCCCTCTGCTTTGCTCCCAGCTGTCCTTGCCAAGCGCGGATTTGGGTGGGAACGCTCATCTCTGTGTGTGACCGCCCGGCAAGGCCAGACCAGCCTTTTCCCTTCCGTTCTTTCCCCATCACTCCAAAACCAGCTATTGCTTAAATGATTTTGTGGCACCAAGGTGTAGCGGCTACTGACCTTCTCTGTGTTGTCTTTACGGTCTCTCAGACTCTTTACGACCAAGTGCCACTAGTTTGAACAGATTCTCTGCACTGCAGCCTCCAGTCTCATCCGTATCTGCCTCATCCGCATCCTCAGAATTAGATTCTCGCAGAGCCTTAACTAGGTAAGCTTCGGTCCGACGGTGATCTTCCCTTCTGCTGTCTGTACGCCTGCGCTTTTCACTTGCTGCTCTGGTTGCCAGCACGCAGAAAGAAGAGAAATTTCATTGAGTTTCCAGAAATGGCTGAGCCTTTTTCCCCCCATGTACTTTGAGTTGACTTAAAACACATACATTTTTTATAATATAGGAGAGACAGGTGGTATTAATTTTTAAAGCCATTACAGCAAATGTTTTAGTTTCCACTTTTCAGTCACCCTTTATCTAAAGGATACATTTGCTAGTAGTTTATAACAGGTTAAAAACTCTTCAGGCAAAATGTTCTAATAAACGGGTTGGATTCAACGGTTATGGATTCAGCCAGGTCAGTAGGTTTATTTATCCAGAAAAACATGCCTAAAACCTTGCAGAAATCTAGCAGGGCTTTTAAAAATGCTCTGGCTGTGTCTGACCCTTCCCATTAGGTATGACCGAGCCTGCCCGTTCTTCCGCAGCACACGATGCATGCATGAGGCTGCGCAGTGCTCTCCCACACCCCGATTTCATTGGCACTACGGCCACTCCAGCTTGTAGCATGAAACATGTATCAACCCTGAATAATTTATTAACTCTAGACATGATTTATAAATGTACAGTTCATTTAAAATGTCACTGGTTCTTCCTTCCGGTACACACCAGCTCCTGGACTGTTTTCTTGGGTTTGTCCCTCTGTTTTCCCTCCTATTTCACCTAAAACCTGGAGATTATTCCATTTTGGTATCATTTTGTCCATCTTGCTCATTAACTCAGTAATTAATAGGACAGAACCTTGTCGCCTGTTGCTGGTAACCTTCACTATTCTGAAACTATTTTTCAAGAAATGCGTAAAAAAAATATACCGCTCATACCATTTCACAGTAAAACAGCCGTTACATTATAAAATTCCCCATTCTATGTATAAAACAGGGGCTGTAAGGACTTTATTGCTTCTCCGTGTGTTCTGTAGGAAACGTTGGCTCTGCCTGGCCACTCTGGATTTTTGTGCATCTCTGAGACTTGAGTTAATTTTGATTATATTCAGTGTAGCTACACCTGTAAAAGGTCAGGACAACAATCCCGCTGCGTTTGAGTTGTGGTTTTTTTTTTCCTCCAGTTACTGTAACGCTATCCGGTATCTTGTCTAACATTACCAGCATTGTGAGCAGCAGTTACTCGTACCACAACTTATAAGCCCGTGTGTTTTTGTTCCGCAGTCGCGGGAGCACAGGCAGGGAGAAGAACGACAAACCTCTCCCACCTTCCCTCTCCCGTCCCAACACCTTCCTACGGGGCAGCAGCAGTAAAGAGCTGCTGCTCGACAATCAGGCACAAGAGGAGCAGCGGAGGGAGATGCTGGAGACAGTGAAGCAGTTAACGGGCGGCATGGAGATGGACAGAAACAGCACGGAGGCAGAGAGGAACAAAGCTAAGGAATCTGGTAAGCGGCTCTTCTGCACTCGGGGAATCTTGCTGAACGTGGGAAAAGGCATAAGGGAAAAATCTATCAGAAAAAGTGACAGCTTTCTGTGCCGCGGTGTGATTATTTGGCCTGCAGTGACGCGTTGTCAAGCTGCAATAGCTGTGATCTGCCTCCCAAAGGTGCATAACGCAACTGATTCATACAGCCTTGGCGTCATCTCCTCTCACCAGCTCCTGCTTAGGATTCATCGGAGTTGAAAGGCTGGAGGTACCAGCAAAACACCACTCCATGGCTTAGTCTTGCCTGCTTGTATCCTGTTGCCGCTGGTTTCTGGGCTCGAAGTCCCCAAAATCAAAGTCAGTTCTGCAGAACTGCGTCTTCAGTGCCCGGTAAAGCCATAACTACGCTTTCCAAACATTTCCCAGGGCCATAGCAGTGATTTGATAGCACGGCATCTTTTTAGCGCTGTGTTGTTGCCAGCCCTCGTTCCGAGCAGATCTTGGTGCAGTGTGGTGTTAGCGCCCGCTGGGGTGGCGTGTCACCTTGTGTCAGCTCCCGCTTTTTGCTCCTGCCAGCTTGAGCTGCCTTGTTAGTGAGAAAGGATTGAGGACACTTAGGGCGATGTTCCCTGTGGACAGAACCTTTACGGTAAATACAGTGTTTTGCTCCTTGCCTGGAAACCTCTCAGAGCTGCTACCGTGAGGAATCCATCTCGACTGCCACGGCACAGCGCACGCTCGTCTCAAAGCTTTGGGACTTTGTAAAGGACTTCATGGGGACCAAGGGTTTGGGGATGTGATCAGGAGATTGCTTTGGGTTGCTGCCCGTCGCGGTCAGCATGTTTTAAATTTGCAGCATACTGTAACAGCTCGAAGCTTAATTATTTAATGTTGATGGAGTGCTTTGAAGGTGTTGCATCCTGTGTCACTGCCAACCGTGTTTCTGTGAGAAGGTTGATTTACAGAAATATTGGGAGTTCGTACAGGGGGAAATGTCGCCAAGAAAGAAGTGACCCATGCCTGATGATGGGACAGAGAACACACCCTGCTCCGGTGACTTCTGTTTTCAGAACGTTGTCCCTGAAAATTATGCTGATTTTCCTTTTCCAAAGGTGTTTTTTTTTTTTCTTGTATTTCTACCAGCCAAGCCAGAAGCTCCCCCAGCTCCAGCGCAAGAAAAGCCTTCGCTATCAGAAGAGGAAATAGAGAGAAAATGCAAATCTATCATTGATGAGTTCTTGCATATTAACGATTTTAAGGTAAGCAAAATTAAAACCTCACTTAGCAGAAAGGTCTGTGGGACTGGACTATGTTTTCTCTCGAGGAACAGTGTCTCTGTAAGCACCCAGCTCACACAGAGGTAACAGAAACAGCAGCGCCTGTCAAAATTCAGGCAGCAGCAGCAGCTCCATGAGCATTTTTAGGAGCGTTGTCTCCCAAACTTGTTTTCTGCACTGTTAGTAATAGGAGAAATTGCCCAGCTTGTGTGTTTTAAGTAGCAAGATGTATGCGTATCTGTCATGAATCACTGAGCAGCTCCATAATAACAGCAATTTTGGAAGCAGAAAAACTAGTGGGAAAATAAACTGAGGTTTTCATTCAGTTATCAAAGCATGTGCTGTTCTGATCTGGAGGCAGATAAAGCAATACTAAATATTGAACAAACCACTCCAGAGTATTTTTAATAAACATTGAAAATTACTGAGCAGCTGTCATCACTTCCTAGTTAAAGGTTGAAATTTTGTTTCCCTTGTAAATGGATTTTTAGCTTGTCCAGGGAGTTTGCAAGAAGCGTTACATTCGCTGCAAAGCTGATTGGTTTGATCTTTTGCTGAAATAAATTTTAAAAACCTGCCAAGTTTGAAATGGCAGCACTAGGGAGTTCCTGGTTTGGCACCCTGAAAGCAGAGTTGCTGCTTGTAATTCGTAGGGCTTCCAGTTAAAATCAGAAAGAGGAATATTCTTACGATGGATTGGTTTGGGCTCACGTCTAGTTATCGGGAGAAATTACTAAATCCTGGTTTGGAGGAAAAAAAAAAAGAATACACTTTGATTCGCAATGTCCCCCAGCTCGCTGGCCTGGCAGATGCCAGCAGGAGGAGTCAGGGACGGCAGTGCTCGTTAACAAAGGAGTCTCCGCTCCTTTTTTCTTTTTGCGATAGACTTCACAGTCTAACCTCTGGCTGCCTGGGGCTAAGGGACTGCTTCAGTTTCTCTGCGTGCGAATACAATGGCGTTTTTTATGGCTGGCTGGAAATAGAGTTGAATTGTGTTAGACAAGTGCACCTCTGGTTTAAAAAGTACATCAGGTTGAGGCAGCTCCTTTGCATTAGGGGGTTACTTGAGAGCTGTAAATTCTCAGTGCTCTTCAAATACGGTGTGCAACAAAGCTTCTGACTAATTCACCATAAACTCTCGTTAATAAGGCCATGCAGGAGTGTATTAATGTAGTATGTAGCAGAGGAATAGCCGTTTCTCATTAGTTTAGTCTTCAGTATTTAACCTGACTGTAAATTGAAACTGCTGAGCTGTATGCCGGCACCTAGTGACAGCGGTGTCGACCAGCAGCGTGTTCACCTGTCTGTCCCGGAGACACCGGGATCCGTCGGGCACGTCTGACGGAAGAGCTCTGACCCGAGCGTGCGGTCTGGGACCGCCAGGCTTGTGACCTGCAGAAAAAAGCCGTTCGGGGCCCGGCGAAATGCATCGGGGGCTGCCAGTTCTTGCTAAGTAAAGGCTTAACCTAAGAGAAAGAGCAAATGTCTTTAGTCTGGAAGCCCGCTGAGATCCGTTGGGCTGAACCTAGGAGGTCAGTGAAGATCGTTGGTGATGACAGTGGAGGTTTTTGAAGTGTGACATTGAGCGCTGCTCTGGAAGTCTCTAAGGGTGTCGTATTTGCTTAGGTTACAAAATGCACATGCCAGAAAGTAGAAGCTTTATAAAGAGGAAATTTTCCTGCAAATGCTCCCCACCTGTTTTCTGCTTCTTTATATGGTGCGCGTTTGTAACGGAGGCATTTCTGTGCCAGATCAGATCAGCAATGAATCTCACCTAATGTCCTTTTTTGACTTGGCTTCATGTTTGAGGTAATAATAGGCATTTTGGTGGCATCCAGAAGACAATTCCTGTCCTTTCACTGAGCAGCCTAACTGTACCCTGGAGCATGATTGTGTATTTTAAAAATTCTGTTGCCTGCATGGTATAAATTCTCATTGTTGTTATTATTTAATTGCCATCTCGGTGGTTTGTGATGAGGTTCCACAAGCCTAGTTGAGCACCTTTGCCTGGCGGTTTCACTAAATACTCATTTCCAAAAACAAAAAAAACAAGAGACAGCTCGCTGTCTCTTAATTTGCCATCAAAAAAATCCCCAACCCGTGTACCAGGTGCCGAGCAGCGCACCCTAAACTATCTTGTAGTAGAAAATATTCTCCTGCCCTGTTTTTTGGTGTTTTCAGTTCAGGCAATGATCCTGTGTGTCGTTTGAACAGGAAGCAATGCAGTGCGTGGAGGAGCTGAGCGCCCAGAATCTGCTGCCTGTTTTTGTGCGAGTGGGAGTGGAGTCGACGCTGGAGAGGAGTCAGATCACCAGGGATCACATGGGCCAGTTATTACATCAGTTGGTGCAGTCGGGAAAGCTGAGCAAGCAGGATTTCTTCAAGGGGTTTGTATTCTGCGCATAGAAACGGATACTTTTCTTGAGCGTTCATTGCAAATGAACACTGTGTTGGAGAGGAATGATTTCCCACCTTACTTTGGTATCCTGCCTTCTCCAGGAGGAGTATTTTTTAAGTATTTCAGATGCTCCACCAGGAGGGGAGATGCAGAAGACATGCTTTAGCAAATGTAAATATTTTCGTATTTATGTAAGTATTTATTTCTAAGCAAATATGTAGGTGTCTATTTAAACGGGTGTGTTTAGATTCCTGTTTTGTGATGCATTTGTCAGTGTTTGCCTTTTGGCACATCACTGAATATGATTAAAAGAGGAGGAAGAAGTCAAAAATCTTCACGTGATATTAATGCCTGGGAGCTGGGCAGCCTGAAGTCCTGTGCATCCATGGAACCACAGCCACTCTCCCACTGGCAAAACCGGCTTCGCCCATGCGATGTCATTTCTCAGGACAGCTCAATTTTAAGGAGGAGACATGCACTCAAGGGGCTGAGAAGGAGAATATGTGCCAGATGCAGAATCGGATGGGTTAGACCTTCCTCAAGAAACCTGCGTTTTGGCTGGTGGTTCATTTCAGCTCTCTGGGTTTTGTGTCCCCAGCCTGGATTTGAACTGGTGTCCAGTTGTAAGAGGATCCGTGTTCCCAGAGAGGTCCCCAGCACCACCAGTCCTCGCTGGGGCTTAGAGCAGGGTGATAAAAACAGGGATAACCATGAAAAGCAGCCGGCAGATGAAATAATGCTTTCAGATCCTGCGTTTCTGGGTAGTTAGCCCCGTCTTGCTGCTTTTCTTTGCATCATGTCTCATCGTGGTACCACTGACCACTCCAATGGTGATCTTCCTGCACCCATGTCTGGCAGCGAGTTTCATCGTGATGCAATCCAGTGGCTCACAGGAAAAGTTTAGGCAGCCCGAGTTAAAAGCTGTATGGAACAGCAGTAAAAAAAACAAAAACATATCCACAGGGAGTGCCTTCGGCTGTGTCCACACAGGCGCTGATGGTCAAAACGACTCGTTTGAAGTGATACATTTCCATAATGGATTGTGATTAAAGCCATTCCTGGGTTTCCTGGAGTGTGGATAAGTGGTTGTGATGCCAAGTAAGTAGGATCTTGATGAAATAGTCTGAATGTGGCATAAACAAAGTGAAAGAGCTCCTGAAGATGATGAAAGGGCAAGTGGTGTTCAGCAGGCACATGAGACGAACACGGAAAACCACTATACTTATTCACGCAAGACAAATTACTGTGTAATTAGAGGTTATGGGATGAGTGCTGGTCACAGCACAGGTCTGGAGACATACACAACAGGAAGCCAATTTCTGGCAGGAACGCTTGAATAAACCTCGGTTGAACTAGTAGCAGAAGATATAAAGGACAAAGCACAGGAGAAGGTTTCTGGGTTTGAAGCACAAGAGAAAATATGCGTTGATAGTCACTAAACTAGACCCCAGAATTTTCAAGGTTTTCAAGGAGAAATGAATCACGATGAAGACTGGCAGGAGAGCCGGAAAAATTATAATCTTGTACCAGGCATGGGAAGTGAAGCCACCTACAAGGCTTTTATCGGAAAGAAGAGTTTTGAGTGATTCTGGAAACCGTATTCAGAGTTGGGGAGCAATTTTTTTAATCCATCCTGCCACGTTTTCTGTTCTGGATGGAAGCCTCCCTCTGGTTTATTGAACTTTTTTCTTGTGTTGTTTTGCATACTTGCAGACATTTTGCCAATTACCTTACATTTGGACTTCTGTTAATATTAATCCCCCTGTTGTAAATGTTTGGATTTTTTTTTAAGAAGGCTCCATTTATTAGATGTTTTGTATTTAGAAACAAAAATGCTTTTTTTTTTTTATTTTTACAGGTTTTACTAGTTAGCGAACAATTTGTTACTGAGATGCAAGAACTATTGTAAATGGAGCTTTCCTGGATGCATCTGCTGGTTTTACGGAAGGCGATCCCTTTTCCACGTACTCCCCATGTTAGCTCATTCACTCCTGGCAGTTTTGAAGCACTGAAAGCATAAGATAGCAATAGGGGTTTTCTGTACCTTTGGTCCTTGTTTTGCTCCTCGTTTCTATAACAAAGGCTTTTTCAAGTGCAGATTTACTTTGCAAGAAAAGTCTCAAATTAAACTGTGTTTAATGTTTGATGTTTTTCCTTCTTTTAAAGTTTTTCAGATACCTTGGAGATGGCAGATGATATGGCCATAGATATACCCCATATTTGGTTGTACCTAGCTGAGTTGGTGACCCCCATGTTAAAAGAAGGAGGAATCTCTATGAGAGAACTTATACAGTAAGCAATGCTGTTCTTTTTCAGCGTCGGTCGAGCTGAGCATTGTGCCTGGCTAAGCTAGAGTATTTTCACAGCGTGGTTCCCATCAGTAGATAAAAGACAAGTGGTGTTAGAGGCTCAGCTTCTCGCAGGAGTTGATAAAAGGCTGGCTGCACGTCGTTCGGGACTCGCACCAGACTGAAGGCTGCGGTGGGAAGGGAGCTTGCTGCTCTGTAGCCACCGTTCAGCGGTGAAAGTTGTATCCGTAAATCTACTTCAATCCTGTTTGCTTCAGCTGAGCTAAAAAACACCCCAGTGTTGGGACAGTCAGAGTCATTTGAGAGCACACCACAGCTCTGAGAATTAGGTTTGAAGAGAGCGAGGTATCGTGCAGGAGTCTTTATGTCTCAGTGTAATAACCACCACCTGGGCATTGCCTTAAACACGGGCACAAAACCTTGCCTGCAAGACTGGAAACTGCTTCCAGGACCAGAGTTTCTCTATTTTGGATATGTCCTTATATATATGGGGATTAACTAGAAGCCAAATGAATGATTCCCTTTTCCTGTAAGTAGTGTATTAAGAAAATAATAGCTTTTTTCCCCCAAAAAAGGGTCCTGCCATCTGAATGCAGCATCCCACAAAAACGAGTGGATTTGACATTACATAAAAAAGTCTTCATAATTAGCCCTGTTGTGGCAAGTGCACTGCATCACCGAAGTCTGTTTTATCGGTGGTGCTAGCTAGATCAAATCCTTTATCCCCGGCAGAAGTTAAAGGTGATTTCCTGCCTCAGTTTGATCACTACCCCTTGCCTTGCATTCCAAATTCAAATTATAAGGAAAAAATATCTGGTTTTCTTTCATTCTAGAGAATTTAGCAAACCCTTGCTTCCTGTGGGAAGAGCCGGCGTCTTGCTTGCTGAAATCTTGCACCTTCTATGCAAACAAATGGTAAGTGTCCAGGTTTGTAGATGGGAGCTGGATGCAGCGAGTACATGTTTATGCATGAAGCCTACACATTTCCCACGTGAAGATATTTAGGGATGGGCCAACCAGTCCAGATAACCTAGGAAACCTGCCTCTTCCTCCCCAGTTTCAAACCAAGCCTTACGAGGTTCCAAAAAGTTGAGTTAACTTTTTTTTTTCTCATCACTTTTCCCTTTTGCAGGTACCTTTGCACCTGGCTTCTTCCAGAAGCTAGAGTGCTGAAATACTGCAAGAGGGACATTCTCAAGGTATTTCTGGGCTGACCAGAAGCAGCAAGTGCCGGAAATCTTGCGAGAGAGCTGTTCTTGCAGACCGGAGAGGTTCTGAGGGTTCGGATAAGCTTCAGATGGCCTCTCAGACTTCTGGGTGCTTATCCAAACTAAACCTGCCAACTCTTAAGATTCACCCATCACTAGGGGTAGTGACACCTTTTCACCCTGTAACTTCTAGAGCTCTCTTACACATTTCACAGTTGTGTGTCCAAACAGTTTGGTGGTTTCCCTATAACTCTGTCTCCATTTTTGTCTCTTTTTTTAAATCCAGCTTAAATACTGCACTTTGGATAGTGTCTATTTTAAACCCTGTAAAATCCCTCACTTGCCTTTTTTTTTTTTTTTTTAAAGCATGCATTCAATAAGGTTGAATGTTCTGGGAGCATTTCAGTCTAGCAGTGCAAATAGTGCCTTTTTATTTATTTATTTTAGTCTTTTGCTTGTTTGGACAGTCAGCTTCCGTTTATTTTTCTCTGCTCTGTGAAAGAAAAGCCGCTGTGCTCTGGGGGCTGAAGCACAGCCTTGGGTTTCTGCTTCTGCCACAGCTTTCTGATTCGATCTCGTCCAGGGCAATACTTGGACTTCAGTGTAATATCAGTCATCTAATTCAGATCTTGATGAATCGTAGCAGGAACTATGCACAATTAGTTCTCGATGATCTGCATTGTAAACTTAAAATTGTTATCTGTTCTGTAAACTAAAAATCAGGCTGCTTTTACCAGTGCTTAACTTAGGCTACGCAGGGATCTCCCTTGTGCAGGTGCTACAAGGTAAAAGTTTTGGCAAAGCATTTGGGTGAAAAGAGCTGGTTGTTATTCATATTTTAATTCTTGTCAGAATTGTATATGTGCCGACTTAGGCAGGATCCCAAAAGGTCAGCATGACATTAGAGGATGCGGAAGGTTGAACTGAATGTGCTGCAAAGGCGCTTTTCTCAAGGTTTGCAATAAATTCTAGGAATTGAAAGCTGAACTTGGTATTATGTACCTGAATTTGAGGCTTGATCTCTGCACAGAAAACAGCCATGTAAATAATTATTTTCCAAAAGTAGACAATTTGCTGGTGCCTTAATGTCAAGGCAGGGGGAGAATGAGTCACGGAGTAAGTTAATGACAGAGTCAGGAGAAGAATCTAAGTCATCTAACTGCCAGCTCTGTGTCACGGCCGTGGGAAACTGCCTTGTTCAGATGCGTCACTTTTCGTAGGTAATCTCGGGCTGAAGTTGTTGCAAACCCCACGTGTCACGTTATGCCTTGTTTATTACCCATCACCGTGGCGTTTGACCACTTGACAAGATGTGTATACCTGTGGCAGGATTGCATATGTGATTTCTCTTGCACGGGATTTCCAGACGTTGTCACTTCATTGCTAGGCATCTTGTTTGGTGGCTGAACGGTTCTTTATTTCTCCCGACACAGCTGCACCACTCCGGCTTGTGTAAACTTCCCTGATTGTCTTTCAAGTCTTTAAGATGAACAAACTCTTTTGTGTTTTAGAGCCATAAGAAAGTGGGAGCCTTATGGAGGGAGTCTGGCCTCAGTTGGAAGGACTACTTACCCGAAGGGGAGGATGTACATACCTTTCTCATGGAACAAGTGAGTTCAGAGCAAGCATCCGCTTAATTAATGATTTTGGCACACTGATTTTTAGCCCTGCGTCTCATTTGTTCATCTTCTTCCATCCCGTTCTTATGTATAGTTGGTATGGAACATACAGTGAAGTGTCTCCCTCACCACGCTGGGGTTAGATTATTTCAGCACCTCCTTTC
This sequence comes from Pluvialis apricaria, assembly GCA_017639485.1. Lineage (NCBI taxonomy): Eukaryota > Metazoa > Chordata > Aves > Charadriiformes > Charadriidae > Pluvialis > Pluvialis apricaria. The sequence goes on from CM030026.1 coordinate 2,531,331, forward strand.
TAAAACACCGGGAGGACGGGCTTGTGCCCTCGGATCCCAGGCACACATCTCCCGTCAGCTGGCTTCCTCTAGGAGATCTATTTCTCCAACTGGGGGGAGTGAACTCAAGAATGAGTTTTGCAGCAAGGACAGACCATCTGCAGAAGGGCCAGAATAAATTACAGCAATTACTCACTCTCCCCACCGTGTGTTACGATCCTGGGAGGTTTCACAGCCGAGAGGAGCCAGGTCTGATGGAGGGCACCTTGCAGCTCTTGCTGGTGGTGCTCCCAGGGAAGAAGCTGGAGGTCTTCCTTTGGAGCTCCAAGTGATCCATTGCCCTGTTTTAGCGCTTAGGAAGTGCTGTGCTGCAGGAAATGACATGGATTACCGAGGCCTGGGGCTTGGTGAGGGGACTGTAGATCCTCTGTCGTATTTTGCAATGAATTGGGGCGTTAGCTGCAATTTCTTTGAGTGAATGCCAGCTCTGGTAATTGCATCCCAGCTCCCCGTTGTTTCCGTTGAGCAACATGCACTTCATCTTGTGCGCACGGGTATTGTGCAGGGCTGGAGTTGCTCTGAGATGCTTGGTTGTCTTTGCTGGATAATGTAGTTCCCATGTGTTTGTAAAATGCTTTATAATCTCTGGAACAGAAGAAAGGATATAAATCGTTGTAATGATAACTTAGCAGTTGAAAGATGAAGTGTAGCTTGCTGCCTCAGTTTGGTATAATTCAGCACAGGAAAGTATATTTAACTAATTCTCATCATTGCTTCTGATGTTGCAGAAGTTGGACTTCACGGAGTCCGACTGTTCCAGTTCCTCAGAAGCACTTTCAGAGAAAGAACTCTCTGCGGAAGAGCTGAACAAGCAGCTAGAAAAACTCATTGTTGAGGACAAGGCAAATGATGAACAAATCTTTGACTGGGTAGAGGTACAAAGACTGTTTTCACCCTCCCTGCACATAGTTCGTTAACTGCTTTCATAAATATTTTCTCATCTAAAGGAGCATCTCTGCAGGCTCCTCCCTAGGCATAGGACACGAAAATGATTAGACCTGTGCAATCAACACTTCCAAAGAATTAAAATCTAAAATATAACCAGTCAGTTATTTCAAAGTAAGCTTTAGGAAGAATTTTAGCCATGTTAACATACAACTGTGTAACTGTCTTTTAAATACTGTAGACATTTTGACTCTGAAAACAGCGCTTCTGGCTCCTGACTACATTTTAGATGGAGTACACCACTACATTCTTTCTTCCCAAAATACGAGATAAAAGCTTCTCGTTGCTTTTTGCAAAATGACCTACCAAATTCCCCCTGCCATGCTGCAAAAACATCCTGGGCACTCAGTGAGGGCACGTGTACCTTTCCCAGTGCATTGGACCAGTACCTGTAAAAGAAAATAAGAAAAAAGGAAAAGAAACAAAAAAATAAAAGCCCTCTCAACGCACTGATCTTTTGCCCTCTGTCTCTGGCTGTATCCTTTAAACCAGATATTTAATCTAGTGTCTGAAATTATACCCAACCTGATTCATTTAGATCTGTGCTTGCAGCTAAATCTTGGTCAGCTTCACTTCAGTTATTTCTCTTGCTGGAGCAATGTGTTAGAAATGTCATTTTTCTCCTGCCATTAGAGAAGTCGAGAGTGGAATGAAAGCAGCACTGAAAATCTGGGAACACCCACAGGCTCTTTGTAGTCTTGGACAAGTTACGTAGCCATTCTCTGAAGTTCTTCTACAAAGCAAACAAATCCCCACCCAAGGAGCATGCTGTAAAATTTGTTGAAAAAGCCTAAAACCCTTAGAAAATGTATAAAGGCATTGTAAAAGCCAAGCAGTGTTGGTTTGGCTTGTTTCTCGAGACAAATGATGAGTTGTGGGAGTAGTTAAATGGTGTATTGACTGTGTGAGAACTGTTGTTGCATGTCGATGTACGTGAGCTAGTTTCAAGAAGTGAATGGGAAAGCTGAGTTTTTGCAGAGAGGTGGACTTGATTTCTGCTGCAGCAGCTTTTGCTGAACGTGAACTTGCTGCCAAATTCAGCGGTGGAGTTTGGAAATGGTTGCTGTCATGCAGCAGCGTGTTTTTAACTGGTCTATTTACTCTTGATTTCAGGCTAATCTAGATGAAAGCCAGATGAGTTCACCTACATTCCTTAGAGCTTTAATGACAGCAGTTTGTAAAGCAGCTATTATAGGTGAGTAACTTGCAATGTAAACACCATACAAACCAAATGTGCAAAGAATTATTTTATATTTTTCAGGTTTATATAGCTTTTCCCTCCCCCGAGGCTGTTTTTTTTTTTTTTATCACACACTAAGACTTTTGCACCGTATTGAATTCTGGTGCTCGAGAGCGGGATGTCCGTTCCTCCTATGACAGCCAGATGCTTCGCCGGTTGTGGTGTTCTCAAGGCTCTGGCGTGTCCTGATGACCTCGCATGAGCAGAAGTTTCAGACAACTCTGAGTAACACCAGAATGTTCATTGATTTTTCTAGTGAAGGTGGAAATGCACCAGACGTTATTAAGATAATTAGCATTTCCACTCCTGTGTCAGCAAGTACGTGTGGGCGCTCTACCATCGCAGATTGCCACATGCGAGTTGGAAGCGTGGGTTGCAGAAGAGAAGCCGGCCTCCATCTCTGTCGTTGTAATAGTTTTATGTCCAAAGTTGCAATTTTGAAAAGACAGTTTATGTGGATTAGTTGAATGTACAGCAGTCGGCTGGAAATGGAGGCAAGGGTGGGTTCCCACATCAGATGTGTGAGCCTCAGGGGGGCTTGAATAAAGCGCTGCAGCCAGAAACATCTGGTCAGTTCACTTTGTTTTCTTTAACTTTACTGTTGGCATCTGGCAAGGCAAAAAATTGCGCTTGTAAAGCAGCCGGTTCCGCTCTTAGCTGTAAGAGTCACGCTTGGTGGAAAGAATGGTCTGAACTTCTTGCTGCGAGGGGAAAGACAGCCCAGCTCCTTTCTTCTCCCTGAGAACAGAACCTTTCTGATGCCATCTAGTGTTAATGGCGGAATGACACAGGACAAGGGTTTCCCGATGTGTATCGGGAACATCTACTGGTTTACGTTTTGATCTTGCGTCTAATGGAGGGGTTTTCCCTTTTGTTTTCAAAATAGCACTTAATTGTGTTGTGTGATGTACTTAAAAGTTGCTGAATAATTTATCCGTGTTGCTGATGGACTTCTAATGTGTATTTTTATATATTCTTGATTTCCTACGTCATGTGCAGCTTATGATTCTGTTTCTGCCGTAGTATTTTTAAGAAGAAAAAAAAAAATACATTTTTCTAAAAACCTTCTATATAACTGAAATTTTAACCCTAGCCATTGTACGGACTTTGGACATCCAGTTGTCTGTGGAAACACAACAATTTGCACTGCGAAGTAAGGTTGTAATCCTTCTGCGTGTGGCAGCAGGGTGGTTAGGGCCAGGGTCGCTGCAGATACTGGTTGAATTTGGAGAACTGGAAGAATCAAGACTTCCAGAAAAAAACATGGGTCAGAAATAATTCCTGTTGTTTCTCATCCTCTTTTCCACCCCTGCTGCTGTGTACCAAAGCTGACCCTGTTTTCTTCTCTTCCCCTCAGCGGACTCTTCTAGCTTCCGTGTGGACACTGCTGTTATCAAACAGAGAGTGCCGATCTTACTCAAGTACCTAGACTCAGACACAGAGAAGGAACTACAAGCACTTTATGCACTACAAGCATCAATAGTAAAACTTGATCAGCCTCCTAGTAAGTGTTGCCTCTGCACTGGGGATGTGAACCCTGACAGCCTAAGGAAAAGTTGTTTCTGGGAGAGTAAAATCTAGCAATGGGGTCTAGAAGAGGATGTCCTTTTCCTGACAGTGGAAACTAAATTTTACCATTTTATGTAGCAGATGAGATGAAACAGCATACAGTGGTTTCTGTTTGTCCAGATCCTGGCTTGTAGACCAGTGCAGTTCCCCAAACGCTTGTCCAGAGGCTGGCTCTTCTCTTGGTTGGTGCTGTAAGCAGCCATGCAGATGGAAGAGCAAACCTCTGTTGATACAAAGAGAAGGGAAAAAAGAGCAGTTGAAAATCATCTGTTGAGTTTATAATACCTGGACATGTAAGGGCACTGGGCGTTGTAATTGTATTGCTGCACCACAGGTGTTTGTGGACTTGGAGAGAAGAAAATAAGTTGAACAACTGATGAGTCGTGTCCCAGAGACACTGCAGAAAACCATTGTTGGAAAAGAGGTGGGGAGTTGCTAAAGAAACAGGGATTCCCAGGGAGTCTGCAGCACAAAATCAAAGAGTATGCAGAAATACCCAACTTGATCATCCTTAGCTTTAAGGCGCTGGTCATTTGTTATCCCTCCTGCTGAGCCGTGAAAAATCAGGTGTTGGAGAGGAGCCAGGCTGCCAGGTTGTGCAGTCCAGCGACAGGAGGACAGGCTGCTGTGGATTTTGTTTGCTGGGCAATCCTGAGATAATAAGTTCCCACGGCTGCTTTCCCAGCTTTCCCTTTTCTGCGGAGCATGTGTTATCCGACGGCATCAGAGGGACCTCTTTTCCCTCTCAGCTGTGTGTAACCAGCCAGGAAGCAATAACTCAGTAACAGACCTTCCTTTTACTTGTATCTGCATCTCGTGCATTAAAGGTCACGTTAATCCTCTTATCCGTAACCGTGTCTTTGTCTGCTGACTGAAACTGCACAGTACTAACAGCTGTTCTCTCCCGTTATTCCATTATTGCAGATTTGTTGCGGATGTTTTTTGATTGCCTGTATGATGAGGAGGTAATATCGGAGGATGCCTTCTACAAGTGGGAGAGCAGCAAGGACCCAGCGGAGCAGAACGGGAAAGGAGTAGCGCTAAAATCTGTCACAGCATTCTTCACGTGGCTACGGGAGGCCGAAGAGGAGTCGGAGGATAATTAAAACTTAAAATACAGAGAGAAAAAAAAAAAAAAAAAGAAACAGTTTAAGTATTTTTTTAAAAAGTTTCACGTCTTCGCCAATCACAGTGCAGCAAGGCCAATTCTCGTGCAGACCCCCCCTTTCCCCCACACATGCACGAGTGGGAGAGGTAAAAATAGAGAAACACAAAGGTGATCATGGAGGAAAAAAGGTACTTGAAAAAAAAAAAGTAAACGTCAAACCTGAGGGCGGGAGCACTAAACCAAAATACATGTATTATTTATAGAAAATATTTTCTGTTTTAATCTTTTTTTCTTTTCTTTTTAAACAAGGACTCATACTTACAAAAACACAAAGCGAAACAAATCTGTTTAGCAAAAAAAAAAAAAGTTGAAAACTTTTAATTTATTATTTTAAGGACTGCAAATGCCAGTGTAATTTTTAAATTTGCAGTTTCTGTAAACAAATTGTATAATAGAACAAAAGCAGAGAAATAAATTTCCCTCCCCTTCATATGCACCTCAGTTTTGTTTCAAAGCATGATAAATAGACAAAACTTTCAAGGGGGTTGGGGTAAGCTAGATGAGGAAGAGATGAATTTTTTTTTTAATTGTCATCAGATTTTTCTGCCTGCCTCTCAGCTTGCTTCAGAAATTAAAAAAGAAAATAGTAATCAAAACGTACATAACCTTGGAACGGAAGGAAATGCATTTGAGAAAACCGCTGCGGACCAGAGTGCTCCGAAAATAACTCATTCAAAACAGTGCTACCCTGGGGAAAAAGTACTAGTGATACTTTCAGAACCTTTAGAGCAACTTTAAGGCTTGTAAATACATAGAACAAATATTTAAAAAAAAGAAAAAAAGAAATTGACTCAATACTATTTCTTTTCACTTTCAAAATATAAAGAACAAAATAAAGACAAACATTGCAAGTTTAAAAGAAAGTAAAACGACTTCTCCTTTGACAGCTGCTGAATGTGTGCACCATCTCTGAGCGGTGCTGGCTTCCTTTTCATTGCGTAGATCCTCGGTTCCAAATTGTGTACAAATAGTGTGTGTATGTATGTGTGTCTACCAAAAAAGAGGGGTGAGAGCAATTGTTGTTTTAAAAAAAAAAAAAAAAAAAAAGAAAAAAAGGGGGGGTTGCTGCATGGGAGACATTTTCTGCAGAGAGAACTTAATGGCTGATGAGTAGCTGGCTCGGCTGCTGTACCGTGTGGGTGCGTTTGCTTCCCAGCACGTTGCCGCGAGGCTGGGAGACGACCTCAGAGCCAGTCAGTGCCCGATCCCAGCTTGGTTTTTCCAGCCGTGCAGCCGCGGTGTCTCTCGTGTGACTTGGATCGGTGGCGTCATCCTGGGGACTTGGGACCCTGGTAGCTGCGACGGTCGCAGCCGCTCGAGGAGAGAACCGACAGCCCTTCGCTGTAGCTTGTGCGTCCGTTGTCACCCAGCTTCTGCTGCTGCCCTTTGCATCTGCCAGTTGCCTTGCTGTGCCTAAGGAACCCGAAGACCCATACGGGTGAAAACAAAAGCGCCCTACACGAGTCAAGAGATGGAACAAGCGCTGCGGTGCTCTCCCTGGCTCTGACCACCCCGTGATGGTGTCTGAAGTCTGAGTGCAACCCGGGTACAAATAACAGTGGTTGCTTTTGCGGTGCAGTTGGAGTGCGTGTTTTCTGCCTGCCCGAAGGGACCTCGACCGCACCCCAGTGCCACCCAGTCCTCCAAACTGAGCTGCTGCTGAGTACATTAAGTCTCTTGTGTGTCTCTCTTCAACAACCAAAGATGACCTGCTGGCTCTCACTGTGAAGAAGCATCTACCGTAACACAGTCTGCAAAGTTTGTGAAGCCCTAAAAATGTAGTTTGTGAACTGTGGTCTGTGGACCACGAGTAACCTGTGGAGCATTTGCTGGTGGTCTGTGCAGCACTAGCTGCTCACATGATGCTGTCTTTTTCTTTCCAGCTGCTAAATCACTTCTTTTTTTAAAAAAAACAAACAAACAAAAAAAAAAAACACACAACAGGAAAAACAAGGAAAAAAGAAAAGGCTACAAATACATTAAATACTTTCCTAATCTTACTTTTACATGTAAACAATTGCTGTACTTGCATAAGGATGTTATTCGATCACCAAGGGGAAGGGAGGAGGGTGCCTGGTTGTGGCTGGAGGGGAGATGTCCACGAGACACTTTCCCTGTTAATGTGTTCCACGCCATGAATCTGAGCTAGAGAATCCGTGGCCTAAAACACTAGAGCATTGTTTGTTTGGGGTTTTTTTTTTTTTTAGTAACAATAAAACACTTTTCTCTGTTTTGTTTAAAAAAAAAAAAAAGGAAAAAAAATATTCTCACCCTTAGTATATGAATATGTATGTATCTGCTTGTACGATATCCAGCGACTCCTCATCCTCAGCCACTTCCCCTCCCGGCCTCGCAGTTGGGCCCAGCGATTTGGTGACGGGCGCTCTGGAGATCTCCAAAAGGCTTGTCCGCACGGAAACCCCCACCCAGCGGGTCTCAAGGTGTGTTTGTTAAACCTCTGCAGAAGGTCCTGTGGATGCTCTGCTCACAAAAGTCCTTTTTCAGCCAGAACGTGAACGGGTACGTGATGGTTTGTAGCAGTTAAATAGTTGAATTAAATGGATGCCAGTTTGTATGTAAATGAGGCCAAATATTTGCCAAGTCAGTGTGCGCACCTGCTGAATTTCCCCTTGGAAGATGGGGAGCGTCATACCCTGCTGGGAACGTGAGTGTGTGACACCAGAGCCATGCCGTGCAAGGACTGTGATTTATTTATTGATTGCCTTCAACCAGAAAGGAAGAAATTACTATAGAGCCTTTGAGCAGACACGTGAATCAAAGTGCATCAGGGCAGGGCAATTTGGGGAGCTTCAGTCTTTTGGCTGAAAGAGCTGGAAAACCACTGGCTGGAGGGAACGGGAACGGTGAGTGTATGGGTAGAGGAGAGATGAGAAAGTCTCTCCCCTCCTTGTTTGAGCCTTTAATGTTAAATGTTCCAGGGCGGGGGGGAACTTGCCCTGTTAGTGTCCTGCAAATACCAGGAAGGGAGTTTTCAGAGGTTTTAAGGTGTTGGAGGTTTGGGTTTTTTTCAGAATTACCCAAGGCTCTCAAAAGGTGGGTTTTGCAGCATGGCAAGCTTTGCATTTTCTGAAGCTATGTCAGTTAAGCTCCATGTGGAGTGCTGTGAGCAGTTTATGCACAAGACCTTGTGGTTTCAAGCTGTGGGTCTGTTCCCTTGAGGTTCAGTTTCCCACAAATGTCGCTGCAAGGAGCATATCTGACACCAGTCTTGGACCAAATCTGCTTCCTCTGCTCCCCTTGCGCTGTTCGCCACGTGCCGCATGTTTACCTGCACCCATATGAAGGTGTGGTGGCTTTCCAGTTGCTTTCTAGATCAGCAGAGGTTTGCAGGCTGTTGTGACTCCTCAGGATGCAGCCCATGATCCCAGAAGATCTTTGCAACATGTCTTCTCCTGAAGGGTATTAAAATACAAAAAAAACTAAGAGATGAAACAGAAAAGGGATAATTAATTAAGAGCTTCCTGTGGGAATGTGATTTGTGGAAGCCTCATTTTTATGTTAAGTGAGGAGAGGTGAGCTGTGGTTACTCCTACCTAACATTACAGCAAAGCCTAAGCAGGGAGGACAGCAAATTTCTCCCAAGAATATTAAAAGTTTGAGTGTGGTGGGGGATTTTTTTCTCCCAGTCTTGGTCCTGTAAGGCATTTAAACACATCTTCTGGGCAGGCTCGTGAACGTGGCAGGGAGTTAATGCAGCTCAGCAGGAAAGAGCTGCATTAGAAGCCATTTCCACTGCTGTGAGCCCTTCTTGTGCTGAGGCTGTGCATGCTATCAAAGGCAGGGGCAAGGAGGAGCAGATGCATCGCTTACATCCCCGTTTATTGCTGAAAATGCCCCTAAACCTGCAGAAGTCAAACAGAAAATTTCCAGGGCAGGTGTCTGCCTAAGGCTGGTTTCTTTCTAGGAAAGTGTTTTCAGAAACGGATCAGCCATTTCTGTGAAGAAGGTCAGGGAATACACTGATCTCAGACGCTGCGCTCTGTCTGCTTGTGTTAACACGTTCAGGTTTTAAACTTATTTTCTCCAGGAGCAGACTTTGGCATGTGGAAAAATCTTTTGCCCGGGATCAGCCCTCCCTGGCGCAGGAGCTGGTAAAGCCAAAAAGGCCATGCAGCAGGAGAGGCTCAGGAGAAGGGATTCCTCTGCAGAGATGGTTTTTAGTGTGCACAAACTGGGTTTAAGCCGGTAGTAACTTATACTGGTCATTGCTGCGTTCCTGCGACCCACAGAGATTTTGGTTCCAACCCTATAGACCATTTTTTCTGATAAAGGAAAAACAGGGCCTCTAAAGACTCCCATTAACTCTCCGAGTGTCCTGAAAATGTTTAAAACCAATTGCAGATATCAGCATCTCGTTGCCAAAAGGGTGGCCGTGATTGTTCCTGCTGTGTTTCATTCCAGCATGAGTAGTTTTTAGAGACGAAGGGACCTGAAGCTGCTTGCCTTGTCAGAAGTGTTTGCTGCAGAGCAGAAAAGCTGTTACAGCTGTGCCCCTGGCACTGCTCACTTGATTTGTTTCACAGACACAAGAGGGTTTAGCTTTGGGGGCAGTAAGCTCAAAATCGGCGCCCCCCCCAGAGTGCTCTTATGCCCTTAGATCCAACACCTCTGGCCTTGAGGCACTGAACTGCCTTTAGGCGAGTTGGCTGTTGGCTGCAGGTCGGCACATGATGGTGCTGAGATGCCGCGTGGTAGGAGTTTGGTGAGAGCTGCCGTGCGCTACGTGGGGATGAAGCTGTTGGGAGATGTTCAGGCTGGCAAGCGCTCTGAGCTCTCACTTTATGCAGTTGATCTGGGAGGGAGAGCTTGGCCTTTCTGCTCTTTGGAAGATGTTGGCCCTCCGCTGCTACCTGATCCTAGGCCAACTGGGCGGCATCTCCAGCCAAGCAACATCAGCAGGAGTGTGAGCTCTTCACATGCCGCTTTCTTTTAATAAGGTGCCAACCCGGAGGCTTGCACGAGACACCGCGTGCTGATAGGAACTCCAAGCAACGGTTTGATGTGGCCTGGGCACCATGTCCAAGCTGCAACAACCATAGGATGGAGCCTGGGCATGAGGAGGCTACAGCCCAGAGTAGCTTGTGTCCTGCTTGGCTGCCCATCTCCCAGCCCAGCTCTCTGGTTAGATAATCTGCAAGGAGCCGTTGCAGGAAAACCACGGTGATGGGCAAGCAACCGCAGCAAGAGATCGATTAGCCCACTTGGCTTCCAGCAGCATGGTTAAATCCCTGCCAATATCTGAGGAAACTTAAAGTTGTCGACCCTTGTGTTTTTCAAGGGGCTTTGCTTGCTTTTGGTAACCACCGTGGAACTGTGGTCTGCTGAAATAGCTCCTGCTTATTTAAATGCTGCTGTAGGGATGCTCGACCGTGATCTGTGGAAAGCTTTGGTCATGTGGCACCGGTTTCTCTTCCTTGTTTCCAGCTGCTAAATTGTGCTGAAATGGCAACAGAAATAAAACCAGCTCCCGCTCCATTCAGTGCTTTCCAAAGGGGAATTTGTCCAAGTGTGCAGTCGCAGTCCCAGCTGCAGGGATGGTTGTGCTGTGGTTGCAAATTGGAAAGGGGAGAGGGGGCTTGGGGAAGGAGCTCAATGCTTTCAGTTAGGAACTCTTTGTATTATTGGGCGAGTGGAGAGGACGGTAAAGCCTGGCTCTTGCACGCTTGGTTGTCCTCTTCCAGCCCCCTGCAAGGTTTAACAGCAGATGTTGTCACGAAGCAGAGTTGTACCAAGCTCGCGGGGTGCATTAACAAACGTGGAGCGGAGCGCTGTTAGAAGTGTTTTATCACGGCATTGCAGAGAACAGCTGGAAGGGAGCTGAACAGATCATCTCAGCGGATGCAGCTGGTGCCTTCAGGTCTCATCCATGAAGGAAAATCAGTCATTTCAGTGTTGCAGAATAAGTTATTCTGAAATATCGCCTGGTGCAAATGCTCTGTGCCAGTGAAGATGGCCTAAAGTGAATAATCTGTCAGTCCAGACCACCTCCCGTTTGTGCATGAACGTGCTGGGAAACTGCGTACTTCACCAAAAGTGGCTGGCCGGAGAAGGGAGTGGGCACTCGGCCTCTTCGGTGCTGTGCAGGGTTGCGGCACCACTGCTGCATGGATTTGTCGTGATGGGTACAGCATGCAGTTCGTTCTCCTGCTGCACAGCCCCACTTTGGGTGTTTTCATACACTGTGATCATCAAACACGAGAAATTTCACACCCTCTCTACGAAACAGGGAAATCGAGTGTTTTACCCATCCTTCAAGGAAACACATCTGACTCTTCTGGCCTCCTCCAGCATCACAAGGTGGATATTTTGAGCAGGAGCCTGGGCTGTGGCTGACACATCTCAAAGAAAAGCCGGTCGACAAGATTTCCCACGGAGAGACGAGCGAGCCAGCACTTGAGCTGACCTTACGCTTCAAGCAAGAGCCATCGCCAAAAAATGCTTTAAATTCCTGCTCAACCCGAAGGTTTTCTGCCTTCCCAGCAAGGCTCGCTGGCACAGCCCCGCTCTCTTACGGCTGCAGGACTGGCGCAGGGGCTGGAGTCCAGGCAGGCTGCTGAACGCACTGGGCGTGCTGCTGGTTGTAGGGGCGTGTGGTGCGCACATGGGAGCCAAAAATGAGCTTTTGCAGCCACAAAAGCATCCTAGCCGGGAGGTGTTACTGACAGTAAGTTATTACCTGCCCGGGCAAGGGTAACGACCGCTGTGTGCTCTGCGTTGCAGCCTGCTGTTAACCAATTTTAATCAGAAATGGTCTTTGGCTCAAAGAGTGAAGGAATTTAGCAGGTTCCTGCTGCCAGATGTTAACTGTGGGGACACGCAGCTTTGGGAGAGGTGTGTTGTCCTAGTGTGAAACACTGAGCTGGTGGACTTCAACTTCTCCTTGCTTAGGGGAGCTGTTGTTTCCACTGGCCTGCTTGTCTCCCAGTGACCATAGCATCAGCCTCGTTAGCAATAAGGATCTATTTCAAATGAGACTGTCCGTAGAAAAGCAGCAGCCTGTGGAGGCTGCTTAGTCCACAGCATTTTCCTGCTCCAAATTCCTGTCAGCTCCAGTGGCATTTCTATTATATATTTGCTCCGGAATGGAGCAAACTTTGTTATATGTAAGCATATTTTTATTCATTTGCTAGGAACTGATGTAAAAATGGGTACGCTGATGAACAGAATACCCCTTGGAAAAGGGGAAATTGTTTGAAAAGATAAACCCAACTGGGCTAGCCTTAAGGGTAGGCGTTAGAGGGACAGCAATAGAGATCAGCTGGGAGGCGGTGTAGGGCGACACTGGGAAAAGTATGGAGAAAAAATTTTAGGAAGCTGATAAAGGTTAAAGAGATCAAAGGTGATGTCTGGAAGGCCACAAAGTGGCAAGGAATATGCATTTTTGAATTGAAAGCAGAAAAGGAGTGACTTTTGCACAGAATCGCAGGAAATGCAGGGCTGACGGCAAGACTGCTGCTGAAAAAAAGGCAAGTATCAACTAGAAGAGAATCGTAAGTTGTTTCAGTGATCGTTAGACACGTGGCTTTGGTAAAGTGAACCAGCAACAAAGCGGGAAAATTGTGGTTAAAGGACATCACCTCGTCTCTTCTAAAAGTCCATATTTCTACTGGAGATGTAAAAGGGAAAAAAATCCAAAAGTAAAAAGCAGCTGAAATGTAAAGACAAGAATTGTGTGTGGGACTGCGGGAAGGGTGACAGCGCTGCGTAACAGGTAAGTCCTTCATCACTTAATACTTATGTGTGCTGCAGGCAAAACGCCCCTGGATGTTTGTGTGTGGAAAGTGAGAGACCCACATTAATGAAATGTTTTGATTCTGTGATGGTTACGGGATAGTTACACTGGGCATCATTCCCCGTTCAAATAGACCAGGTCAAGCTGCAAACAGCAGCCACTGTCCTCTCACAGCCGAGCGTGCCACCAGCTGAACGGGAACTTCAAGGCAGAAGAGCAAGGGTCTTGCTTGAGCAATGCCATCAAACCAAAATAACCCCCGTCGCATACACATTCAGGGATAAACAGATCAAAAGGTAAGAAGCTTCTCAGGGAATGTTTGATTTGTTTTTGAAAGCACAAGAAGCTGAAGAAGCAGCAGCAGAATGCTAAGCTTTAGGGATGAAAGAGTGAGGGGACAAGAAGGGGCTCCCCAGCCTGCTGGCAATCAGACATGGGACAAATTGGGAAAAGGATCAAATTCCCCCCTAAACCAGGCGGACTGTGGGTCAAAAGCATATAAAAGGCATTCTAAAACACATGCAAAAGTTGAGGTAAAAATGGAAAAGCAAAAAACTCTCCAAAAACTTGGGGTGATGACACCAGAGGCAAGGCCTAAATGTAATCAGAGCTGAAGTTTGGAGCTGCAGGCCAATATTAAAACAGAATTTGGTGACAAAGACGCTGTGCTTACTCAGCCAGAGGGATCAAGAACTTATCGGCAGAAGCTGATTTCAATGTACAAGGTACACAAAGGTAATAAAAAAAGGTAATAATACTCTTGTGGTTTCTACCATATGTGGCAGGTAGTTGTTAAGCAACACAGGAGCAGTGCTTATTAAAAAACCCTTCACTTTAAGTAAAAAATGTGGCAAAATGGGGAAAATATGAGTTGGTGCAGAGTAAGAAAGTTAACGGAGTGGCCCCTGGAATGGAATTTCTGTGACCAGATGTATTTAAAACAGAAGCACAACAGGTTTCATGTTTCTAACAAGAACACGCATTGCTCTGGATATGGGGTGGAAGGGGTAAACTCTTGACATGCAAATTTTACAGCTACTTCCTGGGAAGAGTAGCAATACATCTAAGTGATCTGGATTAAACCAAGCTGCCCTGTACAAACCCCAAAGCTCTAGGCAAATTTGTAGAAGCTCTAGGGCTGCAGAAAGATGTAATTAAATTGAATTATTTCAGGGGGGAAAAACACCCACAAACCAGTTGGAATCCTACTAGGGCATGGCACCTGGGAGGGCAGGAAAGGTACCAAAAATGCTTAGTATTTATTAGAAGTATTTTGTGATGATAGTGCTCTACACAATCACAGTTTGACTCTTGACAGCAACCCTCAGCTGAAGTAAGAATCCCTGAATTTCCCTGTCCTGCACTGTTCCCTTCCTCCTGTGCATCCTCCCTCAAAGCTGGCGGGTCACAGGTTCCTGCCAGTGTCACCCACTGCTTGCAGCACTGAGGGGAACGGGGAGGGGGGGACAGGGATGACACAAACCCACCCAACAAACAGGGTGGAGGGGAGAGGAGACTGGGCTGTGGGGTTTGATCCCGCTGGGGGATGCAGCTGCCTTTCCCCAGGAGCGGGGTTTTCACAAGAGCCCACCCCGGTCAGGCAGGCAGTGTGGCTGTTAAGGAATGTGCAGGGCTCGCAGCTCCCCTCTGAGGTGGATTTCAAGATAAAAAGCAGGGAAGGAGACAAGAAAAGCTTTTCTCCTCCTCTGCTTGCATCTCAGTGTAGCTCTGTGGCTCAGCCAACACAGGTGTTGGGGTTTTGCACAACGGCTTGCAGTGAGCAAAGGGAGGGCAGCTGGGGTGATTTCATCTTTTCCTTCTTGGTGTCTTAAAAGCAGGCAGTAAAAGAGCACGTTCCCTCTCACTCCCCTCTCCTCCACCTTCCAAGCCCTCCCCTCCTGCCAGAGAGGCACCGCAAGGGGAGAAAGGCCAAAGAACACATTTCTCTGCAGCTGCACAGTCCTTGTTTCGCACTCACAAGCAAGACAGGAATGTTTAGCAAAGTGGAGCCATCTGGCTAAGGCGCTTCCAGGGCTGTTCCACAGCACAGGAGACAAAGGACTGTACAAAAGCAAAGTTTCGTGGAGATTATCTGGAGGGGAGATGATGATGCTGAGCAAGGCCAGACTTTGGTCACAACAGCTTGGCTTTGGGAGGAGATGCTCTCAGGTGTAGTACACTGTTCCAGCAGCCACCTAAGGGTGGAAAAAAGTTGGAAAAAGTTTAGACAAGAAACAGTCAAGGCACTGTTGCAGAAATAAGACACCTCCACTGTGCTTTGAATGGTGTAAGTGCTTCTAAAAAGTGCTTACAGAGGGGCTTCCCACCCACAGGAGGGATAAAAGGTACCACAGTGCTCAAATGACTGCATTAGTCCCAGTGCCATCTTCAATTATAAAAACAAAGGGACAGAAAGTAGGATTACATTAGTAAAAAGATGAGAAACTGCCTGGGCAAGAGACTACAGATGAAAAGTTCTGTAGCATTTAGGAGCAATACATGTGGATTACGGGGAGTAAAGAGCTGGGTGCGAAGGTTTGGAGACAGCTTGTAGAAAGCATACTTATGGCAGAAAAGAAGACAAGAATAGGTAGGGAAGGGAATTGAGGAGTTGTAGTTGATTTTTTTCCCTTTACTTGAGTTCCCACTCAAGTAAAGGGAAAGTAGATAGATTTGGGGGAAGGAGAAAAAAAAAATTACAACAGGCCTAGCCAAAAAAAATAAACAAACTTGGAGCAAGAGCACAGCAAGAAAGAGTTTATTACCACTCAGTGTACTCTGCACAGACCTGAAATAACCACGATGGTGAAAATACCAGTGTGGGTCACACCCTTGCTCTGCTTTGCAGTGATAATCCTCACCTGGGGCAGCTGCAGCACAGGTAAAGAAGCTGCCTGAAACACAGCAAGCCCAAGGAGCAGCAGGAAAGGGATCCTTCCCGCAAGTGAGAACTCGTTAGCGTGTTTTGACAGAAAATTTCCAGCTTGCAAGCCAGATCTTGGCGACGGAACTAGCGTAATTGAAGCAGGTAGTAAATTACACAGCTAATGAGAGCGGCGGGGAGTAAAGAGGCTGAGGCAAAGCGAAGGCAGGCACTGGAGGAATCTCGAACGGCGGGAGGAGGACGAAGCAAGGGGCTGGGGTACGCACGGTTCCGAAGGGGGGGCGAGGGCGCTGAGGTGAGGCCGCTGCCTGGCGGGGCTGAGGCGGCTCCTCTCGCCCCCTCAGCGCTCTCAGGGGGCGGAGGCGGGAAACGCCTCAGCGGGAGCGCGCGCAGAGCCGCTGGCGGACACCGAGGAGGCGCGCGCGCGCTCCCGCCCCGCCCGTTGTGCTTTAGCCGCCGGGCGGGACGGCGCTGCGCATGCGCACGCTCCCCTCTTTTCCGCCCCTCCCCACCCGCGCGACGTGGAGGCGTAGGGGGGTGGGGGGGGGGGAAGGGAGGGGAGGGGGCCGGCGTTCGAAAAATGCCCGCGGCCTCCCATTGGCCGGCGGCGCCGCCGCGGCCCGCCCCCCCGCCGCGCGCCGCCGCCACACACCCCCCCTCCGCGGCCCCGCCCCCGCCCCTTTGCCCCGGCTCCCCCTCGCTCCCCCCCCCCCCCGCCGGTTCCCCCGCCGCCGCCATTAGAGGGGCCGCTTTGTGTCCGCCGGGCCTGCTGGTGAGTGACACTTCCCCCCCCCCTTTCCCGGTGCCGCGGCGGGGGGAGGCGGGGGACCGGGCCCGGTAGGCCGCGGGATGAAGCGCGGGGGCGGTGGCCTGGCGCAGGGGGGTGCGGGAACTCCTCTCAGCGCCGCGCCCCCCCTCCCTGACAGGCCTCGGGAGGGGCTGTGGTGAGGAGTCGCGACACGCTGCGCCGACAGCGGGTGCTGTCGCGGTGGGCAGTGCGGCCTGCTTCCCCCCCCCCCCCCCACCTCCTCCCCTCACAGCCGGGGAGGCCCGCGGGTCCAGGCCCCGTGCAGGCCCGAGGAGGCGGCCCCGGCCCTCCGGGGCCCTGCGGTCGCCGCGGCCGGGCCTGGCGGGGTTGTGGGGCCCCGGCCCCTCCTC
Source organism: Pluvialis apricaria (assembly GCA_017639485.1). NCBI lineage: Eukaryota > Metazoa > Chordata > Aves > Charadriiformes > Charadriidae > Pluvialis > Pluvialis apricaria. The sequence goes on from CM030026.1 coordinate 2,548,087, forward strand.
GTCTCTCACAAAGGAGGTGGGGGCGTCCAAACCGCCTCTCCCGTCCCCGCTGACACCTGATAAAACATCGGTAGGGGTGGTGGCGGCGGCGGCGGCGGGGGGGGGGGGGGGGGGGGGGGAGAAGGTCAGCGGCGGAAGGGGCTGATAGGGGTGCGACACAATAAATAATCGCTATTTATAAACTTCGGAAGTGCCTTGGCTCCCGCGGTAGCCTTCCCGCCTTTTGGTTGCTTGGTTGTAGGGTTGGTTGGTTTTTTTTTTTCCTCTCCACAAACTCACTTCATCAGAGGCCGCAGAAGTGCCGCCACTCGAGGAAAACCTCTGTTCCAGGCTTCAGCGTGGCTCTGCTTCCAAAAAGAAGCTCTGAATCCCTCTCAGTGCTGCTAGAGATGGATGCAGGCTGAAGTGTGAGACTACTAGGCACTTCTGAGTTCCTCCGCGAGACCCTGGGGTGGTCACAGCCTGGTTAAAGAATGTTAATGACTTTCCTGCCCATATTGTATGTGCTTCTCCATAGAGAAGGCTATTAAACTCCAGTCTGGCATGGAACTGTTCCAGAGGGGCTTCCATCCCCGGTTTGTTATCCTTATTGCCACTCTGGACTGGGGTTTTGGGTTAAAACCTTTCAAAAGCTTAAGGAGAGAAGGAGCAGCATACCAAAATCTGAGCTGATGTAAACTGGTGTAGCTTTTGCCAGGCCAGAGGGGCTCCACCAGCTTACGGTGCCCAAGGACAGCTCCAGAGCGGGGATGCTGTTCGGAACGAATCCTTCCCGCCTGAGTTCTAACTATTTTCACAGTCACCGGTGTCTGCAAATCATGGGGGACTGCTCATCCTGTGCTGGAGGAGAAGAAAAGTTAGATAATGTAGGGTTGTGGGTGTGTTCGCTCCTTTTAAAGTGTCACAGAGACTGACAGTTTGCTCACATTGGTGGCATTTCACAGGTTATTCTTTTCAGGAGTCTGACTTGGCAGCTGAATTATTTCTGGGTTAACAAGCGTGTCATTTCTCAGTTCTTATCAGGCCTTTTGAGTAATAGTTGCACTCTGATTTCCAAACATGTGACTCTTTGTTTGTTTGTTTGTTTTTACCATAAATAGTATTTTAGCATCTTCAAGAAATAGTTGGCCAACTGTCTTTGGCAAGCAGCTATCTTATTGAGGCAGGAAAGTTTCAGAAGTACTCATGTTGATAAACAATGTCACACTATTAAGCTCCTCCACGTGAGGACAGAGTGTGTAGGGGGAATGAGAGGAGCGGAAGGTATTGCTGGTGAGCGTCTCTTCTGTTCAGTTAAGGAATGGAGGTGTTTTGATGGACTGGGCAAGAGAACACTTACCTTCCTCAGGAGGCACTTAAAGAGATTGGTGAATAGAGTGGGAAATCCGTAGAAATGAGGAATGGGTAGGGGAAAAAACCCCAAACATATAATTTGGGGAGGGGAGGGGGGGGGGGAGAACTTAGTATATATGCCTTGAAAACGTCTACTGGCTTTTGCACCCTTTCTCCACTTTACCTGCATGTAATTAATTAGCTCTTCAATGCATTGTGCACTTTCCTCAGGTAGCAGCTGCTTGAATTATTTTTGTCTTCAGAATGTTTTTCTCTTGCTGTTTCCCCTTTCAACAGAAACTGATGCATGAATCTTTTGTCAGTGTTCTGTTACAAGTGACCCAGGGTGTTGTGAGGATTTTAACTTCCGCGAGGGAGAATAAAAGAAGTTTTACATTGATGTACTCTAATGTGAGGTGTGAGTAGATTTTGCATAGACTGCAAGGAAATCATAGCTTATAAAAGCTATGTATAGATGTAAAAGCTATTATGTATAGTTTTGTACTACAGAATAAGAAGTGATGGTTGAATAAGTAATAGTTTGGGAGGAAGATTTACATAGTGGTTCTAAATTCAATCCATCTAAGCAAGGAGGATGTTGCCTATAAAAGGTTAGTACCCTGGTATGTAAGGTTAGCAACCTAAATTTTCAGTTGAGTGTCAGTGGTTTTTTAAAATTCATAATGTTGGGTCCTGGAATTGAGATAGTTCATCCAAGGCAATGAAACTTTCAGCAGTGGATTTTCATGTTGGAGTAGTTTTAAGTTTGTGACCTGAACCTGTTCTAAACTTAAAGCTGAACCTTGTGCACTCTAATAAGGGCTGTTTCATTCCTTAGCCGCTTGTGTTAGTGGCAGCACATGGAGAATCTGTATCATGGACCATATTAGACAAAAATTGTTTAAAAATTGTTGTCCCACAGAGGTTTTCACTGTCACAATCCTGAGCATCACTGTGGAGAGGGATTATTTTTCGACAGCTATGCAAGCAGAAATTCTACTTTGTATTACTCCCTTAGCTGAAATTTTTTGCAAGTTTCTGAGTATAATGGTGGCGTAATTTAAGTTGCACACTGCCTGGCTTTGGCTGTGCGTCTGGGGACGTGAAGAAGAACTCCTGGGTATAGGAAAAGAAGATAACCCAGGCCGTGGAAATGATCTGCTGTTACTGTCTTCTGTATAGGTCAAAGATTGATCATGAAAGAATCTGAAACCTATAGTGGTTGTTATATTGAGCTGGCATTCCTGGTGGTGAAGAATAGTGGAGGTGAGGCATGGGTCGTTACTTGTGTTTTGATAAACACCTGTTGAGATTGAGCTGACTTTGAGTTCCAGTATTACACCCTAACAGAGATGAGGCGCGGAGCTTAGTCCCGGGTGGGGAGGCAGAGCATCAGTCTCACTGTAGTAATGTGCCTTTTTTTTTTTTTTTTTTTCAGTGAAAGCAGCATCTGTGAGTGCAGAAGGGCGGTGTTTAATCTTTGCTTTTCTCTGTGAAAGTCAACAGGATAGGCAAGGTGTAAGTCAGGTTGCATTGGTGGTGGTTGGGGTCACAGGTCCAAATTCAGTGCTACCTTGAAGTGAAAATGTATCTTTAGACTTAGAACAACTCTCCTTTGGATCTCCATGTGCAGGAACGCTTGTGTTTGGAAACTAGAAGAGTGAAATATTTTCATTGTGCTCCCCTGAACCCTGTCGTACTTGGGATTTGATGTTCCCCTCCTTAACGCTGTATAGGGAAGGAGCGGATGGAAATAGAAACTGTAACACTAGTCAAGCCAAAGAATTTCTTGCCTGGCAAATGGTGAGCTATTGGATCTTTGTATTGGACCGCTATTCTTCTTTAATTGAAACAAGATGGTTTATAATGCTTGTAGCAGCGTGGGGCTCAGATAGCCTGTAACAGATCTCTGGGAGGCTCAGCCACAGTCACAAACACAGCCCTTGTAGCTTAATCAGGAGGCACACAATTGAAAAGTCCGCTTAGCTAGGACACCTCCCAGGAATCGATGCGTTGTGATGGCCGTAAGGATTGGGACAAAGTTAGCACAAAACTTATTGAATGGCAGCGAAAGTGATGGGAATGTGAGTTGTGAAGTAATGCTCAGCCAGATGGGAAACGGGAGTGGATTTCCGTGCAGGCTGCCAAATAAGGATTAGAAGTGGGGAGTAACTTGTATTCTGGATTCAGTAAGATATTTTATTCCTCTGTATGTTTTTAGGTGGTTTTAAATGACTGACTACTACTGGTCTGACTTAATCGAGACAACAGGCATCTCGGTGAATTGCAAAAACAAAAGGGAGATCGGTAAATGCTAGAATGTCTTTGAAGCAGGCTACACAAGGCAACCAGCTGAGAACTTTTAAGAGATACAAATCTGTGTTTTGCAAAATGTATCAAAGGTGTTGCTGGATGATATATTCTGTAACAATGTAGATATTGAGGGTTTTGGTAAGATACCTTCTACCTGAGCTGGATTTTTAGGGAAGAGCTTTGAGGATTTCAGAGGGCCAGAAGTCTTGGAAAAGTTGGCCCACTTGCAATTTAGAAGGTAGTATTTTGGCATGTTTGATTTGGATTTGCAAAAATATTAACATTTCCTATGCTTTTTTTCTGCAGCTTCTAAGACGATTAAATGCTTTTCTGCTCAGGACAGCGCTATATAGTAGTAGATAATTGCCTAATAATCAATAGCCTGTTTTTGAAATCCAGTTACTTTGCTTTTTAAGCCTTTCTGATAATAAACAGTCATTCTTTCTTGCATTGCTTATAAGGTTGGCTGACTTCAAATCTGCAAGAACATAGAAACTTTTTTCTAGCCCTTTTTGACCTGATTTCTAGACCCACGTCGTGTCCAGTATACCAAGTCGTGTCTAAGAGCACATCAATCACCGGAGTACGTGTCAGGTAACAGTAAGTGGACACCCTTAAGGGCCCAGGATTGGATATGCTTTCTCATTTTTCCATTGCATATTTGTTTTCAGTCTGCTAAGCCTGTATATCCGACCCCGAGTCCTTGTGACTTGGTATTTCCGCCAGCATGACGGTTGGCTTGCCATGTTTGAGACCTGATTTTATCCTGAACTATTTTCTCTTGAATGAGATGGAAGTCTGAGATAAGCTGGAAAATCTTATGGCCAGCAAAAATTCAAGGAGTCAGCCAACCTATGCCTCAAAACATTTTTTTTTTTTTTTTTTTTGACATGTTCTTGTGTCTGTTACATTGGTGGGGAGACTCCACTCTTCTGAAATATTATCCAGAATGTGTGTGTCTCACCTGAAGCCTCCCTTTGTGGCTTTTTTCCTAACGATGTGCTGATAGCTCAGGAGGAAATTGGTATATTTTTTCTCGGAAAGCTACCTGTACCTTTGGCTGGATCTTCCACTAGTGGCCGTTCCCGGAGCTGGGGGACTGGACACTATCAACCATTCCTGCTCATCCAGAAATCCTGAAAGTTGAGGGTTTTTGTTGCTTACCAGCTCCTTGCTGGATTACCAGCTTTGAAATGACTAGTTCATGATAGCTGGGGAACCTGCAAACCTGCAGTTCAAATGACCCGTAGGAAAATGAGTGTGAGTAGCTATGTGAGGAGTTCCCTTCTGTACTTTCAAGCAGCTGTTTGAAAAGGTTGGTATCCCGATGTTTGTTTCATTGCTGATGTGATTATTCTTTTTCTGACAGTCCATCAGATTTAAGTGTACATGAAAGTTACCACCTGGGAACAACCACCTGGGAAACCTGCGTCCTCAGTTGATGGCCCCTTCCCACTTTCTAAGCACGATATTTGTTTGTTTGTCGTTTGTGTAAATGCAAAATACAGTTATTACTTTCCAGTTGTTTATTATTAAGAGTGATGCTTGCAATCGTAGCTGTGGTACACGTTTAAAGATTTTTTAGTATCCCGTACATGAAATAGGGTGTCCAGGTAACAGGTGGTTTGGGCGACTTGATTCTTCTTTTAAATAAATCTTCTGTTTTATTTGGAGGGGGGAATGAGAGTTTTTCTGCATTGCTGTTGCAAAACCTTCCAGTCTTTTGCTTTAACTTTTTGAGAAACTAAAATCAGGACTGTTTGTAGTTGACATTTCATACCCAGTCCAGAAAACTACTTTTGATCCCTCTTTGGAAAAAAAAATAGGCCAAGCGAGAGCAGTCCTTGAGCTGTGATGCTTTCACAAGGAGGTGCTTGTGACTTTGCCCCTTGAATATCGGTACTTTGAAGTGAATAGGAGATTATCCTCCTGCCCCTTTGATTCCCTTGGCCTTTTGAGCAGGAGATGGGAATGGGAGGGAATCAGCAAGCTCCTGTTTGGGTCAGTCTGAATTTCTGCTGGATGATGGCTTTTATTTGCATGTATTGTAGGCACTGGAGTTACAAATTGTGCTGAGTTTCACTCTTGAGAGCAAAGACTCTAGTAATTTATACTGTGATCTAAACAAAAGGGTTTTTTAGAACTTGGGGAATTTTAAGTCAGAGTTGGGAGTACTGTGTTTTCATGCGTGTGACATGCAGGTCACACAGTTTAAAAATAAATGAAACCCAGGACCAGCTCAGCTGCAGCGCATGCTTGTATATGTTAGTAATCCCAGGGAAAATGTCTTTTGTAGCCCCCAACCAATTTCCCTGAGGATGGATCTGTAATTGGTTATTTTAGGACTCACTTCAAAATGCTGGCATTTTTTTTGAAGGGCTTCAGGCTATTCTTGCTAGAAAAAACACTTGATACTAAAAATCTGGTGAAAAGTTTTAATTTTTCCTCTCACTTTCCATACTTGAGGGAGGAAGGTCCCATAAAATAAGCAAAAAAGAAGTGCGCTGGGCTATAGTTCATATGTTCTAATTGGCAATTAGTATTTTTTCCCATTCTGAAATTTCATAAGAAAGCTTCATTCATCTCATTTATTTTGGTTTTGGCATGTAGTGTGTTTTGATTTTTCTGTTTTGTCTCAGAAGAAAACATCCGGCTGTCTTACACTGTTTTGCTTCTACTGGTGCTGAGACAGGGCTGGTTCGCTGTCGTTTTTCAGAATGACTGTTCACTGTAAAAGGAGAAGTCATAGATGTTGCAGAAGCGGATTGACTGCCTTTAGCTGTCAGAAGCACTGTGTTTTGAAGATGGCCGGCTAGATGACTGTCTTTGGGAGCATTTCCCGTGGAAATGCTGCCTAGTGATGGGTCTGTCCTCCTTTTGCTGTCAGACTGAAATGAAAGTCTCTTGGTCAGTTGTGCTGTAGGTGTGTGCACCTGATGCCACACGGCACCCACCTGCAGCAGCAGTGGATTTAGTTTATTAATTTATCAGTTTATTATTTATCATTTAACATTCATCTCCTTAGATCTTGTAGGTACAATGATGTAGCCTCTTGCATGCATCATTAGTCCTTGTGAACTATCATAACTTAATGCATGTTCCTCTTGGCTCTTCTTTCACTGCCGCTGGTTTTGGAATGGAAACTACCTACGCAGTCTGGAGCTTTAACAAAAATCCATGCAAATGAGCTGGGTTTTGGTTTCCCTGGGAAAATAACTGAAGTAGAGAGAACCCCTCTGATTGATTAGGAGTCCCCACTGCTGAGTTATGAGAGGATTGTATTTTTGAGCAAGAGTACGGAGTAATGATGGTGGTATTGATGTGGTACGGAGCATCCACCCCTGCAATGGAAGATGCAGTGCAAAGAGTTCAAACTGGTGAAAGTCGTCTTGAAAACAGTGCGAGGAGTGATGTTAGGTCCTCATTCAAGAGGAAGATGCTCAGGCTGGGGAAATACCTATTAGAAGTGAAAATTTATGGTAAGTGTCTGAATTCTTGTCTGAGCAAAAGAAAACATCCAGAAAAGGTAGAAATTGGGAGCATGTGGCTATTTTTCTGTGAGGAAGGGAAGAGGGCAGTCTGGAGCTTGATCTTTGGATGGAACAGGGGAGACCAGGTCCAGCCCTGGTTTGCTAGAGGTGAGGCTTTGCTTTTGAGGTTTTTTAAGGGGGGTGTTGAGAAGAGAAAGTGAATGAGCAAGCAAACCCTGTATTTTGCGATGGAAGTAGCGGAACACCTCTCCTTAGGAGAGGCTGATGCAGGCGGATGGGCAGCAGGTAAGAAAGGCTGTAGAAGTGTAACGGTAGTAAAGGGTGAGACTTGGTGAGGGTTAAACTAAGCTTAACCCATTCAGTACCAATGACGATGCATGTGTTTGGAGGAGTTTTGTAAAGCTTTAATTTTTTTGTAGAAGGTATGGAGACTGCTGTGTTGATGGTTATTTTCTTGTTCAAGGACTCCTTCTTTTCTATAAATTGCATGGGGTTTAGTTTGGGAGGGGCATGGTTTGGGTCCTCATTGTGTGTATTTTCTGCCTAACAGATTTAATGGTTTAATTCCTTAGGCTGATAGAAGCTGGATCAATGTGTCAGCTCCTGCTTTTACCCGAAGTCAATGACTTACTAGTTACCTCAATGCCTTACTGTAGGCACAGTGCAATGTCTGCTTTTTGTTAATGCTTTCTGTTAATTTAAAGAGCTTCTTTATTCTTTCAGATATGTTTTAATGGAGCAGGCTGCAGGTCTGGCTTACACCTTTACCATTTCTGCTACACCCATAGCACTCAAGTTTGCATACGTGTTTTAGCATCTCTGTTGAATGCAAGTGTTGATTGTCAGTTATGTTAGTCATAAGCTGTAAGTCATTTATCCTTTTTTTCTTTTTTATCTTTAGTTTGTAGATACGCAGACATAGATGTTTTTGTTTTGTTAATTTTCACACCACATCTTTTCTGTACTTTAGGTTGACTCCTCACTACACTGTGAAAACCATTAGGAAAAAGTCCTTGGGGTTAAAACCTGGGGCTCCACAGTGTTACCTGCACTTGGGGCTAGAAATTAATTTAAATGGCGACTGATCTGTCTGAAGCTGAACCCGTGCATCATAAGACGCTTCCACTCTTAACGGGAACTCAGCTAATCCACACGGACAAGTTAAGTGAGGTAGGGGCTGGCCCGTTCTCCAAGCTTGCCCTTGGATCAGTCTTTGACTTCTAGTCCTGCTGAAGGTTACTCGGTATTCTTTCTCCCCTGCTTGTAGGAATCTCGATTGGGAGTCTAATAAACCCCACAGGCACTCTCCTTCCCCTTCCCTGCTTTCCCTGGGATGTTGTATTTGTCAAAATCCTCAAATGGTCATCTCATTTTATTTGGAATTGAAAAGAAATTATTTCTTTTGTAACTGTAAAATGTGAAACTATCCTCTCCTAGTATGCTTCAAAGAAGCTGGTTTGAGGGTTAGTGTCTTTTAAAATTCTGAAAAATCCAAATTTAGCCAGAATATTTCTACATATGCTGCTTTGATTTACTTTAATCCCATTTCAAAAACTTTCTGATTCTTTCCAGTATCTGTACTGATTTTTGTATACTTTTCCTAGAAAGTTGAAGACGACGCGATGCCGATCCGTCGCTCAGTGAATAATTCTTCCCGGGAAACTCCTCCCAAAAGCAAACCTGCTGAAGGTGAAGAGGTCAAAGCAGGTACGGTAATAGTTCTATCTATAGGGGATTGTTAATGTATATCCAAACATAGGCGTGTGTTCTTAAACTCCTGAAAAAAACCACCTTACTGCCACAATTAAAATGTTACTAATGCGTAACTTCTTTTCACAGGCTTTTCCTGGGTTATTGGAAAGTTGTATTTTGCAGCCACTCTTTTCAGTCTGAACCCATTTGTTTTGTCTTTCATTTCTTCTGGCAAAGCCCTGACACTCCAGACATGAAAATACAGCTAAATTTAGTCCCTTTTAAGCCTGCGCATTCTTTAGAGTAAAGGTAGAATTTGTGAAGTTTCAGTAGTGTCAGGAAGATGGGTTGAGATTGAAAGGTAGTGTTAATGAGTGTAAAACTAAAGTATTTAATTTTTTTTTCTTTCTTCTCCTGAACAAAAGGATTTTGCCGCAACGTGTCATCAATACCAGACTAGATTTTATATGTGTGGTCTTAGCAGCTTCGCCTCAGTTTCTCAGAATGTGTCATTTCAGTATCATATTCTGGGTAGTTTCACTGACTGTCCTCTTTGGTGTCACAAATAAATAAATTGCACAACGAAACTAACTATTAATACATTGCATATTTTAAATGCATGATGCCTCCGTGGGAAAACTATGCACAGGAATGTAGCAGGAGTGCTTAAACTCCTTCTCAGAGACAGAGAACCTGTCTACTGCGTGGAGCAGTCGTGGTAGACAGCTCTTTATCTAAAAAGCGGGTAGTGGCAGTTTATATGCATCTTATCTAGCAGGCAGCCCAGTCTCTAAGGCCTGTTCTCAGCTAAATATACTGGAGTTAATTTGCTTGGTAAGTTGATTTCGGACTGGATTTGATCCTGCTGATAGACAAGTGCTTCTGCAAATGCATGTGGAATCTACAGCTTTGCCAAGTCTGGAAAAATGTAATTGAAGGTTAAAATCCTTCAGGTGCCACAGTGTGTGGTGCAGAAACAAGAGGTGTTTGAAGACAACTTGGTTGTAAACAAAGCTGCTACCTATCCAAATTTCTTGTAGAGATGTATGCTTTTGCACCTTTCTGAGTTAAAAAGACATAAACCTCAACCTAGGGGGAAATGTTAGTGTTTCATGGCACTGATTTGCTGCTCCCTTCCCCATGGAGGCCAGTGAGGGATAACTGCAACAGTAACTTCTGGAGTTAACAGTAGACTAGGGGAACTAGTTCATTGTGAAAATGCTACATGATGTTGTTGGAGGTTACTCTGGCATTTGATGGCTGATTGCACCTTACTGAAGCTCTTTCGCTAGCTTGGTTTGCTTCTTAAGTTACATTCAAATATTCTGTTTAAATTAGAGAAAAGAAATTGTCTGGTGGAAAATAATTTTTTAGGTGTGTTCTCAAACTCTTCCCCCCCCCCCCTGCCTCACCTTCCTGAAGAATAGAGGCTCGTTTTAGGCTGTAACTTGATGCATTTTCACATCTTCTAGATGCAGAAATCACTTCTGAGGAGTCTGCCTCTGTTGGAGAAGAACAAGAGAATGAAACCCTGCCTGCTGCATCCAGTGAACCAGAACAGCCAAAGGAACCTGAGAATGAAGGGAAGGGGGAAACAAAGTCCTCAGAAGAAACCAAAAAGGAGTAAGGCTTGCTTATTGCTAAATTCAGGAATTTGGGTAGGATTCTGAAGAAAGTCAGGTTCTAGAGATAGAAAAGATGGTGGGAGAGATGGGGAAAAGGGGATCGATCCCTTAAAAAGGTGCTTGTATTTCTCAGGAAGAAGCTACCAATCAAGTGTAGCTGCTGTTCTAGAACATGTGTGAGGCTGAATATCAAGATAGGATTTCTTTTTTCTAACAGAAACATCAAAATGTTCTTTAAATTATTTTCAATGTCAGATGTTCAGGACCTTTTTTTTAACTGTTGTTCTGCTTGTTGGCATGTTTTTTGTCTTACTATTGCTTTGTCTTACTATTATTTTTGTCTTACTATTGTCTTTTGTCTTACTATTGTTTTGTATTTTTCCTAAGCGAGAAGGATCAGTCTAAGGAAAAGGAGAAGAAGGTGAAAAAGACCATTCCTGCGTGGGCTACTCTTTCTGCTAGCCAGCTAGCTAGAGCACAGAAGCAGACTCAGATGGCTGCCACCTCACGTCCTAAAATGGATGCTATTTTAACTGAGGCCATCAGGGTAAGCAGGAGACAAATGTTTCTTTTTTTCATCTGTCGCAAAGCAGAATAATTTGTGCACCTAATATCCACAATTTCAGCTTGCTGACAGTACAGACTATAGTACTGTCTGTTAGCAGGAAACTTACTGTGTAAGACGTGTACACTTCTGCCTAGAAGCCCATGAAGCTGATGTGTGACCATGATGATGGTGAGGGGCCCTCTAGCTTATTTCTTTGTTTAGAATTTCTTTCCCTCCCTAATTACGTTATTAGAAACAGCTATAATGACATAATGTGGTTGATTGCTGTTATCATTTAATTTGGTGTGCCTTCTAGCCATATTTAACTTGATTTACCTTGGTTAATCCATCTATTTGTTACATGCTTTTTTCAGCATTAACTTATTCTAATTCAGGACAGATGGAGATACTGTAAACTAACGTTCCAAAGTGGTGTTGGTCTTGGTTTACTGTATCCCTCCTGGATGTAAGAAGAGACCTGTGCTCTTGTAGTTGCACTGCAATGCTGCCGCTTTCCCCTCGAGGCTTGGTTCACGCACGTTGCCTTCGCAGGAGGCCTGGACTCCACCGGCCTTAATTGCAAGATGGCCTTTACAGCTGCTATATCTTCAAAATGTGATCTTCAACTTAGGTTTTTTATTAGTTTACTAATGTCAATCCTCCATCTTCTTAAAAAAAAAGTAATCAGCAACTTGTTCTGACTTAATGATTACTCTGTCTGACATTAGTAAAATGACTTACCAATTGTGCAGTGTTGGTTTGCCAAAATGTGACTGTGTTTTGTAGTAGCACACAGTGTTTAAGCCATTACGTGTAAGTAGCTCAGAATAGGGGAGTAGTTGATACGTGCTTGCTGTGCTGCTTTTGTGTTGTCTGCCCTTCAGCTACTCTGAAGGGGAAAGTTAAGTATTTTTTTAGTTATGTTTTATACTCTTGAGTCATGGTGGGGAAAAGGCCAGCCCTGGCATGCTGTGCCGATGTGCTGGCCTCTATGCATCAGTTCAATCTCTGTTCTTCCAGTCCCACAGCAAGATAATTTCGGTGCAGGTGGTTTCTACTAACTTCTTGTTTCTCTTTCAGGCGTGCTTTCAAAAGAGTGGCGCATCGGTTGTTGCAATACGTAAATACATCATCCACAAATACCCTTCCCTGGAGCTTGAGAGGAGAGGCTATCTTCTAAAGCAAGCATTGAAAAGGGAGCTGGAGAGAGGGCTCATTAGACAGGTAAGAGTTGCTTTGTGGAGCAGCAGTGGAGGTAGTATTACTGAGTTACATAGGAGTTTCTTAAACTCCGTTAGCAGGTCTCTCGGGTGATCATGTTCTCCCTCGTGGAGGTTAATCAACCTCTGTCTCCACTTTGTTAGACACTGACAGAATTTCGGTATTGTTGTGTCAATCAGATACTTTGCACGGTGGTCTTTTGTGCAATTTGTGACCGTTTCTTGGTGTTGTGTCATATAGCATTGCAGCAACACGTGTCTTCAGACTGAGTGCAGCAATGTCACTTCTGCAGCAGCGTGTTTCTTTTAACAGTGTAGTTTATGCCTGCGATACCTGTTAGGGTCTGCTGGTCAGGACAGCAGAGTATGTTATTAATGTCTGGCTGTAGTTTCTGATCTTACTGAAGTTTCAGTTGGTTCAAATCAGGCCTCTGCCATAACAGCCCGTTGCCAGGGTGACTGTGCATTCAAAATCTGCATTATGGTGTCAGATAGTCTCTTTCAGGTTGTTATTATTTGGAGTTACTTTGTTTAAGACTGAAATGGACTTTCTTTTGAACTAGGTGAAAGGAAAGGGAGCTTCTGGGAGCTTTGTGGTGGTGTCTAGTGCGGGAAAAACTGTTCCAAAAGCCAGAGACAGAAAGGTAAGATGGATCACTTTAAACAATACTCTGAATTATCTTGCACTGAAACACATGTATCTTGTGAAATGCAGCCTAACCTCAACCCAAACAGTATTCTCCTCCTTGCTGTACTTTTCCTTGCCAAGTACGGTAATTAAAACACTCATTCCACTAAAATCGGAATCAGAAAGCTAGTAAGAGAAATTAAAACCAAGTAGAATAATAAAAATTTTAGTTTTAAAATGTTTACATGAAACCTCTAGGCTTTGGTTCAGAGGCAGAAGACTGAACAACCATGCAACTCCTCTCTTTACTTGGTGGAGAGAGATGCCTCTCGGGTATTGTAAGAAAGCTTTCTGCTACTGCTGTTTCTGTTATATGTGTTGCATGGATAAATGGAAGACTTCAGTCCTCAGGACTGTCAGATGAACATTTTTCCGTCAGCTGTGAGGGCAGAGGGAGGAAGAAGAAAATGTCCTAAGGCTTCTGGAAGCAAGCTGCTAATGTTGGGTGTATGTTGTTCTGAGGTAGTAAAGTGTAATGTGGTTTTTGAGCCTAGTCCTCACAATTCGTCGTGGTTCCGGCACCGCTGTTCTCCACTCCCTGCTCCACTGAGCATATGAAAGACGTTTCTAAAACTACAGTTACAAAATACTTAGCTGGAATCGCCGATCCCCTTGTGGCCTAGACGGGTGAACCCAGAGAGCATTGTAACACCTTGGTGCTTATCACTTGGCTGCTGGGGAGACCAAAAGTCCTAAAACTGAAGGAAAGAGTGACACGCTTGGTATTAGGGCACTGAAGGAAACTAATGCAGTGTAACTTCTTTTTAAATAGAGCTCACTGACTCCACGAGAAGTTTGAGCAAGGCACCCGATAACTGCTAACACATCATTTTTCTTGTCTGCAGTGTATCGGTGTCTTTGTTCCTAGGTACTTTTTCTGTGTTGCAGCACAACGAATAGCTTGCTTTTGTTTTTGGTGAATTCAGCTAGCAGTCGAGCAGCTGTCTGGGTGAGCGGCACCCTCACCCGTTTGACCATTTGCAAAGCTGCTGATCAGCATCAAAATCATTAAACTTCAGCACATTTCCCCACTGTCTTTTCTGTATAAAGAACAGACCATTTTTTTCCTAATTGTCCCCTCCTCAGAGTAACAAAGGGATGGAGGAAAATTCAGAAGGGAGTATTGGCTTCAATCAAGGTTTCATTCTGTCATCTGAAAAAAAAAAATGCACTGCTGTTTAGCTCTTCATTTTTGGGAAGATTTGACATGTGTAAACAGGTCTTGCCTTTGGTTTTTATGTTTCATGTCAGCATGAATCGTTTTCACTTGTCTCATTGAAGGGTAGCAGAGGAAACTGTCTATAGAAAGAGGAAGGAAACCATTAAAAATACAGATGTGGTTAAATACTCAGCAATTTATATTTGTAAAACTTTCCTAAGGCTCCTGTGAAAATTCTAACCAAATTTCCTGGATTTTACTGAAACTGCTAGACTTTTAAAGTTGTTAATTTAAATAGCTGCCTTACAGAATTGGTTTTCCAGATTTGTGGCCGGTGTCAGGAGCACTTCTCCCCACCTATGCATTGCTGGTTCAGAAAACCCAGAGGTTTAGGCCCCACTGATGCATAAAAGTATGTGTATTTCAGAAAAGCACTTCTGCTCCGACTGCAGAGCAACAAGTCAAGCTGGAAGATATCCTGCCCCTGGCTTTCACCCGCCTTTGTGAGCCGAAGGAAGCTTCTTACAGCCTGATCAAGAAATATGTGTCTCAGTATTACCCCAAACTCAAAGTAGATATAAGGTAGGTGCGGGAGTACACTTTTGCAAGCAGAGCTGCAGAGGAGCAGTGAAACACAGCCTTCCTCCGGCTTTGCCGCACTGTGCGGTGATGCAGTTCAGTATTTCAGCAGGCAGCAGACAGGTGGTGCTCTGTGTTGTAGAGCCTGCAGGAAAGCTTGAGGAAAAGCTGTGCCTTTTTCTGCATCCCTCCACACCCAATCTTTGTTCCTGAGGCTGGCATCAGCATAGCTCTATGCACCTCCGCTCTTCACCAAAACCAGATCCCTTTACCTGCGTGGATGTGAAGGTCTCTCCTTGGGATCTTGTCCCACTTGGTTCTGGGTGCTTTAACTGGCACACGCTTGCAGTAATCTTTAAGTTTGCCCATACGGAGCGGGTCAAGGCTTGGGGAGGAAGCAAATCTAGGAAAGCCCTGTGCGTCGCCTCTTACAGGGGCTTGTACTCAGTCCCTTGTTTGTCTGCGAGCTGACTGACTCATTGCCCACCGAGTCCAAATGTGCTTTTCAAAATGAGTAAATCCTTCCAAGTGAAGCTTGTCTGTGTCTGGATACGCAGTGACACCAAGAAAGCGTTGCAGTTGAATTTCCGCTAACGTACATTGTTCTTCTGTAATCAGCACTTGCTGACAGATCTCCATTTAAAATGTCTGTATGTAGGCAGATACCACTTGTAAGTACTGCTCTGCTCACACTCTGTGTAAAGCGTTGTTTCTCTGTTTGTTTTTTAAGCTGTCAGTGTGTGTGTCAGTAAAGCTTTATCCTCCTGTATTTCAGACCCCAGCTGTTGAAGAATGCCCTGCAGAGAGCTGTAGAGAAGGGCCAGTTAGAGCAGATCACAGGGAAGGGAGCGTCTGGGACATTCCAGGTCAGAACCGGAGTTCATCTTGTTGTGTTGACTGTACTGACCACAGCCTCAGATATAAGTTAACGTGCCCTCTCCCACCCCCAGTTTTATTGGGTACACCTTTCTTTAGCAGCCTGTCATATTCAGGAGTTGTCAAACTATGAAGCAGTAGGACTCTTGTTCTCTTCTTGGTCTACATTTCTGGAGCAGACCCCCCTGCCTTCCTTGCTTAGCGTGCTCCACATGCTGCTTCAGCTCTGACTCACTAGCACAGTAGGGGAGATGGTGGGGTAAGCTTTCCTTTCCATCACTAATTCTGAGTGCAGTAGGTACCCCAGATGCCTGCAACGTCTTTTGCTTGTGTCTATGCCACAGAAGTCTCTCGGGTACATTTGGTCTGTGGGATGGAGGAAGATCTGATTTATTTCCTTCCCTGAGTGATAGGCCCTTAGATTCCCACATCCTTGCAGTGTATTTGGGGACTAGGACAATGTGTTACCGATAAAAAGCACTCCAGGCCAGTTGACTGAATAGGCCTGTCCTCCCAATTAAAGCTGGGAGAGCAGCGTTCCCTGTGCAGTGTTTTAATATAAAACATATCTGTGCTAATGCAGGAGCGCCGACCCACCTGGTGCAGAGGAGCTTGTCCTGACCTGGTTTGGGAGAATTTTGTCTTGATGCTTTTCTCTTCCTCCTTGGAAAATAGCTGAAGAAATCAGGGGAGAAGCCCCTGCTGGGTGGGACTCTGATGGAAGACGCCATCCTGTCTGCTATTGCGGCCATGAACGAACCGAAGACCTGCTCCACCACAGCGCTGAAGAAGTATATCCTGGAAAACCACCCAGGGACCAACTCCAACTTCCAGGGTAAAGTACCAATCTGTGTAATGCTTCTCCTTTCCATGCTGAAAGAGAGTCCTGCAGCTGCAGATGTGTCTGTGCAGCACCTTTAAACTGTTCCATTGAGCTTGCTGGGGAAACGACAGCTGTGCAGCTCTTTGTGCTGCAGAGATGCTCAGTGTTTTTAATTCCCATTAGTTCCTTTCAAGCCTGACAAAGGCTAGTTTCTGAGACATAATGCATGTTTCTCTTGTCTATAGCATGTTCCCAGGAAGGGGGAATAGCATTCAAGTAGTTTATTGTTCTTAAATCACCAAGTTGATTTGATCTGGCTCTATTTTGAAAGGCTGCAGCTTGGCATACATGCAGTTCCTAGCTAGTTTTTATTTAGAGACATTGCACCGTCTAACTTAAAAAAATGCACAAGCACCCCTCTTAGTGATTTGTTTGAGGTCTTTCTTTGGCTCTGATTTTTAAAAGGTCAAGCAAGTGAGCGGAGAAGCTAATCCTGTTTTATTTGGAAAGAGATTTGGCATGTCTTCATTCCCAGGAATGACATTAATGTCTGTTTTGACTTTTGCATTAGCAGAAGCAATACTAACAGAGACTTTAAAGCAGATTTTCTAATGGCTTATTTGCAGTATTTGGTCTGAGCCCAGATGCAGTTGTTTAACTGAGGCTGGAGGTCATTTGGAGCGGGATGAGCTCGCAGCCGTCTCTACTGGAGTCAGATCTAAAAGCAGATCAGTTTGTTACTGTGGTTTCACAGTGCTGGTGTCATTCCTCAGGACGTGGGGCTGGAGAGGAGACTGCTGATCTCTGGAGCTGCAGCAACAGCACCAGCATGACTGTTTGATGCGGGGCTTACCAACGGATAGAGGAGTGCAGGTTCCCTTGCAGCGGTGTGGGCTAAAGAAGTTGCCTGAGGCCTTCTGCCAATTAGAGACTGATATAAAGTCTGGCTTCTTAATCTTGGGGCAGGGAAGAGAGTTTCCAGGCTTACGAAGCCCTTGCATGATTTATTTTCAGGACCGCTGGAAGTTGCCCTGGTCCTTAGAGGCCTGTGTTCAGCCAGCTTCCAGTGCTTGTCAGTCTTACAAGTAGGATACGGAAATTTCAGCTTGCAATCTGTTGTTTTCTTTCTCCTTCCATTACATAAAAGGAATTTTGATGATCTCTGCTCTGTTTTAAGAGCAACTGGAGGAAGATCTGATGAGATGTAAAAGCAGGCGGGTATGCACTTGCAGAGCCAGTGCTCTGCTCTCCTCCCTAGTTTATACCCCATTCTTACAACTGAACTGGATCGGAGTCAAATCCTTTACGTGCTGCTATTGGTCTTTGGTACCCAGGGTCAAAACAGCCTTATGTTTTATGTGTTGCTCCTGTTTATAAAAAGCGTGGGGTTTTTAAAGAGTTTGTGAACTGTGATGATCCTGATGTTGCAACGCTAGTAATTTAATGGATACGATCAACTCAATTAGCTGCGCAAGCTCTTCCAGTGCCATCCAAATTAAAACATTTCAGCAGAGGTAGCCTGTAGGCTGGTGAAGGTATGGCACTGTCTCAAATGATTCTCTTGATGTGAAATGTCAGTTCTTGATAAAAGCCCATTTCTGGAGTGTTGAATAAGTGGTGGAATACCTTTGTGTTAATTGTACAGAACAGATTCAGGTGACGGTTCAGCCAGCAGGTTTCTTTGTATTATTCACTTGAGAAATGGAAAGAGAAACTCTTTGGAACGTGCTTGAGGGCAGGCCTTGCATTTCCCTTGGTTTGGAGGGAGCTAAATATGTAAATGGTCCCTCTAATTCAAGCTGAAAATGCTTTTGAACTGACTAAACGAGTTCAACCCTTTGCCAGAGTCAAAGATCCCCTGTACTTGCACAGTTTGGGTTACAATTCTTATACAGTGCACAATGGAACAGAAGACTGGAATAAAAAGAGCATTTGTCATATTGCTACACCAAATATTTTCCCTTTTAAAAAAATAAACACAAAACTCCAAACCAAAATGCACCACATACGAAATTTAGAACACGAGGAGGGCAAAAACATGGTAAAAACTTTTAAAAGAACACTTTGGAGAACAGGCTGAAGAAAGCTGAGACTTGGGTTAAATTTGGACAGAGGTAGTTAGATGGTGCTGTTGAATGCATTTCTAAAGGAGGATCCCTTGATGGCGACATCGCCAACCTGCACTGTTCTTGATTTCATCCTTTGGAGCATTTAAAGCCACACGTGCTAAGCGTTCAGGAACAAACACTTCTAGCTTCTTTCTGAAAATTAACTGTGAAAGGATTTCCCTTTAAATAAGACATACTGAAACCTGTAAACGCGGTGGTCTAGCTGGGTCCTACCCGCGGCAGCTGCTCTTTGAGTGCAGGAAGAAGCATGCAGCGATGTCTTCGCCGGTCTCGGCTCTCCACTGCTGCTTCATTCCTCTGCAGGTGCCCTGGGCAGAGGAGGCTTCATCCTGACTCTCCAGCTCTGATTTCAGAGGGCACTGCAGAGAGCAGTAAGGTTAGACAAGTGGACAAAGATAGTAACACAACCTTTCTCTGATTATTTTTTTTTTTTTTTGGGTTTCTTTTCACAGTGCATCTACTAAAGAAAACCCTGCAGAAATGTGAGAAGAATGGCTGGATGGAGCAAATTTCTGGAAAGGGCTTCAGTGGAACCTTTCAGCTTTGCTTCCCTTATTATCCTAGGTAAAGAGCTTGGCTGTAAAGTGATGTTCAAGATAAGCATTGTGTAGGTCAGCCGGGTAGCAGTGCTGAAGTTCTTAGGCCCACCTCCTGTTTACAGGGAAGCTTGTGGAAGGTTTAATAACTGATGAACCACAACATTGTTGCCCATACTCGCTCTAGGTAATGACATTGCTTGGGTGCCTGACTGTGAGTGGACACAAAGCTGACTTCATTAGCAAGCGAAGCTTTTAAGGGCAATAAAAATATTGGGCTCAATATTCGCAGATACTCTGTCGTGATGCTTTTTTTGCAGGATGGGGGCTATTTAAGTGTTCCCATGGTAAAACTCACATGAGCAGGTAGAGTGTTTTCTTCTTAATGCAAGGATGCTCGTAACGAGCAGGACCCAGCTGTTTGCCATTCTTAGTGCTGATGCAGAGCAGAGGTGGGAGGAGGGAAGATGACCTAGATTAGCTACTGCGAGACTAAAACAGCCTTTCTTCTCCTGCTGTGAGTGTATATTGTGCTGGGCCGTGTGGAGCCCAGGGATGGTGACTTAGTGTCCCACGAAGAGCCAAATGGCAGCGTAGTCATTAAAGTCTCTGCTTCCCACCTTATTTTATTGCATGTGTACAAAATCCTCAGTGGCTTCAGCCTGCGTTCAGAGTCACTGAAGTCTGATCTCGTCCCTTTGTCTGCCTTCCTGTGTTTGCACAGAAGCAGCAATGAGGAGGAGAACTGGAGAAAGGACAGCTTAGGGCTGGAGCGTTCCTGGTGACTCACAAGCTGTGGCACTTCTGCCGTTGCAGAGACTAAGTAATGTTGGGTTTAGATAGCAAACACAGGAGTCTTGGGGGTATTTTTGGGTTAGGCTCGAAGCTGTAACCGTACACGTGGATGGGCAGCGATGTCTGCTGGGAGCCAGGGTTACCCAAGGCTTGCTGACCCTCGAGTCGTATCCTTGGAAGTCACACTCTGACAAGAACCCTTTTGTAGCCCAGACGTGCTCTATCCAGAGAAGCAGCAGGATGAGGACTCTGAAGAATCTGATGAGGAAGAGGAGGATGAATCTGAGGAGGAAGAAGAATCTGAAGAGGAAGAGTCTGAGGAGGAAGAGCCACCACCAAAGAAGAGGTATGGCAGCATGAGAGATAAATGGGCTCCTTTGAATGAATTAAAAGTGACTGTCACAGCTGTAGAGCGCACAGGTTTGTCTCTTGGTGCGGTTATTTATCCACAAGGCTGTTGCTCAGGAGGTTTTGAAAGAAGTTGTTTCCGATTACGGTTGAACTTTTGGGGCACTGTCAGGATCGGGACTGCTCCAGGACGTGTGTAAGCTGCAGAAGCAATGCCTTGCTCTGGAAATGCCGATCTCCCCTGGTCCGCAATTTGAAGCTACCATCTTTTTTTTATTTTCCTCCAGATGAGAAGAGAGCCCGTATTTATTCTTTGAATGGCATTTAGTCTCCCATGTGCCTTTTGGGCTTTACAAAAGTGTGACATTTCACATGGGACTTCTTCTATTTACTAAGTGTTTCCTTAGGAAAGCTTTTCCCTACAGTATAATTTGCAGTTCTATAGCCAGGTATGAAACCTGCCTTATTTAGAATGTGGATTTAAGATAAGTGTTGTTCGTTAAGTAATAAAATTCCACTTAGAGAGGAGAAAGAGCGCTTAGGTCTCTAATTGTTCTGACAATTGACTTTGATCCATTGTCATTATTTGTACTTTTATATGCCTAACGAAGGAGCTCGAAACCTCGCTGGCAGAGTGCCGTGGGGAGTGAGAAGTGTTTAGCATGGCAAGAGCCACCAGAGGAGTTCTTGCTCTTTGGGATTTAGCTAATGAAATGTACTGCTGCATAAAGGAACATCCGTGGTAGAGAACAAGGATGCCAAGATCCGCTTCGTTTATGCAAATTGATGACAGCAGCTCTGCTCTGGGTAGCATTTGCGCCTCCACTGAGATCTTGTGCTGTCTCTCTTTCTGACAGGATGCAGAAGAGACCGCCTCCAAAATCACGGAGCAGGGCCCCTCCAATGAAGCGAAGGGAGTCCAAACCCAAGCCAAGAAAAACCCCCGCAGCCCGCCGGGGGAAAGCGAAGCCCCCTCCCAAGGTCAAAACCCCTGCGAAGAAAGCCAAACCAGCAGCCCCAGCCATCAAGAAACCCTCTGGTGGCAGCTCTTCCAAGAAACCAGCAGCCAGCGGGAGGAAGGAAGTGAAGCCCTCTGCCAAGGGCAAATCCACCATGAGGAAATCTCTCCGGGCAAAAAAGTAAAATTTTTCCACTGTCAGGGAATTCCATGGTCAAATCCACAACCTTGTTTTATAAGTCAACGTGCATTTGTATTTTAGTTCTGATGCTTAAACACTTGTTTAATTTTTATTGTTTGTTTATTTGGGTTTTTTTCTTGAATGATGGAGAAAAAGCTGAAAACTAAATCAAACCAACCCGAG
This sequence comes from Pluvialis apricaria, assembly GCA_017639485.1. Lineage (NCBI taxonomy): Eukaryota > Metazoa > Chordata > Aves > Charadriiformes > Charadriidae > Pluvialis > Pluvialis apricaria. Next base: position 2,569,562 of record CM030026.1, read on the forward strand.
CATTTGTTAAATCCCAGTGCTGTGCCTCGCGTCTGCCCCTCCCCTGGAACAAGTCATCTTTAGTTTCTGCAATAATTTTAGGACTTTTCTAGGACATATATAATCTGTACATTTTACGGCGTTCCTCTTGGGTTTTGGGCGGGGAGGGGGAGGGGGGAGGGTTGGCTTTTAAAAATTCTTCAAAGAAGATCTTTATATCTTTAGACAGCAGGAACGGGATGATTGGGGGAATGTGAGTCTTAATGAGAAGGTACAACGGCAGAAGAGTCCTCCCTAGATCCCCTGCGTGACGAGGTCCTTAACGCTTCTGTGAAGAAGCAGTGTACATACGGCACTTGCACTGAGTCCTGGAGGTGCTGCTTTCTGCTCGGCCGGTAGAGCGACGGGCTGAGGAGGTGGCACGTTCGGCTCCTTCAGACCAGCAAGGTTTGTTTGACGGTGAGTCAGATCTTCAGTAAACGGAGGCTGCAGCGTCTACTGATCGTCTGATGCCGGAGGGGCTCCAAAAGGGGTAGTTCGCGGTTAGGCGGGTGATTTGAATTAGTGTTTCCACACCACATCTGTTACCTTAAAACCAAAATATATAAAAGTCTTCTTGAATCCAACTTTCAGATGTTTTTAAGAGATGAAGAGCCTGAGTTTTGTCACCTCTTGTTTACCCTTTTTTAAAGAAAAGTTGGAGAGCTATACAATTGCTAATGTAGAGATGTTGATAAGTGAAGAACATGCAGTTTGCTAAAATAAAGTGAAACTAGATTCCAGGCCCGCTTTGTGTGTCCTTTCTCTTCCTCGCCACAGCTTTCTCCTCCTGGAAACATAGAGAGAAGGGACTTAGAGTCACCGTGGATTGCTGCAGAGGCAAATCTTTGTTAAAAGTCCACCGCCGGTGTGAAAGACGGGGGCTATTTTAGCCTGAGCCCCTGCCAAGCTCTGTAGCTGGATGGACTTGAGACCTTTTTCTTCCCTGGTTTCTCCGGAGACAAAGGTGAGCGAGAAGAAAGCTCTGTTTGAACCTCTTGCTGCTCCTCTTCTCCCTCTGCCCCCACTCAGTGGCCAGTGGGGACAAAATAGACCATCTGAAATCGCCCCCTCCCGCTCTGCCCTGTTCAACAGAGCAGCGCCCGCGTTCCAAACACACTCCACCGCGTCCCCGGCTCTCCCTTGGACAGGGCGACGCCGGGGATTCGAATGCGACCTGACAGTCTCTTCACTTAAGGGGCTTTTGGAAAGAGCTTTACACGTACCGTGCTGAGTGGAAGTACCTCGAGAAACAACAGGGGAAAAGGAGAAAATAGCCTTATTGAATTCATTCTTTTCAGTTGCCGTCCCAGTGTGCTGCCTCTAAGAACTGGGAGTTAAAAACAAATTCTTACAGAAATGCCCTGAATTGTTCCCAGCCCTGAAACGAGGGTGCAAACAGCAGGTTAACAAAAATCACAGCCGATACGGAACTGGGAGAGTGAAAGCCCCAATCAAAGAGTAATTCGCTGGGATGTAGAGCAATTAGAAACATTTAGTTAATGGCTCTTTCCTAGGGCTACTGGTACCGAAACAGTGGGTTTTGTCGGCGCTACGGTGGGCTGAATTTGAGAAACAGCTGCTCTCCGGGATGGGATATTTATGGGGATGAGGAGTCCTCGCCCAGCTGTGGGATGTTTTGTAACCTCCCTCCTCCCAGTAACATTCCCGCATCAGGAGCTCCACGGGTTTTTGGTAAAACACTGCTCTGCATAATGCTGATTTATTTTTTTTTTTGCACGTGAGTACGGCTTAATTTTGCTGTGGGGTGCATCAAATTAGAGCGTTGTGCTAAAAACAGCCGTTACCCCCCTTGGTCATCACCAAACTCTTTTTTTTTTTTTTGGTTGTGGTTTTAATTGGTAATTAAGTGATATCTGCACACCGAGCCAAAACAGAAAGCCGCAGGTCTGGTTGTATTTAACCCAAAGGACCGACCCTCGCCTCCCAGGAGCAGCAACCGGGATTGAAGGGAAAAATCTTCATCCCGCGGCGGCATTGCTGGCAGAGCGAGCGCCGGCTCCGCCGCTCGCTCTTCCCCAGTCTCCGCTTCCTGGCCAGACCGGGCTCCGTTATGTTATTTCTTCAGCCCCATCTGTCCTGGGTGGTTTTTTTCTTTCTTTTCTTTTTTTTTTTTTTTTTTTTTTTTCCCCCCCCCCGCTGTTTCTACGCTATCGATTCTTCCGGGGCATCTTGCTGCATCTCGAAGCAGCCGGCACTGGCGGTAGCCCAAGCTTTGAACGCCGCTCTTGGGGACCCTTTTCCTCACTCCCTCGGGAGCACCGGGCCGCGAGACGGGGCATTTTGGATGGACCCCCGAGGGGTTAGAAGACCTCATCTTCGCCCCGAACCTTTGCTTTCCCTCCCCTGGAGCCAAGTGCATCCCTGGGGCTGGGGGGCAGCTTTTGCTTCAGCAGGCTGGAGGATTTTGGGGTGCTCTGGATTTGCGTGGCTGCTTTACAGCGAGGTCGGAGCCATCTCTCTTTTTTATTTATTTTTTTCCGGCGAAAGCAGAGAGCGGTGGGCAAAACTCCCCCGGGGGAATTCAGAAATTGGGGTGAAAAGGGTCTGAGCATCGGGGCAGGGGGTGGCGAGCGAGCAAGCGACCACATGTGCACGTCGGGGTTAGAAATCGCTTCTCCGCCGGGCACGCCGTAGGAGAGGAGAAGAAGAAAAAAAATTAAAAAAAAAAATCAGTTGCAGCTGCGTTTTCCAAAAAGCCCGAGCCTTTCTGCTCGCCGTCGCTTCCAAGAAACGGAGAAAACCGGGGAGGTAAATTGCAGTGATTCATCGCGGGCAGATCGGAGGCAGGAAATGAGAGTTCGCTGCCTGCCCCGTGCCCGGCGTGAGCTCGGGCTCGCTTAGGGCCTGGCTGGTGGCGAGGGCCTGACGCCCACGGGTCGAGCATCCCCGCACCGCTGCGGGTGCTGCCGGAGGAGCCACCCGGGGGAAGGAAAACAACCGGCGAAGGCCGAGAGCCGAAACGGGGGAATTTTTCCACCTGCGTTTCACCGGAGTCATCCGAACGAGCTGCCCGTAAGCCGGGGCGGGGGGGAATACAGCGGGATGAGGGTCTCTGGGGATGCTTGATTGTCTGGGTGTCGCACACCACCACTGCTCCCCCCCCCCCCCCCCCAAAAAAATAATATTTGGGGGTCAGCATCCCTTCCTTGGGGACCGCCAGGGTGGCCGGTGGGCTGGGGGGGGGCTCCATTGAGAAATGGAGCGTGGGAAAAAGGGGGCGGGGCTTGGGGGCTGCCTGCCCGCGGATTGGCTGGGGGGGAGGGGGAGAGGGGAGAGACACCCCCCCCCCCCCCCAAATTGTGCCGGAAAGGAGAGGGGCAACCCCGAGCTTGCAAAGGGGATGGGGGCACCGTAGGGCCTCCCCACCCCCGCCCCCGTAAGGATGTGCCGGACCCCCCCTTTTCCCGTGTTTTTGCACCCAGGTGGCCTCAGCGACACGAGTTGCGCGGGTCTCAGCGCTGCGGGGGGCCACCCCCTTTTTGGGGGGGCCGGAGAGGGACCGGGCGCCTCCCTCGGTGGGTGCTGGGGCACCCCCAAACCTGCTGCCCCCGGCGCTGGCGTTTTGGGGACTGCCCCTGAAGGACAGCAGCGGGGGGGGGGGGGGCTCGGTGCTGCGTGGCTGGCAGGGAGTGGGACGGAGCTCTGGGGGGGGTGCAGGATGGGGGGGACACCCCCAAAATCTCGCTGGGATTCAGGGTGTGGGACTGCATGCACCTCGCCTGCGGTCCGGACTCCACGCTCGGGGCGCGGGGGCCACTTGCATCTTGCTGGGGGTTGGGATGTGGGGGACGCTTGGGTTTCATTTGGGGTTGGGGGTGCGGGGACCGCGCGCATCACGTTTGGGGTCGGCACTGGGGGACCCTCGGGTCGCGCTCGGGGTCAGGACATGGGGACCCTTGTGCCGTGCGTGGGGTCAGGCTGCCGGGAGCCCCACCTCGGGGTCAGGACATGGGGACCTTCGCGCTGGGGTCGGGGTCGGGCTGGGGGGGACCCTCGCGTGGCGTTTGGGGTCACAGGGGGGGCCCTTGTGCTGGGGTTGGGGTGTGGGGACCCTCGTGTGGCGTTTGGGGTCACAGAGGGGGTCTTGTGCTGGGGTTGGGGTGTGGGGACCCTCGCGTGGGGGCTGGGACGTGGGGACCCTTGCATGATGCCCGGGGTGGGGACGTGGGGACCCTGGGTTTGGGATGCAGGGACCTCCGCGCTGGGGTTGGGGTCAGGACTTGGGGACCCTTTTATTGGGGTGGGTATGGAGGAACCCCTGCATCAGGGCCAGCCCTTGGGGACATCTGCCATTGGGGTTGGGACTTGGGGACCACCGCGTCTCAGCAGGGTGGGAACAGGGGACGATGGGGGCAGGTTGCGTCTGTCCTGTCCCTCCTCGCAGGGACCGTGACCGGGGGCCGCATCCTGGCTCCCGCCACTCCTTCCCGCACCGCCACCCTGGGTGGCTCCGGATAATTCGGATGCGACGGCGGAGCTGCTTAACCCCATCCTGATCCAGCCTTCGCCCCGAAACCCCGCTACCATGAAGAAGAAGCCGGGCAATGGGAGGGGGCCCGATCCTGCGCCCCCCCAGCAGCGAGCCCGCGGCATCGCCAAGCCGGCGGAGGTGATTCACCCGTGGCGGTGGGGAGGGGGATGACACTGGGACACCCCGAGATGAGGTTTGGGTGCCGGTGTATCCCCGTGACCCCCCAAACCACCATCCTGGGGTTGTCCGCTTGCCCCTGGGCGGGGGGCACTTGCAGCATGGTGGGTGGGGGTTGTCGCTGACACGGGTGGGTTTTTGCCCCCCCCCCGCAGTACGTGGGCTCCTTTGCGGTGGAGGACTTGGACCTGCAGCAGCACGCGGGGCGGCTGGAGGAGCAGCTGTGGGCGCTGAAGGTCGGGCATCCCCCCCCCTTTGCTCCCAACCCCCTCGCTGGGAAACGGGGGTGGGCACCCCCCAAAAAAAATGAGGGGGAGACCCCAAATAATTGGAGGGGGACACCCCCGGGTGGGACAAACCAGCCCCACCACCACCACCACCAACGCCGCATCTCTCCCGGCCAGGACTGTCCCAGGAGGAGGTCGGTGATGCTGAGGTTCAGCTTGCAGGGGCTGAAGGTCTACGGCGCTGACGGGGAGGTAGGGGTTTGCCGGGGGGGGTGTCGAGGGTGCTGGGGGGTGTTGAGGGTGCTGGGGGGGCTCGGGGGTGTCGGGGTGCTGGGTGCTGCTGGAAGGGTGCTTGGAAAGGGGGTGTTGCATTGCTCCAAGCATTGTGGTTTTTTTGGGTTTGTGACCTGCCATGCAAAGAGGGGTGACCCCCCCCGGCACCGCTTGCACCCCCGGGAGCGGGGGTTGTCACTGGGTGTCACCCCCCCCCCCCACCCTCCTTGTCCCTACAGACGCTGCTGATGGCGCACGCTCTGCGCCGCATCCTGTACAGCACGTGGCGACACGCCGACCGCCAGTTCGCCTTCGTGGCCCGCAACCCCCGCAGCCCCGCCAGCCCCCTCTTCTGCCACCTCTTCGTGGGGCCCCCGGGTGAGGTGCGTGCCCTGAACCCCCCCCCAAAAAAAAAAAAAACCCCAACACCGTTATTATTATTATTTTTAATATTTGCCGGCAGCTTCTTTTGCCTCCCCCAGGTCCAGACCCTGCACCTCTTGCTCTGCCGCTCCTTCCAGCTGGGCTACCTCCTGGCGCACCCCGAGGAGCAGGCGGGCGACGGGGACCCCCCCGGGCTTCGGGGTGCTGCGGGAGCCCCTCAACCCCGAGGAGGTGTCGCGCAACGTCAACGCCCTCGTCTCCTTCCGACGCCTGCCCGCGCCCGCCGCCCTCGGCGCCCGCGGCGCTGGGGTAGGTGTGCCATAATGGGGTGCCCGGTGCTGCGCCGTGGGCGTTTGGCGCACAGAGTTTGCGTGCACGGCTTTGGCACGCACCGCGTTTTTCTCGCACGGCGCGTTAGTGCGCTGCACGGTTTTTGCACGGGGACTTGCGCGGTGTTTTCTTGCACAGCCCTTTTTTCTTGCGTAGCATCTCAGTGCGCAGCAGTACGTCCACGGCACTTTTTGCAGGGTGGGAGGGTTTGGTTTTTTTGCACAGCGGTGTTTGCGTGGCATTTTTTTGCACGGCATTTTGCCTCGTAGTTCTCGCGCAGCCTTTTCTTGCACGACGTTTTGCACGGTGCGTTATCGCACAGTAGGCATGTTACTGCACAGCACGTTTTTTGCATGGTCTCCTGCATGGCATTTTTTTGCACAGTGGTATTTGCATGATGTTTTCTTCCATGGCATCTTTCCTGGCCGTTCTTGCATCTCCTTTTCTTGCACATTGTGCACGGCGCATTGTTGCAGAGCAGATTTTTTTTTGCATGGTGTCTCGCATGGCCTTTTCTATGCACAGCCTTTTTTTTTTTTTGCACAGCATTTCTTTCACAGCAGTATTTGCGTGGCATTGTTTTGCCCGACGTTTTGCCCAGCACTCCTCTTGCACAGCCTTTTCTCACACGGCGTGTCGCATGGCACGTTAGTGCACAGCACGTTTTTTGCACGGAGTCTTGGGCAGCATTTTCCTGCGCAGCCCTTTTTTCTTAGTAGCATCTCAGCGCGCACCAGAACATCCCCAGCACTTTTTGCATGGCATTTTTTATTTGCACAGCGGTATTTGCATGGTGTTTTTTTCCCCCCCCGACATTTTTCCTGGCAGTTCTTGCACGGCCTTTTCTTGCACGACATTTTGCACGGCGCATTATTGCGCAGCACATTTTTTTGCGCGGTGTCTTGCACGGCATTTTTTTTTTGTCGCACAGCATTTTTTTCGCACAGCGGTGTTTGCATGGCGTTTTTTGTGTGGCATTTTGCCTTGCGGTTTTTGCGCAGCCTTTTCTTGCACAGCGCGTTGCACGATGTGTTACTGCACAGCAGGTTTTTGCATGGTGTTTTGCACTGCATTTTTCTTGCACGGCGTTTCGCACAGTCCGTTCTAAATGGTATTTTGTGGGGCGGGTTTTTTTTGCACGGTCTTTCTTTGTGCAACATTTTGCACAGCCTTTTCTCACGCAGCGTTTTGCATCAAGTGCATTCGCACGGCATTATCATTATTTTTTTTTTGTGCAGCATTTTTTTGCAGGGTGTTTTGTGCGGCCTTTTTTTTTTTTTCATAATATTTTTTCCATCGCATTTTTTGTGTGGCTTTTTTTTTTTTTTTTTTTTTTTTGCCAGGGCATATTTTGCACGGTGTTTTTTAGTACAGCTTTTCTGGCGGGGCATTTTTTTGCATGCCAGTTTTGCATGGTTTTCTTTTTTTTTGCCACGGCGTTTTTTTTGCACGCTGTCTCGCACGGCAATTCATTTTCCCCACGGTGTTTATTTTTTAATTGGCGTTTTTTGCATGGCTTTTTTTTTTTTTTTTTTTAGTAACAGCACTTTTGTTGTCGCGTTTTTTTTTTTTTTTGCATGCCACTTTAAAAATTTATTTATTTTGCGTGGCTTTTTTTTTTTTTTTTTACGGCGTTTTTAGTGTCGCATTTTTTTTGCACGCCACTTTTTTTATTTGTTTATTTTGCATGGCGTTTTGCACACCCTTTCTCCCAGCGAGCGCTCCCCCCCAACCCTCCCCTCACTGCCCCTCCACCCCCCAGGAGCGGCGGCCGGAGGCGGAGGGCAGAGCCGGCGCCTGGCGCCCCGGGAACCCCTACTGCTCCCCGGTTTTGGTGCGCAAAAAAGCCATCCGCAGCAAAGTCCTGCGCTCGGGGGCTTACCGGGACTGCGGGGCCGAGAGCCAGCTCCACCAGCCGCCCCGCGACACCGGTGAGTGCCCGGTGGGGAAACTGAGGCACGGGGGACACACACACGCCCCCCACACCCCGATTTCGTGGGGGATTTTGGGGTGAAGAGGGGATTAACGGGCTCCCGCAGCGGCGGCGGGATGGGAGAGCAAAGGGGCGAGGAGCTTGGCCTTCCTCCCCGAAAACGAGAGCGTCCTCGCCGAGAGCGTGTGGGCCTTCGCTGGCATCGCCAGGTGAGCGCCGGGGAGCCCCCCCCACACCCCGCTCCTCGCCGTCCCCGTCCCCCCTCCCCTGCGCCCACCCGCCGCCTCGTCCCCAGGGACGGCGGGATCGCGCTGCTGCGGCGGGACGTCCCCGGCGCCTTCCTGCTGCGCCCCGAGCCCGGCCTGGCCAAGCGCTGGTGCCTGTGGGTGCGGGCGCCCTGCGGCGTCGTCCCCTATTGCCTCTTCAGGACCCACCAGGGCAGGTTCTGCGTGGAGGTGAGGGCGCCGCGCGGGGGGCAGCCCGGCTGGGCGCACGGGACGCGTGAGTGCACGGGGGCATTCGCTTCGTGGTTGCGGCGGTGCGCGGTCGCGCCTGGGTCCCCGCGTGTGATGCGTCTGCGCGGGGATGCGTGCACCGGCGCATTGGTGCAGCGGTGCACAGCTGCGCTGGGCTGCGCGTGCAATTTTACGCACTGTGTAAGTGCATTTGGCAACCGGGCATTGATGCACCCGTGCACTCGGTGCATCTGTGCGCCGGTGCACCGGTATGCAGATGCACGGTGGTGCACATGCATTTGATGCATTGTGCACGCGCATTTGTGCCCCTATGCATCGATGCACCGCTGCATTTGGTGTGCCTGTTCGTGGGTGCATCGGTGCACAAATACACCGGGGGTGTTATCGCATCGGTGCGCCAGTGCCTTTGCTGCGCCTGTGCATGGATGCATTGGTGCATCAGCACACAGCCGCACTGGGCTGCATGTGCATTTGAGGCATTGTGTAAGTGCATTTGGCAACTGTGCAACAATGCACCGGTGCATTTGCACATGGATGCACTGGGGTGTACGTGCATTGGGCGCAGGGGTGCGTTTGCTTCGTGGCTGCGTGGGTGCACAGGCGAATGGGTGCATCGCTGCATGGGTACACTGGTGTCTAAGCGCATCTGCGCCGTAAGCGCACGGGCGCACCTCCTCCATGGCTGCACCAGTGCCCGGCTGCATCTGTGCACGAGTGCACAGTGGGGCTGCTGCGTGGGCACGTTTGTCTCTGCATGGTGCATGGTACGCATGTACCAGAGGGTGTGGGTGCATGGCTGCGCCCGTGCTTTGGTGTGCAATTACATTTGATTCGCAGGCGCACAAGCGCACCCACGCACAGGTAGGTGCTGCATTGGTGTGAGTGTGTTTGCTACACGGGCACACTGCTCACGGGTGCATTTCACTTAGTGGTGCGCGGGTGCATTGGATTTGTGGGCGTACCGGCGCATGGGGCGCAGCTGCGTGTGCATGCACGGCGCACAACTACACCCGCACGCATGCGTGCATTAGATCCACATGAATACCCACGCACGGGTGCCTCGCGGGCGTGCAGTGCACAAGTACACGGCCGCTTCCGCGCATGGGCGCCTTTGGTGCATGGATACCCGCTGCACGGGTGCGTTCAATCCGGGCCCGCACGGGCGCTGTGTGATCCCAGCGCGGGTCACCGCGGCCTCCGGCCGAGCAGCGGCAACGGGAGGGGGGTGTCTCACCTCTCCCCTCTCCCGGCGCCGACGGCAGCACTCCACCGCCGAGTTCTCCAGCGTGGCCGCCCTCCTGGCTCACTATTCCGGCGCGCCGGGGGGCTGCTTCTGCCGCTTGGCCCCCGGCCGTCGCAACCCCGGCTACGAGGAGCGGGACCCCGGCGGCGAGGCCAGCGCCTGGGGGGAGGCCGCCTGGGCCCCCGCCGCCCCCGTCGGGGTGCAGCATGAGCGGGGTTAGGCCTGGCCGCCCCCGACCCCGCGCTGGGGCACGGCTGCCCCCCCCCCCCAAATCCCCACTGAGCTTTAAATCGCTGCCGTCTGCCTTATTCCTCCCCCTGCGGCGGGCTGCGCGCGCTCGGCGGGCTGTACGGCGCGCTCGCGGCAATAAACGGCTGTCGTGCTACCGGAGGAGAGGTGTGATGGCCGCCCGCTGTTCCCACTGGCTCGCCGCGGCGCGGCGGGCAAGCGTGCACGCTCATCCGCGTGCAGTCGCACGCGCCAGTGCGCACGCAGCCGTCTGAACTCGCACACAGGCGCTTGCAGGCTCAGGCGTTTGTGCTCGCATCTGCGCGCGCGCTCGCGTAATTGCACCGTGCGCTTGCACGCACACCCACGCGCATTCGGGCTTGCACTCGCGTGTGCTCACGCACTCCCATGCACCTGCAGTCGTAAGCCGTCACGCTCTTGCACCATCGTGCACAGCTGTGCTCGCACTCTCACACAGTTGCACACCCATGTGCTCGCCCTCTCTTGCACACTCAGGGCTCCAACTCGTGCCCCGTGCATCCCTTGCATGCTTGATGCTCACACTCATGCCCCCCACACCTCTCACACGCTCAGGGCTCACGCTCGTGCCCTGTGCACCCCTTGCACACTCAGTGCTCACACTCATGCCTGTGCACCCCTCGCAAGCTCAGCTCTCACGCTCGTGCCCCACGCACGCCTCATGCTCATGGCTCACACTTGTGCCCCTCCTGCACTCAGCACTCACACTCGTGCCACACGCACGCCTTGCACACTCAGTGCTCACAGTCATGCCCTGCACGCCCCTTGCTCAGCGCTCACACTTGTGCCCCTCACACACTTGGCACTCACACTTGTGCCCTGCACACCTCTTGCATGCCCAGAGCTCACACTTGTGCCCTGTGCCCGCCTCACATACTTGGCACTCACACGTGTGCCCCTCACATTTGTGCACACACCCCCCTTGCACACTCACTGCTCACACTTGTGCCTGTGTACCCCTTGCACACTCAGGGCTTGCACTCGTGCCCCGTGCACACTCAGCACTCACATTGGTGCCTGCACACCCGTTGCGCACTTGTTGCTCACACTCATGCCCTGTGCACCCCTCACACACTTGGCGTTCACACTCGTGCCCCACGCATGCTCAGTGCTCACACTGATGCGCTGTGCACCCCTTGCGTGCTCAGTGCTCACACTTATGCCCGCACACCCCTTGCACACTCGTTGCTCACATTCACGCGCCCCTCTGCCGCTCGGAGCTCACGCTCGCGCCCCACGCACGCTCAGCACTCACACTGGTGCCCACGCACCCGTTGCTCACACTCGTGCCCGCACACCCGTTGCACACCCGTTGCACACCCGTTGCTCACACTCGTGCCCCGGCCCCCCCCCCGCACATGCGCGCTTCGATGCGCTCTCGCTCGCGCTCGCGCGCCCGCCCCCTCGCGCCGTCACGTGGGGCGCCGGGCGGGGCCTCGCGCCACGCGGCCCCGTCGCTGTGGCAACCGCGTGGGGCCGCCGCGCGCATGCGCAGTGTCTCGGCCGGCGCTTCCCGCCGCCCCTCAGCCCCCGGGCCCGGCTCGCCTCAGCCCCCGGCTCCCTCCGCACCGACCGCCGGCCTCGCCCTCCCCGCCGCTCCCGCAGGCTCCCCCGGCACCCACAGCTTTACCTCAGGTTTTCCCTCGCGCGGTCCCCCTTGGGCCCGGCGCCGCTCCCCGAAGTTACCTCAGGCTTTCCCGCCCGCAGGTTTCCTCCCCCCCCCCGGGCCTGCCCTAATTCCCCCTCAGAATTGTTCCACGTCTCCCCGCTTTCCCTTCATCCCTCCCGAGCTTTTCTCCTCCTCAGTCTCCCCCTCTCCCACAGCCGTTCACGGTCCCCCTGGCTCTCCTTCCCCGTGCCAGGTTGCGGGGGGGCTCCTTCCCCTCAGTGCCCCCTGCAAGCGGCGAGGGCTGCACCCCACAGGCCCACCCAGGCCCCGATGCGCCCCCCAGCCCCGCCAAGTCCGCCCATTGCGGGGTTGAGCTGGGCCTTGAAAAATGGCTTCGGAGGCGGTGAAGGTGATCGTGCGCTGCCGGCCCATGAACGAGCGTGAGAAGGCTCTCGGCTGCAAGGCGGTGGTCAGCATGGAGAGCGCGCGGGGCCAGTGCTTCCTCCAAAACCCCGCCGCTGCCAGCGAGCCCCCCAAGCAGTTCACCTTCGACGGGGCATACTACCAGGAGCACAACACGGAGCAGATCTACAATGAGATTGCCTACCCGCTCGTGGAGGTGAGTGGTGCCCGAAGCAAGGCGGACACAGCCAACGCATACCTCGAGACACGGGCTGAGGAGTTTTACATGGGTAGGTCATCCCTAAGTGGAACTGATTTATGGACAGAAACAGCCCTGTCCACTCCTTCAAGAGGCTTAGCTGCAACCCTGGGGCACAGAGGAGGGCAAAACAGCATCCTGGCAGTAGGCTGGGAAATCAGGAAGAAAAAGAGAACATTTTTCAGCAGCCAGCGGGGCACTGAGGATAGAATTACATTTAATTGTTTTAGGCGGATGTTTATATGAAAGATGAAACCCCCCGGGCAGGCCCTAGAGATGGTAGCTGGACAGAAACTGCAACAGAAAGTGATGCAAGGGAGGAAAAGGGGGACAAACAAGAGTCCTGATGGTTTTAGGGACTTTTTACTGTCAAGTGAGAAACCTTAGAGAAGACAGGGAACTTCAGCCTGCTTTGGAATAGCAAAATGGAGGGGATATGTTTGTTGCCTGTTAACACATCAGCGTGGTAAACCGCCAAGGTGAGAAAGGAAACAGTTAAGCAAAGAAACCCCACACCCCCCAAAAAACCCAGTTTTGTTAGAAGAAGAAACAGGGATAAATGGCCAGTGATAAGAGGGAAGTTCCTGATCAGGAGAACCACCAGGGTCTGATTGGGTGTGATTATTAGGTTAATAGATTATTTATTTTTCTTTTTATTTAAACCTTAAGAAATCCAAATATCTTCTGTTCCTACCATGCTTCTTCGAAATAGAAAGAAATGAAAAGAACACAAGTGAGGCCTTCTTTCAGCCAGCTATCCAAGAGAAAATTATTCAAGCTAGAGACTGTCCCTTTGGCCACCCTACAATCAGCTAGCGTTCCAGTTGTCTCTCTGGGTTTCATAAGATTTTTCTGCCCCATGGCAAAAAACATTCTGATCTTCTAAGCATTGTCAACTGCCCTTCCTCATTTCAACACCTGCATTTCTTCAAGTTTTCAATTTTGGAGAGAAAACCATTGATTTATATGCTAGCAGAATGCGTTTTTTATTATTATTATACTGTGATGGCATATGAAGATCAAGCAGTTGTTTGATGTTTACTTCTAGCTCTTCCTTTAAAATACCTTTTATGAGGTGGGATAGAATCTGAACAATGTATTTACAGTTAAGCAAAGGGGGAAGGTAATGGGTATTTTATTTGGTTTTCCTCCATTCCTAGGGTGTCACCGAAGGCTACAATGGCACCATATTTGCCTATGGCCAGACTGGCAGTGGGAAGTCATTCACCATGCAGGGAATCGTGGATCCTTCTACACAGAAAGGCATAATACCCAGGGCATTTGAACACATTTTTGAGAGTGTGCAGGTAGGTGTGTAAGGATGTGAAAGAGATCTTGCTGTAAGATGGTGTGACATCGAGAAAGATGATTTTTGTGTCATACCTCAAGGAGTGAACACCAATCGCACTCGGGAGCAAGAATGGGGACAGGCTTTTGGGCATGCTGCCTCACATCCTAAAGCTGAGGTCCATATATAGTCAGATGAACTGCACCCTCATCTCTGCTGACTTTATGGACTCGCGCTTGAGACGTTTAAGGACCAAAAGTCCCTATAGTGAGTGTGTTGAGTGGTTACACCTGGGAATGAAACGCCAGGAGAGATTTGATGAAGTGCTGAAGGGAGGCAGGCACCCAGCTGGCACTGAGGAGCTATGTGGGCTGCCTACTTGCCTTCATTTTGAGAACCTTACCCAAAAATCATTCCTGTTTTGTGCAGTGTGCTGAAAACGCCAAGTTCTTGGTGAGAGCTTCCTACCTGGAGATTTACAATGAAGACATACGTGACCTTCTAGGAGCTGATACCAAGCAGAAGTTGGAGGTGAGACAGAGTCAATGTGTCTTCATTAGGAAGTGCTTTACTTTGCTCAGATGAGTGTTACCATGAATGTCTTGCCAAAGTGCAATAATGCTCTCTGTCAGAAGCTGAACGCTGTGATATGAAGATACAGTGATGAATATGAAAGCCAAGAGGAGATTTTGAGGGACTTCAGTGAAAGTTTTGTGGCACAAGGAACAGGATCCAGTGCTGTGTGTACCGCTTGATAGCGGCTGGTAGCTTAGCAGAAGCTGTGTGAAAACTGTTACTGGACAAGGATGGAATAAAGTGCTCATGAGGCAATTTCTTCCTAATCCTCTTCATCTCATGGCTGTCTCTAAACCGGGAGGATTCTGTGCCTTATAAATGTTTAATCTGATCCAGTGTAGCTGTGGATGATCTCATTATCTGTCTAAAACAAAAAAGGCTGATCCTTTTTTGAGTGGACACAGCAGATATTACTCCCCATGGGAACGTATGGGGAAGGCGGGCAGTTTCCAGGCACGCAGGAGTGTAAACTTTCCTGAAATCCTAATCAAGGCGCTGATTTTTATAAAATTTTACCTCTTGGTGGCTTTGCAGATCTTTTTGCTAGTATTCCTGGGGGAAGCTGCAAATCTCCTGTCCTAATTCCCTGCAGGACTGCCCTTGTGAAGAAAACCGAGGCACTAGCACCATCTGCAGCACAAGATGCGCTGAGATGAGGACAGACCCAAACTGCCTTATGGGGCAGATGTTTTTTTTTTTTTAACAGGCTCCTGGCTTTCAGGGAGGCAAAACCCTTTCCACTCTGAATTCCAAGCGTGCTTTGCCCGTGCCTGTGGAGAGGGAGGGTGGGAGAAGGGGACTGGCTGTTTAGGAAAGCGCTTGCTGCAGTTTCCCATCCTTTGTTCCACATCAGCAGTGACACCGGTTTCCATGACGACCGCAGTTGGCACTGGGAGGGCAGGAGTTGGGCAGAACAGTTTCCAGGGTAACACCATCACACTGATGACAGCGGCTGCCTGTTGCTGCCCCCACCAAGTAATTAAGGGAGTCATGTCCTGCGGAGACAGAAAGCCTGGGCTGACCGACTTCTTCTGTGTCCCCCAGTTCTCCGTCAAAATCCCATTTCTGTTTGTTCCTTTGCCTTTCAACGTTAGTGACTTTGATGACCCTGAAGCCCACAGTCGCCCCCCATGGCATGAAACCCTGTGAAGCGCAGGTTTTGTAAAACTCTGCGAGGAAAATGTCCCCGTCAGTCTGTCGTGGAGTTAAACGGCCGCCATGTCCTCTGCTGGGTGTTCCTCAGGGACTCTGCAGCACCCTCAAATACGGCAGGCTCAACCACAGGGTTCTCCTGTAACACAGGCAGCAGTCGCAGTGTATGAACGGTCTGACTGTGATTCTGTAACTGGGTTCATCCTGGGCAGTCACAGCCTTAGAACAAGGCTAAAATCTCGCCTTGTTTATTTTTCAGCCACTTTGCTCTGTTCTGTGCAGATTTTTTTACAGCAAACACTCTATTTTACATTGCTGCTTGTGGCATGTGCATCGCTAAAGTATCTAAGGATCTTCTTTGGAAGTCACACTGCCAAACGCGGTGTCTGTCACTCTGTGACACTGAGGCATGACAACCATATCTTGATATCCCAGCTGACACGATAAAGATAGAGTTTTGGTTATGAACTCAGCAGATATTGGGCGTAACATTGCTGTTGAAAATGAATTCAGCTCGTTTAAAATTCCCAGTGCGGAGGGAGCTTCAGAGGGGGCTGGTGTAGGAGTGCAGGGATCTCTTGATTGTTTTGTATTTTTTATGTAGGTTTGATGGATCATTAAAGTTTTTGAACATTTCGATTGTTTATTAGCGTGCTGTATGAAATTTTTCTTCTGCATGATTGATAATTGCTGAAAAGATGCTGTTAGGTATTTAACACTCTGTTTCTGTCCGGGTGCTTGAATAGGATTTTAGAGCATCTTAAAAATGAACTAATCTGGAGAAAAATTATTATAGTCCGCCTGTGCATGATGGGTGTGACTTTGGGAATTTTGTCAGTGAGATCAAGCCGCCCTCTCAGAGCAGAGGGGTTCAGCAAAGCACCGGTGACAATATCTGTGACTATTGAATCGGTGCTTTGATTTTAAAAAAAGCTCCCTGTGACTGAAGAGATATTAGAGCTGTTGCCATAATAGGTGAAAAACATTTCAGTTCTTTTTTTAAAATATGCAGCTTAATAATAGGGGAGGTAGAAGGCGGTTCAGCGCAGGTTTCTTGTGGCCTGGGAGATGTCTGAATCAATCAGCAAACTTTTAACTTTAATTCTTTTTGTCTGCAGAGCCATGAAGGTGGTTCCCTCTCTTTCTGTGTGGTTTTATTCCTCCTTCAGAAATACTAAGTCTTTTTGGTGGCAGCCAGATATGTTTTTGCTGTACTGCAGTTTAATTTCTCCACATGCAAAACCTGCGTACCCCTCGAGCTTCTGAACAGTTTCCAGCATACCTTTCCCGCAGTCTCGGTGCGTCTTGTTCTAACCTGTGTTGCCTTGTCCCTGTTTGCAGCTGAAGGAGCACCCAGAGAAAGGGGTGTACGTGAAGGGTCTCTCCCTGCACACCGTGCATAGCGTGGTCCAGTGCGAGCGGATCATGGAGACAGGCTGGAGAAACCGAGCAGTGGGTTACACCCTCATGAATAAGGATTCTTCCCGCTCTCACTCCATCTTTACTGTCAATATGGAAATCTACACCGTAGGTAGGTAGCTGGATGTCCTGCGTTAGGCCTGGGCCCAGCAGCGCACAGAATCTGTGCCGTCTGACCTGTCACCCCACAGCAAAACTTAGATCCTAAATGATTTGAGGTCCAGTAGAAGTCAGAATTGGGCTCTGACATGGACATTCTTCTCAGTGTGAAACGGCTGAGTACTCAAAATCTTCTTTTTGTCCTAAATTCCCCCTTGGGAGAGAAATGTTTGACACTCAAACTGGGAACATATTTAATTGTCCTGTTTCTTTATCTCTTAAACCTTTATTTCCAGAAAAGGGTGCTAAATGTCCCAGCCCATACAATGGCTTGGAGTTGGTACATTGTACAGCCCGGAGAAACTTATATCTGTCTTGTCTGACCTCCTTTACAATGCAAGTCAGATCGTTTCAGCCAACGATTCCTTCACTGACTTTAATCACGGGGCACATCTTTTAAGCAAAGAGCTAATCTGGGTTTTAAGATGGAATAAAAGAATCCCTTAATTCTCCTTTTTCAAGCATCTTATTTCCATTGGCATTTCTGTAGCTGATAAAGCTGCCTCACTGCGTCTGAACATGGACCTCGAAAGGTTTTTTTCTGGGACTAAGAAAGGAATTAGTCTCCTATATTCTGTCTAGTCCTTGACCCCGGCTGAGGCGGTGAACAGCTGGGATTCGTTTTCTTCAGCTGTTTCAGTCATTGGGAAAGTTACACAACGTCTTCCTAAATTGTGGTTCCAGATGTTGGTGACAGTACCTCAGAGTGGTGGTGGTGGGGGATTTTAGGAATTTCTCAATTAGCACAGCTGGTGGGTGCGAATCCTTGCATTATGTGGGTCAGTAAAATCCCAACTTTAATCCTTACAAGGAAAAAGAAGTATTTACACTCCTTTTTGGTGTTCCAGATGGGTGCGGAGCTCTTAACCTAGCCTGAAACAATTTCTCTGATTTAAAGCTTTGAAAACTTGTTACATGGAACAGGATGACAGGTGGGGAAACTTGCGGTTTTGGCAGTTAAATGGAAGACAGCTGGAATATTTGAGGACAAAGTTGAGGGTTCTGGCACAATCCCCGTAACTGGATGGTTCTACTAGGGTAATCGCTAGTTGAAATAGTTAATGAAGTTGGTATTTATGTTGTCATCTTTAGGCTTCATAAAGAGGTGCATAGGAAGGTTCAAACTAATTTTCTAGTTGAGCCTGTAGTAAATTATAATTTACAGGCAGTTGATATTTTAAAGGATCTCTTTGCAATTATGTGGACTAAAATGACTCTTTTTTTTTTTTTTAAAGTAACAAATTCAGCAATTATGGCAAATACCGGGCTCTCTGGCTGCAGGCGTATGAAATGTGGAATCTACCATCAGTATTTTTATAGTATTTAGAGTAACAAATGTTTTATTCCTTTACATTGTGCTTAGGGATGGATTTGTTAATGAGAAAGACGCTGTAGATTTGGCTGGTGCTTATGCCACCAGAACTGGCCGATGGGCTGTACGAGAATTAGACGGGGAAGACTTTTGGGCTGCTGCAGGCATGTTAGCAAGAGCCTGGGGACCTTGTTACACCACAGAAACTAAACTGCTAAGCTCCAAGATGGAAACAAACGGCCTCTGTGGGTAAAAGGACTGGCAGGAACCAAAACAACTTTTTAATTGCCTGTCAGTGTTTACATAAACTGAGGGAAGGAGGGAAAGGGTTAGAAAACCTACTTTTTGGGACTGTCCGCTCACCCTAGCACTCAGAAAGGATAGTGAGAGGGTGCTCTAGTTAAGCTCCATCTTTTTTTTTCCCAATTCTCTCATATCTTGACATGCCAGAAGGATCTGGAGTGAAACAAGAAGTTTGCTCGACAGCAAACGTTAAGTTTCACAGTTAACAATCTGTTGCTGTAACTGGGGAAATATCCTGGGGCAACAGATTTTAGATTTTTTTTGTGTTTACCTGTGAACTTTTAACTTTCCCCCATGCATGAGATTATTCATGGCTCGTGTTTAGGTATTGTCCACAGCCATAAATCTTAACTCTGACTAAATTCAAGGCTAGGTTTTCTGGAAGGCTGTCTGGAAAAGGGCTGACGCAGTTAAAACCTTGATGCTCTTTTTGCTTGGAGCGCTAAAGGAGCTCTTGCCTTGGACTTGGGTTGTGATCATGAGGGATGATTGGGACATGGACATCCGAGAGTGGGGTCCAGCGCATAGGACACTAATCTGTGATTTGGGAGTGTGTGTCCAACTCTTTCCTCTGCATGAGGCTGGAAAAGTTAAGTAGCCAGAAAAACCAAGGGGTTCCTAAAGCAACTGGATGTGCTTTCTCTCAGTCACAGGGAATTTGTGTCACCACGTTAATCCGGCCTCAAAATGCTGGTCAGGAAGCAGATATTACATGTGTGAGGTGTGCTTCCAGGTAGCTGGAGAGCTAGCTGTTAACTTCAACTCGCATCTTCTCACGCCTTAAAGTGTTACGATCCACCAGCTCACTGGGTCTGACTCCTCACTCACTGAGATCCAGCTCCTCATCCGGGTTGTTTGTGTCGAGCACAGTCTCGATTTCTTGCAGTTTTCCTGTTTCTCGCCTGCATTCCTTCATTTTACTTTCTCGCTGAGAATGTCGTGAGTTGAGGAGGAACAGATGTCGCCGAGCATGCCTGTGTGCTGAGTCACGGCGCAGTTTTACAGCTATCTGGCCGAAAGGGGAAATCTGCTCCGCTTCTGGAACATTCGAGCTGTCTCGGGACAGAAAGCCAGCTGGTGGTCCTTGGTGGTATCTGATAGGATGTGCTTTGTCTATTGAAGCACAGCAAGAAACTTCATGAATACGTCCATTGATTAGGGTAGGTTGGATTCCGGTCTGGAGAAAAGCTGTAGTTTGGGAGTTCATGAAAAAACTTGCCCAACATAGTGTCTACTCCAGCCTTCCCACGGCGGTCTGTAGAGACAGGCAGGAAGGTCACCTCTTTATGTCACGCAGGTGTTCAGGGAGCCTGTTCTTCTGCCTGTGCTCTCCAACTAGCCCTGCTCCGGTTGCTGCCCGTTGACTCCTCATTTCATGCTTCCTCCCTTTTTTTCTCTCCAATTGTCAGAAATTGTTTAACTTCATGAAACAATCTGAGGAAAAAAGTTGTATAAACTCATGGCCTGGCCTTATTAATTGCAGGGGGCTTTGCTCAAAATTCTGAACACTGTGGAAACATGTGGAGGGGGGTTGTGTGTGTGTGTGTGTTCAGAGCTCACTGGGAGAGTAAGAATGAATTTTTACTGTGCAGGATCTCATTCAGGAAAGCACTAAAACATGTAGTTCTAAGATTAAGCAGATATTTATTTACTTAGGGGAGTCAGGGCCCAAATGCAGAGAAAGAACAGGGCTCAAACTGGAACGTAATGCCAAGAGAATCCTGTTTCTTGACTGTTAAGATGCTTCCTCTTAAGAGACTAACCTGGAATTATTTTCTTGCAGATGAGCGAGGGCAGGACCACCTTAGGGCCGCAAAACTCAATTTAGTGGATCTGGCAGGAAGCGAGAGACAGTCAAAAACTGGAGCCACAGGGGAGCGGCTCAAAGAGGCCACCAAAATCAACCTCTCCCTCTCAGCTCTGGGCAACGTCATCTCGGCCCTGGTCGATGGCAGGTGTAAGCACATCCCCTACCGAGACTCGAAGCTGACCAGGCTGCTGCAAGACTCCCTCGGAGGGAACACCAAGACGCTGATGGTAGCCTGCTTATCTCCGGCTGATAACAACTATGACGAAAGCCTCAGTACTTTGCGCTATGCTAATCGAGCGAAAAACATCAAGAACAAGCCCTGTATCAACGAGGACCCCAAGGATGCTCTGCTGAGGGAGTATCAGGAGGAGATTAAGAAGCTGAAGGCCATTCTAGCTGAACAGATGAGCGCCAATAACTTGCCAGGTAGGAGAGCCCTTAGTGGCTGCAGAGATGTTTTATCTTTGACAGAAAAATGTGGTTTTTACACATAAAATGCTCACTGGATTTCACCTCATCCTTTCCGTTACCTGTTGGAGGAAGAGTTGTCTATTCTGGTAATGGACTTTTCCTTCACTGTTGCCAGATTGACCTTATTCTGCTGGTTAAGACCATCCCAGTTATCGAGCATTTTCAATAATGACAAACTCTGTTAGAAAATGCTGATGTGATTAAAATCCTCAGCTCTTCTTGGTCATTCTGGCTAGAATTTGGTCAGTCACAGCAGAGAGGTTTCGGCTGACAGAGCAAAAATGAGCTATGAAAGAAATAAGGTAAAATTCTTTATTAAATATATACATATGTTTTCAAATTTAGCATTCAGCCCCTGTTCTCCTACACTGTGAATTTTTGACACTAGAAGAAAAGTTTTGCCCCGCTGCTGGCCCTGCTTACGGAGAGCAGCACCATCCTCTCTTTGAGGATTCAGCCCAGTTGCAGCAGATTCGCTCTTTGCTATGAAGTAGGAATAGCAAATGTGGGAACCAGTGGGTGAGAGCAGTCTTCAGGGAGCTGATCACCTTTTGAGAATTATCCCCTAAAAAAATGGCAATTTTCAGCAGAGAAATAAGGCTGTAAGATTATTTTTTTTTCCTGCCACCTTTCAGAAACAGCTGTGAAGAAAGAAGGCAATTTCCTTGCACCTTTCATCTCTTTCCCAGAGTCTTTTCTCTTCCAAATCTGTTAGCATAGCCCTGGAAACAAGTCTCCTGTTATTCTGTGAAAGAGATTAGATTTATATTCGCTTTCATATACCTGAAGCTTAAACCTCTCCCCCTCTGCTCAGCGCTGACTCCTTCTTTCCCCACACCTACGGAGTCCCGGGCCAGTGGGCGTTTTGGCAGCACAGATGCTGGCACTCGAGCGCAGTTTAAAGGAGCGCACGGATGGCCATGTTCTTTGCTGGCAGCCAGGTTCTTTGTTCTGTTTCCAGGCATTCTACAGACATCCCACCCAGTAATTGTGAGTTATTTTTATTTCTGCTTTGCTTTGCAGGGTTTCTACCTGCTGAGACTGCTCACCTGGCAGTGAAGCCAGCTCCCCTCCTCAAACCCCAGTTAGATCTTGAAGCAGAGAAGCAGCTAATCAGAGAAGTAAGTCAGGAGGGGGTATCCCGTAGTGTCTTTGACTAAAGCTTGTGGGGTTTTATGATAATCATTACAAATATGGTGCAGGGCTGTGTGGTTCAGCCTTTTCAGAACACTTCTCTTCCAATTTTTTGGTCCTTGGGCTTCTCCTATGGACAAAACGTGTGTTGACGGAAGCTTTATTTACAATGCCACTTTCTCTCAGCATTGCTCCCACCACTCTGGAGGTGAATTGGAATGGATTCCCAGGAAGAATTTTTGAAGGACATATAACAAGAAGAAACTACATGTGAAACTTAAATTTCTCCTGTCAGAGGAGGGAGAAGTAGGTGGGAGGAAAGCAGTAGCCGAAGATGTTAGGAGCAGTACAAGGATGAAGATAAAGAGGGGATATGGAGTCGGGAGGAAGAATGAGGAGTTGGGGGGCAGAAGGAAATAAAACTCTCTACTTGCTCTTTACAAAGCTCCTCCCAGGGCATCACATCTGCCCAGGATAGCGGTTTCTAGGGTTAATTAGTCACCTTCCATCAATACTGCGTCAACTTAAATCACAGAAAAAGTCAATGAATACAGGAGGGTAAAGGTTTATTGGAGTGACATAAGATGTGACCTAGAATGGACATAGATGTGACCGTGTGTACAGTACGGAGCAGGGCTGTCGCATCAGGCTGTCTGCTGTGCTTTTCAGGAGTACGAAGAGAGGCTGGTGCAACTAAAGGCCAGCTACGAAGCAGAACAGGCGTCCCGTGCCCGTCTCGAAGAGGACATCAGTCGCCTGAGGAATCACTACAACCTCAAGCTGTCTGCTCTGGAGGAGAACCTCAGGAAGGAAGCAGGTGTGGATGAGGCAGGTGGAGGGCGCGCAGTGCAGGCTGAGGGTTCCCTGATGCTTTAGGCACGAGCAGACAGAGACTGTCTTTGCAAAGTCAGATTTGTGACAGCCGCTGCAACCTTTAAAGTGGCAGTGAGTGCTACTGCAGCAAGTGCTGCTTGGCAGCAACAGTAGTCCCTGCTCTCAACACTCCCTTATCGACAGCAGGAGCGGTAACTCTGGCTCTCCTGAGCCATTCGCGAGACTCCCTGTCCCAGCTATGTCTTCTTCTTCATTTTCCTGACTCCATTTCCGTGTCAGGACCAGCCTGGCCCTACCCTGTAAGCCTTGAGGCAATGAAATGCGATTTTTGCCCAGGTAGCTGCAAGTTTCTTCTGACTTCGGGCAGCGTTTCTCTCAAGCAGGGGCTGGAGCTGCAGAGATGACTGGTCTCGGCAGGCGCTGCTCTGTCTTGATCCGATTGGCTTTGCACGACTCACACGCCCAAGACGAGGGTGGCTGCCGCAGTCTCTTCCATCGCATGCAAATGTGATGCAGCCCTTGGGCTCCCGGTGGATTATCAACACCATCGCTTTGCCGGAGGGTGGATATTCCTCTCACACACCTATAAAGCATTGCCAGCTATCCTCTTCATTACTGCTTTTCATTTATACTTCTGCAGTGCCCTACAGCATGCTTTGCAATGTGCTTGTACAGCACTTATTGCCCAATGTTAATTCTTCAACCTATATTCTTCATTTTTGATGCTATCGCTTTCCAAGGTGAGAGGTTCTTCCCCCCCCGCCCGCACCCCGATTACAAATGTGCACCCCCCAGCCTCTGAAACAGATTATTTCTGTGCAAACACAAGGACCGGGCTCTCCCAAGCCTGTAAAATGTGTGTTCCTCACCTGATGTGCCCTCTGGGACATTGATGGCGCTTATTGACCAGCATAAATCATAGAATCACAGAATGGTTTAGGTTGGAAGGGACCTTAAAGCTTATCCAGTTCCACCCCCCTGCCCTGGGCAGGGACACCCCCCACCAGCCCAGGGTGCTCCCAGCCCCGTCCAACCCGGCCTTGGACACCTCCAGGGATGGGGCAGCCACAGCTTCTCGGGGCAGCCTGCGCCAGGGGCTCACCGCCCTCAGCGTGAAACATTTCATCCTAATATCTATTCTAAATCTCCCTTCTTCCAGTTTGAAGCCATTCCCCCTCATCCTATCACTACAGGCCCTTGTAAAAAGTCCCTCTCCAGCCTTCTTGTCGGCCCCCTTCAGATATTGGAAAGATGCTCTAAGGTCTCCTCAGAGTCTTCTCTTCTCCAGGCTGAACAACCCCAACTCTCTCAGCCTGTCAAATAACAGACCTTTTCCTTCCAGACACGGAGTTTTTAGCTTTTGGGGAAGATTTTGCGTGATATTTTCACAGATTTATGCTCTAGTTTTGCAGAGCTCATTGCTTACCTTGTGGGTATTTCCTCTTTTACTCTTCAGCTGCCGTAAGGACTGAAACTACTCCTTTGCCTGAAGACTCCGCTGCAACAGATGAAGAACCAACATCAGCCCAGGTACCCTTTAGGCTACTTCTCTCCTCCGGGCTGAATAAACCCGAGTGGGCAGCGTTGTGCTTCATCTATGCTGGTACTCACACTGCGTCTTTTCAGAACTGCAGCTTTTGGTTTCCTCTTGTCCTCAGGACGAAGCAGCGCCTCGGCCTGTCCCAGACGCTGGCAGTGTGAGCAGGGGGAGTGCTGGAGCAGAGGTGGCTGTCACTGCTGAGGGCGTTTCATTGCCTGCAGACCAGCAGCAGGTGCTCGCCAGGTCAGTGACGCCACCGCTCCTGCTAACTGCCTCCTGGGCATTGCTTACAACGCACACAGGCACGAACCATCCCTGTTCTTCCGTGATCTTACAACTGTCGAGCTTCAGCTGTCAGTTCAGCACAGCACAAAACTAGGCAGACGTGTATTCTTTACCCCCAAATTAACTTTGTCCTATTTGGGCAGATAAATAGCTGTTAGCTGTGGCGTTCGATGATTCCAAGTGCCCGAATTATGAGAGAGAACTCTGCAGAGGTCTGTGTCAGCAGATGCGGATGCAAAAAAGCGTGCTTTCCTGATAACAAATCCTGCCTAGCTCTGTAGGCAGGGAGATCTTTTCTTTCTTCAGCTTTTTGCAGGTGTAATTTATGAGGAGTTTATAGAGTTGAGTCTGGCGGTCACTGACAGAGCTGAAGTGCCCAAACAAGTTATGGAGGCGGCCTCCTTTTCCTCTTAAAAATGGTTTTTGAAGGGCACTTAGAGCCCACTCATATCAATACAAGTAAGGCAGCAGACCTTCCTGCTGCTCACTGTGCGTGTGGATGGAGGAGACTGCATCCTCCACAACTCCCCTTTGTCACTGAGGTCCCTTTTGCCTCTAACTCACGCATCTGACAATGTTTGCAAGACGTCAGCTGGAACTGGCATCAAAATTCCCTAATAATCACGTTTTAGGGGCTGCATTGGACCCAGGGCCTGGAGCAGAGGGCTAGGATGTCGGGGGTGCAGGCGCGAGACTTGCGCTTGGCCCATCTCGGAGGTATCCTGCCTGGAAGGTTTTCCTCCAGGCAAGAGCCAACTTGAGAGAATTCCTTTAGTCGGAGTACGACACAGCGTACCACAATAATAGGGGGGTTTATTGCTGGTTCAGAAATATACGCTCTAAGCAAATTCTGCCGATTTCTCTCTCTTACTCTGTTGCACAGAATTATATTAAAGTTAGAAATGCTTAACGTAAGATATATTGTGGATGACGGAGTTTGATTCTGAAAAGCCTTGTGTTTTTTAACCCGTCTGTCAGCTTCACTGTGAGCTCCTTGTGGCACGTGCTCGCTTTGTTGGGCCTCTCCCAGCTGAAAAAAGAGCTACGAAGAAATCCAGAATAGCAGTGTCTGTAATTTGCGGGCAATTCTGTCTATTAATGGAGAGGTCTCCAAAGAAACCATTCGTTTTGACTATATATCAAATCTTACTAGTCCCATTGCAGCGCTCCTTTTTGTGACAAACAAGCGAAAAACGCTCTTTCAATTACATTGTTAAAATCAAAGTTTCCGCAGATTAGGCAGGAGGGTTTGGTTCCGCAGGCACGGGGATTTTCAAAGCCGCCTGTTAAAAGCTTTACGCATCAGGACGGCTGCGAGAGCTCTGATACTCGCTCAGCAGAGCGAGGATTGAAGCGCGCATTAAGCAAACGAAACCGAAGGCTACTTGGCAAGTGCAGCGCAGTAGAATAGCAGGTCATCTCTGGTGGAGAACGAGCTCTCTTGGATGGGTTTGAAGATAATTAAAGAGGCTATTATCAGCGGAGGTTTTATCAGCAGTGGGATTTTCTCCGATTTGAGGCAGAGCTGGCCAAGCTGAGCTATCTGCTCTGCTGCAGATCCCCGTGCAGAGAAAGAGAACGGCTCTGGAGCACGGCTTTATTTCCGTGTCAGAGCGTACGGGGCCATGCAGCGTGGACAGGAGACCAGCTTGGTTTCAAATACGGGTCTGTGCCAGCACGCAAGCAGCAACACTGAGGTCATCCGAGTCATCAACCCTGGCCGATACTGCCCCAAAAAAGAAACTGTACTGTGGTTTCCAGCTGTACCGCTCCCTTGATCCACCCTTTAGAATATTTCTTTGTATAATTTTGGCGCCTTTTGTGCTTGCTTTGAGAGACTTTCAAAACAAGAAATAAGAATTGAAATACAAATTCCGCAAAACGGGGTTTTTTTGAAATAATTCTGTGCGTGTTGATGCAAATTTCCGGACGTGTGTGCTGACAAAGGTGCTCAGAATAACACACGCTTTGCCTTGGGTCCACAGGAGTATCTATGACAGAAACTGTTAATAAATTGGAATTTGCCATGATTGCTCAGAAATCACTGTTTCTGTCCTGTGTCTTCCCAAACGTCGTTCAGGTAAGGATGGGGATCCTCCGCGGTTACGCAGAGGGTTCTTTGTCCCGCTGGGCTAAGAGCAGCGTTTGCCTTTTCCAGGCTGCAGATGCTGGAGCGACAGGTGGTCGGGGGCGAACAGGCTAAGAACAAGGACCTCAGAGAAAAGCATAAACGCCGGAAAAAATACGCGGACGAGCGGAGGATGCAGCTGGTGGCCGCCCTGCAGCAATCTAACGAGGACAGCAGCGATTGGGTTCTGCTTAACGTCTACGACTCCATCCAGGAGGAGGTGCGAGCCAAGAGCAAGCTTCTGGAGAAGATGCAGGAAAAGGTGAGCAGCTCCCCGCTATCCCTGCTGAAGGTTTACGGAGCGTCTCTCTCCACTGCTTACCCATTTCTTTTTTTAGGTTAAGGAGATGTTTTAGGGCAGTACGTTTAGAGAACGACTCTGGCTGTGTCAAATATTTAATACACGTGCCTGCGTTAGTCACGATAAGCTTTCTTGTGTGCGTCTTTCTGAAATACCAGGAGCAGCAGCCCTCAGGGTGGGGAATTAAGTTGTTGGAACCCCAAAGGCCACCTGTTTTAAAGGCCGGTCTCCTCGCGCAGCGCCCTGGCTGGAGGATGATGTCTGGCGATGGGAGAGGATGCGACTCCCTCTGCTGCCCTGCGCAATCTATTGCACAGCTTCCTCCAGTTGGGATTATCACACCGGGGTTCCTGGAGGAAATTACACCGTGAAAAGTTTTTTGGCGGGGAATATAAAAGCAATGCCCTTCAATTGTAGGCACGCTTGAAAATCAGTTTTGCTCTGATGAGGTGGAATCAGAGGAGCTTCAAAAAAATCTCTGTGTGCGTGTGTGTGTGCAGTCCTAAGTCTGCACATTAATTTCTGTATTTAGGTTATCAAAGAAATATTGCACCTTTTTCATCAAAGTTAGGAACTCCCAAGAGTTTGTTAGCACTGGACTCAGACCACACTAACTTAATTAGCTTAAGGTCCATTAACTAGTTAATTAAGGTCCACTCAAAGACTTGGCACTTTGGGGAAATGCAAGAAATCTTTCATCGAAACAGATACGGAATCATCTCTCCACACAAATCCCACCCTAATTCTTAACTATAGATTAAAAATCTTTCCAAGTATTGAAGCTTTTGTGCGTCTCTCTCCATCCCTCTGCCTGACAAATTCCTGTACTCACAGTAACTCTCTCTCCTTTATAATCCCAACGATTTCTTTTGGTTTTATGTCCCAGCTGCGGGCTGCCGAGACCGAGATCAAAGATCTGCAGTCGGAGTTTGAGCTGGAAAAGATCGATTACCTCAGCACCATCCGCCGCCTGGAGCGAGACCTGATGCTCTTCCAGCAGCTGCTGGATCAGGTGCAGTCCCTCGTCCGCCGCGACTGCAACTACAGCAATCTGGAGAAGATCAAACGCGAATCCGTCTGGGATGAGGAAACAGGCTGCTGGAAAATTCCAGAGCCCGTCATTCAAAAAACCCGCCTGCCTGCAGGTGAGAGGAGCGTCCCGATGGCGCCTGGCTGCTCCCGGGCTTGGCACGTCACGCCTGGGCGCCGCTCGCTCGTAAAATCTTCCACATGCAGAAAATTTGGCTAGAAAATTTGAATAATCTAATGCAAAGTGCAGTACGGATCCTTCCAGAATCTCCGTAAGCCCAGAATGGTGTTGGGGATGGGGGAGCGTTAATTGTTGTGGAGACGACGACCCTTTAACGCCGTCTCTTCTCCCAGCAGTCCCAGCTCTGCCGCAGCCCCATCCTGCCCGAAGCAGCCCCGCAGCCGAGCGCGGGCACCACACGGTACGCTGCCTCGCTCCTCCCGATTATATCCTATTTTACTGATTTCTTTATTTTTTTTCACCCTATTTCTAAGCGGTAACTGAGGGCTAACACAGAGCCTGGCGCTGCTGACGGCGTTTTCCGCTTCCAGCCGGAGGAGGACCGCTACAAGCTGCTGCTGAACCGGAGCGACAGCGAGACCGCCGCCACCAACTACTTCGGACGCCGGCGAGCCAGCCGCATCCTGCACCCCGACCCGGCCCACAACCGAGGTAAACCTTCCATTTCCTCAATTGTGGGTTTGCTTGTTTGTTTGTTTTGACGGAGCGCAGTTTTGTTTCAGCTCCCTCCACCTCAGCGGGGATTTTCCGCAGGAGGCGGCTGGTTTTTGGCATCCCGCGAGGGCCGATGCCCACCGCCGCCCCTTCCCCTCCTCTTCCAGCTCCCCCGGAGCCGGAGGCGGCCGCCGTGCTCCAGCCCCGGCCCTTCCGCCTCCAGGCCCTCACCTTGGCCCCACCGAACGCCACCACCAAGCGCAAAAAAGGCAAAACCGGCTCCGGCAGCCGCCCCCTCTGACTCCACCGCCGCTGAGGTGCCCGGCCACGCAGGAAGACACCAAATCTCTGTGGTTTTGCACCAAAAACGCTCTCGCTCTACACTGCGTTGCGGGACAGAGGGTTAGCTCGATGTCACCGTGTTCTCTCGCTCCCCCGCTGCAATAAACCAGTCTGACACCGCCATTTTGAGGTCTTTTACTGGGAACCCGCCTCCTCCCGCTCGGGGGTGGGCGCAGACCCCGGCGCTGCCCGCCCCGCTCCCGCCGCCATCTTCCCCTTCCCCTCAGCGGCGCTACGGTGGCCGCGCAGAGGTCGCGACGGCGTCCCGCTGATTGGCCGGCGGCGAGGAGCTGTCTGTCGGTGATTGGACGGTGTGAGCGCGGCTCCCGGCGCTGATTGGCTGCTCCGCCGAAATACCCGCTTCCGGAGGAGCTCGGCGCCGGCGAGCAAGATGGCGGCGGCCGCGCTCCGTTTGTGGTGGCTCCTGGCGGTGGCGGCGGCCGCGGCTGAGGGGGGACCCCGCACCCTGGTCCTGCTGGAGAACGGCAACCTGCGGGACACGCACTCGCTCTTCTTCCGCAGTCTGGCGGGTAGGGCTCGGGGAGGCGGAGGGGGACCCCCGGCCGGGCTGAGGGAGCAGGTCGGGGTTCCCTCGGGGAAGCGAGGGTGTTTGGTCTCCCCTGGCCGGGCCGAGGGAGCAGATCGGGCTTGTTCCCCGAGCCATGCCAATGTTTCGGGTCCCCTGCAGCGTTGGGTTCTGCTTGATGGGTGCCAAGGGGGCATCCTTGCCACAAAGGGGCTCTTCAGCAGCGTGATCCCCCTTGGTTTTGTGGGGAGACACCCCGGTGGTGCTCCCAGAAAGCCCCATAGCCACTTTTTCCAAAACACCGCTGTTTATTGGGGAAATAAAACTTAGGGTGTTGATGATGCTTTGCTTTTACGTGTGTCGATTTTGTGAAATACGAATCATAAGCTGCCAGGTTGGAAGGGACCTCAAGGATCATCTCGTCCAACCTTTCTTGGGAAAAGCCCGGTCTAGACAAGGTGGCCCAGCACCCTGTCCAGCTGGATCTTAAAAGTGTCCAATGATGGGGAATCCACCGCTTCCCTGGGGACATTATTCTAATGGCTGATTGTTCAAACTGTTAATTCAAGTTGTTAATTTTGTCTGGCGGCTGCAGACAGGGGCTTCGATCTCACTTTCCGGACAGCGGATGATGCAGGCCTGTCCCTGATAAAATACGGAGAATTTCTGTATGACAACTTGATCATCTTCTCACCATCCATAGAAGGTAAATACAGGAGGCGAAGACTCAAGCGCTTTTGTAGCTTGGTGGCATTTCTGGGAGGGAATTTCCAACTGGTTTGTGAATGTTAATTAAATCTTGTGTTTTAGATGTTATCCTATGTGTCTTGTACCCAGTAGCAAACTGTGGATGCTTCCAGGCCTTGAACCGTGGTTCTTTCAGCCACGATAGAAATGATTTAGTGTTTTGTTGTCATTTAATTCTGCTGTGGTATTATTTCTGTGAACTACTCATGAATTTCTGACGTGTGCTTTCAGATTTTGGTGGAAACATCAATGTGGAGACCATCACTGCTTTCATCGACGGTGGTGGCAGTGTCCTCGTCGCCGCCAGCTCGGACATCGGTAATTACAAATGTTCATCAGAGCAAATTAGCGCGTTTCAGCCGCTGCTTATAACAGGCACCTACACTGCTTACGCTCTGCAGTGAGCAAATTGTTTATTCATCCTTTTCTGAGTTCCTGCAACAAAAATGGTGAGAAAACAGAGTTTCCCATTTCTTGTTGTGAACCTCAAGGTTTGTGCTGTAAGGAAAAGGGTGAAAAACAGCCTTTATTGACAGTTTGAATGGGAATTCAGCTGGGGGAGGTTGTGGTGCTCCTCCGGGTTTGGTTCCTAGAGGGCTGAATGTGTGACTTTAAGCTGAATTTATTTTTTATTTTGAGTGCTGAGGTTGGCATTGTGTCCCAAACTCCCTGCGTAACGGACAATCTGTTCTGTCCTTCCAGGTGACCCGCTGCGAGAGCTGGGCAGCGAGTGTGGGATCGAGTTTGATGAGGAAAGGACGGCTGTCATCGACCATCACAACTACGATATATCCGACCCCGGCCAGGTAAACGGGTTTGTCTGTACGTTTTGGGTTTTGTTAATGAGAACTTAGAATTAACGGTTTAGGGATGAATCTTCTGTCCTTGTTTTCCCTTTTTTCTTCCATCTGTTCTCTGTTTTCTCAGCTTCCTCCCAAGAAAGGCATAAATAATTCTGCTTCACAGCCTGGCGTAACACTGCAAAGCTCTGCACGTTCGGGGTCTCTGCCCTCAGACAAATCTTTCTGAATTTCCTGGGTTTGATTGTTCAGATTTTAGTTTCAGATCGTCACCACGTCTCAGGCGGTCGCACCACCATTGATGGTGGTTTTGAACCACTCTGAAGCGTTGGGGGAGAGAATTTCGCCTGCGGGTGAAGTGCGTCAGACGCCGAGTGTGATGATTCGCACACGGGAAGGGAGATTTTCCATCCCAGAGATTCGTATAGAAATGTACACGTTTCTATGTATTTTTTTCCCCCCTTGGTGTCATCCAGCACTTTAAAATTAAAACCTATATTAGGGTCTGAACTAAATGTATTCTGCAGATTTTTATTTAAATTAAACTATTGAAGCAGTACATGGATGTTGCCCGAGTTGAAGGATGAAAGTTGCTAAATACGGGGAAGTAAAATACTGTAGGTATTGCTGTCTTTACCGAAAGGTGGTTTACGTTTCCTTATGTATCAGTATTAATTTAATTTTGTCATAATTAGACAAAAAAATGCTGGTTTTTAATTGAATTGTAAGATTCATCCAACAGCTGTTCAGTTTTCATTGTCTGTAAAAACAACATTGACTTCCAAACAGCAAGAGAAGCTGTTCTGTTGCCGTTAGAACCCAGCAAACATCACCCCCCTGCCCGTGCGGCGCGTTCAGGCCCATCTCTCTCCTTTCCTCCCAGCACACGCTCATCGTCGCAGACACTGAAAACCTCCTGAAGGCCCCCACCATCGTGGGGAAGGCGGCGCTGAACCCCATCCTCTTCCGAGGAGTCGGGTAAGCGACCTGCAGCGTGGGGTGCGGGCTGTTTTTGGGGAAAGCCACGCAAAAAATAGCGGTGTTGCTGTAAAGTAAGCGCAGGGTTAGCTGTCTGTGACACTTAACACGAGCAACCTCTTGATTTTTGGGTAACGATAAAAAGAAAATCCCCTAAGCAGCTTAGTTGTTGACTTAGCAATGTTGCTTAATGTAAATTAGTGAAGGTTGACTATGTATCTCGAGGAAATATTTCATTTTGTGGCACGTGGGGTTGTCTGGCCATACAGGAAGGGTGAGGAGGTTCGTGCGGCTGCGCGTTCCTTGGGGTGTGGGGGGGCCCTGGGGGGGTCTTGGTGCTGCTCACGGCGCCTCTCCCTGCAAGGATGGTGGCGGATCCCGACAACCCGCTGGTGCTGGATATCCTGACTGGCTCTTCCACCTCATACTCCTTCTTCCCAGATAAGCCTATTACTCAGGTACGTCCCGTTACTTTTTCTCCTCTTCCGGGCTATGCTTCTACAATTAAATCATTCAAATTTCAGCAACTTAACGCTCTTCTAAACGCATTCCCTTCCAGTACCCGCATGCGGTTGGGAAGAACACCCTCCTGATCGCGGGACTCCAAGCCCGGAACAACGCCCGCGTTGTTTTCAGCGGCTCCCTGGATTTCTTTAGCGATGCTTTCTTCAATTCCGCTGTGCAGAAAGCTACCCCTGGCTCCAAGAGGTACGTTGGCTTCCTGGTGTCCCTGGCTGCGGAATATCTGGGGAGCTGTTTGAAGAAAATCCTGCGAAACAGGCAAAAAATATTCATGTTATGGGGGAAATAGCAGAAAGTTTGAATTCGATCAGGGGTGACGCGTTCCTTTGGCCTTGTGGAACAAAGCACTTTGGGAAGCAATTCCCTCCTTTAACCCGGCTAGCGTTTTCTTGCTTTCACATACTAATGGTTTGGTTTTCGGCATGCGGTGTATTTTTTTCGGCCGTGCTTTCTCAGCCTTCCTTCGTCCGCAGGTACTCGCAGACGGGTAATTACGAGCTGGCCGTTGCCTTGTCCCGCTGGGTGTTCAAGGAGGAGGGAGTGCTGCGCGTCGGAGCCGTGTCTCACCACCGCGTGGGGGAACTGGCGCCTCCCAACGCCTACACCGTCACCGACCTCGTGGTAAGGCTGCCGGAGCTTGCAAGCTGTGGAGCTTGCGCCGCGGGCGCTGAGAAAAGTAATTTGGGAGAATTTTTGGGGTGGAGGTTCGTTTTCAGGTGTCGCTTGTTAACTTCACGCGTTGGGGGGGGTTCGTTGCAGGAATACAGCATTGTGATCGAAAAGCTTTCTGACGGCAAGTGGGTCCCCTTCGACGGAGACGATATTCAGCTGGAGTTCGTCCGCATCGATCCCTTTGTGCGGACCTTCCTGAAGAGGAACGGTAGGTTTCCCGGCCCCGCTTTGGGGCTGTTTTCTCCACACCTTCTCGCTCGCGTCACCTGAACGTCACCGCTGTCCCTTTCTCAGGCGGCAAATACAGCGTGCGGTTCAAGCTTCCGGATGTCTATGGAGTGTTTCAGTTTAAAGTGGATTATAACCGGCTGGGTTACACCCACCTCTACTCCTCTACCCAGGTAGGGCCGGGGGGAATGACTCGCCCGCGGGGGACGGGTGAGCCACCACGCTCACCGGGCGGCTCTCTCCCCTCCCAGGTGTCCGTGCGTCCCCTCCAGCACACGCAGTACGAACGTTTCATCCCTTCGGCGTACCCCTACTACGCCGGTGCCTTCTCCATGATGGTTGGACTCTTCATGTTCAGCATCGTCTTCCTGCACATGAAGGAGAAGGAGAAATCCGACTGAGCTCCCTGTGGGAGGAAGAGCCTTTTCCCTGGCGCCGCACGGGGACGGGCAGCGCTCGGGACCCTCGTGTGTAACTGTGTGAGGACTGGTAGGTGCCAGAGACGCTGTGGATTTGTGTTTGGTCTTTTTATTTTTACACATGGGGGGATTAATAGGAAAGAAAATGAATTTTTTTGGGGGAAATCCTCTTGCCGAAGCGTCTGCAAAAACCTGGAGGCGTGACGCCTCTGGTGTCGTTCCTCGATGAGTTCGCGATGTTTGTCTCCCCCCCCGCCGTCGGAATGATTTTGATTTGAGATTCGCTCCCTTTTCAAAATAAAGTCTCTTTCCTCTCCTGGGTTGAAGCGAAGTGAATTCACCACGTGGGGCTTTCGGCTGTGTCCCCCGACTTGTGGGGGACGCGTCCCCGTGTCACCCTCGCAGCTCAGGGTGTTCCGTGGGGGGGCTGTGAGAGAACGGTGGGACGGCGCTGAGGCTGGAGCACGCCGAGAGGCAAAAGGGGGGGTCTGGGGCACCCCGAAAGTCACCCTGAGGGGTCCCCAAAGCCACAGCGAGGAAGGTGGGGGCACCCCAAAAGCCACACCGTGCTCCAAAAAGCAAAGAGGTGGGTTCGGGGACACCCCAAAAAGCTCACCGAGAGCCTCTGGGCACCCCAAAGTGCCCTCGGAGGGGTCCGGGCGGGGGGTAAAAGCAGCCAGAAGATGCTGTGCCAAGAAAACGGGGGGGAAGTGGAGGGGTGGAAGGGGCAGGGGAGGGAGCGAGCGGCTTTTGGGGTGCACCGGGGCTGGTTTGGGGTGGAACAGGGGGAGATGGCGCTGGGGTTTCCTGCGCTGCTGAGTCCGGGGGGGACCCCCACCGGGGCACAGGCCCCGCCCGCGTACCGCCCCCTCCCGCCGGGCGCGCCACCGATTGGTCGAGCGTCCCTGATTGACGTGCGTCCCCTGAGCCGGCGGGGCGGGCGCTTTGCGACGGCGGCGCTTGACGGCGACGGCGGCACTTGGCGGCGGCGGGGGCCGGTGGCGGAGGCGGCGGGTCGGCCATGCTGCTCACCGTGTTCTGCCTGCGCCGCGACCGCACCGAGCTCACCTTCTCCCTGCAGGTGGACGCCGACTTCGAACTGCAAAACTTCCGCGCTCTCTGCGAGCTGGAGTCCGGTATCCCGGCGGCCGAGAGCCAGGTCAGGCCCTACCCGCCCGCGGCGTTCCACCCGGGAGGAGCCGGGGAGGCCCCGCGCCTCACCCCCCGCCCCCGGGGCTGTGTCACCACCACCCGCCCGCGGGGTCTGTCACCCCCTGCACCCCCCGGGGCCTCCGCCCCGCCGGCTCCCCGAGCTCGGGGGTTATTTTGGGGGACGAGGGGAGGCGACCTGTCGGGTTTTTGGGGAGAAGGGCGTCCTTTTTCCCCTCAAAATCCTCCTCGTCCCCTCAGGAGAGGGCTCCGTGTCTCTGATGGCTCGATGTCCTACCGCGATTCCTCCGGGAAATGCTCGCTGTCCTCCCGCGGTGGACCTAAAAACGAGAAGAAAATTGGGGTTTTTTTTGTTGAGTTTTCAGAGGAATTTGGCGTTTTAACGAGGAGCGAGGAGAATGGAAGGCGCAGAGGGGGGAAGGTGGGGGCCCGCGATCCCCTCAGACCCCGGGGAACGGGGCTGAAACGTTCAGGAAAGGGTTTATTTATCATAGCAAATTCCTGCCCGCGTCTGGGGTGGAAAAGGGCAGATTGAAGATTTCCCCCCCTCCTTTTTTTATTTTTTTTCACACAGGTGCGGGGACCGATGGGCGCATCCGCCTGGTTCCCCCAGCAAAGAGCCGAATTCGGGGCTCGGTTTTCGCCAGTGTGCCAAAACACATGGTGTGGGGGCGGCTCTCGTCAGTCTGTCTGTCCGTCTGGGGTTTACTCACTGTTTTGGGTTCAGTCCTGCTTTTTTTTTTTTCTTTTTTTCTTTTTTTTGGCAGTTTTACTCGTTTTTCAACAGGGCGACACGTTGCAGGACAGGGCGATGTCGGCTCCTTTCCTTGGGGCGCTGGCCGCGCCTGGCAGAGTCTGGGGAGTTTTGTGACGATGGCTTTTGCTTCCCAAGCCTTTTCCAAGTCCAAATTAATAAAATATTTTTCCAGTCAAACAAACATTAGTCAGCGATGGAAGAACGGCTGAGCCGGCAGCCCTCGAGGTGGACATGTCACCTCGCCAAGCAGGTTCCTGACGCCTCGCCCGCAGCGTTTTGCTTTGCCTCTGCCTTCGGCGAGCCGTTTATTTTGGGCTGAGGGGTTGGTTTTGAGGGGGAAGTGGTCTCCAAAGCAGGGGTAGAAAATCGAGGTGAGGTGGATCTTCCTTTGGGGGGGAAAACACTCTTGATTTTTGGTAGGTAGAAAGAGAGAAACGACCTCACGCAAAGGTTCCCATCTGCTGCGCTCCAGCAAACTCCCCCTGTGTCTGTGTCACAGCCAACACCCGGGCACCCACGTTCGCAGCCGGGAACGGGGACAACCTCTACACGTGGGACGCTGCAAGTGCGCGGTATCTCCGGGTGTGTGGAGCGTAAACTCCTCGTTGGCAGCTTTGTCCCCCTTGCGCCAGCAGAACCCACCAGCTCTGGGTCTCTTAGGATAAACGAGTGGTCACGGACTTTTCTGCTTGTATTTTGCCGGGAGTTCCCTTCTTTTGCAGTTAAACTGCTGCGGAGTTTTGCAGTTTTATTAGTGGCAGGTAACAGGGATCAGTGCTGTGCTTTTTGTAGCCACCTCTGCTTCCCTTCTGCTCATCCATCTGCCATTTATGCATCATCTTGCCTCCTTTCTCTTCATGTTTTCTAGCCATGTATTTATTGTTCCTTTCTCTCCTGTTTCTGCCTAGTGTCTGTGAAGTGTTTTGAGGACCTTCAGTGGGGAGAAAGTTCTAAAAATACAAGTTATCGGGGAAGCAGGTTGTTGTGTAGAAGGATTTTGCATGGTTAAACCATCCTCCACAAATAGGCAGTATTACATTTACGAAACGTGGTGATTTAGTGCCATTTTTCTATAACCAAGGCCCACGTTGTGTTAAAGGTGTGGCGTTGGCACAAAAGAGAGGATGAATTTAATAGTAAGGGTTGCGCAGGGTGGACTGAACCACTGCTGTGTGTTCGTCCCAGTCTTATTTTCTGCTGTTTTGTGGAATTAATTCTGGGTGCTGCGGTTTGGGGCGGAGGCGAGCAGGGGGCTGCGAGGTTTCCGAGGGATGGCTGCGGTCGCAAGGCGGGGAGGGTGGCATGAGATAACGGGGACGGCTGCTGTCGGGCTGTGGTGATAAGAGGAGCTGGGCGAGGAGAGGGGAAATAATTCGGCTCACTGCGGTTTCCTCCATGCATCGAGGCGATGGCTTTTCTGGAGAGGGAATGAGGAGGCTTATGGCAGAACCGCGTTCTTCTGGCAGCACCATTTATTTCCTTCGTTCCTCTTTCTTTATGTGCCGTGCATCTCCTGTCCTTGGCTGTGCACAGGAATATTTAACGGGTTGTGAGGTTGGATTGATTTACGGTTGCCGGTGGTATCTGGCACTCTTGATTGGGGTTGTTCGCTCCGTAAGGAGGTTCTACCCTACGGCACTGTGCAAAACCCAACCACCGCGCGGTATCAGTGCCTGCATCCCTGCCCAGATCACCTCCAGAAGAGCCCGTGTCTGGTACCTGGCCGCCTTCTAAAATATGCTACAAACCAGATAATCAAAACACAGCAAAATTAAATCAGTTTGTTTTAACAGCGGAGCAGAATGGGTCAAAAGCGTATTAAACTGTGCTGCTAATGGATGTAGAGTGAGTGCCGGGCACTTAATTCATTGTCTGAGGTGTTAAGGCCGAACGCTCATAAATCCAATCCCAGCAAGACGACAGAGGTAGAACCTCACTTAAACTGATTAACTTGTCTCTTCCAGAGTGTCTGCGTAGGGAAACTGCCATTTAAGATTTGCGCCTGCAGCTGGGATTTATTACAAGCTTGCTTTCTCTGCGAGCGGCAGCGTTACTGAGTCAGGCCGGGCGGGACGCGTCCGGTAACGTGAGAGGATGCACTGGGACTCTTCCCATCACACGCTAACCGTAATTATGCCGATAATGTCTTGCAAACCATCAGAGTGGAGACTGCGCGCCTTAATATAGCTGGCAAAGGGACCCGTGTTTGCAGCCGGTCTGGTGCAATAGCATGAGGCTGTTAGGTGTGTCGTTAACGAGAAGGTAGGAAGCTCTAGTGGCATGTGTTTCTCTAGTTCTGATGGCTCTCATTGCTGTCCTATGTGGTTCTTATTATTTTTGCTTTTTCTGTCTTGTCTTGCTTTGGCACCACCAAAGTGCATTAGTGGGATTCCCTAATATTTCTGAGCTGCTGCAGTAAAGCAGTGAAAGTCTGTAGCGTCTTCCAGATCTCAAGACGTGTAGTAATTGGGGTTTTTTTGGATCTTTTTGGATCTGCTACTTGCGATAGCATCGAGTAGAGCCGCAGCCCACCCAGGCAAGGACTGCGAAAGCTTCTCCCACGCGGCTTTGCCAGTCCCGACCTGCGGCAAACCTGTTGTTGCTGAACCGGCCTTTTCCAGACCCAGAGAAACGCGGGTCTTGCTAAACGAGGTGGTGAATGTGAAATTCAATCGTATGCCCAACGGGTTTAGGCCGAGTTCTCTGGTGTTTCTTGCTTTGGACTCCTGCCAGGGGTAGGAGGCTGCTGAACCGATCTGCCCAGTCTCGTTGTGCTCTGGTGAAGGCACAGAAACCTTAATGTTTAGCAGATACCATTTCTGGGAACTTTCGTTCCCATAAAGCGTTTATTTATTTATTTGCTTCCCCGTAATTCAGGACATCCGTAGGTAT
Source organism: Pluvialis apricaria (assembly GCA_017639485.1). NCBI lineage: Eukaryota > Metazoa > Chordata > Aves > Charadriiformes > Charadriidae > Pluvialis > Pluvialis apricaria. The sequence goes on from CM030026.1 coordinate 2,608,125, forward strand.
TACAGATCTAATGTTAACAGAAATGTTCCCATGGTGATTATTCATTTTTATCTCAATATGTTTTTATGTTTAATCTGCAGACCCCTTGTTAAGTCAGATTATCGTAATAGAAAATGATGTGACTTTGTGTTTTATAGTCAAAAGAAGTTAATTCCCCGCCATGGACTGACTGCAGTCTCGGGAGTGGTGTCTTTGGGTGCTGAACCTTCGAGTCTGGATAGAGTTACATCACTGAAGTAAACTGGAAATCACTGAGCTAATCATTGAGGTCCCTGTAAAACTGGTTATTCTGGGGAACCATGTTGTGGGAAAAGGCAGAGATCATAGATACCGGACTGCATCGTCCATGGATCTACCCTGATCGACGCTGCCTGCGCGTGTGCAGTCAGTCCTTGGTCAATAGGTGCTGACGTGGGGGGAGATAACGCTGTAGAAGATGGCCATGGTTTGTGTAATTGTAGAGGTCGGATTTTGGAAATGTGTGGCAAACAGCCCTGGTGCAAGGCTTGCTTTCCTCTCAAAATCTTGGCCTCTAATTAAGAGAGACCAGCCCTTCTCCAAGATGCTGAGTTTCGAGAAACCATTGCTTGTTTTTGGTAAGACCGACTCGGTGTCATTGTCCAACCACTTACCTGTTGAGGTCTTTCGGTGCCTGAGGTAGAGGTGCCTCGGCAGGGCCTGCCCGTGGGGAGAATTGCACGCCTTCCCTTCTGAAGCTTGAGACGGGTCCAAAGGATTTACTGGAACGCTTTCATAAAATAAAAAAAGCAAGATGTCTGCTTTGTCACGCGCGGTGTTTTTCACTGCACTCTCTCCACGAACAGATAGTCTATGCGGAGCGGCCTCTAACTGACAACAACAGATCTTTGGCCTCCTATGGCTTGAAAGACGGGGACGTGGTGATTTTGCGACAGAAAGAGACCGTAGAGCCGCGGCCCTCCATCCGTTTCCCAGGTGAGAAAGGATTGGTGCTAACTTTTGCTCTGAGCATCCAAAGATCTCAATATTTATCAAATACCGACTCCATCTCCTGTCAGTCTCCTTTAGTACCTTGCTAGGCAAAACACTTAGGAAGGAGAGCGGCTAGGGATGAGGCAGGGGGCTTTTAAAATTGGCTAAAGGGCTTGTTATTGAATGGGGTTTTTTAATTCAAAGGAAGTGAATAGTATTTTACTGTTCTTTTGGGGAAATACAGAGAAAGGGAGGAAGGTAACTGGTTCAGAATAGCAGCTTTTGTAAAGGTGTGTGACTTTTCATACAGCTGCCAGTTCCCTTCCCGCTCGGTGTAATGGCACAATAATGTGCAGTCTGCGCAGCTCCGACGCGTGAAAAGGTTGTTGCGATGTGCGCTGTGAATCTGTACAGTGACAAATACCCAGAGAAGATGCATCTTAAGAAACCCAGTTACGCAATCATGCACACATGCGAAAGACTCCTCAGATAAACATCTGAGTGGAGCCCTGCTCCTCTGTCCTGCCTCCTGCAGCAATTCCTAGCAATTCCCTGGCATAAAATATCGCTGGAAAAGAAGGCCCCGCTGCCTGAGAAAGCTGTGGAAGTGTTGCTTGAGGTCCTTGTCCTCCTGCCTCAGCTGGAGGGTTGGTGCCTGCAATGCAGGTCTGCAGAACTGTTATTCTTCCTTCCCCCTGGCTTTTTTTTTTTTTTAACCTGAGAGATTTCAGAAGTGCCTCAGAGACACTGAGTTTTAGCCTTGTGATCCCTCTGTGTGGTATTCACATTTGTGAAGCTGGAAATAACTAATCTGTGATTCAGTAAGTGCATTTCAGGGGATAAAAAAATGGGCCAGATAGAAAGCTAGACCAGTTACAGAAATATGCGCTGGCATTCCTAACCCACTAACCTCAGTAAGTGGCTGTGCTTCCGACACAAATTGCTGTTTGCAGAATCCGGTCTAATGCTGTAGCATTAAGAGCGGCTCATCCTTCCCGCAGTTTTTGCACTGTGTTTTTCAAGCGGAATTGTAAACGTGAAGCACCGACACCCCTGACCTTTTTCTCCCTCCAAGGTCTGCCGAAGATAGACTTCAGCAGCATCGCAGTTCCTGGGACATCCACTCAGCAGCACCAACCACCAGCACAGCGTCTTCGCCCGTCGCCTCCCGATGCACCTTCGTTCCCTCAGGGTTTGGACAATCCGGCGCTGCTACGGGAGATGTTGCTTGCGAATCCCCACGAGCTCTCCCTGCTGAAGGAGCGCAATCCGCCCTTGGCGGAGGCGTTGCTCAGTGGAGACCTCGGTAAGTTGGGGGTTTTCAGTCTGCGGGAGGTGGTTTTAAATCTGTTTGAGCTCAGGACTAATAAAAGGCAGCCCCAGGTTTTTAACTAACATTGATGATGCTGATAAAAGGTGCTAGTTGGGACTGCTCGAGGCAGAGTTCCTCTCCTTCTATTAAGACTGTTTCTGGCAAGTTGGGCATATTTCTCCTGCTTGGCTTCTTTAATATCCTCTATCCCCTACTTTGGAATAGCGGGTGCACAGATGAGTAGAGTTTCTGTGAACACAAGTGACTCAGCTCCTGGTTTTTAAGCAAAGACTCCCTGAATGCATGTTTTCCAATAATGGTGTTGCGTTTGCTGCATCCCAGAGCCCACTGAGACCTCAACAGAGAGCAGTACGCTATAAAACCAACTCTGTCCGTAATGGTTAGCTGCTATGGAAGCGGACATCAGAAAGGGAGAAGAAAAGGAACAAATAAATGGTGTCTTTAGGGAGCTTTTCCAATAGGAATAGTCATAAATGTTTAAGTCTGCTAATTGTGAAGATGTTCACATATTTTGGGCACAGTTCCATGTCCTTCACTTCCTCTGCAAGTGTGCAGCTGATGTTGATCCCTCGTTCTTCATGTGATGAAAGCTTTGAACTCTAGTGTCCTTTCAGTATGAAAACAGGGTGGTGTTTTGGGCATCAGAAGATGTGCTTCTAAACCTCTGCAAGACCTTTAGTTAGGAAATAAATCCTGTTGAGTTTGGGGAAATGAACGAAGGGAGGAGTTTCTAGCAGGAGGCTTTTTTTTTTCCTCTTCCAAGGTTACACCCTAGTGATTTCTCTCGGTCAAAGGACACTAGAAAGGAACTTGCATGGATATTGTCGGCCTATTTCATTTTTTCATTTTTACTTTAGCTCATATCCAGAGTTAAAACCATGTCCTTTGCGCTTTCAAGCTTTTTCACACCTCTTGTGAGCACTGCGTCTGTAGTGCAGTAGAGAAATTTTTCCCATCACCTTGAGAAGACGTGCTGCAGTTGGCGCAGGAAACAAGAGGTTAAACCCAAGACACCCAGAACTGGCTCATCTGCTGGTCTGTCTTGTCTTGTTGTGCGCATTAAACTTTGATTCAGGTGTGCGTTTTTAGTCCCAAATCACCGCAGTGGGCTGTCAGAAGGAAGTGGGGTTTGATCTGCTTCTGCTCTCATCATTGTGTACGGCTGCTGTCAGTATTTGGGCACAGATCCAGTTCAGCTCTAGCTCCAATGCCCAAATATACACATAGATGTGTGCCATGTGACTGTGCTGGAGGCACCGCAAGTGCTTTAGAAAGCACCTGCTATACAGAAACCTAATGTAAAAAAAACAAAACCAAAAAAATCCCCCAAACAAATAAACATACCCAATGTCTTCCTGAACACGTAACAGCCTTTAGGCCAGAGAGCTTCTTCATGGGAGAACTGCATTTCTGGAAGGAAACCCACAACCTTCTGTGTTTACAAAACTTAATTTATTGCCGAGTCCTTTTGGGAATGTACATGATCAGATCCAAGCAGTGAAAAAAAAAAAATAAATAGCCAGAGGACATCCAAAAAGTGGGGATCTAAAAACCATGTTCATAAAATGTGCAGCTAGACTTTGTGAAGCAGGTATCCCGCCTGGGAGCTCTTGATTTCAGTGGTAGGCGTTCACCTTCAGGGATTATAACGTCCCTGTCTTTGCCCATGTTGTTTGGGTTTAAGGTAAGTTTTGTTGTTAGCCTTTTTATGTCTTACAGTTTTGCGTTTGCTCTTTGCTGGATCTACAGGCTGTTATTTTACCAGGGATTGCTGAGTGTAAAATGTGGTGGATTTTGCAAGCTGTTCCTGTAGATGGGCCGTCTTACCAAGGGCTATGAAATCTCTTTTCTGTCTCTGTCTAAAGCTTTTTCAAAATACACGTGCACGCAAGCTTCTTGTTTGAATTGTGCAAGTCGTGATTTCTGCTTTGGGTGTCATCTGCCGGTTTTGCAGCTGTTTTTTTGGAGTGTTGTGTAGGCAGTTCTTGCTGCAATAGAAGAATGAATTCCTGTTTTAATGGCAGCTCTTTGTTTTAAATATTGTCGTCTTCATGTTTTTCCAATTTTTCTTCCGTATAAAAATGTATGTGCAAGGAAATTGAGTTTGATTGTGCTGAGTGTGGGTAGCAGACACAAGGAGCAAGAGCTCTGTCCAGTTGCTTTTCATCTCAGTGGGTTCCCAAGTTTGCCACCGATCCTTTGAGGTCTGTCTGTGCTGCCTTCAGATGAAGCCCTTTGTGCCTGTGCTGCTGGGGCTACCCCTGAGTGCATGCTGGCATAAAAAGGAGAGTTTGCTGTGCCAGAGCTTGATTTGTAAGAGTCATTTCCAGTAAAAAGCGTTTCTGTATCTCCTTGTTACTGCAGAGAAATTCACCAGGGTGTTGCTGGAGCAACAGCAGGACCGAGCCCGGCGGGAGCAGGAGAGGATCCGACTCTATTCAGCTGACCCTTTTGATCTTGAGGCACAAGCCAAGATAGAAGAAGACATAAGGTAGCAAACCAAAGTTGCTTGCGGGCTCTGGAGGTCGTCTTTTTTCCACAGGGTGCTTCCATCCATAATGCTTTTTCCTTGGAGGATGCAAGGAGTGTGTTTAGATCCTGCCTTAAGGTGCCTGCACGGCAGTGCTCTGAGCCACCTTTGCGTGTGGGAAGGTCGGGAATTGGGGATGCACAGGCACACCCCATCCTTTAGATGTGTCCAGCTGAGCACAGATCGTGAGGAGGCAGCGTGTGATGTCCCAGAGCTGTCTAGGCTGGTCCACTCTGAAGCAAGAGCACTTGTGGAAAGCACTTAGAGATCTTGGATCCTCTGGAGAGGTGGTACTTGGGTGCCTCGGCTGTGTTTTGAACTGTGTCAGGGGTGTGTTAGTCTCTAAGCTGAGCCCTCTGCACAGCAACATGGCATCGTTTCTCCCAGCTGCCTTTGAGATTTGGTTTTGCATATTGCTAATTGTTTTGTCTCTCTGGCTGATTCCAGACTCTGAGCATCACTGCTGTCAGAAGAGATGTTCTGTAGAAATATGTTCTGCTCATCAGCACTCACTGCCTCTTGCTGTCTTCCAACTGTAATTGCATTGGGCTGAGGCTTGATTTCTTAAATTGAGTGATAAATCCTTGAGTCGGAACATGACTGGTGGCTTTTTTCCTGATACAGACATGTCTTTCTGATCCAGGCTCATAGTTGGTCATAACCAAAATTAATTTGTGATAAGAGTCATTCTTGCATTACGACTGACAAGGTGTTGGTGCCAGATAAATGCTTAGCTTAGCAATGTGGAAAAATACACATCTGTAGATAGCAAAACATTGCTCAGAGGCACAGGAACGCTTTCCTTCTTCCACAGATGAGGGGACAGATAAAGGCGATGTGTCCAAGGCTGTGCTGCTGTTAGGGAGCAGTTTGGGCATCTAGCAGTCCCCAGATTTCACACCCCACTTAATTTCCCTGACCTCCTTGCTTAATTAGATGCGCTCTGCCCAAGATTAATTGGAAGCTATTGCAAGAATCTTTTTTTTTTTTTGAGACACCTCTCTGCTCTTTAAGTGTATGTTAGGTGGAGAGAGTGTCAGGCACAGAGAAACCAGAATAACGGATTTGACAAGAAAATAAACTGAAGATTAACCACTGTATATCCAATTTATGCTTAAATACTAAAAGACAGGACAACATGTGGCTCTGTTTCACGAGTATATGAAGCAGGACAGACTGGCAGTAAGGTGCTTTCGCTCCCAGGCAAACCAGGTTTCAGATGCCAATAGCTGTTTTCCTTCCCCACCAAGAAACCGTGTCGACCCATCTTGCTGTGGGGAGGCTACCACAGTCCTGAAGATGGATAGAAGAGGAGCTTGGGGTTTTTCCCCTTCCCCTCCTAAGGAGGAAAAATGAAATGGCATCAAAATCAGAAGCCCTTTTCCCTTTTTGGTAGACAAAGATATTTCGGATGCGGTTGCTACAGATATCCATCGCTTCCAAGATCACCGTAGGGGCCGTGATGGGCTTCTTGAAGAGTGTTTCTTCTGTAGGCTTGAATTTGCACCAAGGGCTTGTGCTCACGGTGGAGTTCTCGCTGCAGTTTTGCTCACCTCCCTCCCTTCCTATGTCTGGAAAGGAAAGATACCAGGGAAACGTTGGAGGATTTTAATGTTCAGCTGCCGTGTGGGATTCCAGCATTGTAGCTACTGGCAACATCTTCATCGTGTGCCCTCAGCGCTTTATTTTAGAGTGACTAATAAATAGGCAGGTTTTTCGCTCGCAGGTTCTCCAGGTTAACTCTGTGGTGACAGGTTTCTGTCGTCTGATGCTGTAGCGTGAGTTAGGCAAGGTGTCAGAAGGAGCAGTCCTCATGGCTGCTGGGGAGTGACTTGATGGCTCTGAATTAAGCCAAGATCATCACTAGCAATCCCCCTGCTAAGGCTATGTTTAGCTAACGAAGCAGTCTTTGTTGTGGTTTAAACATGTTTGTAAGGTGAGCTGCAGCAGGTGGGATTACCGGATCTGTTTGTAAGTCGGAGGGATGCTTATAAGGTCTGGCTGATGGAAGGTCTGATTTTTCTCTCTCTTCTCCGTTAAATTCAGGCAACAAAACATTGAAGAAAACATGACGATAGCAATGGAAGAGGCCCCCGAGAGTTTTGGGCAGGTGGTGATGCTGTATATTAACTGCAAAGTCAATGGCCATCCAGTGAAAGCCTTTGTTGACTCAGGTGATTACCCCCATTTTCGTGTCTTTCTGTGCGCTCTTCCTCACTGAGGGAGACAGTAAACGCTCCTGAAGTTTTGCCCAAAATTTCCATAATGGAGCACTGCATTACAAGGTTTTGAAGCACCTAATTAAAACCTGAAAGCCGCCTTGTTTAAGGTGAACAGAGCGAGCTGTTGTGAGCAGCAGCGCGCGTGAGTGCTCGAACACCCCAGATCAAGGCTCCTGTGAGAATTTCTGGGGCTGCGATGCCAGAAAGGTCACTGCCACATGTGTGTCTTATCTCATTTTACAGATGGGGGGATTTTGCATGCCTTCAGTGCTGTGCTTCCCATCTGCAGCCCTAAAGGGAAAGTACTTGGGGTTATTCCAGCTCTACAGTAACACATACTTTACTGTCAGTGCTGATCTGTGCGTATACAGTCAATTCAACGCAGGGGGATTCACAGGAAGCCTTTATGCCCTAATGCAGTTGCTGGTGCAGTGTGGTTTCCCGGCTGCTGAGTGCAAGATCTTAACCCCTTCCAGGAGAGAATTTAATTTGTGATGAGCTGCCAGGATTTAACATAAATTCTGTTGCTGGTAGGTGCCCAGATGACCATCATGAGCCAAGCTTGTGCTGAAAGGTGCAACATAATGAGGCTGGTAGATCGGCGGTGGGCCGGCATTGCTAAAGGTGTAGGAACACAGAAAATAATTGGCAGAGTGCACTTAGGTAAGTACTGGTATTCTTCTTTGGGCAGCTTTAGCGGCAGTGTGACTGCATTTCCCACAATCTTGGCACTGAGGAGTGTCTGGTTTAATGCTATAATTGTTAGAAAATCCCGCAGAGTAAAATAAAAGCGCATCTGCAATATGTTCATTTGTCTCGCGCACACTAGTCTGGCTTCTGTCTCATTTAATGCTTTTTTAAATGGAATTACCTTAACACTTTTAGGTGAGGGAGTCCTCAGCTCAGAGGATGCGTGTGCTCTGGGTGCAAAAAACGGGGCTAGTGTGAAATGGCAGGATCTTTCCTGTTTGGGGTGGGACTGTTGGGCAGTATGCGTTGCTCAGGAAGGGTTCCAGTACAGCGGAGTGTTTCATATTCCTTTGGGAAGAGAAGGCTGGCTGTGCTCTTGTGGAGGTTTTCTGGATGAGAGAAGATTGTCCTTATTGTCTGAAAAATCGATTATCTTCCTGTTGTTGCTTCTTAAGCTTGAGCTCTTATGAGCTGTATGCAGCTCCTCTAGCTTGGAGTGTTAGGTAAGCAGTACTGAAGGCTCTAGAGTAGAATCATAGAATCATAGAATCATAGAATAAGTGAGGTTGGAAGGGACCATTAAGATCATCAAGTCCAACCGTTAACCTACCCTGATTTAAAAACACCCACTTCTAAACCATGTCCCTAAGCACCTCATCTACCCTTTTCTTAAACACCTCCAGGGATGGTGAATCCACCACCTCTCTGGGCAGCCCATTCCAATGTTTAATAACCCTTTGAGTGAAAAAATGCTTCCTAATATCCAATCTAAACCTGCCCTGACATAACTTGAACCCGTTTCCTCTTGTCCTATCACTTGCCACGTAGGAGAAGAGGTCAGCCCCCATCTCTCTAAAACCTCCCTTCAGGTAGTTGTAGAGGGTGATAAGGTCACCCCTCAGCCTCCTCTTCTCCAGGCTAAACAACCCCAGCTCCCTCAGTCGTTCCTCATAAGGCTTGTCCTCCAGACCCCTCACCAGCCTGGTAGCCCTTCTCTGGACACGCTCCAGCACCTCAATGTCCTTCTTGTAGTGAGGGGCCCAAAACTGAACACAGTACTCGAGGTGAGGCCTCACCAGTGCCGAGTACAGGGGGATGATTACTTCCCTACTCCGGCTCACTACACTATTCCTGATGCAGGCCAGGATGTTGTTGGCCCTCTTGGCTGCCTGGGCACACTGCTGGCTCATACTCAGCCGGCTGTCCACCAACACCCCCAGATCCTTCTCTGCCAGGCAGCTTTCGAGCCACTCCGCCCCCAGTCTGTAGCACTGCATGGGGTTGTTGTGACCCAAGTGCAGGACCCGACACTTGGCCTTGTTGAACCTCATACCATTGGCCTCAGCCCATCTGTCCAGCCTGTCCAGATCTCTCTGCAGAGCCAATCTACCCTCAAGCAGATCAACACGCCCCCCCAGTTTAGTGTCGTCTGCGAACTTACTGAGGGTGCACTCGATCCCCTCATCCAGATCATTAATAAAGATATTAAAGAGAACCGGTCCCAGCACCGATCCCTGGGGGACACCACTTGTCACTGGACACCAACTGGATTTAACTCCATTTATCAGCACTCTCTGGGTACGGCCATCCAACCAGTTTTTTACCCAGCGAAGGGTACACCTGTCCAGGCCACGAGCAGCCAGTTTCTCCAGTAGGATGCTATGGGAAACGGTGTCAAAAGCCTTGCAAAAGTCCAGGTAGACAACATCCACAGCTTTTCCTTCATCCACTAAGCGGGTCACCTCATCATAGAAGGAGATCAGGTTTGACAGGCATGACCTGCCTTTCACAAACCCATGCTGACTGGGCCTGATCACCTTGTTCTCCTGCATGTGCCGTGTGATGGCACTGAGGATGATCTGTTCCATGACCTTCCCAGGCACCGATGTCAGACTGACTGGCCTATAGTTCCCCGGATCCTCCTTCCGGCCCTTCTTATGGATGGGTGCTTTTAAAATAATTAACTTCTTGAGACCAAGGCATGCCTGCTAGTCCCTGGTTTCTGCACAGGGCTTGACTTTCTGCGACCCAAACAGTACGTTAAAGCTCTGGTTTCAGATTTGCCCGGCAGGTTTGTGCAGACCTTTCCCAGGAGATGGAAGAGCAGAAAGTAGATTTGTTGCGCTGTAGCGTTGCGAGGTGGTAACTTTTCTCCTTTGCGTTTCAGCTCAGGTCCAGATTGAAGGGGATTTCTTGGCGTGCTCTTTCTCAATCCTTGAAGAGCAGCCCATGGACATGCTTCTAGGACTGGATATGCTTAAGAGGCATCAGGTATCAAAACCTCTTTTGAAACAGTTACTGACTCTTCCAGCTTAAGTGCTAAGTGCACATAAATGCCTTCCCTGTGAATTTATTAGGATTTTTCTGGGGAGTGTTGATGGTGGATTATCTTCCAGCCAGTTATGAAAGAAGTACATATACTACATACATCACAGACAGCTGTAGGGTGTCTGGCTGCTCCCTGAAGTTTTTTGCTCTGATCAAAGATGCTCAGAGCTTTCCAACTGAATGATTTATTACAAATCAAGTCATATGGGGCCCTTTGCTTATAGCTGGTGCTCTTGGCCCACTTTGCTTAGCTGCTATGAGCCGTTCCCATTGGAAATGAATTGTTTAACCTTGTTTCTCCTTTTTCTCTGGGAATTCACTGGCTCTTACACAGGCCCCTGATGTCTCGATGCTCTTTCACAGTGTTCAATTGATCTCAAGAAGAATGTACTAGTGATTGGCACGACTGGCTCGCAGACCACTTTCCTCCCGGAGGGCGAGCTCCCAGAGTGTGCCCGGCTGGCTTACGGCGCCGGGCGGGAAGATGTGCGGCCGGAGGAGATTGCAGACCAGGAACTAGCAGAAGCAATACAGAAGTCCGTAGAGGAAGCAGGTACCCGGAGGAGCCCAGTTGAAATATTAATCTGCATAGTTTTCTTGCTGTGTGTCAGGATGTCCGCTGGCAGCCCCCCTTCTCAGCTCCTAGGAGATACAGTCTAATGCAGTATCAGCGAGAAAATGGTGGAGAGAGAGGGGTTCTATTCTTGCTCGTGGCCTCTAACTGCACTTCTCTCTTCCTTTCTGTACAGCAGAATCTGTCTGCATGAAGGCATTTGTGAATGCTCGCTGTTTAATTTGTGCTCTCCTTGCAACTTCCTACCCGCTCTGGTTTCTTGGCTTTCGAAGGTGCGGAGATAAGTGGTTGTCTCCGGCACCCGTTCACCTGGGTCGAGCTGTAGTGCCTCGTCAGGGACATGGTTCAGTTGTGTGGTATTTTAGCAGCCTTGTGTAAGGACAGCTTTGTGGAGGCTTCCGCAAATCCTCTTCTTAATAGCTGCAGCATATAAAAATAGAGGAGCTGTAGCAGTAAGTACAAATCTCTGGACAAAAGTTCATGACAATTTTTAGAAATAGTACTATTTCAGCATTTTTTTCCTTAGAATGGTGCTTGTGCCCTTGGAAGGTGAATTGCTTTTCTTACTGAAGATTACTCTTGCTCCAAATTTCAAAAGCAGCAGCTGAATTCACATCCTAATGTATATTATCAGCCTTAAATGTGATCGGCAAAGAGAATTTTCCCCCTCCCCATAGATTTGTTCCGTGTGCCTCTGCAATCCGTCGGCTGTACAAACGCAGACTGACTGGGCTACGGAAGATTTTGGTAGCCGCAAAATATAGTTAAGTGGAGATGCCAAAATAGCTGAAAGCTGAGCTATGAGCCAAACTGTCTTGAAACTCAGATTTTCTATTTAACTCCTCCCTTAACTTCAGCATATGTTTTTGAGTAAAGAAAAGCTTCATTGGTTGTTTTTTTTCCCCGCTATTACAGTGAAGCTGTGAATACCTCACAAAGTGTATTCCTTAGGCCTTTTCCAAAACTTGTAAAGGTAACATTTTATATGCAAGTGTTTTATAGAGACTTTTGAGTTTTACTGCTAATTTTTCCTCTGCAAGCATGCAGTAAGATTCTGCTTCCCACACACATGGAAAACTCTTTGCTGGGTCATGTTTAAGGTGCTAAAGTTGACTTCATCAACATTTTTATTGCTAATTTTTTAAGACTCTGGCATGCCCATATTTAAAATTGAAGTGCGATAACCAGATTAAATATCTTTAACATTTCCCAGTTGCTGCTTTTGAGAGTCCAAAGAGTAAGCAGTGACTTTCTTGCAAATAGCAATGTTGTTTACGTTAAGGGGAGCACGGGACTGCATTTATTGGTCCCTCTGACCAATTTTTTTCCATTCTAAGAACAGAAGTTTTCCAGAGATGTAAAAACCTCGAGAAGAAGGCCTGGCTTTAATGAATCAGCAAGAAATGGTTTACATGTTCAACTTTTAAAACCAAATTGGAATGCTTATTAACTTAAGTTGCAGCAAGTAGAGAGAAACACAAACAGATTTGACCTTGCCCCTGTCAGGTTTGACACAGCTGAAGGTCAGATTTGGTAGCGTGGGCTCATGTCTCTTCACATAACCTGGCAGAGAAAATGTGCAGATGTAAATATTAGTTCTTTTTCTGTTAAAACATTGAACCTGAAAAAGCCGGGGTTGGTTTTTGCAGTGTGTCTCCATTTTGGGTGAGACTTTGCAAACATCATAGTCGGTTGGACTTAGTTCTCTGCTGAAAGGGTCAAATAAAAAGCAAACCTCAGCCCAAAATATATATATGAGTTTTCACAATAAAAGCATTTTAGTCGAGTGCTTTAAAATGAAAAGTGACTAAAGTTACTTGAATCGAAGCTGCTTATGCACCAAATACAGTTCTAACCACCACATGGCTTCGTTCAGACTAATCAGCAGTCTACTGTTGTCCATTGATGCTGAGCCCTAGAGGAATGTGAAAGATTTATGAGAATAGGAAATCCATTTTGTGTATTCACTTAATGCTTGTAGAACACCCGTGCACAAAACTAAGGTAGGTCTTGTTTAGATTGACTGTGTGTAAGTCTTAGACATGTTACAAGCCTCTGGCTCACGGGCTACATCCTAAGATGTCGGAATATCAATGTATACCCTCTTCCTCTCTTCCAAAACTGTTAGCTGCTGCTAGATGGTACCAGGAAAAGCAAGTGAAAGAACAAGAAACTGGAGAGGGAGAGATCATAATGCAGGACCAGGGAAGCTCAGCTCCCTGCAAGGCCTCTGTTCTTTCACAACAGCTTGCTTTTTGCTGCCTTCTGGTAGATGGTACAATAGAAATTGGCTGCATACATCTGTAGGCTATTAAAGTTCTCACTTTGAATGCACGTGGATTATTCTTGAGCTTTATTTTAATCCCCTGAAGCTCACTTTAGTGAGCCTCATGATTTCTGTCAGCACTTGCTGGTGTTTCAACACCTACGGAAAGGCAGGTGAGGTGGTAGTGGAGTCCTGGTATGTTTTACTGTCATTTACATCCTCCATGTCAGCTTCACTTACGTCTGAGAGCTTGCCTTTTTTTGCCAACATACTGTGTTTCCCACCACCACTGGGAAAGTCTGTGATCATGGAGGATTTACAAAACTAGCAGCAAAACTGCAGTTGCTTTAGCAGGAAGTGTATTCAGGTAGTTTACCCCATATACAACTTTTCACGCAGGCAGCCTTGATAAGAGAAAGGCACTGCCACTACATATGCAACTCAGGCTTTTGCTGACAGAGAGGAATTTATCCTGACGGTGCACTTTGTGGAGAAGAGTTTGTTCCGGGTGTTAGCTGGATCGATATCCCTGATGGGGCTGGGATTCAGTTCCTGTAGGTATCCCGGGAGGAAGATGACAGTGGGTCTCGGAAGGATGACACTGAGGAGTGCTTGGCAGAACACCAGCTACTTCTGCTGTCTAAATGACTGCAAATCCCTGGTGTGTTTGACGGATCAGGCCCTTATTACCGATCCACTGAGTCAAAACACAGTTCTGCTTCCTCTCTAAAGGATTGGCTTGGGAGCAGAGAGCGTGAACGTAATCCTACCATGTAGAAACAGGAAAAGATCCCTCTGGTTTTCATGCGTATCCTGTGTCACAAGCCTTTTTGCTACCCCTGTGAAAGATGAGCGGTCTGAAAGTCTGCAGGATAATTCTGGCTTTTTAATACTCCAGCGCCGCCAGGTTGTTGTAGCTGCATTAAGACCAGATGTGCAGCCAACAGGAGGGATTGCTCTCTGCAACGGCTGCTGCATTTTATACCAAAGCGTATCGATCAGAGGTGCAGTACTGCAGCATGTAGTGTACTATTTTTATTTAATGGAGAATAAAAGAAACAAGTAGCTGAGGTGAAAAAGGCGGACTTCTTGCATGGTGTGAAACTCAAAGGAAATCCTGGCTGTACATATGAGCATGGTTAGCTGTCTCCCAGTACACCTGGGTATCTGTAAAAAGAGAAAGACTTAAGGTAAAACAGTGGTATATGTTTACGACCACTGAGTTTGGAGGCCTCTGGAAAGGGAAAGGGAACTAATGCAACAAATCATGCAGCACAAAATCTAGATACCTGACACTGGACAGAGTAGGGCTTTAATGGCAGAACAGGTGCTATTATAGCAAAGGTCATGTTAGTGATTTAACGAGAGTGTGAGAGCTGATACATTAGCAAGGTTATACCATTAGCAAGATAAGTTCACTTATTTAATCTGTCCTGATAACGAGACCCAGTGTTTGGTGCTGCCGATAGAGATCTGCAATTCATCCGTTCTCTGTGTGGAGAAGGAAACGGTGAGCTGGGTGAGGTGAGCTGGGTTCCCTTTCTGGCTGTGCCTTTGCTTTGCTCTTCCCAGCCTCGGGCAGCAGTTCCTTTTGGGGATTTCTGCCTTTCACTCTACAATCCTTACGCTTCCCTTTTGCAGCAAGCTGGTGTTTGCTCACCTTCTCTTGCCTGCACTGGCACTAGCCATCGCAAGGCAATAGCTGCTGGGAGCACAGTCCAAGAACTGTGATGCCCTCTTAATTCTCATTTCCCTGAAATGTGGCTCCTGAATATCTTCAGCCATACAGAGAATAAACCAGTACAGTGCTAGACACGTGCCTTGTGCTGCGTATATTTTATCAAGTGTGTAGTATCACCCACGGACCACTCTGCAGCATAGAGAGTACAGAATAGCCTTTGAATTGTTCTCCAGCAGTTATTTTTGACTTGGTGTAACGAATTTCCCAGGCAGAACTCCTTCTGGAAGGCAGCGAACGTGAGGAGCTCCTGCTGCTCCTACACTGTCTTGATGGACAGTCGGGAGGGGAGCTGCGAGGTCGCAGGACTGTAACCATGCATGCGGTGTGATCTGAATGCTAACACAAGTTTGGTGTGTTTGTTTCCTAATCCAAACAGAACGTCAGAAGCCTTGATGCATGTAGTGTGTGTTTACTGCAGCTGGAGTGGGCCACAGACCAGGTATTTATAGTCATCGGTTTATAAGCTTTCACTGCTACAGTGAAAAGAGTGGTTCTTGTGTGTCCTAACTACTTCTTTCTTTCTGTCTTCTGTTAGAGAATAGTGACAAAGAAACTACCTCACTGGAAATGCCCTCATTACCAGCTTCTGATGGGTTTAAAAATCCAGTCCAGTCTTCAGGACTAAATTCCAAGATCTGTAATCCCACAAATCAATTACTTGATCGTTCTGTCTCTGCCCCTGCTTCAATTTGCTCATCCGAATCTAGCCTCGCAGAGCCCATTGATCCTAGAGCCGTCAAGTCTTTTGAGTCTCCAACTGAATGCCAGATAACCCCAGAAAAAGAACATCCTCTCTTGTTACAGCATCTTTCCAATAACGCTTCCTTGGCAAATAACGACCCTTCTCCCCAGACAGGGGAGGTAACCTGTTGCAATCCAGCTTGCCTTTCACAGAAGACACTCAAAGAAACATTTATTGCTGACAGTCTAAAGGAATGTAATGCTGGAGAACAAGACCGCGATCAGGAACATCCTTTGGAAGGGATAAAAGAAAATAGTTTGGCTGACACTGCTACTAAGCACAGGCAAAATAAAGATACACGTCTGTCTGCAGAACAGGAGCAAAAGCATGAGCTTCCCGTAGACCATACAACGTGCAAAGACCCAGAGAAGGAACATCTGGAGAAGCAAACTGAGACAACTGACCCAGAACCTATTTGCCATGTTGCTGGGGTTGAGAAACTTACTGCGGAAGAAGCCAGTCAGCGAGCAAATCCTCCTACGGAAACAAGAGGAGATGGGCTGGAGAAAGCAAGTCTTCCCCGTGCAAAAGGGAGTATGCAAATGTCAGCCTCCTGTAGCTGTATGCATACGGAAGCCTTCATGGAAATAGATGTAGTTGAGCAGTCTGTAGCTGAAGCACACAGCTCGGCAAGCGAGCAGAAGCGGCAGGCTGAGAACGAAAGTGTGTCTGACCTGAACTCGGACACCTTTTCTATGGAGGTGGAGTCACTGAAGTCTGCATCCTCCTTGAGCGATCCGCGTTCCCCTGCTGATGTCCTGCAGTCTAAAAGCACTAGTGAAATTCCTTCAAAGTATGAGT
Source organism: Pluvialis apricaria (assembly GCA_017639485.1). NCBI lineage: Eukaryota > Metazoa > Chordata > Aves > Charadriiformes > Charadriidae > Pluvialis > Pluvialis apricaria. The sequence continues at coordinate 2,624,303 of CM030026.1, forward strand.
TGTCTAATTTGGTGGCTGAAGACAGCTCTTCCCCCTCCAGCATCCATCAGCTGGACACAGAGCCAGGAAGACCTTCAGAAGAGCCGTGTTTCTCTCTGTCATCAGCCTTGAAAGAGCTGCACAAACTCTTGATTATCAGTCGGAAAGGAGAATGTAAAGTCCTTGCCTCGGACGAAGTCTCTCAGCTGGAAATGGTTCACGAAGAGCCAGCAGCACAGCAGAAGGGGCTTTCTGAAGATGAGCAGAAAGGCTCAGATCCAGCCAGCCAGGAACAGAGTTGTTCTGTCTATGAGGTGAGGTCTGAAGGTGGAAGAGCAGAGGGGAAACAGCCTTGTGATTCTGACACGGAAAACATCACTGGGTCTATCAGACACATGCAGTCTGCTCTTGGAGAAGGTGCTTTAGAGATTCTGAAGTTTTCAGGTAAGAGAGATTTGGTTGTGGTGAATCCTGCAGCAACATCTGACCAGCAACAGAGCTCTGAGCAGGCGGAGGTTTTAGCAGAAGGTTCTCAGAGCCCAACTAGTCCGACTTTGGAGCAAAACCCATCCGTTTCCTCTGCTTTGGATGAAGGTGCACCTCAAGATAATCGGAGCCTGTTCACAGGAGCACCTGGGACAAGCAGCAGTTCTGCTCCTGAAGGTCCGTGGCCGTTGGGTGGGTGTGAGGAACCACTGCTGAGCCCACCAGCTGGCTGTACTGGACGTACCTCTGGTGCTTCTCCACCACCTGCTTTCCCTGCGGCTGATGTTGATCGGATCCTTGGTGCTGGTTTTACCACACGGGAAGCTCTTGAGGCTTTGGAACAAGCAGATGGAAATGCAGATCTTGCTCTTCTCATTTTGCTAGCCAAGAGTATCGTTGTTCCTACGTAACTACGGAAGAGGTAGCTGACTGGGGTATCTTTTCTTTTAAAGGATGTATCTAAATTATACACCATAATGTACAAGCAGAATGTTGAGCCAGATTTTTTGATTATTTGCAGCCAAAGTAACTTGTCTCTTCTGTTTTACTTGTTAGATTTGGCCTTTTAAGAGAAAGAAAACATCCTAGCATTCTGTGGACAGGATAGCTTTTAATTATGCATACTGGATTAAAATTAATGTTTTTATTTAAATGTACAATTTTAGAATAAGCTCCAATGTTACAAATAAAAAGCAGAAGCCATTAAGATCACCGCCCTGTCCAGCGCAAAGCAGATTGTGAAGTGAATCGACCGTGCGTGGGTGCGCATGGGACAGGAGGTGCACGCCGAGTTCGGTATGGCGCAGACACGAAAACAGCGCTTGTCCAAACGGACTCTGTGGATTTGTTTTAGCTTTCCTGCGCTTTGTAACCCAATGTCCATCTGTGATGCTGATGAAACTATTATGGCAGCTACTAAAGGTATGTAGGTGCCCACAGACGTGTAACATTGTGCAAGAGGAGCGAGGGGTGGAGGGGGGTTTTGGAAGCGTGTGTTTTTGTGTGTGCACGGGGAAGGCTGATGCCTATTTTTGCCAAACCCTTTTATGCTCTTGGGCCAGTGTGTTCAAGTTTACAATGTGGGGATAGAAGAATGGAAGGGATAGAATTTGGTGCTACCAAAACTTAAGAGACGTTTTAACTTATTTGAAGATGTGCTGGTATTAATTGTAAGACTGGGGGGCGGGGAGGGAAAAGGTGTATTTTACATATTTTTTTTCTAGCCTTGCCCACATCATATTCCCCTGTACAAAAGAACAAGCTCAACCACTTTAAGGCAAAACCTTAACGAGGAAATTGTTTAACAAACCAACCATGTGTTATGGCTCTTAAGCCCCCTCTGCCCCTGGAAGAATGAACTGTTTCACTGGATGCATTCTCTATGCACCGAGCGGGGATGTGATCAGAAGAATGAAGAAATCTGCTTTGCACTAGTTTCTCTCGATGTTTGGGGATGATCAGCCGCTCAGCTGTGGAAATGCAAACTGTAGAAAGCCTGTAGCGGCTGGTGGGGTACTAATTTAATACCTCTTAACGAGCGAGGGATCCCCAATAGGGTTTCTGAAACAAATGCACTGACGTGGCTTCTGCATTATAACCATCGTGGCCTTCTGGGAAGTCCTTAGTGAGTAGCCTGCCTGATGAGGACTCGCCGAGGCTGTGCTGTAGGAAGCCCTTTCCAGATGCTTTTTTTTGGGGGGGATGAACTACTTTTTGATGTTCTGCAGAGCCCCAAAACACTGTTGGGGCTGGGGAAGGGCAAGGAAAGCATGGCTGAAACATGATACCAAATTTTAAGTAGGAACTTTTACATAGTCCCACTTGCAAATCTCAGAAGTGGCTTTCTGTCAGGTGTTCATCTTGAACTTTCTGCTTTGAGCTAAACCTGAAGTGATGGGTCAGCAGCGGCTGGAAACGTGTTATTCATGGCTTTCATTTGTTGTTGTCATTGTCTCAGGCCTGTGTTCCTGGTGTTTTGTTTTCCCTGTGGCTTAGCTGATTTGCCTGCGTGTATGCTAGGCTTTTTTTTCATGCAAGGTGGCATTTAAAAACAGCACAAATTTGGTTTCATCTGTGGACTTGCAGGTGTTTCTGATGTCAGTGAGTGGTGGTTGTCAGATTTTTCTTAGACTGCTTGGGTAGCCAGGAGATCCTTTAGAATAACGAAGAGCTTTAAGGCATTCCTCTGTCTGTTGAACAGAGCTTCTGCATGAGCTGTGAACGTACCAGCTAGGCCTGGGGCTCCCAGACGCGTTTAGCTCATATCCCACTATTTGTGATGCCGGCAGCAGGCATTGCTCTGTGTGGGTGTAGGAAGCAGTGCTTGGCTGTTTGGGGACCCCTTAATGGAGCAGCATTGAGTAATTCACTTGAGGCTCTGTTCACAATGAGTTACTGAGGCAGGACTACAGCTTTATACTCTTTGCCAGGCAGTGATCAGAGTTAATCCTGCTGAAGGTTGCTTTTTTTTTTAATATTCTCCTTGCAATGAGCACCTCAAATCAGCGAAAGCCCCCTCTGTAAAGGGTAACGCTTGGGCTGGTACAGGAGTACGGTGTCATCAGATCTCTCCCTAGAAGCCTTAGGAAATAAGATATCTTAGACCCGTTCCCATCTGCATCTGGTTCCCTATCAAAAGCAGCAACAAGAATGAAGCTCCCAGCTCTCAGATCCAGAGCACCCTCCGTCTGAACAGCTGAACCTGCTCCTGATCCACGCCACGGTGGTCCTGGGAGCAAGCCCACATCTGGTACGCAGATACCAGCTGCGGGTTGGCCCTCTGGGATGCCCAAGACCTGAATTTGCACCCTAAGCTGCAGATTCATCTACTGCCAGCTTCTTGAAGCATCAGATGTTAGCCATTAAATGTTATACCCTTTTCCGTATTTACACTTTATGTTTTTAGAAGCAGTTGCTAATAGCTAGACAAAGTACTGCTGCTTTGCACCAAACTGGTTAAAGGCTCTAGTTTTATGGCCACGTTTACTTAGGCTGCATATACAGAATTTATGCTATAAAAGCTTTAGAGCATCAGCCAACTTGCTTCAATGCTCAATTTTATTCTTTGTCAAATACAATTTTTGAAATCTGCCCTTCTGCCAAAGCTGTACTGAAGCATTTATCAATAGTGCTAGAATTTCCTGGGTAACTTTCTCTGAACTGCTAGAAACAAAGCCTGACTCCCAACTGAGAAATCCTTGTAAAACTATTTGATCAAGTTGGTCCAAGCCTGGTGATTTAAATCTCTTAATTTCAGAGCCTTTCTTTGAGTGAATGGCTACGCGCTGCTAAATTAGAGAATAATTTTTTTAGGAGCAACATTTATGTTGGAGAAAATCTGGGCAGTGGTGAGTATTTAAGGTTAAAATAAAATGTAATAGAACATGTGTTTAGCGAGTGCTGTCTAAAAGTTGTCTTCTGTTTTAATGTGCATGTCTGTCCTCTCCGCTGTACGCACACATCCTTTGCTCAGCCTTTAGCAATCCCTTCCTTAGTCTCTGCTTACCTGGCTCCTAAAGTGCGAATACTTGTATTTAAGGAGGGATGGCAGACAGCTTGTTGGCTAGAGCAGGGGAAAAAGGTAATGCTAAAAGCTGTTCAGGTTTCCAAGGAGCCGTGTACCCTCGCCTAAAATAAAGCTCTTCGCTCTCTTCTCTTCCCGTCCTCATTAATCACTGCTCCAAATGTGTTAATGTCACATCAGCTCAGCAAAATGATTTCAGTGTGAAAAGTCCATCTATAGAGAATAAAGCAACACTCGGAAGCTGCTTCCTAAAGATGCCAGCGCCTGTGGGGACCCGCGTGAGTCTGTGGAGCTTGTTTCTGGGTGTTCCCTGAAGCCACTGTGGGCATCTACCTTGCTCTTGGTTTCTGAGATGTATTGTGTTCCTTAAAGATACTGAAGGAATTTACTCGGCCTCTTGCTATTTCTGTATGTGAGGCTCTAGGTGAGTTTAGGGGTGATGTTTAGTGAAATGTTGACATCTGAAAGTTTGTGGGCACAGATAATTCAAGAAGAGGAAGTATTTCCTGGTGATGGTCCCTGGCATGCTTACCTGCTGCTGGAGAGAGCTGAGCTACGCTGCGTTATCGTGACAATCTCTGCCTTGTTGCTACGTATGTTCAACTTCCTATGTAGGCACTTGGTCTCCAGGACTGTTAACCGTGTACCTCCTAGATACGTTCCCTTCTTTCTGTCTTTGTCTCTCTCCCTTGCTGTCTCCTTTCCTCAAAAGTAGCAATATTTAAGTGTACTTGCTGAATGCTTAACTTCCAGATAAGTTTTCTTTAAAACACTATGTCATTTCCAAATAAAAGGAGGAACAGATCCTAGAGGTTTCTTCACCAGACTTGGACTTCTTGCCAAACGGCTCCCCAGAACTCTTAACATGAATTCAAAGAGGAAAAATCAAGAGGTATTTTTGCCTGCCTCTCTCAGAGGTCAGCTTGGGAAATGGGGTCGGTTTCGTGTACATCATTCCCTTCTGAAGAGTTCAAGAGATTTCTTCCTGCACTGTGTAGATGTAGCTTAGTCCGTGATCCAAATGCGTAGCTGTTTGGGTTACTCTTTGACTGATGCTTTTTAGCTTAAGAGTTTTACAAACTCACTTAAGGAACTTGAGGGAATCAATACTCAGGAATCCTAAAGCTGGTTGCATTTGTGTCATTTACTCTTCTGGGCTGAACATACTGCGGTTGTCCTCGCAGGTGGCTGAAGGGAGAAGTGGTTGTGTCATCAGAGAATGGGATGTGGTTCTGCCCAAAGTAATACACACTTGATTCTTTTTTTGATTTTTTTTTTTAATATTGGGGGACTGTTTATCAACAAAATTGATGTGTAAAAAAAATTTGATATTTAAAAAAAAATGAATAAACACTTTATCATAATATTGCTTGATTGGTCTGTCTCTATTTCTGAGGTCAGCATCTCTGCACTCAAATCCTTCTCTGGCTTTTTTTCCAAAGCCAGTAGAATTTCCTTAATGTAAATGTTGCCATTTTGAACATAAATTAGTAGAAATCTGTGGTTGAAATGATTCCAGTTGGCAGGGCTCGAGAACAGGCATGAGAAATTCTTGTGTTTCCCCTTCAACGGAGATGGGCTGTTGAATCCTTCAGGCAGGACTCAGAAGTGGAAGAGCATTAGAATGCCACACAAAATGTAGCACTTGGCCGCAGCGCTGTCGGCTGGAACAATGAATGAGGCGCTCCTTCTGTCTCCTATGTAAATACCTCATTTCCACCCAGATCAGGACATGGTTGGGTTTATTTTTCTGGAGCTGGAAGCTAATCTCTTGGGGCATCAAAAAAAAATGGCGTTTATATCTCTAGAAAACTCCTGACAGTTTTAGTGAGAAATAACTTTTTTGAAGTCCCATTCTCTTAGTGTTGTGTAAAGAATGGGTTTTGGAACGGGGGAGCAGAGGATCTTCCTCTGAAACCTGTGGCACAGTCGGCTAACCCTAAGTGGCAGCATTTGTCTCACAGAGCAGTAATTCCTTTTTCATCTCTTGGAAAAACAGATGCACTTTGCCTTGAGACGAGCACTGAGTTTTGACCATTTAAAATCTCGGATATCCAGAGAGCAGTCAGTGTTAGTCCCAGATGAGTGGAGACACTCAAAAACGTGAAGCGTTAGGAATCAGTTGCTTTGACAAAGCACTTCTTCGACTGGTTTCCTCCTCACGTGTTCAGAGCTCTACATGTGACGCTGTTGTGACTATTGTAGCGAAGTTACGTCACTAAGGCAGATATTAATTAGGAGGGCAAAACTACATTTTGAATTCTGGTCTTGGGGTGGGAAAGGGGAGGGTTTTGATGCGTGGGCTGCAGCCCCATTCATACGTTGGCCAAAATGTTTGTGGTCTCTTCTGCAGAGAGATGATTTAAGGACTAAATGCTCTGACTGTTTGAAACGTGGGCCTTGTTCCTTTCTGCTTTATGAAGATGGTTTTCTTTTGGTACTGTACAACTGCAAATTAACTACACTGTCAATAGTTGTGGTCACGTTTGGGATTGTCCCAGTCTGTCTGAATCAGGGCATTAGCACTTTTAAATCTGCGGCTCCTTCTATGGCCAAGAGAGGTTCAGACCCTATCTAATAAATGTAAAGGTTACTGCAAATTGGTGCGCTTCCCTTGGCTATCTTTTATGGACGCTTTAGGAGTAGGACAAGGAACTCTCCCCCCAGAGGTTTAGAATTTAAAAATGACAGATGAAGGTTTCTTTGAGTAGTCACGTGGGTGCAGAGGCTGCGTTAAGAGCAGGAGCCAGATGCAGAGAGGTGAGTATTGCATCATACCACTTCCTGCACTGGGATAGTTCAGAGAATGGTCAACAGAAGGCGGCTGAGCCATCACTCATAAATTCCACAGTGCCACTCACTCAGGTCCACTGCCTCACTTCGCTGCAGTCTCATGGTTTCAGCATGTGCCTGGTGTTGCTTTGCCAACTGAACCACTTTTTGGGCAGGTATGTCACCAGGATGGGGTTTGGGAAATCCTGCTGGCCAGCCTGGCTTTTGATTCACTCCAGCCTTACGTTGATTATCTGCTCTACCTCTTCTCTCCCTGGGGGTAAACTGGGGGCGAAGGACCCCCTTGGAAGCATAATCACTCCACTATGACATAATTGTCTCTGACAAGGTGCTGTCATGGTTGCCAATAAAAGCATTGAGTCACGCAGACAAGGATGTGAGTGGTTGGTGGTTGAAATTCCTGCAACAGCAGCTGCCAAAGACGCAGAGTGTCTAGTTCCGAGTCCCTTTGTTAACAAATGAAAAGGGGAAGCATTTTAAAATCAAAACGCTTGTGCCCGGTTGTGGAAATGGAGGGGTGCTCACAGGGCTGCCTGTCGGTCACGAGATGCGGGGCTTGCTGTTTACTTATCCTGATAAGCCTGCGGCTTCTTCCTTGTTTTTTTCCAAATACTAAATTTTTTTCTTGCTTAAATCCATACTGCTACCTCCTGAAATGTTTCTCGTGTTGCTTTAATTTTCTTCCGGATCACTGGCAACTTTATTGACGACTGCACTGCATGACAAGGTGTGTATCTTAGGAGGACGGTATCTTGCACTTAACACACTTTGCTGCAGGAGATGAGATACACCTCAGTGCCTCATTCTGTCCTTCCTTGCTGTCCTTCTATGACGAGCGCCTGATGGCTCCTCTCTTTATAGGTAATGTTTTTCACGCTAACTTCGGGCTGTAAATATTGAGCAAAATATTTTCTATATTTTTATATCTTGCCCCGAAGAGTTAAAAATGTCTTGGGAAGAGAGTAGGAAGCAGACTAGCATGTGGCGGGAGTGGGATGGTTCTTCCTGAACTTGTCCAGGGAGAATGGGAGCTGCCTTTAAATGCTGGGAGTGGAGAATTTTCCAGGTAAGTAAATCCATAATTGTGTGGTGGGTGCTTGAAGGGATTACAACCAACTCATTTTACCTGGAGTAAAGCAGAGACTTGGAGCATTCAAAACATCTAGGAAAACTGTAGGAGACCAGGAAGTCTGGCGTACCGTGGGACTATACGGGTGTACACACTGTGCTGCCTCTAGTGCCTCCAGAGCAATGAAGAATGCAGATGCACTTACCTGCTGGCTGGTGCTGCACAGCTTGTTTTCTCTATACACTGAGCATGCTTTAAATCCTAAAATTCACCAGTAAATTAAAAAAAAAAAACAAAAAAACAACAAACCACAGTGTATTGGATCTGTTGTGCTGCTTTAAAAGGGCTGACTTTACCTTGCTGGTTTCTCCGGTGACTTCTTAGGGATCAGGCTGAAATGTTTCATGCTCAGGACTGCCACTAAAGTGGTTGTGTGTGCACTTCAGTGGGGTTCTTTCCCTCTCGTCTCCCCCCAGCTGAGCAGGAGAGGTTTACCTTCTTCCCCAGGTGCCGAGACAAGCTCCGGTCCATGTTGGATCTCACTCAACGCAGCGCTTCTGCTTCTCCAGCCACTGGTGGGAGCTGAGAAAAGGAGTTTCATGGTTTGGCTTGGTTTTAACCCAAGCGCTAATGAGCTGCGCTCTCTTCCCTTCCCTGGGAGTTTCTCCCATAGTTTCCAAAGCTGTTAAACTGGCTGGGCTGTTCCTGCGACTGCAGGGAAAGAGCAGGCTTGGCCTGGCATGTTTTCTCCCTCCCAGTCCTTGCTCAGCCTGTCCCTTCCCTGCCAGCAGGTTATTTCCAGAGGAAGGGGTGGGAATGGCGCAGGGAATACGCTCCTGAGAGCTGCTGGCTTTTACTTTTTTAATTGCTTTTACTTTCGGTTCCATTTTCAGTTTTCGGGGTTGAATGTTGCAAGGGCGATAAGCCAGCGCTGAGGGACAGCCCCGCCAGAGCTTTTCACCTGAATCTCAGGAGGAAGGTTTATTATTAATTTTATCTTTTATTTCTTCAACCCCCACCTCCTTTAAGCCTCTGCACTGACTCATAGCTCTGTCCTGTGATGGTGAGTGGGAATTGTATTTGTTTTTTTTAAGGAGCTTTTCCCAGTGATGGAGGTTTTGGCTTGAGCAATGCTTGTCTGGCCCATTTCTGGCTCCGAGGTGCACATGAACCTTAGCAGAGAGATGGATCCCCTGTTCGTCTCAGGGTTGCTGAAGCCCTCGGTGGGGGGGTGCCATGTGGACTCCCCCATTTTTCCCTCACGCCACTGAATATTTCTCTTTCCTTTGAGGCTGGCCCCTGCCAGCGCCCCGAAGTGCAGCAAAGCAAAGGGCTGGGGCCTGGCTAGGAGGGCTGGGGGTCTGGTGGCCACCCCACCTGGTATCCCCAAACTGGGGCCTGCTGACCCCCCCCCCCCCCGTGTCCTCTCAAGGGGCACCCAACAGCCCGCCATCCCCTCGTGTCCCCTCAGGGGGCCATCTCCCCTCACGTCATCTCACTGTGCCCAACACCTTCTCCTCTCATGTCCCCTCACTGAGTCATGAAAGACATAACACCATGTCCCCTCACTCAGCCCAGAGCTGAGAAGGACCCAGCGCCATTTCCCCTCACTGTACACAATGCCTTCTCCCTTCATGTCCCTTCACTGGGCCATCAGGGTCCCAAATGCCATCTCCCCTCATCCCCCTCACTGTCCCCAGTGCCATCTCCCCCCACGTCCCCTCACTGAGCCTGGGGCTGTGAGGGACCCGATGCCATCTCCCTTCACTCCCTCACTGTCCCCGACACTATCTCCCCTCACTGTGCCAACAGTCCCCTCAGCTGGGTCACGAGGGACCCAGTGACACCTCCCCTCACATCCCCCTCATGTCCCTTTGCTGTGCCCAACACCATCTCGTCTCATGTTCCCTCACTGTACCCAATGCCATCTTACCTCATGTCCCCTCACTGGGTCATGATGGACCCAGTGCCATCTCCCCTCATTGCCCTCGTGTCCCCTCACTGTGCCCAACGCCGTCTCCCCTCACGTCCCCTCATTGAGCCCAGGGCTGTGAGGGACCCACTGCCATCTTCCTTCACATCACCCTCATGTCCCCTCACTGTCCCCAATGCCATCTTCCTTCACATCACCCTCATGTCCCCTCACTGTCCCCAATGCCAGCTCCCTTCATGCCCTTCAAGTCCCCTCACTCTCCCTAATGGCATGTCCCTTCACATCACCCTCATGTCCCCTCACTGGATCATGAGGGACTCAGCACCATCTCTCCTTATGTCCCCTCACTGTCCCCAACGCCGTCCCCCTTCATGTCCCCTCACTGTGCCCAGGGCCGTGAGGGACCCAGTGCCATCTCCTTTCATGCCCCTCACATTCCCATTATGTCCCCTCACTGTCCCCAGTGCCATCTCCCCTTATGTCCCCTCACTGTCCCTAATGCCATGTCCCTTCACATCCTCCTCATGTCCCCTCACTGTCCTCAACGCCATCCCCCCCTCAAGTCCCCTCACTGTGCCCACGACCATGAGGGACCCAGCGCCATCTCCCTTCATGCCCCTCACATCCCTGTCATGTCCCCTCACTGTCCCCAACGCCATCTCCCTCATGTCCCCTCACTTGGTCACAAGAGACCCAGCGCCATCTCCCCTCACGTCCCCTCACTGTCCCCAGCGCCACCTCCCCTCACGCCCCCTCACTGCCTCACGAGTGACCCAGCGCCATGCCCGACCCCCCTCCCGCCGCCGCCTCCGTCAGGACCGGCGGGCGCCATTCGGGGCGGGCGGCGGCCCGGCGGGGCGGTCCCCGGTGCCGGCTGCCGGGGGCGGGCAGCGCCGTTCCCCTCCCTCCCTCCGTCCCTCCCGCCTGACCTCAGTTCCTGGCGGAGCGCGGCGCCCGTCACGAGTGCGGCCCCGCTCCGCTCCCTCCTTCCCGCGGGGCCCCGTTCGCCTCCGCGCCCGGCGCGGCCATGGCGCGCTGAGCGGCGGCGGAGGCCGCCACCCCCGCAGCCGGCGGGCCGGGCCGGGGCCGGGCCGGGGCAGCCGGCAGGACGGAGCCGGCCGGCGGGGGGCGGCGGGGCGGCGAGCGGGCCCGGCGGGTGGGCCGGCACTCGGCCTCCGCCGGGCGGGCGCGGCGGCGGGCGGCGGCGGCGGCAACGGCGGGCGGTGGCGCCGCCGCCATGGAGCCGGCGGAGGTGAAGGACCGCATCCTGGAGAACATCTCCCTCTCCGTCAAGAAGGTGGGCGGCGGGGGCCGCGGTGTGGGGCTGGGGGGGCCCCGGAGACAACCCCATCCTCAGCCCTGCCTGGGGTGTGGGGCTGGCGACCCCCTGTGCCGGGGCTGTGGGGCAGGGGACAGCCATGAGGAGAGCCATGGGGACCCCCTGTGCCGGGGCTGTGGGGCAGGGGACAGCCCTGGGGTGTCCCTGGGGACTGTCCTCTGCCTGTAGCTGGGGGACACTCCTGGGGACCTCCCAGACACACACCACCACCAGATATGTGAGGCTGAGGGACAGTCCCTAGGGACACCCCACCACCCCCCCCCCCAAGGTAGAGGGCTGGGAGCACCCTAGGGCCGCTTAGGGGGCTCTTTGGGACAGGAGTTGTGGGGTCAAGACACCCCACCATCCCCTCTGCCAGAGGCAGGGGACACCTTTAGGGATTCCTCTGTGCAGGTTTGGGGATGTCCCTAGGGACCGCCTGTGCTGAGGATGTGCGGTTGGAGCCATCCTTGTTGCTGGTGCTGTGGGACACCCCAGAGGTACCCCTGGGGGTGTGGGGTCACCCCTTGGCCCACCCTGACAAAGCGACACTGCCAGGGTCACCCCCAGGGACCTCCATCTCTGCTAGTTGGGATATACTGGGGCTACCCCCTGGGGTTCCCCTGTTTCAAAGGGTTTCTTTCCCCTGTGGACAGGACTGGGGGGATCCTTTTTCCTGGGGGCTGTATGGTGCCCCCCCACCAGATCCCCCCATCTGGTTCAGTGTGAAACCCTCTTTTGAGAGGTCCTCTCTCCAGGCACGCATACGGCATGGGTTGGCTGTGCCCTGGTCTGAGCCCTCAAAACGAGGGCTCTGAAGACATGTGCCATCATGCCTTGTCTCTCACCTTCTCCTTCTCCTCACGCCTCATTTCTCCTTGCCCATCGGCATCTGCTGCTGGTGAGAGCGTTTCTTAAAGCCCATCCCTTTGGTGGGAAGCATCTGCGTGCTGGCACGAAGGGGACTCGGATGATGGAGTCAGTTTGGGGCGGTCACAGGAGTGAATTGTAAGGACACGCTGGAAGTTTTGGGTTGGGCCACATGTCCCGCCTGGTCCACATGTGAGCTCCAGCCAGGCTTGAGAAAGAACACAGGCTCCATTTGAGGAGGTAAAGGGAATCTTATTCCAGTTTTCATCCCAAGTTTTTGGGGAAAGGAGGCTCTGTGGACTCACTGACGTTTCTCCAGTTATTTGGCTTCTGCTGCCTTATGGAATAGGAGCTTTCCCGTGGTCTACAATATTGTCCTGACAGAGATTCATCCGTGAAAACTTGTCACATGAAGACCATCACAAGTGAATTCTCAGCACCGTTAAGGAATGGATGGCTTGATGTTGCCTCTGGGACATAGGATGGATGTGCAAACCTCTTCCAGCCTTTTTCTTTTCTTCCATGGGTGACCCTGTCCTCTGGTCTCTCACCTTTCTGTCCTCTAAAAATTAAGGATAATCTTTTATTTACCTGGAAATCAGTGGATGTTCAGCCTGCTCCATGGATGTTACAATGCTCTGCAGTGCTACTGCCTCAGTTTCCCCGTATGTGTAAGGATATTCTGCTTCCCACGCAGGATTCGTTGGACATAATTTATTTGCATTCAGAAAATCCTTGGAGAATCCCTGTTGGAAATGCTATAAAATCACCATGGTGGTTGTTTTAATTATTGTCATACTTGAACAGAACTCCTAAACTACAGCTCTGCCAGCACACCTCTGCCTTGACCTGCCTCCATCTCTGCCAACTCCTGTCTTTGTCCAGTGGCAAAGAGGGATTTGGGGATTTTCAATCCTTCACCTTTTGCTTTCCTGTTCAGCTCAGAGCAAGAAAGCTCGGGGAAACATGGGAACCTACGTGAAACTTCAGGCTGATGGACTTATCGATACCATCCCAGCGAAACCAAACTCAACCGCACGGCGAAAGTCCAGCACTGGCGCACCTCTGCTTTTTACCCCCGGGATGCAGTTCTTCCTCGAGGATGTCGCTCCTGTTCAGCTATGGAGCCGCTAATTTTTCCTGGCGCTTCCCTGTCTGACTTCATCCCTCGAGTCCCTGATATTTCTTTTTGTCTGCATTAGTGGGAAGAGTAAGGTAGTAGGTTAGGGGAGCAAGTACACCCTTCCCACACCCTGGCTGCGCGCTGGGAAATCCTGCTCTCGTTCATCCTCCTCTCCCTACCTCTGGGTCTGTCTTGAGTAACTCCTCGTCACTGGGATTGTGTCACAGAGTGTGGAGGAGTTTTCCAAGTATCTCGCTTCTGATTTCGAAAGCTTCCTAGCTGTGTAGGTTGCTCGCTCCTTACTTTCGCCATCATTGCAGGTTTGAGTTGTAGAGCGGAGGGTTTGGATGTGTTTGCGGCGATGCGCGCACCTCTCCACACCACTTTCCAGCCAGATGATGATAGGTTTTCTTTTCTCAGCTTCGGACTCAAAGAGGAGTTTGTGGACTTTCAGCAGTCCGTGTGCTGCAAGTCAGACGTTGTCTTAGAAGACAGCCAGGACTAAACCCCACCTCGAGACTGGGTAAACTGGGACAAGCCACCACAGAAGGCTGAGGTACCTGGTTACAATGTCAGGCTTTGAGTAGCAGCGGCAGAAAAACTACCTTATTTTCACTGAGTGGCTCAGGGAAGACCATCCAGACGCTTGTCAGCTTCCCTCTGCCTCCGATAGGGAGGGCAACGAGCAGCAGCACGGCCCAGGGCAGGGTTTGTGCCGTGGGGAGCTGTGGCTGTGACTTTACCTGGCTGTGACTTCAGTTTCTCCAGGGTGCTTCTGAATTTCAGGAGTTAGGGGGTCAGAGCACAAGCAGTGAGTAAATTCCATACAAATCAACAGCAAAAAAAGTGCTTTAGTTCCAAGCGAATCCCTCAGGCCTCAGGGAACAGGCCTGTTTCTCTCTTATTTTCCTAGAAATATATGAGGGGATGGAGCACAGGTAGAAAAGGTGGGGATGCAAACCTGCTTGGAGAGGGTAATTACAAACCTGTGGGTTTCTCTGTGTGATACCCAAGTGCCAGACCTGGACCGTTCACATACTTCACCCATATCTCAGAGATCAGCGGTAGCTTTGCTGTTGGCTGCAGAGGTGTGAGATGAGGCCTCGACTGCAGAGAGGGAGGCAGAACATCTAATTTAGGCACCCAATGGATTGTCCCCTGCAGCTGGAAAGGTGTCAAGAGGCTGCTGCTCTTGGTGGCTTCAGCAGAGGTTGGGAGAGCTCAGCAGTAACGAGTTGGGTCCCTGCTTCAATTCCAGCACACATCCAAGGTATTTGGGAGCACAGTGTTGTTTTCCCATCTGCAGCTTATCCTCTCTGTCCTCCCAGGGAGGTATAAATTAATTCAGAGGGCAATGCTTTCTGCTCTGATTACGTGGACAGTGTGATGCCGCGGAGCTCGTTGCTTCTGCCTTGTGACCGTTTACTTCTCCCCTTTCCCATCCAGTGCTCCTTCACCCTGTTTTCTGCTAAGAGGGCTGTGCTCCAGGACAATTTACTGTGCAAATTGATGCCTAACCCTTGTTTTTTTTTTAAAAAAAAAAAAAAAGAATTGGGCTTTATTGAGGCAGAAGGCTGGAGATGGGCATGTTACGGCTCAGTGTGCATTCACGGCTTTCTGTGCTTCCTCTCCCAGTGGGCTGCAGACCCTTGTTCGCTCAAGTGCTTGTTTTCTTCTAGGAGATGTGATCGTGTGTGGCAGCAGTGAGATGAGAGCTGCCTCCTGGTGCCTCCCCGTTGAGCTCTTGCCGTGATAAGCACGCTAGAAATGCCAACTGCTTCATATCTGTCCTTGGCCAACCATCTCCTGGTAGCTAAGAGCGATCACAGGTGACCTGGTCCCTGCTGAAGCTGGTAGCATAGATGTTTCGTATTCTCTTGTTGGATTTCCGTGCCCTCCTGGACACGGCCATGGGTTAAGGGGAGATTTATTGCTGTCCTGCTTGTGATCAGGTGGCGAAAACGCAAAGTCCTTAAACAGTGCTTGTTTTTGGCAATTCCGGGTGCTAAACTTAAGATCAGAGTCCAAGATTTTGGGATGCTTCTCTGTTTTTCAGGCTTTCCTACTGGCTTTGAAGGACACAAATTCCCATGAACTCTAGAGCAGCTGATCATTGGTGCATGTCAATCAGGTGGAGCAATGTTTTTTGCTGATGTTGCAGGAGTTCTTGCCAAAAGCTCTGGCTCTGCTCTGTTTATGCATGACTTTGGGAAGGTTTCCACTTTCCCCACAGTGAATTAATGCTGGGCCTTTTCTGCTTGTCTCCAGATCAGATTTTCAGCCCTGTACAAGTGAAATGTCCCCCAGGCTCCCTGAGCTCTGCATTGCAACATCTCTGTTCTCCTGCACGGTGAGGGAAGGTAGATTTGGGGATGGCTTAGTGCCCCCGTGTCCTGGAGAGAAGCAGGTAGCGCTGGAGTGGAGCATCCCTCTTCAAATCATGGAGAGAATGTGCTCATCTCCGGCTGCGTGGATTTATTTAGCCCAACTGCCGTGACACAGAGGTGGTAATTCTGGAGATGTGAAAATAGCCAAATTATGACTTGCCTTCTGCTTCCCATTGAGGGGCACCTCACTGGCTCTAGGACCACAGGGGTTTTCCTCTCTGCCAGGGTATTCCCTCTCGCTCATGCTTGCTCCAGGCCACATCTGCTGTGGCCATGGGGAGCACGCAACAGGGATCAACATCGCTCCTGTTGGCAGCCCTGGCCTGCCCCTTTGCCATGTGTACCAGGGTTACCGGCCGCCAGACCACGAGACCACCAGAAGGCTGTGGCTGAAGCTAGCAGCAATCTCGCAGAGCTTGTAAGTCGAGCGTATAGACACAAGGGTCGCTCGGGTGCTTTTAAGAAGTCTACAAACTCTTGCAACTCCGACGCTGCGTATTTTGGTGGTCCTCTAAGGGCTTTGCCACTGTTTGGCAAGCGAACAAAGCTGTTTGTGATTCTGCTGAGAACGCAGCAGTGTATTTCTTGGGTTACTTGAGTATTTCAAGGTTTGTCTCTTTTGAAATTCCTAATGCCGAATCCTGACACAGGTCTGGCGATGATACGAGGTTCGTCATCTGCAGTTGCAAGGGGATTGGATTCTATGGGGTACCAAAACTCTTCTGGTCCTTTATACCCAGAAGAGGTGTTTCTCAAAACCAGCTCTGGATCTGCTGGTAGACAAGGATACGATAGCCTTTTGGGGAGAAAAATATCCCGTTTGTTCTCCTACCGCTAGCGCAAAGCATTTGCCTGGGAGAGCAGTTGGTTTAGGAGGATGAATTGCAGCAGTGCATTTTGTACGAGGAGCTGAAGCAATGCCTCTGAGCCTCTCTGCCTCCGATTGCGCAATTTCAGTGGCTGTTGAGTGATTTCAGCTTTCCCCACTTCTGATATCCTGGTCCAAGAGGAGAATCCGAAATAACTGCGGGCCAGAGGACTTGGTCAACAGGGAGAGATTCAAAGCCAGTGTGCGAGTAAGCAGCAGCTCTCTGGGAGAGCAGCGCCGTTACCAAAACTTACAGGGCACGAGCACCCTGCGCTTCCTTGTTTTGGTGTGTTTACCAACCAGATTTGGTTTTTTCCCTTCCCGTGAAATCTGTTTTTTTCTGTTGTGCCAAGTGTGTGACTTTTCTGTCTGCCTTCAGTGAGCGCTGGGATCCTGTTCCACAGCAGCCAGCTCCGTGCCTGTCCCCTGCTCACCGTGACAGAGCAACGGGATGTTCCCTGCGACTTGCAAAGTGTCACCACTGCAAAAAATCCTGTCCTTGTCTGAGTCACGCATAGGTCCAGCCTGCTGCAAGGTTTGCTGCTCAGAAATAATGAAGGAAAGCCCTGGAAAAGCCTTCGGGGTGTGGGAGCTGAGGAGTGTACGTGTCCCAGGAGGTGACAGCCTTGCTGGTGCTGGATTGCAAATGCTTGAGAGCTCTGCAATTTCCAGCCACGGAGCATCTTTGCTGTGGGTTTCTGCTTCACCTGTTTCAGGCTCCTGTCTCTGCGCATCATGAGCATGCTCTGTTTCTCTCCAGGCTGCTCCGACACCACTTGTGGTGCCTTCAATGTGCTGATGCTCCGAGTGTGTCGATGTATTTCATCGGGAAAGCCACAAGACCCAACCAGAGTGTGCCGAGTCCAGGATGGGCACTGAGGCTGGTGCTGGTTTGGAAGCTTGTAAGAAATGTTGAGTCAGATCATGTATGCAACCTCCAAAACATCCTGCTCGAGCTGAAGTTTCAGGGCTTTGTGTTATATGAGCGTACAAGAGAGAATAACACTGCTACCTTGAAATTCAGCCTGCTTTTATGGGTGGTATGGAAGACTAAGGGTTTTCCAGGCAGAGTAGTTCAGCCTCTTTACCCATTTGCCATTAAATGTCTGTACTCCCCTGAGCAGGTATGAGAGTGCTAGTTGCTTATCTGTTGTCTTACGTGTCTGTCCTGCCCCTTCCCATTCCCTCTTCCCTTGGGATTGAGCTGTCATCATCCGCATGGGACAAGTTCAGTCACCTGCCACCTTTTTTTGGTGCTCCCTGGAGCTCTAGGCTTGCTCTTGAGGGTGCTCAGCTCCAGGTGCAGCTCCAGACTGAGTGCCAAGACCCAGAGTTGGCTTCTTAATCAGCATTTTTTTTAATCACGTTGGTAGACGGCTTTGCAAGCTACAGTCGCAGCAAACCATGTGGGTTTGCTCTTGCTGCAGAGGGTTATTTTGGCTGTGCAGGCCAGTATGCCACCATCCTTGTCCAGTCGTGCAGTGTGGTGGAAAAGCAAGTGCTGGGAGCAGGCTTGGGAAGGGGTTTGAGTCTAGCAAAGGGTTTGCATCTCCAGCTGCCTGCCTTGGATGGCTCGCAAAATACTGCCCTCAAAGAAAACCACCTACTTGATAGCTTGGAGAAGGTGTCTTTGCAGCCACTGGGGAAGATGGTGAGAGGACAGGAGTTGAGGCAGAAGAAAGGCTTCTGCAGCTTCTGTTATATTTTGTCTGTCCACTTGCTGTTTGGTGGCACTGCTTTTGTTTTGCATTCCTGCAGCTGGGGAAAAACCACTCGCAGTCCGTGTGGGGTGGGTGGGAAAGTGGGTTTGGAAGCGCCTCTCGCCTTTCCCATGCAGCGAGCGCTGTGGTTAAGGGATCGGGAGGAATGCAGAGGGCCCGACTGGGCTCTTTGCTCTTCTTTTGCCATGTTTGTCCTGCCAGGGAAATACCAAGCAGAACAAGGGAAATTAACGTGGTGTTGGAAAGCTGCTAGTGAAACATCTGTGGGCCAGATTTCCGGAGAGGAGAGGGAGACTCGGTTGGGTTGTGGCCAGCTGTGAACAGGTCAGGAGACCATATTTCAATATTTCAATAAGGTTGTAGAAATACTGGAGAGATTTCAAAGGAGAGCTACAAGAATGATTAGATTTGGAGAATGAACTTTGAAGCACACCCGCCTGATTGTTTTTTGGCATCTCTTGCAACACAGGAGCGCTGCAAATGAGCCTGCAGAGCTTCACACTTATTGAGAACTGGTGCAATTAGTAGGCTATAAAATTGTGCAAGGAATATCCTTTCTTGTGTGTACCAGAGTGGGGTGTGGTGTATCACTGCCAAAAAAAAAAATAATAATCAACTTGTGATTGATAAACAGCAATTAAACCCACCCTTTCCTCAATGGGAATGAGGTGCGATTGTTCAGAGCGCAAACCCCGCGTTCCCTCTGTGCAAACCGTCTCTCTGTTCCCTGTGGACAAACGCCCTTCTGCTCTGCTTTCTTCTCGAGTGTGTTTAACTCGCCGGCTTTGAGTGTTTGGGCTTTTGTAACCAGTTCACCGATGCAGGTTTTGTCCCACGCTGTCGCAACACCGGTATTCAGACCCAGTCGCGGCTGCAGAGTGGTCTCGGTGAATGGCGGGGATGCCTTCTGCATGCCGACGGTGCTTATTTTGGCCGCAGGAATGTCTATAAATAGCCCAGGGTCAGGGCTTGAGGCGTTCACCGTGCCCCACACAAGTCCTCCATCCAAACCAGCCTTCAACCCTTCCTTCTAGTTTTGGAGCACAGAGGAGATGAGCATCTCTCCGGAAAACCCAGAGATGACCAATGTCGCGTTTGGTTAATGCTTTTTAACCTTACTGCTTTCCTCCTTCCTGATTTTTCCCTAGCTCCAGCCCAGCTCGCTGCCCAGATGTGTCAGGGAGCTGCTTTATGAATGCTTCATAAAGTTTGGTCACCACCTCCCAAACAGGTCCGTCTGCGACGCCGTGATTAGGGAGAGGTCGGTTTCAAATTATTCATTTGTGTTTTGTAGCAATTTACAGGAGAGAAGTAAACACTCCATATAAATGCCATGTTTTCGGGGCAGTGACACATCGCCCCTGCCTGTGCTGCACGATCAGGGGTGGGTGCTGGGATCATCCATGGTCTGCACCTCTGCCGTAAGATGCTTGTGGTTTCCTACAGAAACCACAATTCCTACAGATTTTCGGCTAGGTGGATCTTAGAGCAGGCCAGCGGGCCTTTGGAAAACGATACAACTGGATTTTATCCCCCAACTGGGAAAGCTATTTCATCCTACCTTTGCTCTGTGTGTCTTCACCCTTCCTCCCAAGCCGAAAACGCCTCCCCATCAGCTTTTGCAAGTCTCAGCCTTTTTGTCACCCTCGCCGTAGGGATGACTCCACCCAGGAGATCCCGAGGCTTGTTCTGTCTTGTTTCCTCCCTGGGCACGTGGTGGCTCAGTGGGGATTCGCCTGGCTGATCTCTTTTTGGGGCTTGTTGGGCTCCGGCAAGCCAGGCATGTCCTTTGCTTGGGGCTGTAAGCCGTTGGCCATCCATGTTTATTTTGGAGGGATGCTGGAAACAGCACCGTCCTTTGACACAGCATGATCCAGGGAACGTGGCAGCACATCTTTGTCCCTGCGGGTAGGAGCGAGCTGTTGGTGCGCTACCCTGTGACCGTTGGCTCCTAAACTGTGACTTGAAGTGCCCGAATCCAAATCCGAAACTGCTGAGCGTGCGTTTCTCACTCGCAGGGTCCCATGTGCACAGAGCTGGCATGACGCTCGTGACTCTGAGCGAGGCACAGTCACACCAGCTCATCCTCTGGCTCTTGACGTTGCAGAGGGGCAGACTTGAGCCTTTTGGGGTAGGTTTGCTCTGGACGTCACTGTGGGGCTGGGTTTTCCAGCAGTCTCCCCAGGAAGGGGGTGAAACGCAGTGGTAACTGGTTTGTGCGGGGCAGGAGGCTGCGTGCTCCTTGCAGAGCAGCTAAAAGTAACACCAAGCCTTAATATAACGCACAACGAGCCCTTCAAAACCTAGATCGCTCCGTGGGGGGAAGATCTGGCTTTTCTCGGGAAGAGAAATCTGTTTTTCAGAAATTCCCTGGTGCTTCTCGATGTTTGGAAGTGTTGAGATGAGACAACCGCTGTTTGCTAATGGTTTGCAGCCTCTGATGATGGGAGCGGGTCGGTCCATGTGGCAACGGAGAGGGTTGGGCGCTGTGACCTGGCTGCAGGAAGGACTGTAACAAAGATCTAAGTTCTTTTTGGAGAGGGAAGGAAAGAAAAAAGAGGAAATGCTTCTATTTGCTCATCTGTCGCTGCCCACACTTGGAGTGTCTCTATCACGGGGAATTCCTCCAGTCGGTGACACAGACGGGCTCCAAGTTCCCTCCAAGATGACCTCCCCGAGCTGTGTGTGCAGAGCTGGCTGAGTGGCTCTTTGGTTTTAGTGGTAAGCTGATGGAGGGCCCGGTTATTTTTGTTTTCCCCTAGCTGTCTCCCACAGCTGCATTTCCTCAAGCCGGCACAGAGCCCGCAGAAACACCCAGGACAGAAACCCTCCTCCGAGGGTACCCCGGCTCTCTGCAGAGGCAACAGCCTGCTTGGGATAAGCTGGGAATTTCTACCTTCAAATCCTGGTTCGCGTCCCGTATGGCAGGGGCTTTGCTTCCCGCCTCAGTTTTCCCCTAAATGGGATATTTTAGTGCGCTGCAGACAGCTCTTGGAGAGCATCCCCCATGGCTCCATCTATCCGTCACCTTAGGGATACGGCTCTGAATTATGACTTTGTTTATTCCTATAGTGTCCTTGCTGCAGGAGTGAGCTTAAAATACGGGCTGCAGGTAGCTTCTGAAATGTTTCCTGAGTAATGGGATTTTAGGGCATTCTCCTCCTTGCTTGGGTCTGGGCTGCCTATTAATAGTGTAAATCTTCTGGCTCAGCTTCCTCCCAAAAAATGGGTAAGAGCTGCTGAGCTGAAATGCTTTGGATCTCACCTGGGTGTTGCGAAAAAGTCTGTGCATCGCTGGAGCACCCGCGGGTGGCTCTGCGAGCCAAACATTATTGTGTATTTTCTTCTCCAGGGGATTTACCTTCTTGGCTAGGCGGGACAGGGACAGGCTGAGCTGCGCTGTGCCATCGGACCAGGGAATTTGGCCGCGATTCTTGGGGCTCAGCAGTTCTTTCCCACGTAAGGGCTGGGACCTGCTCCATGCAGGAACACACCTGCCTCTCCCGTCTTACCTGAGCGCTCCAGAGAGAGTCAAGCTCTTCAAGCCAGAGGGGTGTTGGAGCTACATATATCCATAGTTTTAAAAGGGTTGTTGGGAGCAGTTCCCCGGGGGCCGTGAGGTTCTCTGTCCCCCTTGGTAACTTTTACATTGAGACTGGACGATTTCCTAAAGGAGCTTCTCTGGCTGTAGTAATAATTCAGGAGGAGAAACCAGTTTCTGGGGACAGGTCAGACTCGATGAGCACAATGCCATCGGGTTTCAGGTTTTTTAAATCTACTGTCTAACTGGTGAGGTTTGGCAAAGACGTATCGTGTCACCAAAATAATGTACGTACGGGTGATGTGTTGTGGCCCAGCTGAACCGTGCTCGCTTGTCGCCAGCCAGAGCAAATAAACGTGGCATATTCAGCTGAGATTACATCCTGGGTGAGTAATCTCCCTGCCTGAATGCCAAGTATGTGCGAGACGGGGACCTAAATAGATCTGTAAGCTCCAGGGGCAGGAGGAGGCCGGTGGGTCAGCTGGGAAGGGATAGAGGATTTGGGTCTAAGGGGATTTCTAGCAGGTTTTGCAGAAGCAGAAAAGCAATTTACTCTGCGTCGAGCCTCCGAGGGCTGTTGTCAGCGGAGCACAGGGCCAGCGCTGCCTTCAGAGCTAACTTTGCAGCTGCAAACGGGTTAACCGAGGATGAGTCAAGCTGTCCTGATTTTTGAGAGAGCGGTGACTGCATGATGTGATGCGTCGTAGCAATGTAGCCTCACCCCAGCAGAAGCAAACGACTCGGGATTAATTGAGCTGCCTTTGTCCCATATGCACGTGCCTCTGTCCGTATCTGCGCCGCCCTCTGCACCTCCGAGTCCCTGCCGCTGTGCGGCCAGGCAATCTGTACCAGCCTGTGTTTGAAAGTCTGGGGCAGCTCTCAGCTGCCTGGCATCAACACCCAGCATCGCAGCGGTTATCCGAGCCGCCTGTAACAAGAAAACCTCTGTCTCTTCCCGGGATGCTGAAACTGCGCTGAGATTTTGCACAGATGTAGCACAGAGCACGCGTGCTGCAAGATTGAGACTCCTGGCCTCGGAGCATCTTTTATACCTGGACACACTGTCCCTCTCCAACCAGCGTTTTGCCGTGGCAAGACCCTGAGACCGAGGAGGGGACTCGTCCATGGCAGAGCCCGAAACAGCCCGGAGCTCTGATTTATTTCTGCTCTGAACTACTTTGCGATGGCTGCACCGCTGCAGAGGAACCACCAAAACCCCACTGTAGTGTTGGCTGTAAAGACGGAGGCTGTGCAGCCCAGCCCGCCTGCTCGGCAAACAGGGAAGTTGGTTCTGCAGCTGCGGCCACGCTGCTGGCACGTCTCTGAAAAGCGCACAAATCTTTGTGGGTGAGGTTCTCCCTGTGAGTTACTGCCTTTAGGGTACTCTTAAAACCAATCGCTACACCTCGTAAGTAACCTGCATCAAGGCTTAGCAAGCTGAGAGATTAAAAAAAATCTGTTTAATGCTGGCTGTGAGTGTCTTAGCGTCTCCATCTGCCTCCTCAGTGGGCTGTAGAAGAGCATTTCAGCCACCTCACCTCTTCTTTTTGCAGCTGCAGAGCTACTTTGCCGCCTGTGAAGATGAGACGCCAGCCATCAGAAACCATGACAAGGTTCTGCAGCGGCTCTGCGAACATCTGGACCATGCTCTGCTCTACGGGTAAGTGTGGAGCCTGCCTCTGGGCTGCTGGGATGCTTTTCGCCGTGCTTTGCTGTGGCCTTAGCATGGGGAAGCCATTTAGGTAGTAATTGGGATGGAGATAACGAAGCCCTCACTTAACCTTTCTCTGGACTTCTTTCTTCTTCCAGCCTGCAAGATCTTTCCTCGGGCTACTGGGTGCTGGTTGTTCACTTCACCCGCCGGGAAGCCATCAAACAGATAGAAGTGCTTCAACACGTGGCCACCAACTTGGGACGCAGTGAGTATTCGCAGACGCTGCCCCGACTCTTGATGGCAAACCTCAGTTTGGGGACACGTGGCAGGAGGCCCAGGCAGGTTGTGCTGGCCACGTGTTCGAGGGCTGGGGCTGCAGGCAGACCGAGGGAGCCAGCGGGCAGCTCTCCGCTGAGTCCAGCTTGTCTCGCTCCGGCCAAGGAGATGGGAGTCCTGCCGTAACTGTTGCGTGACGGCTCTGGAAATAATTGCACCGTGTCTCGGGATCAGCTGTTGGGTCAAAGACATAGCCCTGCTTCTGCTGCCATGAAACCGAAGCGATCTGCTGGGTTATGCTCCGGGAAGGGTTTCTGGCAGGTGGGAAGCATCGCCTCTCTCACCCCAGAATGTCTCACTGTAGCTGTCGTTTGCCTGATGCTGCTTCTCCCCTGCTGCGAGTTGTCTGTAGCAGATGTTTGGGACCATCGAGACCGCTTTTGACCCAGGACAGTGCTCAGAGACCTCCTCTCTGCCCGATTATCCCAACACCCTTCATCTCCCAAGCCCCGTACTGGTGAGAATGGAGCTGAGCGCAGACTCCACCGTCACCTCTCTCTGCACCAGAATTTGTGTAATATCTCGAACTGCACCTGCGCTGATTTAAAGCGATTCTCCCTCTGTCTCTGCTGTCTCCTGATCCCTGCTGGAAATGCCAGCAGGGCTCCCATCCCGCTGGAGAGACACAGTGTGTCTCCTTCTCAACTGGCTACCACGTGGTCTCTTATTCTTATTCTGGCTCCAAATCACAAATCTTGCCCCCTCATCTCCCGCTGACACAGATCCCCACAGGTTTCCCCAACGGTCAGTTGCTCTCCTGAAATGATACGAATGCAAATGAACAATCTGATGTGGTTTAACTGATTCATGATTATTTCCAGGCTCACTTCGCTTCTCAGGTGTTTCCCCACAGATGAATCTCTCTGCTGCTTTCTTTTCAGGCCGAGCATGGCTGTACCTAGCCCTTAACGAAAACTCCTTGGAGAGTTATTTGAGGCTGTTCCAGGAGAACCTAAGCCTGCTGCACAAGTACTATGTCAAGTGAGTATCCCAGCTCATTCTTGTTTGGGCACTGGTTGGCGTCCCTTCTTTTCAGTGAGGAACAAGCAGTTGATCAGGATCTGACCTTTCCTTGTGGGTTTTGCAGAGGTTTTGCATGATTAATTCAAAGGTCCCATGTGTGGACGCACTGTCCTATATAAGAGGGCTTGCGTGCATCTCTCAGTTAACTGCTTTTACTCCCAGTCCCAGATGTAGCCTTTGTATTCTTCCACGTTTTCCAAGAAGCTGCTGAGCTCTTGTCCAGGGACTGTGCTCCAATGGACACCTGGAAATCTGGCTGCAGCTCAGTTTGGGGACAGCACATAGTGGATGCCCGCCTGCTCTGAGCCACATATATCTGCCCTTAAGCTCTGTCATTGCTCTTAGGAAGAGGAAAACAGCAGGCTTACGGCTTTGGTGCTGTTTATGTGGCAGCGCAGAGACATGCCAAGAAAACAGAAGGGCAGTTGTAGCTCTTTCTTCTCTTCCCCACATCTCTAAAGCTCTCCTGTTTTATCCATGCTGCAGGAACGCCCTGGTTTGCAGTCACGATCATCTGACCTTGTTCTTAACGCTGGTGTCCGGGCTGGAGTTCATCCGCTTTGACTTGGATCTGGTGAGTGTTTTATCTGTTTCTCTTGGCTCTGGGAGAGCAGGGGTGTCAGAGGTCCCACCGCTTGGTCCAGGCTGTACCTTCTTGTTGGTCTTCACCTGAAAACTTGAAGCTTCCACTTTCGGGAAAGGCTCTAGGCTGGCACCTTTGGAGATCCAGCAGCAGGATTTATTCCTATTGCTCAGTTGTTCCTCTTATGAACAGCGCAGAGGAATGAGACAGGTGAGGGGAAGCCAGATTGATGGGGATAAAGGAATTGAGCTCTGCAAGCGTGGTATGAAATGCTGGTGTCCCTCCAGGTAAACACAAATCCACTGGCTAACCCTCTGTGTCGCAGTGGAGCCTCTGGATTTCATCTGAAAGGCGGCAGAAATGGACAGTCAGAGGACATTCAAGGACAGCCCCATCGTTTCGACTGTGCTAATAACTGTGTGCGGTGACTCAGAGCCTGACTCACCCCACGCTCTCTTCTCTGCAGGACGCTCCTTACCTGGATCTGGCCCCGTACATGCCAGATTACTACAAACCTCAATACCTGCTGGACTTTGAGGACCGCCTGCCCAGCTCCATGCACGGCTCGGACAGCCTGTCCCTCAACTCCTTCAACTCGGTCACCTCCACCAACCTGGAATGGGATGACAGTGCCATCGCTCCATCCAGTGAAGGTCAGTGGATTTTTGGAGACGGTTGCGGTCAGGGCTGTGTGCTCCCACATCCCCTTCAGCTGAGCTGCTGCCCTGGATGAGACGCCAAATGAGATAGCAAACGATGGGCTGGAAGAGACCCAAAGGAGAGACCCAGCATTTAGGCTGTGAGTCTTCTGTCTTGCCTTGGGAGGTGTTGGGATTTAAGCTCTGGACAGCCCCTTTGCCTCGGATCGGGAGAGAAGGACTTCCCTGCTAGTCACCTCAGGCCACGATTCCGTCGTGGGGGTGTGTTTTAGCAAGAACTGGAGAAATCTCCCCGTGGAGTGAAAATCATGCTCTGTATCTTTCAGTTCAGAGCAGGCATGCAGGGCCGCAGAGGACCTTTTTTAACAGTCCAGAGATCCACATATGCTGGAAGTGGTGGGGAATAGTTTCCAGAGTCTTTTCTCCATGTCTGCAGTCTGAGGGAAAGTGGTCTCAGAGGTGCTGGTTTTACGTCTTTATGCATCCCACCTTGAGCAGCCTGATAAGTTGTCGTACTCACCCCCGTATCTCTATCAGAGAGGGCTGGTGGTGTTCCTGAGGAACTGAGAAGACGTGCTTTTTGCTTGCCCCCTTGATCTGCTTCAGGCTGGAGCAGGGAGCTTCTTGTGCTGCATGAAGCATGTTCACGTGAAGGAACAGCTCTGCTGCTGCTGTTCCTAATCTAAAATACGCTGGCCCTGTTTCTTTTTTGATGTCAGTTTGAACAAAACGGGATCAGAGGATTCTGGAATAAATGGGGTGATGTGTGCTGTTAATTGGATGCAGTGAATTCAGGACTGAGTCCGCATATAGATGGGTTCTCTCTGAGACAAGGGTCCACCAGTTGCCTTTTATGCGCGAGATAGGAACTGCGGACATTAAAGATGCTGAGAAGGAACAGCCCAGGATGGGCGTTAGCATCGTTTTAGCAAAGGACTTTGAAGCACAGCAGCGTTTCGGGTTCACCCGCACCCTGCACTTGTGCTGTAAGCGTGAAAGGGTTTGCTTTCGGGCACTTGCTTATGCCAAACCTCCAGCACCCCAGGTAAGTTGGAGACAGCACGCAGAGGCTAGCAATAAAAGTCACAGGAGGAAGCTCCTCTGTCCCCAGAGGTTTGGCATAAGCAGCCTTTTCAGTGCATGCTGCACCCCCTGGGCTTGTATTCCCGTTCCTTGCTCAGCAGAACATATCTTGGTGCCAACGCAACTCCTCCCTGTCCCTATCGACTGGGCAAGGGGCGTCACTTGGGTTTGGCTATGCTCTCCAGCCCATCTGGTGGATGGAAGCTTAATTCTCAAGAGAAAAGGGTTTTGGAGTAGAGATCCAGGAAATTTTGGAACTAGATTTTGGTTTTGGCGTTGTGGCACACTATTCCGTGTGTCCGGGCAGCAGTTGTGATCTGTGTCTCTGTTTCCCCATGCGTAGAGGGGTTTGGTGCTGATGTAGAAATGCTGTCCCCTGTTGCGGGACCAGGACGGTGGAGGAGTTGGAGCCCCAGAGGGCAGGCTTTGTCGCTGTTCCTCTGGCATGGAGGAATTTAACTTCGATAACTATTTCGCTGCTCATCATTTCGACAGGAGCATCTCACTACCCTGGGAGTGTAGGTGGAGCTGGGGATTTTAGGATCAGAGGACAAGTTTTGCCCTTTAATCAGACCAGTGGCTTTGCAAACATTAATGAGTCAAACATCACAGTATCTATGGGAGGTAAGTGCGAAGAGGGGAAACTGAGGCACAGAGCGATTAAGTTGATTCACAAAGGGCATCCCTGATTAGGTACATGACACCAACCATTTCTCTGGTTTAGCTTTCCAGCAGCGCGCGTAACGGGGCCTTCATCCTTGGCCGGTCCCGCCGTAGCTCCCATAACGCAAACACCCAGCAGGAACAGCCGTTAGTGCAGCTGGGTTGCGTTTGCATCCATGTTCCCTAACTGTTTTCTCATGCGTTTCAGATACCGGTGGAAGATTGTTTTGTTTCTCTCCTTTCCCATCTCCCTCCCCAAATCCCCCGTCACACTCTCCCCTGTCCCCCCCCGCTCCCTCCCCACTACTTGTATTTCTAATCCTGAGTTTTATCCCTCGTTTTTGTAGATTATGATTTTGGAGATGTCTTTCCAGCAATGCAGACCATGCCCAGCAGAGACTGGGAAGGTGGGACATACTCATCTCTTGCAACATTTTGTTTTTTCTCTCTGCATTGCTGCCACGTGAAGCTTGCTGCATGCTCCCTGGTTCATTTCTTTAACAAGCAACCACCACATCTTGATGGAATTCGGTAGAGGCAGAAAGGAGTGGAAAAGATCCCCCAAGGTGGGAGGTTGTGCGTCTCGTTTGTGAGACCATGTGCAAAGCTTTCCCCAACTCCTGGCGTATGCAGGCGCACTCCCCTGGCTGTATATCCCGGAGCGGAGGGATGTTTTCCCACCTCCGACGATGCCTCCATGTCTTCCAAACATGTCTGCTCAGCGTAGCGTACACGAGGCTGGAGTTTCGAGTGCAGTTCTGTGGCTCCTCAATAACGTTACAGCCTGTGTTGATAAAAGAGCCTTTAATACCAGGTTACAAAAGAAAAACTGCAAAATCGCCCGTGCCGCAGAGCTGGCAGGCGGGGATCCGTGCCCGTCCAAAATGAGCGTGACATGCCAGCTGACCTTACGCTGTGAATTTCCTCTTTGGGGTAAAGTATGCAGGGTGCTGATTGAAAAACTGATCCACCTTCATTGACTTCCTGAAAGCCCTGGAAAACAGCTGAATTAATTCTGCTTTCTTTTAATTTGAGGCCTTTTGTGGGGATCAATTTGTGAGGTTTTGTTTTCCGTGGACCCTGCTCTCCTGTGTCAAAACATCTCTCTTGAAGCCGCAACATCCAGCACATCTCTCTGCTCAGTTTGGGTCCCTACACTTTTTTAAAAAATTTTTATTTTACCACTTCTAAAAGCAGCTTGTCAGCTATGTCTGGCCTTTATGGTCAAAAGCACGTACCCGTTTTAGAGGAACTTGTTCTCTTTTCCCCTCATGTGCGTATCCTTTGCGCGTCACGGGAGTAAGAGACCTTTCCACTTTACCCCCGGAGGAAATAACCCACGCTCTGTCCTTTGCAGCTAAGAGCTGGATGGAGCCTTGGGTCCAAATTGCCTTGGCCGGTACTGCCTGAAGATTTGGGGAAATTCTGCCTGAATTCCATGTGGATGGCTCTAAGGCTCTAACACACTCCCTCTCGTCTTCTTTCTCACCCCACGCGCAGAGATGCTCACAGAGATGGTTTAACGCGCCCCTGAAGCCTGAGTGTACACCCAGAGAGGACAAACCCCGTTTCTAAACCCAACACCCAGCGAGCAACTTAACCACGGGTGTTAGGTGCAGGCTGGGAGAAGCCAAGGGGCGCTGGAGGCAAATCCCTCTGGTTTTCAGAGGCGTGCATGGCTCCCGTGTGCTCCCCCGATGCTCCGGGTTGGGTTACCGTGTGCTGAGCAAACCTCAGCCGTAGCAGAGTTTTCATCCTAACCGCCCCCTGCCACGTTAGCGTACTGCTGCGTTCCTTGGTGTTTGTACACAGAACGAGAGAGAAAAGAAAGTTGAGGCAGTTCCCTGTTTTCAGTGGACACTTTTGGGGTAAAA
The DNA here is from genome assembly GCA_017639485.1 of Pluvialis apricaria. NCBI lineage: Eukaryota > Metazoa > Chordata > Aves > Charadriiformes > Charadriidae > Pluvialis > Pluvialis apricaria. Next base: position 2,653,789 of record CM030026.1, read on the forward strand.
TCCTGTATTTTGGACAAAGTTCAGGGTTTAGGCAAAAGAAGCGACGTTCATTTTGGTGATACAGGCTAGAAGCCTGGGGCTGAAACAGCTTTTAAAAGTTTTATTTTCCCTTTAATGTAGACATTAAAAATCTACCCAATTTACGTCCCTTGACAGAGTTCACACCCTCCACGCTGCAGGGCAGGCGTTTCAGCAGGAACAAAGCAGCGTTTTGAAACCGCCCGTCACAAAACTGCCTTTATCAGACTTTCATAAGGGGTTTCATTTTCCTGCTCAAAGCCTACGCCCCCGAATCTGTCCGCCAGGGCTGTGATTTCCTTCAGAAGGGATCTCCCTGCCTAGCAAGAGGTTTCTAGCTGGCTTCGGAAATGAAGGGTGCTGGAGAAGAGAAGGGCGTGGGTAACCTTCCTTTAACCAGGACTTTGTGGATGGATAACTCCGCGCATGACTCCTGTAGCCCTTCTCCGCTACCCCTTTTCCCTCTGAAGACTAACACGGGCCAAGCCGGTTGTGCTACGACCTGTCTGTGCAGCCTGCTCTCCTCGGACCCCAGTGAATGCTGTGTCCCCCCCCTCCACACAATTCCAGCCCTCCGTGTGTGCGAGAAAAGCAGCCGGCTCCGTAAGGATCGCTGCTGTACGGGCTGGCTCCATTTCTGCCCTTCCAGCCCAGCGAGCATCTTCCTACGACCCCGTCACAGGGGAGAAGCAGCAATGCGGGGCAGCAGCCTCGTTAGCTCGCTGTCATCTTGCTAAGGAGCACCATGGCCCCAAGACCCCTCGAGTTCCTTCCCGAGGATGCTACCTCTACTTCTTAATCCAGCTGCCAGCTCCTGGGTGACCGAGCTGTTATTTCCAGGCGTTGCCTAAATTGCAGTGGGTGCAAAACGCAGAGCGATGCTGGGTCACACGCTGGCCTCTCTGTCCCTCCTCGCAAAGAGCCTGCTGCCCACAGCAATCTCTGAAGCTAAGCTGGTCTGATGGCGCTCTGCCGGTGCCCGGGATGGTGTCACTTGCGATCAGCACGGTGACCGTGTAGTGCCCCGAGCCCCCAGCGTGCAGCTTTGCTTGATTTGGTGTGATCCAGGTGCCCGAGCCGACGTTCATCCCGCCCTTCCCTTCTTGTCTTTGCAGATGGAGACCTCACGGACACGCTCAGCTGCCCGCGCTCCACTGCCTCGGAGGCCAACAGCAGCAAGGCCTCCGTGAAGAGCCCGACGCTGCGCTACAACCCCTTCAATGAGGAGAAAGCTGACGCTCCGTCCTCCACTGAGACCACACCGGTGCACACAGCTTCCCAGAAGGCAGAAGCCACCCCTGAAGGAACAGACCAGTCCGAGAGCTGCACGGAGCTGGAGGTCATCAGGTAGGGACAGAGCCTCCTGGCCTGGAAACATGCCGCTGAGTGTCATCTGCCACCAGAGGCCACCTCTTCTAGCCCAACAGAGACAGCAGCTGTGGTGTAGCCTTTACACAATCATGAGAAAGTGGTTTTATACCTCCAGACGCCAACTGATGCTCTGTAGGTGTCAAGAGAGCCAGGCCCTTGGGTCCGTAGAGCTACTGGCTGGCTCGACATAAACACCTTTGCCTGACAGTCTGTATCAGAGAGCTCAAGGGAAGCTGTGGGCTTTTATTTTAGGCTTTCTCCAGCTGGTGGCAGGTTTGCAGCAGCGCTGGGTCTCAGATCTTCGCTCCCGTCCTTCCTCTTGCTTGTCAATGAGCTGTGGCTAAACCTGTTGAGGAAGATGCCTCCGCAGACCTGCTGGCCTGTGTTTGACTCTTGCAGAGGAGATCCCCAGGGGTCCCTCGGAGCCCTTAAACCCAGACAAAGAGCTCAAGGCTCTGTCTGCTCACACCCAGGGTGGGGGCACCCCAAAACCAGCCCAGCAGGCCTTGTGCTTCGCTCTTGCACCCTGGTTTGCCTGGGAGGTGCAGAGGAGCTGGGTTATGTCGCACCGCACTCTCCTGCAGACACACGGGAAGGGGAGCACTCCTGTCGTTTCCCAAACAAGAGTGACCTGGCAGCAGTTTGGGTGCCATGGGAGGTCTGAACCCTTCCGCAGCCGGCATCCCTGTGTGCCATTGGGCTGGAGCTGGCTCCAGCCTGCATCTCCCTCTTCTGGCAGCCGGGGACACGGCATTCACACATCTTGAAACCTTCTCCCTTCCCAGCATCTTGCTCTCAAGCGGGGATTTCTCCCATGTCTCTTCAGCTCCACATCCATTTGTGATCCCCTTTGTAGCCAAAGGAAGCCCAAGATGCTGCGTCCAGCCTCTTCTTTTTTGGATAGGTAGGAAACAGTGTCCATATCCTGCTTTTCTTCTGACGGCTGGCATGGAGACAGTGCTCTATGTGGCCATTCATTGAGCGATGTTCTTGATATAAGGATTTCTATACAATAGGGAAAATTGCGGAGGAAGGTTGTTGGGAAAGGGTGGGACCCCTCTCTACTTTGGAAGAGCCTAAGCAGGCACAGATGAGTGACATCTCTGTTGGTCTCTCACCATGCAGGTTAGCCAAGAAGAAGAAAACCGGCAAGAAGAAGAAAGCGAAGCCCGAGGAGCCGGTGAACACCCCTGCGCTCATAGTGCCCGAGACCCAGCAGGCCAGCGGGGACAGCGGCGTGAACGGGCTGAGTGACAGAGAAGACCCGCAGGGAGACAGTGGTCCAGCTGCGCCGGCTGGCGAGCCGAGCCCGGGCGGGCAGGGGGAGGGTCGTGAGCGCTCTGCCCTCAGCCAGCTGGCTTTACACATCCCCGAGATGAAGGACACGTCCATGGAGAGCGTGGGGCAGCCGCTGAGCAAGGTGATGGACAGGCTCAACGGGCAGCTGGACCCCGGCGGCTGGAACGCCCCCCTCGAGCCCCCCGGGCAGTCCTTTCGGACTGGCACGCCAGGGGAGACCCCGGATGGATCGTCCTCTGGCGACTTTAGTGAGGGGATTTCAGCCCCCATGGACTTCTACCGCTTTACCGTCGAGAGTCCAAACGCTGCTGCACCAGGTGGTGGCCACCATGACGCTTCAGGGCCTGGCCAACCGCCACATGTTTCTGGTAGCCCAGAGGCTCCTGAAGAAGAAGAAAGCAGAGAGGGAGAAGCAGCTGGGGCAGTAGAGGAGTCTGGAGAGGCGAGTGATGAACCCCAAAGGGGCCAGACAGAAACTGCCAACCCCCAGGCTCTCCGCGAGCCGAAGAAGGAGCAGCCCAGCCCTTCCCTGAGCAGCGCCGAGGACTCTGGCGTGGAGGAAGGGCAGGGCAGCCCTTCGGAGCTGACCCATCCCTCCGAGTTCAGGTGAGGTTGGGTTTGCTCAGCAGGGAGAGCATCTTCCAAACAATCTTGAGCTCAGGCTGGCACTTTTCCCTTTGTCCTTGGTTTGGGGAGCAAAGCCCATTGTTTTCCAGGATGAAGATGAGGCATCGAGGGTTGGACTAGATGATCTCCAGAGGTCCCTTCCAACCCTGAGCATTCTGTGATAAGGGGTGGGGAGGAGAAGGTCTCGGGGGGGCCAACAGGTGCCCAAATCATGGAGAAGTTCAAGAAGGAAAGGGATTGCCCTTCCTGGACTCACCCAGCCCCGCGTCTATGTCCATCCTCTACTGTCTCTCTTCACAGGGTGGATAACAACCATCTCCTCCTGCTGATGATCCACGTTTTTCGGGAGAACGAGGAACAGTTATTCAGGGTAAGGCAGTCACGATCGCTCTCTCGCAAAGGACCCGGCCCTGTTCCTGCCTTGTCCGCAGGCTGAGAGCTCTTCTCTCTCCACACAGATGATCCGAATGAGCACCGGGCACATGGAGGGGAACCTGCAGCTGATCTACGTCCTGCTGACGGATTGCTACGTGTACCTGATCCGGAAAGGTATCCCATCCCGACAGCCTCTGTGTTCAGCTGCAGGGAAGGAGGCTTGCTTGATCTGTGGCTTGTCCATAAATTAGGGCACCATAGCCACCTTCACTGCCAGCTCCTCCCGGTTACCTCGTGTCCCCAGGAGCAGTGGCAGTCACAGTAGGGAGCTCAGGTTGACTTTTCCCCCGAGAAGCCGTGGGACACGTGCCCCGTGGCTCCGTGCTGCCTGGGACATGGCTTGGTTTGCAGGTCCGTCACCGCTGTTGCGCAGCGGCCCGGATCCGGGCAGCGCTGGGCTCCTTTGACACCACTTCACATGGCTCTTTGTGTCTGCCAGGGGCAGCGGAGAAGCCGTACATGGTGGAGGAGGCCGTTTCCTACAACGAGCTGGATTACATTTCGGTGAGTGCAGCCTGGGCCGGGTCAGCCCTCCTGGGGGGAGCAGGAGGTGAGTTGGGGGGGGGTCAGTCCTCACCTCTCCGGCCGCAGGGGTGTCAGGAGCGTTACGGTGGGGTGTTTCTGTAGGGCTCTCTATCCCCAGGGAGTGTTTTGATCAGTGAATCTTTGGGAGTTAGAAGTCATCACCCCTCAAATCCCACCTCTGCGGGGGCCCAGCTTGCTCGTATCTTCGCATGGGCAGCAGAGCGACCGCTGAGCTGCTCCCCCGGGGCCAGGAGCCAGGTTCAGTCCTGCCTCGCTGCCCCTCGTCCCCCACCTGGCTTCCTTAACCGGTCGTATGTGGCACAGGTTGGGCTGGATCAGCAGACGGTGACTCTGGTGTGCACCAATCGGAGGAAGCAGTTCCTGCTCGACACCGCGGACGTGGCTCTCACCGAGTAAGCAGGGACGGGCCGGCGAACCGTAGTGCCTTCCTCCCGGGGCGTGGGACCTCTGGACGGCACCTTGGACTTCCGACGTGACTTGGGGAACGGAAGAGACTCTGGTGACAGCGCTTAATGACAAAGTCCTGCAACCAGAGGGGGTTTGGGGTTTGGTTTGATGCCACCGGCTAAAACCTGCAGGCACCGGGCAATGCAGGCTGCCTGTCCTTTGTGTCACTTGGGATGAGCAGGGACGAGTTTCGAGGCACGTCCTCAGGTCTCTCTGTGTGTTGTCAGCTCAGGGAGGTGATCTCCTTAGGGCCTGAATGGTCATACTGGGATCTGTGTTGGAACGGGTGTCTTATCTCCCAGTCTCACCCGTCTCCTTCCTGGAGCTCAGACTTTGCAACCGCCATCGCCTTTGGTCTCTAGGTTGATTTTGGAAGACCAGAGGCCTGTGTTGAATGGAAGCCCCTTCGGCATGAGAGCACACGAGGGAGATGAGGGGCTGTTTGCCATGGCCTCATCAGAGATCCCTGCCTCCTTCTTAGGTTCTTCCTGGTCTCCTTGAAGTCAGCCATGATCAAAGGGTGCCGGGAGCCCCCGTACCCCAGTATCCTCACGGACGCCACCATGGAGAAACTGGCGCTCGCAAAGTTCGTGGCCCAGGAGTCCAAGTGTGAGGTGAGCGCGGATATCACGGCCATCACCACCCGTGGCGGAATCTCTCGGGAAACTCCCTGCTGTTCACTCTCCACCTGACTTTCGCAGGCCTGCGACGTGGTTGTGCGTTTCTACGGCCTCGTTCACTGGGAGGATCCCATGGACGAGGCGCTGGGACCCGCCAACAGTAGCTACACCTCCACCGAAAACGCGGTCACCAAGGACGGCATCCTGCACTACAAGGCGGGGACCTCCTACCTGGGCAAGGAGCAGTGGAAGACCTGCTTCGTGGTCCTCAGGTGGGCGCTGGGGCTGTGGGTCGGGATTGGGGTCAGCCAGGCCTTGTTGGAGAAGGTGCTGGCACCAGTTTGCTGCCCAGGAACTGCTTGGGAGATGGAGAAGACCCATCTTGTCACCTGGGAGGCTAAAGCCACCGGTTGTGGCTGCCCAGCAGCAGGAACGCAACCCCGCGGGGCTGCGCGGGTGGAGGGCAGGGCAGGAGTGGCTGCGGGGCCGAAGGCAGAGGGGGTTTGTGCAGTTGCTGGAGCTGAGCTGACTCTGGTTACCACCTCTCTCATCTTCCCAAACGGCAGCAACGGGATCTTGTACCAGTACCCGGACCGCACGGACGTCACCCCTCTGCTCTCCATCAACATGGGGTAAGCGGCTTGGTAGGCTGCGGCACCCAGAGTTGGGGGTGTGGGGATCAGGAACTCCTTGGGATGTTCAGGGAGGTGTTTCGGGGCAAATCGTGATGTAGTCCGTGCCGCAGAACTCCCTGCTCGCTCCCGGCTGGGTGCAGGTGCCCGTTTGCTTTCGCTCCGGTGCGTACAGCTGGAGAGGGGCTTATTTCCTCCTGGTTTTTGCACGCCAAGCCCACCCTTTGATGGGGAATTGGCTTCTTGAAGAGCTCACGTTGCTGTCCAAGAGCCACACTGGGTGACCTCCACAACCCCCCGGTGCTCAACTCCAGCTCTACCGCGGTGTGCAGGGACGGAGGCCGTCCTTGGAGCGACGGCAGGGCGCGTCGCAGATGGGAAACGAGTGCTTGTGGGGAGAAGGGGCGATGCGGGGCGCAGGGAGGGCAGACGGAGGCTGTTTTCAGGCTGGCGTTGGCCTGTCCGTCCCGCTCATCTCCATCCTCCCCCCCTCTCTCCCAGCGGCGAGCAGTGCGGGGGATGCCGACGCTCCAACACCACCGACCGGCCCCACTCCTTCCAGGTGATCCTGACGGACCGGCCCTCCCTGGAGCTGAGCGCCGAGAACGAGGAAGACATGGCGGACTGGATGCAGTACTTCTGCCAGGCTGTCTCCAAAGGGGTGAGCCGGGGACACCCAGGCGCGGGTGCAGCGACCCCCTCCTTCGCCTGCAGCCCCTTTGGGGCACAGCCGGGCCGGCACGGAGCTGCCGACGGGAGCAGGGATGTCTGGCAGGGATGGAGCAGGCAGTTTTCTCCGGAGCCAGGCGGGTTTCCCCACAGGGCGCCCCGTGGAGATGGGGTTCCTTCATGCCAGATTTTAACTCCCCTTTCCCCACCCCGTGCAGGTGATCCCCCAGGGTGTTGCCCCGACGCCGTGCGTCCCCTGCTGCCTCGTGCTGACAGACGAGAAGGCTTTCACCTGCCACGAGGACTGCCAGACAAGCTTCTTCCGCTCACTCGGCACCATGGAGCTGACGGACATCACCGCCGTCTCCACGGAGGCCGGCAAGGAGTACTGTATCCTGGTGAGCACGGTGCTGCAGGACCGGCCGGGCCCGGCCTGGGCGAGGAGCGCGGTGGTAACGCCTCACCTCTCTTTTGGTGTTTAGGAGTTTGCTCAGGACAGCAAGCAGTTCCTGCCCCCCTGGGTCCTTTATTTTAGTTGCACTACAGAACTGGAGAGGTTCCTCTCGGCGCTGAACGCCGCATGGAGGAACATCTACCAGGTGAGCGTGCGAGGCTGCGTCACAGCCTTCCTCCGGTGAGGAAGAACGAACGGGGACAGCACCCTCCGAGGAAGGAGTGGGGGAATGGTTCCCTGCAGGGGGAGCCCAGCTTTCCCGCAACGGGCAGGAGAGCCGTGGAGCTTCTCCGTGTCCGTATAAGCACGGGATGTGGGACTCGGAGCTTGAGTCCCCTGACATGTGACCCATGGGCGTCCAGGGGTGGAAGGGGAGCGGGGACGAACCTGGGTCAGCCCCGTCCCCCTCCGTCACCCATATTTATGACACAGGTGACTTTCCCGTCTGGTTTTGAGGTGGTTTTACAAGAGGGTGGGGAAGCGGCTGTGGTTCGTTCCCCTCCTGACGGCCCTACGTGTGCGTTGCAGGTCGACCTCCTGCACAAGGCCATTCTGGACGCCGCCGTCAAGAAGAAATGCGAAGACGCTCAGAGCCTCATCGACAGCGCCTGGCAGCGCAGCGACAGCCTCTGCCGCGGGCGGGCGGAGCGGGACCCCTGGTGTTAACCCTCACGGGGGGGGGAAGAACGCCTGATGGGGGCCCATTTTCGGAGAGCAGGGCCTGTATCTGGCTGCCCCACAGCCAACTGGCACCCCAAACCCTCCTGCTGTCGCTCAGTCCCCACCAGGAACGTGCCTGCAGGCGTGGACCCCGCACCGCGTCCCCACCGCGCTCTCCACCGAGTCGGGGGGGCGTCCAGCACGTTTTGGGGAGCAACCAGACGCTTCACCACGCTGGAGACGAGGCCGAGCTCTGCCGCTTTCCTTGTACAGCCATGCAGGCGAGCCTGCGCCCTCCTCCTCGTCCAGCTGCCACGGGGCAAAATAATTTGCCTTTCACGGAATAATATCCCACTGGTCTTGAGGGAGCGGGTGGGAGCGGGGTGGGCTGGGGACGAGCGTCCCCCCGTCGCGGCAGGGAGCGGGACTGAGGGCTTGTTCATTTTAGAACAGGGTCGGACACGGAGGTGGCGAGACGGGAACACTAAATCGCTACCGTGCATGTTTTCTCCTCGCTAATACAATCACCGAGTACGGCACCGCTTCGCTTCCTCCTTCTCCTGGCATCTACCGGCGTCGGGAGATCTCACCCAGGGCCTCCGAACATCACAAAACCACTCCCCAGCCTGTCGGTGAGCTTTGAGGCTAAGGAAGAAGGACCGGGGCCAAAAACTTGGCCTTAAATAGCCCAGCACAGTTTTAGGAGATCTCAGAAGCCGGTTTGAGGTTTGGACGCTGGCCCCGTGTGCCGGGGGAAGAGAAGAGATCGAGTCCCGTGTTCTTCGGGTGTCCAAAGGGATGTTGTCGCGTGGCTGCCGCCAAACGTGTCCCCATCTTCTCGGCTTGCTGCATCCGAGGCTGGCGAGGACCCGTGGCCGCTTGCCCTCTACAGCGAGCCCTTTGTGGGCGCAACCCCCAGCTTTTAAATAATAATAATAATAATAATAATAATCCAGAGACCTTCTCATGTAATATATGTTCACGGGGCCTTTTTCTGGGAGGAAACGTACGTGACTGAATGTATATGTATATACATCTGCTTCCTTTCCCCCCTCCCCAAATAAATATCCATTGGTAACTCAGATTTGGCCCTGTGACGTGTTCCTGTGCTGCCGTTCTTCCGCCGCCCCTGTGATGTTGGGGCCCACAGCATCGCTTTGGGGTTTGGAGAAGGAGATATTTAGGCTGGAGAGGAGGAGGAGGAGGAGGAGGAGGAGGAGGAGGAGGAGGAGGGGAGGACGTGCACCCCGGCTCCCGGCGGCGTTAACCCTGCAGCACGGCACGTTCACAGCTTCAACCGTGAATTATCCGTCCCGACGCTCCGGCCCTGTTTATCCCTGGATCCGGGAGATATTCCCAGTCTAGACAAGGCATAAACAGCCACGGGGCCGCCCCCCCCCCCCGGCAGCACCCACCTTCCCCATGAACCCCCCCTCGCCTTTTGGGATCAAAGGGGGGGGGTTGGGGGGATTATCGGGGATGGGGCAGCCACTGCGGGGGGACTTTGGGGGTTTTTCCTTCCCCCCCCCCCCCCCCAGTAATGACCGAAGTGGCTCAGCCGCGGCCCCCCCACGGTGTAAACCCGGGGCCTGAGGGGGGCACGGCAGAGCCCTAAAAATAGGAAGCCACAAGGAGAAGGGGGGGACAGGGGACAGGCAGTGACACCACCACTCCCCCCTCCAACCCCTCCCCGCAGCTTTTTGGCCTGGGAAGCTCTGATTTTTAAAGCATTTTGGTCACCCCGAGAGGGGCTGGCGGGGGTGGGAGGGGAGAAGGGAGTTAAACCCCCCCGCCAGCCCCCCCCCGGAACCGCGGCCACACGTGCCGTGAGTTGGCCAGTCCTCATCCCCCCCCGGCTGGCTGGGGGGGGGTGGCTGCACGTGCCCCCCGAAACCACACTTCCTCAGCTCTTATTTCATTTTTTTCTCTCTTTTTTTTCTTTTTTTATTTGGCAGAAACAGCCTTCTTTTTTTTTTTTTTTTTTTTTTTTTTTTTTTCCCTATTTGCGCCGGGGCACCGCCACATCACGTGAGACCGGGACGCCCGGTCGGGATTTGGCTGCCCGGTTGTGCGTCGGTGCTGGGGGACACCACGGAAGGGGGGGGGGGGTGTGGAAAGCCGCAAAACCACCACCACCCCCCCAGGCTTGACCTTTGCCCCTTATCCCTTCCCAAATTGGGGGGGGGGGGCGGCTTCAGATTGGGAGAAGTGGTGGTGGTGGATTTTGGTTCGCAGGAGGCGGCGCTCGCTCCCCCTTATTTTTCCCCGCAGCGGGGAGCAACGGCGGGGGGAAGGTGGAGCCTGGGGCCATCCCCGCAGGCAGGTGCTGCATGGCGGCGGGTGCCGGGGCCCTCGCACCCTTCCCCGGGCCCCCTTCCACCTCCCTGCATGAATTCCCTTATCCCCCTCAAAACAGACCCCGTGTCGCTCGGGGTTCTCCAACCGGCGGAGTGCCGCCGGCTATCGATTTGGTGTTGGGGGCCACGGCGGGTTGCATGGCCTGCGTCCTCACCAACCCCTTGGAGGTGGTCAAGACGCGGCTGCAGCTGCAGGGGGAACTGCAGCCCCCCGGGACGTACCCCCGGCCCTACCGGGGGGTGCTGCGGGCGGTGGGGGCCGTGTGTCGGGCCGACGGGCTGCGGGGGCTGCAGAAGGGCCTGGCCGCCGGCCTCCTCTACCAGGGGCTGATGAACGGCGTCCGGTTTTATTGCTATTCCCACGCCGAGGACGCCGGTTGGACCGGGTATCCCGGGGGTACCGTGGCCGCCGGGGCCGTGGCCGGGGCGGTGGGAGCCTTCGTGGGCAGCCCCGCGTACCTGGTGAGTGCCGCTCTTCACCCCCCAGAAGCGCTTGCATTTTTTTTTGGAGGGGGGAATGGGATGGGGGGGGGGGGGGGGGACACGACATTTTGGGGACACCCCCACCACCACCTGCAAAAAGCTTTGGCCAACCCGGAGCTTGGCTGCGTGCTGCAAACGCCGGCTCGGTGCAGCTCTGCTCCCCCTGCTTTGCTTTGCTTCACACCCCCCCCACCCCCCAAAAATAGGGGGCTGCTTTGTGCATGCTCTTCCCTCCCCCCCTTCTCCCCCCCGCCCCTCCCCGGGAACCCGAGGGGAGAACTCCCTCATGAGGAAACTGAGGTGGTTTTTTTCCCCCCTTTTTGGGGGGTCTCCCGTGTTTTTTGGGGGTGCAGAGCTCAAAGGTGTGGGGGACACTGCAGCGGGCATTTCTGGGGGCCCTTTGCCCTGTGGTGGGAGGGGTGGAAAAGAAAAAAAAAAAACAAACCGAGGTTCAAAGTCTGGAGGTGCCACTTGGCAGCACATCTGGGCACCCCCACATCTGCCGGAGGGGGCTTAAACACCCCAAAAAGCTGCTGAGATGGGGGGGGGAACCTCAGCCTTTCCCAGGGGGGACCTGGGGGGGGGGGGGTTCGTCACCCGGTGTTACCCCCATCCCAGGTGAAGACCCACCTCCAAGCCCAGACGCTGGCGGCCGTGGCCGTGGGCCACCAGCACAACCATGAGGTGAGCGGGGACAGCGGGGTGGGGGACACACGCACACACGGGATTCGGTGGCACTTTGGCTGTGCACGCGCGGGGACCCGCTGAGGACAACGCTATTTTGGCCACCGGGTATTTAAAGCGTCTGTTTGGCAGCTCGGCCCCGTATAGATGCTATAAATAACGGTGCGAGGACGGGGAGGGGGGTGAAGGGGACGCGGAGCCGCGACACCGGGTCGGGACACTCATCGGGATTGATGTCACCCGGCCGGAACCGCGGTGGCTTCGTGCCACCCGAGGAGCAATGGGTTTTTGCCAGGGTGGGATGTACTGTTCCCGGTTTTCCCGAATTTCCTCTCTTCTCCAGAGCATCTCCGGGGCTTTCGGGAGCATCTACAAGCAGCACGGGGTGGCGGGGCTGTGGCGGGGGGTGACGGGGGCCGTGCCCCGCGTGGCCGTGGGCTCGGCCGCGCAGCTCGCCACCTTCGCCTCCGCCAAGGACTGGGTCTGCGAGCGCCAGGTGAGGGGGGGGGGGTGCACATGCAGGATCCGCCGCCCCCGCTCTCCCCGCTCCCCTATTTTTTGGGGGGGGGGGGGAGAAAGCTGACGGCCGGCGCTTCCCGCAGTGGTTCGGGGAGGGCAGCTGGGCCGCGGTGCTGGCGGGGGGCATGGTGAGCGGCGTGGCCGTGGCGGTGACGATGACGCCCTTCGACGTGGTCAGTACCCGGCTCTACAACCAGCCGGTGGACGCCGAGGGCGCGGTAAGGCCGTTCGGCAAAAGATGGGGCGAAGGGGGACATGGGTTGGTTTGTTTCTCCCCCCCCCGCCAAGGATTGCATCCGGCAGGGGTGCGCAGCCGGCTCCTCTCTCCCCAGGGCAAGCTCTACCGGGGTTTTTGGGACTGCGTCCTGCAAATCTCCAGCAAAGAGGGGCTGCTGGGCTTGTACAAGGGCATCGGCGCCGTCTACCTCCGCCTCGGCCCCCACACCGTCCTCAGCCTCTTCTTTTGGGACGAGCTCAGGAAGATGGTGCAGCACCCGCAGCCCCCGGGGCCATAGGACGAGCTCCCGGCCCCGTCACGGCTGTTAATAAAGGGTTTTTGGGTTTTTTTTTTTTTCTATTTTTGGTGTCGTTTCGGGGTCTTCGGGGCGGTGCAAAGAGCAGGGAGGGGGGGGGGTTCATAACCTGCGAAGCCGGGACCTGAAACGCCGCGACGCATCGGGCTGGAGAGGATAACGGCGATGCCGGGGGTGGGGGAATTAAAGATGCTGGTGGTCCCCCTGGGCCCCACCATGTGCATCCCATCACCGCATCCCTCTCGCCGCCCTGATTTTCCCCTCCTCGGGGGCAGCTGAAGCTCGGGCCGGAGGAGCTGAGCTCCAGCTGCCCCTCGCTTGCCCCGGCAATGATTTACCAGCCCGGGGGGGGCCGCTCCCAGCCTCCGCCCCGCGGACCTTGGAGCCGGGGCCTGGCTACGCCGTGGCTCTTCTCCACCAAAAAATGTTTTCTCTGGGGTCCTGGCTGCCGGCGTTGCCCGGGTTGGCGTGGGGCTGGGCGCTGCTGGATGCCCTCCTGCAAGGTGAGACCCTCCCCCGGGAGCGGCATGGGGGCGGCTCGGGGACATCCTTGGGGTGGGGGACACACACCGGTGACCCACTGCTGCCTTTTCCCCCCCGCAGGGTTGGTGGGTGCCTGCGCCGTCTCGGTGCTCTGCAGCCTCCTGAAGGTTTATCTCTACATCCAGTGCTTGAAGTAAGAACTGGTCCTCCGCCCCCCGCGGGGGATGTGTTTTGGGGAGCCGCTTTTGGGATCTGCTATTGGGATCCACTCTTGGCGGGGGGGGGGGGGGGGGGGTGGTGGCTCTCAGCACCCATGGGTGCTGGTGGTGGCCTGAGCAGGGTGCTGGTGGTGGCCTGAGCAGGGCAGGGGCTGCACCCTGGGGGTGCATGGAGGGCTGTCGCCCTGTTTTGGGGTGGAAAGGGACATCCCGCCTGGCTCAGTGTGTCCGTTCTGTCCCCCGCTGTCCCCAGTGACCCGCAGCGGCAGGCGGAGAAGGAGGCGATCCGGGCGCAGCGGTGGGTGCTGGAGCCGCTGCACGTGGCGGTGCTGACGGGCGTGCTGGCGCTGGTGGGCTCCCGCGTGGCCGCGCTGGTGGTGCTGGAGTTCTCCCTGCGCGCCGTCTCCACCGTCCTCTCCCTGGGCAAGGTGAGCCGCGACGGGGGAAACTGAGGCACGGCGGGGCGGTGGCGCGGAGGGAGACGGGGCACGGCGCAGCCCGGGCAGATTCGCAACAGCTATGGGGGCTGCGGTGTGGGAGGGGGGGACGCCACGCATCGCTTTGCAGCCGCGCGTCCCCTCGCTGCTGTGCAACACCCGCAGGGAGGGCAGGGGCTGCGGCATGCGGGATGTTACGCGTCACCCCGCAATCTCTGCGGCGAGGATCGGGGTGGCTGGCACGGAGAAAAACCACGCATGCCCTCGCAGCTGGGCATGCCCGTGCTGCTCTGCAACCTCTGCGGGGAGGACGAGGGTGGCTGGCATGGAGAAAAAAAAACCCCACGCGTCGCTTTGCATGCATGCATGCCCTTGCAACCGTGCAGCCCCTCGCCGCTCGCAACATCTGCGGGGTTAACGGGGGGGGGGGGGCTGCAGCATGGAGAAAACCATTCGTCGCTTTGCGACCGCGCATCCCCTCGCTGCTTTGCATCCTCTGCAGGGAGGATGAGGGCTGTGGCGTGCCCAAAGCGACGCATCCCCTGCTGCTTGCAGCACCCGTGGGGATGCAGCATGGAGAATGCCATGCGTCGCTTTGTAGCCACGCTTTGCAACACCCGTGGGGAGGACAGGGGAGAAGGCGTGGAGAAGACCATGCATGGCTTTGCAACCGTGCATCCCCTCGCTGCTTGCAACACCTGCAGGGAGGATGAGGGCTGTGGCGTGCCCAAAATAATGCATGCCCGTGCTGCTTGCAGCACCTGTGGGACACACGGGAGCCATGGCATGCATGAGGCTGTGATGCCCTTGCCGCTCTGCAGCCTCTGCGGGGAGGACGAGGGTGGCACGGAGAAAAACCACGCGTGGCTTTGCATGCATGCATGCCCTTGCAACTGTGCAGCCCTTTGCTGCTTGCAGCGCCCGTGGAGGAAGCCCACGCGTCGCTTTGCAGCCATGCATCCCCCCCGTTGCTTTGCAACCTCCGCGGCGGCTGACGGCGCCGTCCCGCTCCCGCAGGGCGCCCGCAGCAGCCAGCTCTACCTGCAGTGCCAGTACTCGCTGGGCTGCGGGGTGTCCTGCGGCCTCAGCTTCTTGCTGGAAGGGGCTCCCCACGGCACCTGCAACCTGGCGCTGGCGGCGGGGCTGGCGGGGCTGCTGGCCACCTACGCCCGGCGCCTGGCTCGGCACGTCTGCACCCTCTACGAGCTGCACAGCCGAGCGCGTTACTGCGGCGTCTGCATCCTCCTCCTCGCCGCCGGTCATGGTATCCCCCGGCTGCTCCGGAACGCTTTGGCCGTCACCTTCGCCGTGGCCGATTTGGCTGCCGTGGCGCTCATCAACCGGGATTTCCTCTCCACGGCGGAGGCCGTCCGCTTCTGGACGCCGCTCACCATCTGCTACACGCTGCTGGTCGTCTACATGCAAGGTGAGAAAGGGACCTGTTATGGTCCCCATATTAAAACCCCAGTTATGGGTTTTTTTTGGGGGGGGTTAATGGGGTATGCCTCAGCATGGGGCATCCTGGGGCTGTATGGGGGCATAGGGGGCATCCTGGAGCTCTGTAGGGGCACATGGGACATCCTGGGGGTGTATGGGACATGCTGGGGCTGTATGGGGGCAATATGGAGCATCCTGGGGCTATATATGGGGCACTGTGGGGCATCCTGGGGGTATACGGAGCAGTATGGAGCATCCTGGGGCTGCATATGGGGCACATGGGGCATCCTGGGGGTGTATGGAACTGTATGGGGGCACAGGGAGCCACCTGGGACCGTATTGGGGCAGTATGGGGCATTCCAGGGTTATATGGGGCATCCTGGGGCTGTATGGGGGCAATATGGAGCATCCTGGGGCTGTATATGGGGCACATGGGGCATCCTGGGGGTATACGAAGCAGTATGGAGCATCCTGGGGCTGTATATGGGGCACATGGGGCATTCCGGGGGTGTATGGAACTGTTTGGGGGCACAGGGAGTCACCTGGGATGGTATTGGGGCAGTATGGGGCATTCCAGGGTTATATGGGGCATCCTGGGGCTGTATGGGGGCAATATGGAGCATCCTGGGGCTGTATATGGGGCACATGGGGCATCCTGGGGGTATACGGAGCAGTATGGAGCATCCTGGGGCCATATATGGGGCACTGTGGGGCATTCTGAGGGTATACGGAGCAGTATGGGGCATCCTGGGGCTGTATGGGAGCAATATGGAGCATCCTGGGGCCATATATGGGGCATTGTGGGGCATTCTGGGGGTATATGGAGCAGTATGGAGCATCCTGGGGCTGTATGGGAGCAATATGGAGCATCCTGGGGCCATATATGGGGCACTGTGGGGCATTCTGGGGGTATACGGAGCGGTATGGGGCATCCTGGGGCTGTATGGAGGGAATATGGAGCATCCTGGGGCCATATATGGGGCATTGTGGGGCATTCTGGGGGTATACGGAGCAGTATGGAGCATCCTGGGGCTGTATGGAGGCATAGGGGGGGCCACCTGGGGCTGTATAGGGGGCAATATGGGTCATCCTGGGGGCACATGGGGCATCCTGGGGGTGTATAGGGGCTATATGGGGCATCCTGGGGGCACACGGAGCTGTATGGGACACCCTGGGGGTATATGGGGGCACCGGGGGGGGGCCGCTTGGGGCTGTATAGTGGGTATATGGTGCGTATAGGGGGTATACGGGGGCGGTTCGGGGCATCCTGGGGCTATATGCAAAGCCACCCCGTAGCATCCCCAAAATGCACGGTGTCCCCCAGTGGTGGGGCCGGGGAGGGGAGAAGGTCTCCCCCCCCACCCCCCTCCATGGTGGCCACCCCGCCGCGGTGTCCTCGCAGAGGAGCTGCGGCAGAGCGCCGGCGGGCGGGCGGTGTACCAGACGGTGCTGGTACGGATGGGCGGCCTCTTCATCCTCCTCCTCACCGTCGGCCGTTGGACGGACGTCCTCCACGTCCTCGTCTCGCTGCTGGGAGAGCTCTGGTGCCTGCTGCGCGCCGGCGTCATGCTGGAGGCGTGCTGGCGGCAGGTGAGATTGGAGGGGGGGTGTCACCTCCCCGCCACGACGCCGGGGTGAGGGGCTGGCGGCAGCCCCGAGGCCACGGTGAAGGGGCCTCTCTGCTTCTCTTCTTCCATCTCCCGTAGGATTTCGTCGCACAGTCGCGGTTGGATCGGTGGTCGGGATCAGATTCGGAATTGGAGGAGACGTCTCGATAAGCCGCGGGGTGTAACCGGGCATCAGAAACTCAGGGTGGCTTCGCCCGGCTCCCCGAAATGTGGGCGCCCCCCAAATCCTTCCCATCGTACATCCCCCATGGGGACGAAGGAAAAAGGGCTCCCGGAAGGTGTTCGCCTCCGTCCCACGGGATGGAGGAGGTTGCGGGGAGGCTCATGCAGCCCCTGGTTTTTGGGGGGACCCCACAAGGCTGCAGCGGCGCTGGGGGTTTGCTCCCCGGTCCCGCCGGGGACGTGGAATGCCGACGGATGTCCCCGTCCTCGGCAGCTGCAGGGCCGCACCGTCGCGGTGCAGGGGCCTCCGGGGGCTTATAAATGTCAGAAAATAAAGCGTTTTCCAGCAAAATCTGGAGGCGGAGCGAGCCGGGGTGCCGTTACGCTGGCGTGGGGGCTCGGGGACGGCCACAGTGCGGCTTTTTTGCAGGAGGTGGGTGGTGCGGTTCCTCCCTGGGAAGGGAAACTGAGGCACGGAGGGGAGGGGACCCTCCGGCTGAGCGGTGCCCCCGTGCCTCAGTTTCCCCACTCCGCTGGGCCGGGCCCTGGGGGGGGGGGAGGAGAAGGGTTGGGGCAGTATGGGGCACCCTGGGGCTGTATGGGGGCACGTGGGGCATCCTGGGGGCGCATGGGGGCACCGGGGGCAATATTGGGGCAGTATGGGACGTTCCAGGGTTATATGGGGCAGTATGGGGCACCCTGGGGCTGTATGGGGGCACATGGGGCATCCTGGGGATGTATAGGGGCACGTGGGGCATCCTGGGGGCACATGGGGGCACCGGGGGCAATATTGGGGCAGTATGGGACGTTCCAGGGTTATATGGGGCAGTATGGGGCATCCTGGGGATGTATAGGGGCACGTGGGGCATCCTGGGGGCGCATGGGGGCACCGGGGACAATATTGGGGCAGTATGGGACGTTCCAGGGTTATATGGGGCAGTATGGGGCATCCTGGGGATGTATAGGGGCACGTGGGGCATCCTGGGGGCGCATGGGGGCACCGGGGACAATATTGGGGCAGTATGGGATGTTCCAGGGTTATATGGGGCATCCTGGGGCAGTATGGGGGCACATAGGGCATCCTGGGGGTGTATGGGATGGTATGGGGTATCCTTGGGGTATATGGGGCACATGGGGCATCCTGGTGCTACATGGGGCAGTATGGGGCATCCTGGGGGTGTATGGGGGCACCTGGGGCTGCACGGGGGAACAGGGGGGCACCTGGGGCTGTATAAGAGGCACATGGGTTATCCAGGGGGTATATGGGACAGTATGGGGCATCCTGGGGCGATATGGGGGCCACAGAGGGCCACCTGGGGCTATATAAGGGCACATGGGCATCCTGGGGGGGGGGTGTATGGGGCATCCTTCAGGTATAAGGGGGCATAGGGGGCCACCCGGGGCTGTCTAGGGGCACATGGGGCATCCTGGCAGTATATGGGGCATCCTGTGGGTATATGGGGGTCATAGAGAGCCGCGTGGGGCTATACAGGGGCACACGGGCATGCTGGGGGTATATGGTGCATTGTGGGTGTATATGGGGCAGTATGGGGCACCCAGGAGCTGTATGGGGGCATATGAGGCATCCTGGGGGTGTATGGGGGCACATGGGTTATCCTGGGGGTATGTGGGACAGTATGGGGCATCCTGGGGTTATATGGGGGCCATAGAGGGCCACCTGGGGCTATATAGGGGCACACGGGCATCCTGGGGGTGTATGGGGCGTTGTGGGTGTATATGGGGCAGTATGGGGCACCCAGGAGCTGTATGGGGGCATATGGGGCATCCTGGGGGTGTATGGGGCATTGTGGGTGTATATGGGGCAGTATGGGGCACCCAGGAGCTGTATGGGGGCATATGGGGCATCCTGGGGGTGTGTGGGGTATCCTTCACGTATATAGGGGCATAGGGGGCCACCCAGGGCTGTCTAGGGGCACATGTATATGGGCCAGTATGGGGCATCCTGGTCCTACATGGGGCAGGTATGGGGCATCCTGGAGCTCTATATGGGTTCCTGGGGCTGTATGGGGGCACAGAGGGCCACCTCGGGCACAGGGGGGCACCTGGGGCTGTATAGGGGCACCGGGGTCATCCTGGCGGTATAGGGGACAGTATGGGGCATCCTGGGTGCATACGGGGCATCGTGGTGCTCCCTGGGGCGGTATGGGGCATCCCGGGGGGTGTATGGGGGCTTAGGGGGCCACCTGGGACTGTATAGGACCACATGGGGCATCCTGGGGGTGTTGGGGGCTTTATGGGGCACCCCGAGGCTGCATGGGGCAATCATGGGGGGGGGGTGTCCATGGGACAATCTGGGGGGGGGGGGGGGGGGGGCATGGGTCATACCCGACCATACAGGGGCACCCCAGGGTGCGTGGGGGCACCCTTAGCATACATGGGGCACCCCATGTCCTATAGGTCACCCTAAGGACTTATGGGGCACCCTAAGGACGTGTGTCCGCCCCCCCCCCCCGCCCCGGGGCTGTGGGGCAGGCGGGGGGGGAGGAGGAGGAGGAGGAGGAGGAGGAGGAGGAGGAGGGAGGAAGGGGCGGTGATTGCCGGGCGGCTCTGCCTCCCCCCCAGCCCCCCGCCGGCCCGGGCAGGGCGCGCCCGCCGAGCGCACGGAGGGACCCGCACCGGCGCCCAGGTAGGGGACGGGGACGGGGACAGGGACCACCCCCCACACACCACCCCCCCACCAGGGGCAGGCGGGGCTGCAGGGTCACCCCTGGGTAGGGGACCTCCCCCCCCCCTCGAGGTGGGACACCCCCCCCGTAGGAAGGGGATGGGGGGCACACACCCCCGGTATGGGTTTGGGGACAGCCCCAGGTAGGGGACAAGGGACACCCCAACATGGGACACACCCCCCCCAAGGTGATGGGATAAGGACTGCGGAGCTGTGCTGGGACAGGACAAGGGGACCAGGAGCCACCCCCAGGTAGGGGATTGGGGGACACCCCCAGGTAGGGGATTGGGGACACCCCCAGGTAGGGGACGGGGGCTCCCAGGTAGAGGGGGACACGGTGGGGCCACCGCCACTTAGGGGACGGGGCACCTTCAGGTAGGGGACGGGGGGGGGCTGCAGGGCTGCCCGGGTGGGGGGCAGGGGATTGCGGGGGGGGGCTGCAAGGCCCACCCCCCAGGTAAGGGACAGTGGGGCCCCTCGGGTAAGGGACAAGGGGACAGCAAGGACTGCCACCCCCCCCCCCCCCCCGTCCCTCCTCCCTTGGGCATCCTCAAAGCGCTCCCCCAAGGGGTCCCCCAGGGCAGGGGACAGAGGTGGGGGACAGTTGTAAGAGGGCCACGTCCACACCCCCAATTTTGGGGGGCTGCCCCCCATAAGCGGCCCCGTCCCCATCAGTGCCCCCCTGGGCTCCCACCCCAGGAGATTTTGGGGCGACACTTGGTGGGGGGGGGGGGCCCCTTCCCAACGCAGCCTCGGCCGTCCCCCAACCAGGATGGAGCTGGGGGGGGGTGTCATATTAAAAAAAAAAAAAAACAAAACAAAAAAGGGGAGGGGGAACCCCATTAATGCACCCCGAGAGCCCCCGGGCCGGGGGGGGGGGATCCGGGGGGGTGCCACGATGGGGCCGCCGGGATCCCGTCAGCCCCGGCACAAAGAGGAATGCGACGAGCACATGGTTCCCATTAGCCCCGGAGATTTTTTTTTATTTATTTATTTTTTTACTTTTTCGGGGTGTTTTTTTTAAATGATTATTAATATATATATTTTTTTCCGCCCCCCCCTTATTTTCTGCAGCTCGGCCGGGGGAAGGAGGAAAAGCGGCGGCTCCTGCGGGCGAGGATTTGAGCGGCCCGGGCGAAGGTTGGCAACGCCGGAGCCCGTTTGGGGTTTCGCCGGCGGGGAGGGAGGGAGGGAGGGAGGGAAGGAGGGAAAGGCAGCGAAGCCGTTCGGGGTTTTTTGTTTTTTGTGTTTTGTTTTTTTTCTTTTTTTTGTTCCTTTTTAATCCTTTCCCCAGCTTGACTCAGAAGCTGAACTCACCGGCGTGCACGTCCCAACCGGCTGCGCACCCCACCCCCCCCGGCCCCGAAACGATGCACCGAAGTCCCGTGAGCGGGATTTTTGGGGGAGCGGAGCCAGCCTGCGCCGGGGCATGAGACCGGGCAACTCGTCACACAGGTATTTTTCAGGCCACTGATTCACCTCGGGGATGAATCCTGCTTCACCGGCGCGGCGCCGCGGTTAAAGCCTCGGGGTTCCCACCCCCCCCAAACCGTCCCGTTTGGGAAGGGGAAGCTTCGCTCCAGCTGCTTTTCCCGTTGGGAAAGCTGAATAAACAAACCCTTTTCCTTCCCGAGCCGGGGTTTATCGGGGTCGGGCGCATCCTGCCTGCGATGCTTGGGGGGGCCGTTTCGGTGACGGGGACACGTTTCGTGGCATCGTGCCTCAGTTTCCCCACCCGCCAAAAAAAATAAAGGGGGAGGGATGCGCCGAGCTGGGGGTGGTCAGCGGGGAAAGGCGGGTAAGAAGGGAGGGAACCGGGAGCCCAGAGGACCTCGAAACACCCCAAAAAAAAAGGGTTTGCAAAACCAGATCCTATTGCAACCCTGGTTTGAAGAGGAAAGGTGGGGTTTTCCTGCTGCCCGTGGGGGATTTAATCCCAGGTGGGGCAAATAAGAGGAAATAAGGGGGGTTTAAAACGCTTACAAAAGGGTGGAGTTTGGCCACAGAGGCACAAAAATGGGGGATTTTGGCTGCCGCTTCGCCGGGACCCTGTACCCTGTGTCCTCCCAGGCACGAGACCATTTATTGCCATGACGTGGGACGGGGACGCTCGTTCCTTCTCCCTTTCCGGGAGGGCGAGGAGGGAGGCGGGTTGAGGCCGAAGGGCAGCGTGGCTGCAGGAGCTACCGGTGCGCCCCGTGGGTTTTGCTCCTTTTTAATCTTTTTTTTTTTTTTTCCCCCCCCTCCAAAAATCGAACCCAGGTCCGGCCCATCCATGGCTTCGGCGATGCTGCCGGGGAAAGCGGAGAAGAGGATCGCTTCGTCTGTCTTCATCACCCTGGTGCCACCGCGGAGGGAGGTGGTCACCAAGGGGCAAACCCAAAGGGAGACGCGGCCGGTCGGTGCCGAGGTCCCCGGCACCCATCGCCCCCCAACCCCACCGCCGCAGCCCCCCACGGTGCCCAACGGAGGTGAGGGATGTCCGCGGGGGGGGGGGCGGCGGCGAGCGGTGCCGGGAGGATGATGATGGTGCTGAGGATGCTGTGGAGATGCTTTGCTAAAGGATGCGTGTGCAGACGGGATGGGATGTGGGGTTTTTTTGGGGGGGGGGCTGGGGGGGGAGTTATTCCCCATATCCCTGCACCCACCCCGGGACAGATCCGGCTGCCGGGGAAGGGCTGTGTTTGCTCTCCATCGCCGGGCGTTTATCGGCGCTGTTTGTCCCCTCCGGCCGCGACGGCGTTTGCTTTTTGGGTAGGTCAGCGAGCGCCGCTGCAAAGCTGTCGGGGCGTTATTGCGGCGGGGCGTCACTGGACGTTATTGCCCTCTCCTAAACCCACCGCGTATGGCTTTCGCTGCAGAAACCCACCCGGCAGCCCCCGTGCCTTCATCCCCCGCCGGTCCTCATCCTCTCCGAAGCGCCCCCAGCCTTTGTCCCGCGGAGGCGCTGGGTCCGGCGCTGCAGCAACTGGACCTGGCGGCACCCGCCACCCTCCAGGTGAGGATGATGGGGTGCAATCCCCCCCCCCCCCCCCAACAGTGCCTCAGTTTCCCCACCTGCACAAGCATAAATGTAACGCACCTTCCCCCCCCCCGCCCGCCAGGCCCCTTCCACCTTCCCCTGCCGAATTGAGGCCGCCCAAATTTTGTCAGGAGCAAGCAGGCCCGCCGCAGCGGCAGGATGCGGATGGGTATCCGGAAAGGGACGGCTCCAGAGGTAAGGGGGGGGACACCCAGCCGCGCAGGGCGGGCTCATCCCCGGTTGGGGAAACTGAGGCACGCGGCACCGAAACCCCTCTCCCCTTCTTCCCGCAGACATCTGTGCCTTCTGCCACAAAGCGGTGGGGCCCCGGGAGCCGACGGTGGAGGCAATGAGGAAGCAGTACCACGCCAACTGCTTCACCTGCCGGACCTGCCACCGGCTCCTGGCCGGCCAGCGCTACTACCAAAAAGACGGGCGCCCCACATGCGACGCCTGCTACCAGGTACGCGTCCTCCCCCCCGGGGACAACCAGCACCCTTGGCCGGGGGGGTGGTGGGAGACGCAGTCCCTCGGGAGCCGGCATCTCATGCGTCCCGTTCTTCCTGCCCTGCAAACACCAGGCCACGCTGGAGAAATGCGCCAAGTGCCGGGGGCTGATCACGGAGCGCATCATCCGTGCCCTGGGTAAGGGCTACCATCCCGGCTGCTTCTCCTGCGCTGCCTGCGGCCGGGCCATCGGCGCCGAGAGCTTCGCCGTGGACGACCAGGATGAGGTGTACTGCGTGGCTGACTTTTACAGGTCGGGGAGTACAGAAATGGGGGAGCAACCCCCAATTTTGGGGGGGAGTGGGGGGTGTCCGTCTTGTCCCCATCACCCCACAGGGCTCACATCGCCCTGGTTTGCTCCCATCAGGAAATACGCCGCGGTTTGCAGCGCCTGCGAGCACCCCATCATCCCCCGCGAGGACAAGGACACCTACAAGATCGAGTGCCTGGGACGCAGTTTCCATGAGAGCTGCTACCGCTGCGAGGTACGGGGCCCCCAAAAGCCGGGGGGTTTGGCACCGAGCCTTTGCAAAGCACGGCCACGGGGCTCGCGGCGCCCGGGGTTGCCTTTTAGCCACCAGTTTGTCCTGCAAGCGGCGGGGAGAGAGGGAAAATAAATAAATTGGGTGAAAAGGAGGATGCGTTCGGCCAGGAGAGCTTCAGCTTTTCCAGCTTTTGACGTAGTTGTTCGCTTTTTCCGAGTGCTGGTGGGTTTTGCAGGAAAAATGGGGGATGCAAGGTGGTACAGGGACCCCTAAAATGTGGCCTTCCTTTCCCCTCTCGCCCCCAGAGCTGCAGGACACCCCTGTCGCCGGAGCCGACGGAGAACGGGTGCTACCCCCTGGGCGACCACCTCCTCTGCAAGTCCTGCCACGTCCGTCGGCGAAACGAGTCGTCCTGCTAAAACCCGACGGCTCCACCTCCGTCTTCCAGCGCTGGACATCAAAAAAAGGGGTGCACCCTGGTGGGTGCACCCCATGGCCGGTCACGGGTGCCCGCTGTACCCCCAAATAGCTGCAGGACCGGAGTTTTCATCACCAAAATGTACTCAGGACCCCGACCTGCGGGGCTGGCCGGGTGGAGAAGTGCAGATATAATGTCCCAGCGCGGCTCTGCACTCGTCATGAAGATAAAAATCCCTGGCAGAGCAGCGGTGGCGGACGAGCTGAGGTTATATTCACTTCTTTCTTTTTTTAAACTCCTTTTCCGAGGCCGGTTTGGTTTCTTTGGGTATTTTTTTTTTTTCCCTTTCTTCTCGAGCTTCCTTGGAGTTTCACTTAAACATTTCTCTCTGCGGTGATGCAGAGAGCGGGCACTGATTTAGTTACTCGCAGTTAAATAAAACCCCTGAGTTTTAAAAATCCTCGTTTCTTTCATCCGCCCTGCGCTCCAAACCCATAAAACACAAATTTAAAAATAAGGGAGGAAAAAAAAGAAAAAAAAAAAGCCACTTTTTAGATTTTACAGACGTGGCAGGAGTCGGGTCGCTCAGGGCGATCCCGCCTGGGGTGCGGCGATTTGGCTGATTGCCTGCAGGAGGGTCCTTTTTTTGGGGCCAGATCTGGTGTTTTTGTGATGTGCCGCAGTGTTGATAAAAGGGTGTTTGGTGGTGGTGGGGTTTAATTTTTGCTGACAGCCTGCACTGTCTGGGCTCCATCCCAACCGAGTCCTGGAGCCGGCAGAGGGCAGCCAGAGCACAAATTCCTCCATCACGCAGAAAAACTCCAGCTAAATACTCTCTCTCCTATATCCGACAGCACCGGGATGCCGGGAATGACCCAACAGCCCCGTTTTTGCACCTTATCCAAGATAATATCGCTCTGCCATCGGAAGCTTTTTGATCATCTATCAGTCCAAGCCCCAAAGCAGCAGAAATTAGACCATTTTTTTTCTGCGCGCCCAACATCTGCGTAACCGATGTCACTGGCGCTTAGCGGTTTCGTTTGCGAGGGCGTCGCAAACCAACCACAGAAAGAGGGGTTTTCTTCTTAACCGAAAGTGCTTAAAAAGCCACAAATTGAGAGCAGAAAAGAGCAAGAGCGTCTGAGACGACGTTTGATATTTTCCTGATTAAAAAAGGGGGAGTTGCTTAAAAAAAAAAACCAACCAACCACCGAACCAGCAGCCATATGCTTCTAGGTCACGTTGTATAATGTCTCTCCGGCGCGTGCTGTATTTATGAATGAAAGGGTTAATGTATAGTTAATGTATGCATGGGATTAATCACACCAACCCCGCAACTATTTCCTGCCGACTCTCCCCATCTACAAAGGCTATTGCTCACCACTCATTAATGTGCTTCTACGGCCCATCAATCAGGTCATAACTTGCTATAAACTTATTTATAAATAGGATATTAATGTAAAGCTGTGGTCTGTCCCGGTCACGTAAGTAGGTGGCTTCGGGTCCGGCTGGGTGGGAACCCCATGTCCCACGCCGGGGAAGTCCTGCGCTCGAAGTCAGCTCTCGCTTTCTAAAGGCCTCGTGCCCCGTGGGGAAAACCAGGCACCAAAATAACGCTAAAAAAAGTAAAAAGACGTGGGCAGACTCAGCAGTGGCCAAAGGGAGCGGGGAAGGGAAGCCCCAGAGAGCGAAGCGTTGCATTTTATTTGTGCAAGATGGGTATTTTGTCCCGAGCGAAGCTTTCGGGGAGGATGGAAAGGCCGATGCTGAGCGGCGGTTTTGGATGCGTTATCGCATTGCAGGCTGGCTTAAAACCCTCTGCGCGGCACCCTTGGGTGCTCAGCGAGCTACGCTACCCCTCCACAGGGCCGACGGTGGGAAGGGGTCAGGTATTTCCCCCCGCAGAGCAAGGCAGGACGGGCTGGTCACAGCGGGAATGCGGCGATTTTTGACCGGAGGCAGGCAGGGAGATGGTTTTTATCAACACAAAGCCTTGGAGAAGGTGCTGGAGGGAGAGGAGAAGGGCAAGGCGCAGCTGGAGAGTTTGGTGGTGCAGCTGGAGAGTTTGGCGGCGCAGCAAAGGGGACGCAGAAGTGGTCAGATTTGGCGTATTTTTCCAGGAGCGGAGGATGACAAGGGACAGGGATGGCTGGACATGGCGGGAGTAAGATGAAAAAAGACCGCTTTAAGCCATTTTCTTCTTCAATAAGGGGAGAAGCATTACGAGCTGAGGCCCGGGGAGCGTCACTAAGCCTGAAAAGCATGGCCCCGCGTTTTCCCCCGGGAGGATCTCGAGGAATTTCCAGCGCCGGCCAAGCCGTGTGTGTGCACGGAGGAGATTTTTGCAGAGGCTGCGGGAGCTGGGTCCTCACCCTGCCGCCGAGCAAGTCCACGTCGGCTGCAACGGTTCAGCCCGACCTTGGCCTCCTTGCCCCGTTGCAAGCGCTTTTGCAAGCGCCCAGCTCCGCTAGCAAAATTAAAACAAATAGAAATCACGCACGGAGCAGTACCAAGCTCCTGCTGTGCCCTGGGAGCTCCCCAAAAATCTTGCAGAGCCACCACCACCACCGAGGCCACCCAGGCGTAAAACCCGCTCGAGGTCTCTCTTGTTTTATCCCGGTGGCAGGGCAAAAGGGCAAAGGGGATCGTACGCCTCCGAATCGCACCAGCCGGCCCTGCCCTTCCCTCGGCTGCTGCAATAAGCCCGTCTTTTCTTGCAATCCCTCTTGGCAGGCCAAGGAGAGCGGGGAGGGACCTGGCTGCCCTCCAAGGAGAAGCAAACGCAAATATTTCTTCACTTCAGGCTGGGTGCGGCCCCGGGAATAAAATTTCCCCGGGCTTTCCCAGAGAAGGCATCCGATACCGTACCCTGCTGCGAGCCCAGTTTGCTCCCAGGAATACAATGGCGTATCCCATAAAAAAAAAAAAAAAAAAAAAAAAACAACAAACCCCAAAGGTTATCTTTCTTGCAACTCAAAGGACTGTCTGATTTTTTTTTTTAAAAAAAAGACCTTTGAAATTAAAGGAGGAGCTGGCAGGCACGGCTGTAGTATTTTTAAATCGGTGGTCAGAGTGTTGCTTTGTAACAAATCAGGCCTTTTTTGCAGGTTTTGTTTGCAAGCTGAAGATTTTGGCGCGGCATGAGGAAAGCGAGTCCGTAAAGGGAAACGGGCTGGAAAGCGCTTTTTTCCCCGGCATTTCCCCCGGTCAGGTGTGAGAAATGCGAAAAGCAGAGTGGGGAGAGATGAGCTGGATTCCTCGTGTGCCTTCGTTTTGCCATCGCTGCCTTCGAGGTGCTGGGAAGGAGCCGGCGGCAGAGAGGGAAACGCTGCAGGAGGGGAAACTGAGGCCGAAGCAGCCGCCGGGGCTATGCTGGCTGGAGAAGGCGCTGGGAGAAGGGTTGGGTGCTTAGTGCTGATGGTGGGTTTTTTGATGTTTTTTTGTTGGTTTTTTTTTTTTTCAAATGTGATGGAGAAAGATGGAGGAAAAATGGTTTTTTTCCTTTGGTTGACCTGGGTTAATCGCAACCCTATCCCAGCCAGCTTGCTGCAGCGTCGTCCTTCCCCGCAGAGCGTTCAGCGTTTTCTGCACTTTCCCGTCTTCAACACAACTTAAAAAACTAACATTTCTTACATGAAAAGCGCTCTGATCCTGCTGGCTAAGGGAGAGGGGGGGTAAATCAGCAGGGATTACTCTGGGAGCAGCTCAAGCCCCGAACTTCTCCAGCTTCATTATGCAGCACAGGAGGGATATATATATATATAAATATATATATAAAAAAGCAGTATTATCCTTTTTTTTCCCATTTTTCCCCACAAAACCGAAACACCCAGTGACACGATTTATTTTTAAAGCACACTGTGTTTTGGATAACACGAGGTGAAATCAATGCAGCCGGTTACGCAAGCGTGTTACCAGGCTGCAAGTGATACACTTGGTTATTTAAAAAAAAAAAAAAAAAAGGGAAAAAAAAAAAGAAAAACCAACCCCCAAAACCCAACCCACCCTATTTCTGAAAATAAATGCACTGCACATGCCTGCAAGCGGGGCTTTGACATTTTATATCCCAGTTTTCCTTCATCGTATCAGCAGCAATGGCAGCACCCCGCAGCCTGATTTCCTGAAAATTAACCATTTTCGCTCAGACCTGGCTTCAAGCAGTTTATGTTATGTCTTTATTTTGCTGGAGCGTCCATCAAAGCCCATAGGTGAGGGGTTTTATTACAAAACAAAACAAAAAGGGTATTTCTCGCAGAGGTTATCCCGTTTGTCAAGGCGACTTATTGACTTCGGTGATTTATCACCGGGGAAAAAAAGCTGGAGGGAGAAGGAGGAGGGGGGAATAGGTCCTAAAAATAAATATATGCCTTAATTCTCCGTGTGGCTAAACTTTCCCTCACAGCCCAAACCAGGGGAATAGATTTTAATCTCCTTTATCGGATAGCCCCATCCGCGGCTGAATCTTGCTGAGGTGATGGGCCTCCACCCGGCGTTTTACGGGCACTACGTTTTTGCGGAGGAAAAAGAAAAAAAGAAATAAGCAAGAAAAAGGAGGGTATTTGCCCGACAAAAGCTGGGGGGAGGAGGAGGCCCGGCCCCGCCGCCTCCGGCTCCACAGCGCCGCTTCGCCCGCGGTACTGCAGGAGCTGCCCCCGCCCGCCCCGCCTCCCGCTTCACAAAATGGCCGCCCGGCGGGGCCGCGGCCAGCGGCGCCCAGGCGACAAAATGGCGCCGGGCGGGCAGCTTCAAGAAGGGGGGGGGGGGGGGAGGGAGGACGGACGGACGAACGAGGCGCAGCAGCGGGGGCCGTGGCGGCGAGCGGGGGCTTCAGCCGTGCCAGGAGCAGGGCGGAGGGGCTGCTTCTGATGTGCGTGTCCCCTCCAGGAGGGCAGCGAAAGCGCTGTAGGTGAAACCTGACCTTCTCCCCCCCCCCCCTTTTCTCCCCGCCACCTTGGCAAAAGGATGTGAAAATGCCCAGAAATGCGCATTTCCACTCGGCCACGGGGGTGGTGGAGACCTCGGCCTTCCCCCCCACCCCCCACCCCCGCCGCCTCAGGCGCCATCGCTGCCTCAGGGTCCCCCCCGCGGGCGCCATCGTTCCCTCATTCCCCTCACGGCGCAGCTCGCCGGAACCGACCCCTGAAGTGTTTCGGTTTTTCCTCATAGCGTGAAGATTTTTGGCCCAGAATTGCTCTTTCCACGAGCCCCCCCCCGCTCCATCATCACCACACGCACCCCGAGGTGGGTAGTTTTATGCCTAATTCTTTCTCTTCCACCGCTTTTCTCCTTCGCAGGGGTTGAAGGTACCACCTCCCGTTCTCCTCACGGCATGGAAAATACCCAAACGCGCTTAAAAAAAAAAAAAACCAAAACAACAAAACACCCGAGGATTGATTTATCTTCCGAGCCGGAGTGTTGCGGGGAAGAAGCCATCGCCGCTCGCCTCGCTCCCCACGACAACCTGCCCGCCATTCCCTTAATTAAAAGCATACGCTTGGTGTGATCAGACGTGGTAATACAATAAAAAAAAAAAAAATACCCTGTGACATCCAAACGCTCGTTGTTGGAGGCTGCAGCCAAGGTACCACGTATGCTTTTTTTAATTTTTTTTTTTTAATGTTGCCTTACCTTTTTTCTGCACCACAGTGTTGTTAGAGCGTACCCTGTAACACTGCCCCTTCTTTGTTAAAAACCACATGCCTAAAATACTGTTTTTTCCTAGAATTACAGATTTAGGCCCATACAGATGGTCTTTATTTCTACATATATAGAAATATTTCCACGTATTTACTACATATTTCTACGTATATATGTATCTTCCTTTTTCCAGGCACTGATTACAGAATAAAAAAACCCACACACCTAAACCACTATCATTTGATTATATATAATCACTGTAATTTTGGCCCGTATATATGTTTGATTTTATATATATTACCTTTGTTTTCCTCCATTGGCTTTCTACTACAATATATCCTAAAAGCAGGAGAAAAAAAATGCCATCAAAAAAAAAAAAAAGGAAGAAAAAGAACAAAAAGCAACCCATCCCTTTTTTACAGTCCGTGGTGGAAGTTTGTGCCTGAATGTTTTATTTGTTCCACAAAGATGTAGATTTTCCTTGGGAGGTTTGGGGAGGATTTTTTTTTTTTTTTTAAATTAAAAGAGGAAAAAAACGCACCCAGAAAAACAACAATAAAAGAGAACCAAAAACGAGAGAGGGGGAAAAAAAAGCACACAAAACCAAACCCCAGTAAGTGATGCTGCAAATGGAACCAAATAGTCCGGATCAGACAATTCATTGCCACAAAAAAAAAAAAAAAAAAAAAAAAAAAGAGAGAGAGACAAATGAGTGGAACTGCAATGGCAGCGCTCTGCTGCAGATCTGGGAGGGATCAGCTCCTTTATCCCACCATCTCGCGCTCCCAACACCACCATTTTCGATTTTTTTTTTTTTTTTTAATTATTCTTTTTTTTTTTGGTGTGCTTTGTGTTGGGGCGTTTTATTTAAAGCCAAGCAGGCTGCAAAACCCCCGCTGAGCCGGGGCTGCCAATTTTTTTATATATGTATATTATTTTTTTTTTAGTCCCCTGCACGCACCCCATCCTTGTGCAATCCTCTCCCTTTTATTATGTGCTCTATTGCCTGTGCGCTCGCTCGCTCTCTCTTTTTTTTTTTTTCTTTCTCGCTTTTCCTCTGTGGTTATAAAGGTTTCTCTCCTCTCCCCAGCTCGGCTGCTTATTCCAGAAGTTTCTACGGGGGAGGGGAGCACCCACTGCGGAGCCTTTGCCGCAGCGCCGGGCAGGCGTGGTCCCTGCACCGGGGAGGAGGAAGATGATGATGATGATGATGCAGAGGATGCACCACCTCTCCCTGCTTTCTCCCTGGCTGGCAACTCTTTTTTATTATTTTTTTTTTCCCCAAGCCTCTCCCCCTTGCTAGATTTCCCCATCCTTGAAAAGGGTGCTGGGAGGTGTTTGCAAGGGTTGGGTTTTTTGTTTTTAATCATTATTTTATTTTATTTTATTTTATTTTCTCCCCCTTTGCTCAATAAATTAAAAGCAGAGATGTCTCCTGATGGAGATGGATGAGGCTGGGCTGGCAGCGATGGGGTTGCTCGCTGGCTCGCGCTGCCGCAGCCTTGATCTGGCGTAAGCGAGGGTACCGATGGCAGAAGTGACCTTTCCCAGGCGGTGGGAGGGAGGCTTTCCCCCCCCCTGCCCGCCCCGGCATGCTCCCGCTTGGAATTCATTTTAAATAGCAGGGTTATTATTTTTTTTTATTTTCTTTCTTCCCTCCCCTTAAAGAACAGCTTGCTCTTTCAGTGATTTTTTTTTTTTCCTGGTAGCCTGTGGGTTGAAGCTTCCTCATGATCTGGGTTTTTTTTTTTTTCCTTTTTCTTTTTTTTTTTTTTTTTTGTGTGTGTGTGTTTTGAATTGCGTTTTAAAATTGCCCAGCTGGAGACAAGTCTTGATTAGAGCTGGAACAATAGCTCCATTTTGTTAATAATGGGAAGGATTTACAATCCTGCAGCACCTTCCTTGGAAGGCTTTCAAAATCATTTGCAAACACTCACAAATTTAAGATCTCGCAGCCCTTGGCTGTGAGGTGGGTAAGTATTTTCATGGTGCCACCACCAAAAATCACGTCGGGTGGGGAAATCTCCATTTCTGAGTGCTTTAAAAAAAAGATGACAAATTCGGTGGGTTTTAGGGCTGCGAAGCTGGGAGGGGGGGGGAGGTTGGTAAGTGGGGCTGGCTAAAAGCTGTAACCTAAATCCGTTCAGCGCTCTCTGTAGATGCAGAGCATTTTTGTTGCGTCCTGGGAACTGGGCTGTTATTTCTCCGCCTGCTCCGCGCAGACGACCCCTTCCTTCTTGCTCTGTGCCAGAGCGAAGCTGCGGACTTGCCTGCTTGTCAGTAAACATCTGCTTAGAGATTATTTTTAATTTTTTTTAATTTTTTTTTTTAATTCATTACCTTTTTGTAGTCCCCAAGTGACCTCCTTTAGTGCCGGCTCCGCCGTGGTTTGACCGCAGCTTTGCATTAAAGCGGGTTTGCTCGCACTAATGGATCTCCCCCGCGAGCCAGAGCGACCTTGCTCGGGGGACTGGGCCCACCGAGCTAATGCAGATGCTCCGCTTCGATTACAGAACCCCCGCATGCACCCCGTTTTTTTTCCAGCGCATCCCTTCCCTCACCCAGCTAGCGCAGGGGGATGTTGCAATATTATGGGTGAAAGCTGTCTTATGCCTTTTTTTTTTTTTTTTTTTCCTTCCCAGGGAAATACAGGATTGTTTGTGTAACCCCTCCCCACAGCAGATACCTTCTTTGTAAGTATTCTAAACACACAGGGATCTACGAAGCCGCCTGGGCAGTCGGGTCTGGCCTTGCCGAGGAGCGCAAGGCACAGTGCTCCGGTTGTGTAAGTGTGTGCTGTACACGGGCCACAGAAACCCACAATGTTTCTGTGGTTACTTCTGTCTGGATAGCATGAGTAGGTCCCAGGGCTTCCCCTTCCCACCGCTTACTATTTCACAAAAGCAAAGGCTGGTGCTTCTGGAAAAAGCTCTGCCTTGTGGCCTTTAAAAAAAAAAAACAAAAATAAATAAAGAAAAACTGCTGTGGATTAGTCATCCTTATTTTTAAAGGAAGCTGCGTGTGCCAGTCCTATCTTGTATAACGCATGTGCGTGTGAGATACTGACTATTAGCTTTATTTGCGGAGGCTGGTAGGGTGCTCTGGTCGCTGCTCTTTGGAGCAGTGCCCACCGAGGCTCCGTGGAGCTGCTCCTGGCAGGTGGAAAAACCGACAGTTCAGCTTTTCATACCCTTCCCTCTGTTTTTGTTTCTCAGTGCCGGTATCTCTGCGTTGGCAGGTGTGGAAACGCACAGGCCGTAAGAACGCTAAGCGAGGACGGATGAGCTGCCTTCTGGGGTCACTTCCAACTCCAGAGAAGAAATCCTGGCGACTTGTATTTTTTTTTTTTCTCGCCTGTGGTAGCTTTTACTCTGAGCTCCGCTGTGTCTTGTGAGAAGACTGAGTGTGACCCTTTTGGATGCTAAAAACGGTATCGTTTTTAAAGCTTGGTGGTTTTTTTTCTTTTTCCCTTCCGTGTGGTCACATAGAAGAGCGAGCCGTGCAATTAAAAGAGTATAGCAAAGGACAGCTCCCTCCCCCTTTCTTTCCCCTTTCAAAAAAAAAAACCCAACCTTCCAGAGTTGTGTGCTCTTGAACTGCTGCATAGGCAGAAAACATACAATGCAGTTGTCAGCATTGTGCTGATGTGTGGCACATTTGAAAAAAAAAAAAAAAAAAGAAAAAAATACACACAAAAGGGGTGGGGAGAACGGGCGCCTCCAGGGAGTACAACTGTGGGGCCCCTTTCCCTACAAACGCACGGCCCTACACGCGATAGGGTATTACTCCTAATTTTGCTCAGGCAAAGGCGATGGACTAACGTCGGAAGGAGCGTTGCGACGTGCTAAATTGTGTTGGTGAAGCTCAGGGTCCCCTTGAACTATTTTTTGTTTTGTTTTGTGTTTTTTTTCTGTGAACTTGCTCCTGTGAGGTGCTGCTGTTTTATTACTTGATTCCTCAAAGTCATGCTCGCTCACCGGGAAGAAGGCAAATGCTTCCTTACCGGGCGTAATTTCTTTTGTTGTGTTGCAAAAGGTAATAAAAAGCACCTGGTGCTGGTCTCACCTAGGTCACACACGACTTCAAGGTGCAGAGTTCCAGCAATCGTTAGCGCGCAAGGAGTGTTAGGTATCGGCGCCTTCTCGTTAGCCTCCCTTAATGAGAATATTGGCAGCGGTGTTGCGTGAATGCCTCTGGCTGACCAGCGGAGAGGCCCTGCCCTGCTAAGCTGGAGCAACACCTTAGGAGAAACGCAGTGATTGCGCTGCCAGCGAGGCAGGCTGGCTGCTGATTTGTAGCACAGCTACGACTTTATGCTTTTCTGGCAAAAAACAAAATTTAGCGGAGGGTAAGTATGAGGTGTCTGGGCCAGGTTTCATACCACCCTCCCCGCGGTGGAGAGCTGGGGAAAGTTGGTGTGTGGCGTACGTGAAAACTGCCAGGAGCTCCTGTGCCTAAAGCCTCGTCTCTACTTGACAGAAACCAGCATGGACGGGGATGTTAATTTTATTCTCTCGTTAGGGATGTGTTGGTTTGGAGATACGCCTCGTGCTCATCAGAGGCCTTTGCTGGCGTGGAGGTGCGGTGGACCAAGAAGCTGGCTTGTTTGGGATGTTTCCACGTTTTTCAGGTTGGCACACCCCGTGGGACTCGGAATTACTTTTCTTTGGCAGTTTAGGACAAACGAGTGAGAATTACCTTGTGAGCGCTGAACTTTTACCACCCTCTGCTCTGGACTCGAGAGTTACTAGAACTCCATCCATGAGGTTTCCAAGCTAAACAAACCTTGAATTTCCGGTGCCAAAAAGCAAATGAGCGATAGAAACCTCCGCTCCTCCTCCGTAAGGGGGGAAGCCGCAGTCCTTTGAGCTTTCCCGTTATCCCGAAGAGTTGAAAAGCTGCATCGGGAGATCTGCAGAGGTAAAATGAAAGCCAAAGCTCGCCGAGAAACCGTTCTCCTGCGCCGGATTGCTCGGAGAGGTTTTCGAGCGCAGCAGGCCTTGATGCACAAGTATTTTTCTTTTGTGCTTTTCTCTGAAGTGAAAGAGCAATAACCGCACAAACGTGCGTTCAGTCTGCTCCGTTTAAAACACCGTCAAGTTGCTTCGGTATCAAAATGGTGTTTGGTGAAACAAAAGCTCTGGTGGTGGCTGGCTTGGTATTTATTTTGTGCTGGGTGTGCCGATCACTCCAACGGGGAACGTGAGGAAGAGCAGCCTTTAGCTCACTGGTTTGGACTCTGGGTTTTGGGTTAAACCTTTGTCCTGCAACATCTCCAGTGTAATTTCTGTGATTTTTTTTTCCTGGGCGTCACACGCGGTGCCTTTATCATAGTGTGGTTTAAGTTGGAAGGCACCTTGAAGATCATCTAGTGCCGACCCCCCTTTATATAGAAATAATACAACAATTGGGTGTTAAAAGTGGCAAAGTACAGGGTACGGTGATCTATCCCGTCCTAGGGGATTTATATCCTTTGCAGTTGTCACGTTTGGGTATCAAATCACACGGGGCTGGCACTTTTTGGGTTTGTGTTCTTTGTTTTTCCCTTAAAATGTAGTATTTTGCAGCCTGGAAGATAGAAGTCCTCTCTGTCTAGCTGATGAAACGCCCCGTGTTTGGGAGAAACCCTTGCGAGGTGAGCAGGTACAGCTCTTCGGTTCATGGTTGCACAGAAGTTGGGGGGCAAGGGGAAGCCGGGCAGAAGCTGGGATTGCAGTATTTCTAATTTTTCCTAACAACAGGCCAAAAAAAAAAAAAAAAAGGTATTAATTCTAATACATCTGCTGTAGTGTAAGCAAGAGTAAGCTCTTTTGCAGTCCTGTAACGGCACACGGCGTTCCGTTGCCTGGCTTAGCCATCACACTGTACTCTGCTGCTGAAGAAACGTCTGGTTTTGGGTAGCAAAGTACTTTGAAAACAGAAGTGTGCTTTTATATATATATATATATATACACACACACAAATGGGTTCAGTGTAAGCCTAATTCCAGGGGTTCCTGAGCTGTGTTTACTGTGCTGCAGAGGGTGACGGGTGCTAACCCACTGGCTACAGCGCTGGTATTTTGTGGCGGTTCCCATAAGAACGCCACCACGAAGTCTTAACGGGGAAAAGCGTTAGAAAATAAATTACTAACTGCTGCGTTTCAAAACCGTGAAGGGAGTTTTCTGGACACAGTCATCTCGTCGTGAAGATTCGGAGCACTGACCCTCAAAGAGGAAAGGACCGAAATCAATAGCTTTATTAATACGAATCCTACACTTTGTGTTGCTTAGGATTCAGACGCAGGCTTTGTGCTCAAAGCGTTATCAGCGTGTCAGCCAATATCCACGGTCTTGGCAACAAATGAGCCCAAATATCAAACAGCACCGATTCCTTCTCAGAGAAAATTATCCATTGCATAAAACGTAATGGGTAAGCAATAAAATTAGGCCAGTAATTCAGGCTGGCTTAAAAAAAAAAAAAAGAAGAGATAAAAACCTAGCTGGCAATTTGATATTCAGCTGCCATACTGTCATTTTAATAAATATAGTCAATGAGGAGGAAAGGCACGTAAATACGTTTTCTAATGACAAGGTGGTGGCTGGAGCTGGCCGGCTCAGACAAAGAAACGCGCCCAGTGTTTCTGGTGACGTCTGAGGGCTCTCGTCTTGGGTAACCGACTGCTTTTCTGGAAAAAGCAAAGCAAGCTGGGTGCGTTCTGGACACCGGTGGGGATAATCCCTGCGTGCGGCTGCTAATGCGACCGCCCTAATCCACGCGAGTCCCTGGCCGATGTCCCCGGCTATGGGGCGAGGCGTCGTGCCTCCCTTCCCCACCGCCGGCTGCGCCGCTGCGAGCGCAAAACCCAGAGCTACCGCTAAGCCAGAAGCAAGTATAGGACGCGACGCTCTTAGCAAACACGGTTCTGCTTGCTGTCCTTGTTCGGTATCTAATCTTGGCCTTTTTAAGTGTTTGGCAAGCAGTCCCGGCGACACGTGGCAGCGAGCTCCACCACTTGGGGTAAGACGCCGCGTTAAAAATGTACCAACTTGCCTTTTCAAGCGTTGTCTGCTCGCTTCTATTTATTGACGTTTCCTCCTCGAAGTGAGCCTGGCTCCGGCTCTTTGTGTGGACCCCAAGGACGGTTTCTGATTCTCCTGCCCTTTTCTTTTTTTTTTTTCTTTTTTTTTTTTCCTCCAAACTGGAGAGCTGCTAACTTTATTAGCTCCATATATGGCAGCACCATTTTCTCACGCCTTTAATGGCTCGCTTTTGATCTGTCCTGTTCTTGTGCTTTGCTTTTCTGGAGGCGAACGCGGTGTTCAAGCTGAGCCGGGTTTATAACCTGCTCCCTCATTAATACATGACCTGGCATTTTAATCCTCTCCAAGTGCTGATAAGAAATGGCCAAATGTTTTAACTGCGGGGTTGGCCGAGATGCCCGGAAGATAGCTGGGTTCTCGGCTACACCCACCGGTGCGGACATGAGTAATTAAAATTGCGCCTGGCGGTGCCCCAGCCCCTGCCCGTGCGTGTCCTGAAGGCCGAGGGCCATCGGGCGACGGAGAGCAGCTGCGGCCTCTCCTCTTCCTCGGCTCTTTGCCCCTCTGGGAAGGGCAGCGCGCAGGGATGCGTGTCCGTGTCTCCCCCCATGGATGCTCATCCTCTCGTCACCAGAGGCTGGCGTGAACGGTGGCAAGGACGGTGTTGCTTGTTGCCACGTGAGACCGGTCCTTGGCCGGAGGCGCCTTGGGCCTGCTGGGGACGGCTACGCTCGCTCCCCTCTCTACCCTGGCTCTGTGTTCTTTAAAATCTTCGACCGAGTTGGAGGGATCCGGTTACAGCGGCATCGCCCGCGCGCGGTCGTGTGTTGCGACTGGGAAGAGTTTCCCCCCCAAACGCCTGTTAAAAATACCGGGATGGTCCAGAGCTTTGTTTTGCGTCACCGGCCGGGCTTTGTGCTCCTCTTCCAGCTGGCTTTCGCCGAAACGCAGCCCTTCGAGCACTCATTTCAACCGGCTCCTCTGTCAAACGGAGCCCCATGGCTTTGTTCGCCAGCCGTGGGTGTCCCTCCCTCCCGGCCAGCCTGCCTGCAAGATGGCCGTGTGACAGCAGTGACCCCCGCGTGAGGTTCCTTTGAAGGACCCGGGGGCCGGCGTGGTCTCCTCGTGTCCCCTGGAGGTGCCGGCCTAGCGGGGAGGGAGGGGAAGAACGGTTGGGAACGCGGTCGCAGCAAGCACGCTCGAGTGGAGAGGGGAGAATTCGGCGTCGAAAAGCCGTTTTGACGCGTGGTTTGGGTTTCTCCCTCTCCGAAATGGGTGTTAGACGCGTAGCGACTGCTCTTTGGGCTTCTGACCAGTTGAAGCAGAGAGCCAAGCCCGTTTCCCCGCAGACGAAACGCGCGTGTTCGCAGCGCATTTTCTCATACGCACGTGGCTCCATCGCGTGTTTTAAATAATAGCCGGTTTGCGTGCAAAGAGTTGTTGGTTTTGTTTTGTTTGGTTGTTTTCGGTTGGTTTTTTTTTTTTTTTTTAAATTAATCAGTGGATCTCAGTTTGGCGGAGCAGCGTAACGCCCCGTCGTGGCCGGGGAAACTGAGGCACGGGGCCACGAAGGGACGGGCTCGCATCAACCCGGCAGCGCTGGAGTTTGAGGATAAGACTCGGCTCGAGTCATGCGTCACAGCTCCGATTAAATCACGAGATTTGCACGTTTGTTAAGCCACCTTGACGACTTTGACCAGTTGTCTGAGGTGGACTTGGGTGGCGAAGTCGAGCGCCGCTCGCCCCGACAAATCAGAACGTGGTTTTAATTAATAAAAAAAAAGCGCCGTCGGGAGGCTTTGGCCAAGGAAAATAGCGAAATAGCAGTCTGCTCTCCGCCGCGAAAGCAGCTAACTGGCTTCAAAACCAAAAAAAAAAAAAAAATAGCGCTCGGGGGGCCCTGGGTGCACGTTGGGTTTCATCCTGACCTCACGCTGCTCGGAATCTCGCGGCGGCGATGGGGCGTTTTCCTTTTCGGGCATAGAAATGGACGGTTTGATCCACGCGGAGGCACATTTTGGCGGAAAACAACCGTTTCGCTCCACGTCGCGGAGCCGCCTTGCGAGCAGAGACGGGGTGCGACAGGCGCGTCGGGTGAAATTCTGCCGGCGGGGGGGGTCATATCGGCAACCTCGAGCATTTTCGTCACCTCGTTTTAATTAAAACCCCGCTGGGGGAAAAGGGGGGACGACTCGCAGGTGAATCCCTCTTTCCCGCCGTTCTCAGGGCGACGTGGCCTCCCCGTTTTGGGGGGGGGGGGGGGGGGGGGGAAGTATTTTTGGGCAGGCAGGAGGATTCGCTGAGCCCCCTCCCCGCTTCGGGGTTGCCGATAGCTCCGAAATCGGAGCCGTTACGGATAAACACAGCTACGGGGGAGACCCTTGTGGCCCCCCCCTTCCCCGGGGGGGACGCGACACCCCCTCCGAGCCGCCCCTGCGCCCCAAGCCACCGGCCCGGGTGACAGCGGCACATGGCCCTCCCGCTGCCACCCCCTTTATTTTTCGCAGTGTAATTCCTTTATTTTTCCCAATTTAACTCCTTTATTTTTTGTGTAGCCCCCCCCCAATTTACAATGCAGCCCCCCCTTTATTTTTTGCAGTACAGTCCCTTTATTTTTTTAATACAATCCCTATATTTTTAATACAATCCCTATATTTTTGTATACAATCCCTATATTTTTGTATACAATCCCTATATTTTTCGCAATACAATCCCTTTATTTTTCGCAGTGCTGCCCCCCTTTATTTTCGCATAGCCCCCCCCTGTTTTTTTTGCGATGCAGCCCGCCCCCTTCTTTTTTGCAGTGTAACCCCTTCATTTTTTTGCGATATAAACCCTTTATTTTCTCGCACAGCGCCCCAGTTTTTTGCAGTGCACCCCCTTGACTGTTTGCAGTGTAACCCCCTTACTTTTTGCACAGCCCCCCCCCCGCTTTGCAATGCACCCCCTTTATTTTTCGCATAACACCCCGGTTTTTGCGGTGCAGCCCCCCTTTATTTTTTGCATTGCAACCCCTTTATTTTTGCACACCCCCCCCCCTTTTTTGACAAACACCCCCCCTTTATTTTTTTGCAGCGTAATTCCTTTATTTTTTTTCAGTGTCACCCCTTTATTTTTCGCATAGCCCCCCCCTCATTTTGTAGCGCACCCCCTTTATTTTTTGCAGGGCACCCCTGTTTTGGCCATGCAGCCCCCCCCCGATTTTTTGCGTAGCCCTCCCTTCGGTTTTTGCAATGAAACTCCTTTATTTTTTGCATATCGCCCCAAGTTTTTTGCAGCGCACCCCTTTATTTTTCCCAATAT
This sequence comes from Pluvialis apricaria, assembly GCA_017639485.1. Classification (NCBI taxonomy): domain Eukaryota; kingdom Metazoa; phylum Chordata; class Aves; order Charadriiformes; family Charadriidae; genus Pluvialis; species Pluvialis apricaria. The sequence continues at coordinate 2,693,588 of CM030026.1, forward strand.
AACCCCTTTATTTTTTCACATAGCCCCCCCAATTTGCAGTGCAGCCCCCCCTCTATTTTTTGCAGTACTCCCTTTATTTTTTGCAATGCACCCCCTTTATTTTTTTGCAGTTTAAACCCTTTACTTTTCGCACAGCCCCCCCAGTTTGCAGTGCCGCCCCCCTTTTATTTTTGCATAGCCCCCCCTTTATTTTTTTGCCGTTTAAATCCTTTTTTTTGCAGCCCCCCCCTTTATTTTTTGCCGTGCAGCCCCCCCCTTTTTGCACAGCCCCTTTATTTTTTGCAGTTTAAACCCTTTATTTTTCGCACAGCCCCCCCCCCCTTTTATGCACTCCCCCTCATTTTGCAGCGCACCCCCTTTACTTTTTCCCACGGCCCCCCCCTTTTTTTTGCCATGCAGCCCCCCCCTTTATTTTTTTTCCCAACGTAATTCGCATATTTTTTGGCAAACCCTTTATTTTTCGCACGGCCCTCCCTCTATTTTCCTCATCGCACCCCTTTTTTCCCGCCCCCCCCCCCCCCCCCCCCCCCCCCCCCCCGCGCGCTCAGTGCCTCGCGCCGCCGCGCAGGCGCACTCCTTCACTCTTCCACACACACACACACTCCCCCCTCACCCCTCCCTCCTCGCGCACGGGAACGGGGCGTTGCGCTCCCGCGCTCCGCCTCCGCCGCCGGCCCCGCGGCGCGCGCCCCGGGGCGCAGTGCGCCGGCGCGGGGGCCCCCGGGTGGCGCTGCGCGGGGAAGGGGAGGGGAGGGGAGGGGGGGGGGAAGAGCGAGCGGAGCCGGCAGAGGAGCGGGAGCGCGGAGGGGGGGGGGGGGGGAAAGGAGGCGGCGGCGGCGGCGGCGGCGGCGGGGGGGGGGCGCCGCGCTGCCGCTGACGGAGGAGGAGGAGGAAGCGGGAGCGAGCGAGCGAGGGCCGCGGCGGGGGGAGGCAGGGAGGAAGAAAACCGGCGTCGGAGGGGGAGCCCGCCGCCCGCCAGCCGGCCCGCCAGCCAGGGGGCCCCCCCGGAGGGGATGGTGTCGTCCGCCGCCGCCGCGGGGGGAGGCAGCCGGCGGCGCTGAGGGCGGCAGGGCCCCGCGGCGGAAGAGGCGGAGGGCGGCGAGGAGGAGGAGGCGGAGGAGGAGGAGGAGGAGGAGGCGGCGGGCGGCGAGCGGCGGCCGGCAGCGCTGCGCGGGGGGAGGCAGCGGCCGGGAACCGGGGCAGGGGCGGCGGGTTCGCCCCGCGCCGCGCAGCATGGTCCGGGAAACCAGGCACCTCTGGGTGGGCAACTTACCGGAGAACGTGCGTGAGGAGAAGATCATCGAGCACTTCAAGCGGTGAGCGGGGAGAGGGAGCGGGAGGCCGGGGGGGGGGGTCTCTGTGTGTGTGTGTGTGTGGAACGGGGCGGGGGGCTCCGCCGGCCCTTCCCGCGCCTTCGGGGCCGCGCTCCCCAACCTACCCCCGGGGAGGCCCTTCCCGCGGCCCCCGGCCCTCCGTGTGAGGAAAATCAGGGAAAAACATTAAAAAATAAAAGGGGGGGGGGGTGGAGGGGGAAGAGAGAGGAATGCGGGAGGACGGTGGTTCCCGCGGCCTGTGGAGAGGAGGAGGAAAACAAAATCGCTGTAAATAAGCCCCGCGCCATGGCGAGGATCGTCCGCAGGGGGCTGGCGGCGTGGACGGACCTTGCCGGAGCGGAGGAAAAATATAGTTGTAATAGTAATTAATAATAAGGACGACGGCGACAACGACGACGGTTGAGAATCGCCCCCCAAAAAGACGGAGGAGCGGCGTGCGGCGGCTCGGCTTTCTGCGCGGAGTGGATTTCACGCCGAGGGGCAGCCCTCAGCCTGGCCATCTTGCTTCTCCAGCGCTGTGGTGTTACTATTATTATTTTTATTTATTTTTTTAAATTATTCAACGTTTGGAGGTGTTTTTTTTTTCCTTTAATTTTTTTTTTTTTTTTACCCCCATTTTTACTCTTGTTTTCCTCCGTCTGGAGCCACCCCGGCCCTGAGGATGTTGCGTGTGTCCGTCCCCCCCCACCTCGAAGTGGGGACCGAAGCTGCAAAAACGTGACTCTTGGGGGAAAAAAAAAAAGAGCCAAAAAAACATTAAAAAAAATAATAAAAAAAAAAATCACAGCAAACCACGAAGAAAACACCGGATCCCTCCACGCGGGAAGCGCTCTGGACTCCTTATTGGGTGGTGGTTTTTTTTTTTTTTCCTCCCTTTTTTTTCGTTGCATAGATTAATCCCGCTCATAAGGAAGTAGTAGCTGTTTGCATGGTTGTTTTCCCCCCCCCCCCCCCTCCTCCCTCCGTCTTTTCGTGCGGGGGGGGGTGGGAGGGAGGACGAGGAGGCGGCTTCTCACCCCCCAACCCGCCTCAGCAACACCTTTTTCCTCGGGAAACGCTCTCGCACAAAGTTGATACCCTGCACCCAACGCTGGAACCTTTTTATTTTCTTTATTTTGGGGGGGGGGGGGGAAGAAGGTAACGAGCCCAGGGTGGCTGCTCAGCTCTTGGTTGTTTCTAGCACCACCACAACCCCCCCAAAAAAACCCCAAACCCAACAAGCAACTCCCCCCCAAAAAAAAAGGATTTTGAAGCTTCCTTTAATCTTCCTGCGTTGGAAAAATGACGGCGCGTCCTTAATAATGAGTCACCATGGGAAAAATAGATGCGGTGACACCGGGGGGGGTGTGGGGGGACAGCCGGTGTCTAAAATGGCGACAGGACCCCCCCGTTGGGGCTCAGGGGGGACACCCGGGGTCACCCCGGGGTGCGAGGGGGACACACACACCCGGGGGTCTCCTCCCTTCCCCCCCCAGCCTGAGCTGCTGCGGCGGCACCGTCTGGGCTCCATCAGTGCTCAGAAATGGCTTGCTTTTTTTTTTTTTTTTTATTTATTTTTTAAAATTGAGCTTAATCTCTGTATTTTTCTTACCCTGAGCCCGGAATCGCCGCTCGGGCAGTGCCAGCGCGCGGGATGGTGGCTCTGCCTTCGAGGGGGGATTGTCTTGTCCCTCAGTCCGGGTTATGTGACCCAGCGGTGTACAAAGACAGGGTTTTTTTTTTTGGGGGTGGGGTGGGGAGAAAACCCACTCCGGGCTTGGTTGTTTAATTCCAGGCATAGCTAGCTGAAGGAACAGGCGCTCAGAAGTGGAAATTTGACATTCCTGGGTCTTATTTGGTCCAGTCCTCCCCCTTTTGTAAGATGTATTAAAGCAGGGAAAAAGTTGCTATGGTACTGTTGCTTAGAGATGGATGGGAAAAAATGGCAGGCGCTGAATTGTTAATTACCTTTTTCTTGGTTGTTTTTACCTTCGTGAGTTTCAGTCGGTGGTTTGGGAAGGGGATTTGCAGCCGGGCCAACCTCCCTCGTTTCTATCATTTCTCGCTGGTTTTCAAAACTGATCTTTAACTGGGGATTTGCGTGTTTGGGTGAGGTTGATCCCTGTTAAAATACGCTTCAGAACGCTTGGCTGTGGGTTGCAGGTACTAATGCGTGGGGGGGAATGACACGTGCCGCCTCCGCCGCCCTTTTGGAGGATGTAAAATCCGAAATATTTGTGGCTGTGGAAAGGGGGTGTGCGCTGAGCTCGGGATCCAGGCTGGATGTATAGGTGCTGTAGGTGGACAATGGAGCAAGGCTCCCTTTGTATGCTGGTACTCGCCTGGGGGAAGGGACACGATACACAAGGATTGCGTGGCCGGTTGGGAATATCCGTAGGGAAGGAGGCTGCCCCAGAGCGGAGGTGGGATGTGGAAGGCTCCCTCCTTGGAAAGGACCATTTAGTTTGGAGAGAAAGTCTTTTCCGATGGAGCTGGGCTTGGCGGAACCCAGTTCCCACCCATCCCCCAGCCTGAGAAGAGCGTGCGGAGAGGCTGAGCCACGGCAGCAGGAGGAAGAATTTGGGAAAATATGGCTTAAAATCTCCTCTCCGAGGGCTGGGGAATAATGTCACCCCTAAAGGCTCTCTGCAACCCACGGGAGTGTTTGTTTTTCCACTTCGCTTAGGAAATACTGCCATTTCCATATTAAAGCCTGTACGCAAGCGGTCTTGCTGTTGCACAGTCTCTGCTAGGGGCAAGTTTGAGAAACACAACCATTTTGTTTCTAAAGAAGCAAAAATTCAAGGAGGACTCCTGAAACTTAAAACCCGGCAGACGCATTCAGCGTGAGGGGTTTGCTGCTTTCCCCCTCCCCCTTCCATTAACCGCTCACTGTGGGAACCTTGCTTGGGTTTCCAGCCTCGCCAGCCGTTCTTCCAAGGGAGGAATTAAGATGAAAGAGGCATTTTGCAGAAACTGTATTTTTTTTTTTTTTTTTGTGACGTGCTCTTGATATCTTTTGTTACTGTGAATTGAAATAACGCTCTCTGCTTAGGAATTCTCCTCTCGAGTGAGAGAATGTTGAAGCTGGTCTCGAGAAGCGCTGGCTTATGTGAGCAGTGTTATTTTTTTCCCCTTAAAAGCCCTTTTTTTTTTTAATCTATTGTCTTGAAAGAGGATTGCAAAAGAATGGTTTTTCTGTGTGTTTTTAACAAGTTGAAATTGTTACGGGCTCTCTGTTTTGTACCCAGATACTCCCTTTTAAAAAACTTTCTAATGTGCTGTATTTTCTTTCAACTGAGTTATTAAGGCATTCAGGAATACGAAAGCAATCGGTGCCGGGATTGTAAGCCCGCTGTTAGGATGGAATAAGCAGCAAATCTGTGTTGGGGTATAGGAGATGAGAGCTGGGCGCTTGGGGAAGTGGTGGTAGCAATCATTTGGGTTCACCTAATTAATGCTGTCTTGACTAGCAGGAAAAAAAGTCATTCACCATCATTGAAACAGATGCTCGGCAGCTTGCAGAACAAGGCGACTAAATATAGTAACAGTTGTCCCCAGCACAAGTGCCGGCCTTCCATAATTTTTTTTTTTTTTTCCCTGTGTTTTCTTCCAGTTATCTGAAAGAACATGGCTTTGTCCCTTTATTGGTGTTTTAAAGGGCAAAGAGGAGTAAAAGCCTCTTAATTATGAACCATGTGACTTTGGTATGCCATCTCCTATTCTGTGGGGGAATTAAGACGTTCAGAGAGGCAGCCTAGTCCGGGAGAAGCCCCAGATTTCAGGGAACAGACGTGCTCCTTCGGAATGGTTAGAAGCAAGTTGCTGATCAGAGCAGTCTCGGAGAAGGCAAATGACTGTACGGGTTTCTTTTGGAAAAATGTGCTTTTGGGACTTCACCTTGTTCCGATTTCTGTTTTGAGGAGATGCACAGGATCTCTTCTGGAGAATTGGCTTGCGTTTTAAACATGACTGCTCTGAGGAGTTGCTCTGCAAAAAAGTGGCATAAGGGCGAGTGTGTGTTTGTTTTCAATAACTTCTAGAAAACATTTGGTCAGTTTACAAGAAAATGTTTTGTCTTCATGGTTGGGAGTGTAAATTCAGCCTGGGAGCATGAAATCCCCGTGCTTCTGCTCTGTACGTCACGGCTATGGACTAAGATGGAGTAGAAGGATTTGGGGCAGCTCTTCTACAGGCTGTGTGTGGGGCAGAGTGGGGAGATGGCTGCTGGTATGCTGGCTTTAAGCCCTGAGAAGAAAAACCGCTGTGCCTATTTCAGTCCATGGTTGTTAGCACCATTTCTGGTGCCTTTTTCCCATGTGTGACACCAGTAGGTCTTGCAGTGCCTTTCTGCGGGAACAGGCTTGAGTCGGAACTAATGGCACTCCGATATTTCTAGTAAAACTCTCAAATATGTTCCCAGGCTTTTATTGCTTGTAATCGAGTAATAGTTCTTGGAGATCGCTTAGGATGCAGACACATGGATGGTTATACTGAATCAGCTTTGCCTGTAGACATCTCTATCCAGGTATATTTTTATTTTAGAAAATACAGAAATAGGGCTGCAGAATGGACTATTCCTGTTTTCGTTCTCAATTCGTATCATTTTGAAGTGACAGTGTTTTCATAGATGAAGTAGTAGCCTTTTTAGTTCAGCGCCTTTGAAGAGAGCGTAAAGGTAAAGCTCACGCCTGTGCTTTGCTGAAGCAAATCTCTAGAATATTGGGCAATATCAGGATTTGTTTGTGCCACATTTTACAAATATCTCTAGTAAGGTAATCTTTGTTTTGCAGTTACAAAAACCCAAGGAGATGATGGGAGGACATTTGGTTGGGGGATTAGGGCAAGGGGATTAAATTAATTGCCCGGAATCAGAAGGGAAAGAAAGGTGTGGAAGACATGGGGCGAGTCCTGCCTCCTCAAGTCTCGGTCAGTTCCTAGCGAAAGTTGGCCTTGCCTTGGGTGTAGGTTCATCTGTCGGGTGGCTAATTGGGGACATGGTGGTGCTGGTTCTGGAGATGGCTCGCGTCTCTGGTTTTGGCTAGATCTGCTTTAATAATTCTATTCCTAATACCGATTCGCTGGGCGCCATAAAGCAGCAGAGGCATCAGCTCCGTGGTGCACCGGGGGTGTTACCGAGCAGTGTTTGTCTGCAGCCACCTACTTCTTCCCCCGAGACTGAGTCACGTTGAGGATGGCTCCTCAACAGTTTAAGATTCATGAATCCTCCGGCTGCTCCGGGTTCTGCTCTTTGCATGCACTTGAGGTGGCAGCTTGTTGACGCCACGCTGGCCGAGGAAATGCCTATATAATTATTTCAAAGAAACTTAATGAAAAGCCGCGAAGAGCATAGATTTGGGCTAAGCTTCTATTAAGTGTTTTTATACGCTGAGCCGTGTTAGAAAGATAAGTTGATGTCACTTGGTTACAAAATTCTGTCATCTGCTGAGCCTTTCTGGCATTGTTTCTTCTCTGAAGTTTCTTCAAAGGTCCTGGCTGTGTTTATTTGTGATTTGATGAGGGCAGCTTCTGTTGTCGCTGAGCCGCTCCAAAGTGGTGTTGGCTTTTGGTATTCCTCATCCTTACTCTAAATTCCTTTGGTACAATGATAAAGTAATCCCAGCGTCCTTTCTTACCGACTGCAAGAAAGCAGACTCACGTGTTGAGATCTTGCCAGTCCTTGCGAGGCTCAGGGACGTATTAAAGCCATTAATCAAGTTCGAACAGGGGACAACAGAAGCCTTAAATTTGTTTCGTGGTAGCCTTGTTGACTTTTTTTTCCCCCTTCTTGCATTTCATAGGACAGAAAGTCATGCCAAGTTCTCTGGCAAATGACCTTATTGCTGTCTTAAGGTGTGTCCAAAATTAGGTCCTTGTCTTCGCTGGGGGCAAAGAGGTGCTAGGTGGCTTTTCGTAAAAAATAGGAAGTAAATATCCCAATGAGTAGAGGGCAGGTTGCAGATTTTGGATGAATTGGTGAGTCAGGATGGACCTGGGGCTCCTCGGGAGTTTTGTTTTCATGAGCTGATGTGTCGCAACTGCAGTCTTGCTGTTGTGGTGGTGTCACGCTGTTGTCAGCTCGTGAAGAAGAGGAGGAGATGCCTTCTGCACTTGAAGACACGCCTGAGACATAACGAACATCAAAACAAACTCTTCTGAAGATGTTTGGGAAGGTGTAAAACTGAGGGTCACCCCTCTTGACTGGTTTTAGACTACCAAAGGTTTCAGGAGAGTTGCTGGCAACCAGGGTGTAAATTGTTAATCTGCTAGTGGGGTGGATACGTTCTGGTTTTGGTAGCTACCAAAAATAAGCACTTGTGAGATATTCTGTTGTGTTTTTTATTAAGCTCCGTGAACTTGCCGAGGTCTGAGAACGCCCTGAAACCAAAGGCTGCAAGGGCAAACATTCCTAAACAATGAACTGAGGAATAAACTAGAAAATATGATTACTCTCCATAATAAGATTTTGAGTTTAGCTGCATCTTCGGCATGCCGATTTAGAAATCTCGTGGGAGGAATATGAGCCTAAAGATGGAAATTCACTGTGTACAACCAGCCTCGCGCCTTACCTTTGCCTGAGTCTTTGTAGTGTTCTGAAGACTGTTTGAACAGTTAATGAAAATCACACAAAAGCTGCTTTTTTTTTTTTTTTCTTTGCCTGAGTTACCAAGTCAGTAGCATTTCCCACCTTGTACGCGCTGGGGTAGCGCAGGAGGTTTTGCCTTTCTGTCTGCCTGGTGAATAATGGCAGCTCCGGTCTCCTTGAGTCTGGAAAAACATCTCCAGTGCTGTTCTGCGGTGATATATTAAGATGCGATGACGACTTCTGTACGATGAATAAAACACAGCTTTGGTTTCTACATTTCCATAGTTATTGTTTAACCTACTAACACTGTGTAATCATCCCGTGCAATCTGTGAAGTCCTGCAGTGTGAAGATAACATCCTTTAATAAAAGAATAAACATTGTTATGGGCTTTTCATAAATATACCAGGACATATTCCAGGGCCTGCTGCAATCTGATCTGTTCACAGGACAGATTGAATATGAAGGCAGTGTCTCTGAATTCGGGTGAAACATCATCCTTCTCACTTTTTGGTAGTGTATCCTGTAGCGTTGCACGTGGCTGGCTCTGTACTGTAATTTGTATATTCATGCCTTGTCCGAGGTCCAAATGTTCATGGTGACATGGGTGAGAGTGCAGCAGAATTCGGATGTGAAAGGAACATCAATTTTCCGCTCAGACAAACTAATCATGGGAGAAGAGCAGCAGTCTGTCTCAATGACCAGTTTCTATTTAAAGACCCAGACATCTTTTAAGAACAAAAGGGAGCTTTTTTGCTTCCTTTCTCTTCCCCTTTTTAATTACGCTTAGCAACTTAAAATTGAAAGCATTTTTTTTAAAGCGCACTTAGATCTCAAGTGTGAGCTTCCAAATCTGATCAAAATGCCCTGAACGTGCTCTCATCTCAGCATTGAAAAGCCAGAAAAGTCCAAAACATCTCTGGAAGGGGCGTGAATAAATGATCTGTGCCGCTGTCTGCTGGGTACCGGTGGCTCTCTGCGGATGGAGACGGTGCTAATGTGTGTGTGTGTTCCTCTTGGATATCCCTTGATCCAAACAGAAGGGCTTGCATGTCTTTTGTTATCCCCTGATGTGGTAGGAAATCATTGCTGGGTTCAAACCATGCTCTTGTCACGGAGGCGATCAGGTACACAATCAAAGCTGGGTTTGAAACGATCTTTTAGCTCAATAAAAAGACTATTGCCAGATTGTAAATTATATTATTTTTTTTTTAGCGAGTGGTGAATCACCTTCAGTTTTTTTCCAGGTACAAAACTGAGCCAGTCATGTTTTCTGTCGTTGGGATTCATTAAGAGTGACTTAATGTCCCTGTCGCAGATTTCCCCAACTGCGGTGTACGTGTCTTTGGTGCGATGCTCGCCGCTTCCGTGCGGCACAAAGCACCGAGCTGTGGTCCATCTGCTCCTGCCGCTGGTGTGAATACCTCCCGTCCTCATTAACGGTGACGGCTGCCAAAAAGCACATAGAGGCTTATTTAAACGTTCCCTCTTTAGGCTCTCTGTGGCAGCTGTGGGTGACCTGTAATAGTTAATAGGGTAAAATAAGAAAAATAAATTGCCAACTTGTATGTTTAAAGTAGTCGTCTTTAGAGGAAAAAAGTCTTCCGGCCTCATTAGCATCCTAACTGTGAGGAGAATAAAAGCTCAGGATGGATAAGTATCTCCCTTGTATATGTAATCAACATCTGATTTAATTTCAGGGGATCTGTGCCTGTATGTGAGAGACACGCTGCTCTTGGAAAGGCAGCTAAATACGCATCTAGACAGCTAACGATTTGCACAGTAACCTCATTGTAATCAAAGTCTAAATAAACCTTTGGTCCTTTTCTTAACTCTAAAGCAACTTGTTGGAAGTATTAGTAGCAGAGGAGCTTTGCGACATTTAAAAAATGGAAGTGGTCTCCGCACTGGTGTTGTAGGTGATATGCTGGCTGCGGGTACGGCGGGATATGCTGTTTTTTGGCAGCAGCTGAGCTCAGGAAGCATCTCTTCCTCTGCATCATTCAGAGATTACAGTGCCTCGGTTGTGTTGGCAGTTCACGCTCTTGCCTAGCTCGTGTCAGACTAATTTTTGAAAACAAGCATTTAAAGGTGAAGCTGCTCACCGAAATGGCGTAAAATTAGAAAGCAGCTTTCCTGGCGGTTATGGTGTTGTAGCCGGTTGTGTTGGGGATGGGACGGTGTGTCTGGCTGATCCTTCAACGGCAGGAGGAGCCCTGTAGGTCTGGTCGTGCCCCTACGCCTCGAGAGGAGGGTCTGCTGAGGTCTTTGGTATGGTGAGGCCTCCTTTGGGTCAGCTCGTAAAACCGAGGTGAGAAACCTCACCCGTCACCGTGATGAAATTCAAGCTAGTCCGTTTTCAGCTCAGCTTTGCAAAACCTTGACTTTGAGTTGCATCAAAAGAAAAGCCATTAAAACCTGGTTGGCTAAGGAGCTCGGTTGTGGAAAGTTTTAAGCTCTCGCCTATGGCAAAAGCGCCTAGAGCGCAGGCAGTCACTGCAGACGAAACACCCGAATGTGTGCCCGGCTCTTACCGGGCGCTTGTCAGCGGGGAATATGAGTTTCCTTGGGCTGACACCTGGCTCATGCCGAGTATTGCGCTGCCAGTTGGTTTAGTCACAGGAACAAGCACTTTCTCCAAGGCGATGGTAGCGGTGAGTCACGAACCAACAAAATAACATTTGCACATCTGTATTTGGGTGCCTGGCTGGTGCGGCAGTGCGGGAGCGGCTGGCCAGCTCGACTGCAGGGCTTTGTGGAGGAGGCTGGGCTGGCTGGGAACTGACTTTTTTTTTCAGGGCGATGGGACTTTTTTTTCCTCCCCGGTTTCAAGGTGGTTCCCTTTTAGGAGTAGGTGAGCTTTTGGGGTTGTCACTTGAGTATGGCTGCGAGTCCTTGGATCCGAAATGAATTCCAAGTTGTCGAACCTGTTGGCTGAACTGAAGCCGGTCGTTCGTTCAGATGGAGTTGTGCTTCCCGGGGAAAGAACAGTCCAGTCACTGGGATGATCTAAGAGACTGCAGACGGATAAACTCTATTTTCTTCTGAAATACCGTTTTCTGGAAAACGTACAAAATCTTGGAGGCTATAAAATTTGTGTTTGAGTGGAGAAGTATGAACCAGTGAGCACCAAGACTTAGAAAGCCTTAAGATACACATATTTAAAGTACTCTGCAGCGTGGCAGGGAGACCATAATGTTATGACTCTGCATTTTCCTCCATCTGCTGCCGAATACATGCAAAGCAGGGCTTGGAGAAGCAAAACTGAGATGGGGAATTACCCTTTCATGTAAGAATGAAAAACTTGATTAATCAAGAGATTCCCCTACAGTTGCGATTGCAGTGTGTTCTTAGAATTGAATCCAAACAAATCCTAAAATCGGTCACACAAAAGAACAGGCTTGAGCAATTCCAGTGCAGAAAGCATTTAATGTAGCCCGTCGCCACTGGTATTTTTGAAGCAAATCTGCAGATTATGCTTTAAGCTGGAAGAAAAAATGCCCTGGAGATGGAATTCAGCGGCTGTGTGTATAGCATGTAGTAACGTGATACTGCGCATCTGTGTAGGTTGGAGGATAAAGAATCACAGGACTTGATACGACACAGCCGAACATGCCGAGTTTCTACCGATTTCTGTAACCTCTTCAGGCTTCTACAAATAGTCGTATTTATTCTCGTCTGCTTGGAGAGCAAGATTGATGCCATCTTGCCGTGCATAATATCTTCCTTAATCAATTGCGAACCCGTTAGCTGGTTTCAGCTATACTTCAGGGCGAAGGGGGTAATCGCAGTCTCAGAGATACGACGTTCTTTTGAGTTTCATGAAAACAAGCAGTTTTAATAGAGGAGAGAGACCTGATTAGTGGCCCCATGGAGAGAAAAGCTGCAGCGAGAGTGCAACCCTTATTAGACATTAAAGAATCCACATGGGAGAGAGGTGTTCCTGACCGTGGGAAAAGCTGCAGTGGGAACTGGCAGTTATTGGACGCCGGAGAATTCGACCTCAAGACATGCATCCATAAGAAATGAGTCTTCATTATTTCTGCTCACAAAGCCACTTTGATTTCTTTTTTTTTTTTTTTTTTTAATAACGTGTATACCAGTAAGCCCTGCTATGGATGCTGGCGTGCTTCTCCTTAATTGTACAGAAGTGACAACTAGGAAAAGTTCCTTAATAACCGAGCTTTTGCCTCTTTTCTGGCTGGCTGAGGTGGCCGTGCGAATGAGAAACTTGCATTGTTCAGCTACATTTACGCAGCTTTAACTGGGTAATTTTGCGTTAAGCCCTTCATTACAGTTCGGTCAAGATTTGCCTTCTGACTGCAGCCTGCGGACGATCTGATGCAATGCTGGGTTCGCCTGACGTTGCAGGCAGCGGAACTGCTGACTTGGGCGAGGATATTAAACGCAGCCTGGATGGATGGTGCTGAGGACGAGCTGAGGCTGGGTTTTTATTCATACAGCTTCATGGAATCCCAGTGTCCAAAGCGTGGATTCGTCTCCCCCTCTCTGGTCGTCAGCAGGTTGAAATGTTGCTAGGACTCCTTCTGAACACTGTTTGATGTTGGGGGGTGTGTGTTGCAGTGGAACAGATTTGTATCTCAAGGAACGGGTGTATCTTTATTGAAGCTTCACCTGATGCGTACGCGCTAGAACAACACATCTGTGGCAAAATTTTTTGTCATGGGGGCTGCAGGAAAATTTCCTGGTGTGTTGATTATTGGAAGAAAGAGTTGCTACCCACAGTAGCAACCATGAACAAACTGTTTTAAGTATTCTGTTTCTTCCCTCTCCGGTGGTACATAATAATTTCGTTTGTGTATTAATACCTCAGTAGTATCCAAACGGTGACTTTGCAATAAAGACATAAATAAAATGTCTTAATTAGGAATCACTCTTACTTTGTGTCTTAAAATGGAGCATTCAGCTGAGCTGTAGAGCAAGAAGTGAACGCTTATTTCAGCACAGAGTTATCTACCGGACTATCTGATATGTCAAGCGCGTTGCTCTTAAATAACAGGGGTATCAGAAGTATCAGTGAATGTGCCTATGCTAGCTTTTTAATTTCCTACTTTGTCATCTCTTGGGGAGGGATTACGAGTGTAGACAAAGCCTGAGCTGTTTTCAGTGCGTGGCGGGAACACGTGCTGTATCTCATTAACAAAACCCCCGTTTGTAGTCGGAGTTGGGAGATTTCCCGTTGAGTGCTGTTGGGGGCTAAAGGGAGCTGCGAAGTCTAAGAGTGGTCTGGGTTCGAGTCGTTCGGGCGGTGGGGCAGGAGGGGAGGGCGAGGAGCGTCGTGTTGAGGTTTCGCCCCAGCCCTGTGAGCGGTCTGTAACCTGGTCGATGGTTTCTGCTCCTGCATTTCGAGGTTTCCCTGAAGATCTTTATTGCTAGGAGAGCTGCGGAGAATGCCCTGAAGAACGTTGTTTTTCTCCCCCCAAAGGTCGCAGAGCCAATAAAGATCACTCTAAACAGGTTTTAAAGCATCTCAGATTGCAATCTAGAAAATTACGGGAGCTCGGTAATTAGGGCATGTTTCTGAATCATTGCTGTCACAAGGTCTGTTCTCGGTACGGCTTGAAAACCAGTGCTCCTTGTGATACGAGGAGCTCATTATTTGGCCTGGCTTTGGGAAAGTAAAGGTTTTCCAAGCCTTCCATCGTGTGGATTTATCGCTTGCTGATGAGCTTTCCTGCTCATGATCATCCAAAACGCTATCCCAGACGCTCACGATTGCTTATCGTTAGAAACAGCAATTTTGTGCCGAGAAAGGTAGAATTAGAGAGGCATTTAATTTGTTTTATTTTTAGCCGTCTTTAAGGCGATGTAGCAGCTGGAGATAAGGAGAGCCAATACCATACATTGCGTCTCCTCTAGAGGCTGCTGGAAGTGCTCCATACGTTGCTGGCAGCCTTTGCGCTGGTACCCTCGTCCCAGTGGGTTTTCTCACTTAAACCTATTTTTTCAGAAAATTGGGGGAGGATCAGGTGTTTGGAGGAGTGTTACAGAATGGTGCTGTCGGGCTCTTCAAAGGGGCGTGTGCGCATATGTATATTAGATAAATATTCACAGTATTTTCACCACAATCCTGAATAGCCAGTTTTCAGTTTTCGAGATGTAACCGAAATGCCGGTGCGTTGTTGGTGGGAGGGATTTCTGGTGTCCCGAGCGTTCCCGGTGTGCCAGCTCTGCACGGAGTGTGGTCTGGTGCCCTCGGGAACGAAGGCTGCTGCCTTCGGCCGGCGTTGGGTCAGGCCCTCGGTAATGAGATGTTGTGTGGAGTTGTCCATAGTAAATACTGATTTTGGTCTCCCTTAAGCGCAGCTGCGCGTGAAGGCCAGCGGCCGTGTGTACTTTGCCATATTTGTCGTTAAGCGTTTGAGATATCGTTTGACAAATTCTCCGGGGTTGAGTGACAGTCCGAGCAATTGTGGCTCATCAGGGGACAGTTCCCCACATTTGTTAAATTGGATTTTAGGTGCAGTTTTCCCGGACTCTGGAATTCTGCTTGTTGTTTCTATCAAGATACATTTCAATTCACTTGCGTTATTTTCATCCCAGCCCTGTGCACACACTTCTTTATGGTCTGTCTTTGGTTTTGCTGTCTGTTACAGATCGATTACTGTATTTGCGATAGGACCCAAACCAAATAATGCAGTCGGTGCGTTTTTGAGTACCTTTTGTTTAGATTCCTTTATTCTTCTGTATCTCAAGTTTTCTGTCCGTGCTAGGCACATGATGATATTTGACCAGGGGTTTTGAACTGATACTGTGCATTGCTTGAAGCAGAGTGTAATTCCAAAGACTTGTGCCGCTCGGGTCTGAAGGTGGTGAAATACCATCTCTTACCACTCTTGTTACGAAATTATCTTTCTAAAAATATTTAAAAGTGCAGAAATATTTTTTGTGGCAAGTAAAGTATGTGGCTATAATGAATATGAGGCATGGAACATGGTGGTATGTAGTTTTCTTCGGCCAAGCACGTTATAACTATTATACGGTATATTTTATTTATTATAGTAATGACCTTGTTATGATCAATTACAGTGCCTTATTCTTTGTAAATACCTGTGTAAAAACACAAGACCCTTTGCATTACTGGCTTAGGAACTTTTAAGGCAGTGAATATTTGACACTGCTTATGGTGGTGGTACGGGAGGGAGAGTCCCTGTGCAGTTCACGTTGTGAGCTGGTGATACTGGGAGCTGGCGCCGAGCTCGGAGCAAGATTTCTTCAGGATAGCTGTCACCGTGGCTTGGTGTCCTGCTGCTGGTAAGACTGCAGCACAGTGGGGTTTGCTGCTCTTCTGGTGTGTTATTTTGTGTATTACACGGGTGGGAAGTGGATGCATGTACTGTTGTGGTGGGCCGAGTTCTTTGGCTGCGAAACGGATGTTCTCGATAGCACAAAACCCCAGAATTGATGTTGATGGAGTTCAACCCCGGTGGAGCTGGTGATGGCAACCTGCTTTTTATGTATGGCAGCTTTAGTATTTGCACATCTTGCGTTTCCCTGCTTTGTGCAGGGGGAAATAGAGGACTGGAGTAGCCCCTGGCATGGGGCATTGGACTGGCGTGGAGTTACGAACGAGGAGAAGAGGCGCAGACATCTGGAGAAGTATTATTTCAGGTCACATTATTTTGTTATGAAATAACAACAAAGCAAGAGGAATGCGATTGGCCAAGAAAAGCTTCAAGCTGTGCGAGCGTTTTAGTGAATAATGCAGGCTGGGGCTTGCCTGGCTTATATAATAACGGAGGGGGAAGGAGCGTGAGCGCGGCACGGCACCATCATCACTGCCTTTCAGATGGCTGAGGAGATCTGGCTTTAGTCAGAGTGAATCCAAGTGAATCCGAAATGTTCAGATGTCCCGCTGTATCAGGACGCCGTGTCAAATCACGCTCTTAATGAGCGGTGCAGAAAAGCAACACAACAAACTCCTGCGTTGTTTTTGATCTTGCACTGTGTCTTGCATTTAGTAGTATCTGGAGCGTAACGTTGTGCCGGCTTCTAAATAAAAATGCGGTGCAGTTTTCATAAACGGGGATGTAGCTGACCTGCAGAATTCTGCAGGAATGGAAATGGTTGGGTACAAAAGGTCTTCACAAGCTCAGGGGGAGCTCAACGTGAGAAATAGAGTGGTAACACAATTTAAAGTAGGATTCAGTTTAAATTAAAAAAGCAAATCTCCCTGATTTCGACCTGCCTTTTCCTATCCTGTATATATCATCCTGTAAAGGTCCCAATCCCTTTACAAAATATTGCAGCTAAATGGTAACATTTGCTTACTAAAGATTTGTTGGCTGCCTGTCTCCTAGTCCCTCCTTTGTTTAAACTGCTTTTGCTTGGGAATAGCAGAGACTGCGCAGAAAAATGAATGTTTGGAGTAAGCACCGGAGGTGAAATGGTTAATTAGAAATGGAAAGGCGAGGGTACCGGGGTGCCGATACCCCTGCGGGGCCGGTTGTGGGGTGACTTTGGCTGTGTCTGGGTGACACGTCGCCCCTGGGGAGGAGGAACCAGCCCGGCCTTGCATTGGCGGAGGCTGCGTTTCCCAACCCGGCCGCGCTGTCTGCCGGTACGGGAGGAAGAGCTGGGGAGGAGGAAGGGCTGGAGAGCCAGAGAAACATGCTGAGCGGCCATGCCAAGAGCCCAGAGACATTTCAGCTGCTTGATTATAGAGGTGCTTTGATCTACAGTGAATAAACCGATAATGCTTAAATTATGAATTCCTTTTCTTTGTCTGAAAAGCTGGATTAGCGTGGCTTTGTTCGAGCAGTGATTATTGAGCAACTTTTTTCTTCTGAAAGGGCGGCTAGATTCCTGTTTACAGCCGGGCGCTGCGATGATCGTGCTGTGCTGGCGGAGGGGCTCAGTGACATAACAGCTCTCGCGCGTCCTCGTCTCCTCTGCTTGAACTGTAAACCCCTCCGAAAATACGGCCTTGGCCGCCTTCGTTACAGTACGGAGCTAATGATTAATCGGTGTGAGCTGCAGACGGGAAGAGGCACTAAAACGCCTTGTTTTTGTGAGGGTCTGCGGATTCGGAGCTGAGCGAACGAGCCTCTTTGTTTTCTGTTGGGTCTGCCAGCGGTTGTGAAACGCAGCCTTCCTGGAAAGGGCTGACGCGCAGGTATAAAGATAGGAGGCGAAGGTTGAGAGGAGCCGCTCTGCGAGCGTTACCAAAGGTCGCGGCGATGCCTCCCCTTGCCTTTTGTCCCCTCTTCCCAGCCCTCGGCATCCGGACAAAGGTCGCTCCTCCACACGCGTTCGCCTCCATCTTGCCTTAACGTGCGATCCGCGTAACGAAACGCGGCGTTATCACCGCCTCTCCTCCCCCGGCCCTCCAGAAAGTATCGTGGTGGTTTTTTTGTTTTGTTTTGTTTTGTTTTTTTCCTTCGTGTAATGTATTATTCTGCTGCAGTAAACCCGTCTGGTGATGCAGCACTGCGGATCTCCCCTCCTCTCCCCTCGATGCGGTCCTCCTCCCCGGCAGCATCTGCCAAGACGGGAGCAGCTCGGAGAGACGCCAACGGGTGGGGCTGGGTCGGATCAGCAGACAGATTAATCTTCACGGTGGGGGACCGAAGGATGTGTGTAATCACAGGACCACGTTGGGGCACGGAAAATGCAAACCTTCCTCTCCCAGCAGCTGTCCTTGAATACTCGGGGCTCTCTCCTTCTCGGTTTTCTTTCATCCCCCCCTCCCCAACCCCCCCTTCTGCTCCCTTTCTCCTCCCCCCGTCTGCCTCCCTCGCTTTCAGCAAAGACGATTGTCACAGATTATCCTCGGGGCTCGTCAAGGGTACGGTGCAGGACACCAAAGCGCAGCGTATATTTAGGTATCTGGATAACGGACGGATTAAAAGGCGCCGTCTCCAAGTGGGGTGATTTAGGACCGTGGCTGCAGTGGAATACAGTAGTAGCCTCCCCCATCCATTCTGATTTAGAAAAAAAAAAAAAAAATTAATGGCAATCAAAGTGAACTTTTCCCAATATAAAAACTAAACTCCGGCGGCAAGAGTTGTGCATTTGCTGGGTGATTTTGTTGGTCCATGGGGAGCATATTACATGGATGTTCTGTATCTTCTGTGCTTTCTGGGCAGTATTAGCGCGAATATTTGAACATTTGAACACATTCTGGATCTTCGGCAGCAAAAGAAAAATAATTGAGGTCTGTGCATATGTGTTAACATGTACTTGTTACGATTTCAGAACGAGGAAATAAAGAATTGCCAGGACGGTGAGTGGGAAGAGGCTTTCAGAGCCCGTTTCTGATGTAACTGGCAGGCGGCACTTCATACGCAGGAGGCTCTGGTGACTGCAGTCAGAAAGAAGGTCAATTGGGATTTTAGGTTTTTTGAGTAGTGCTAAGATACTACACCCCCCACCTCCCCGAAGATTGTAGACAAAGTATGGGCTTGTGTTGCCAGAAACCGAATGCGTAGACAGTGAGCAAAAGGAAAGTAACGTTCTAACCAGTTGCTTCTGTAACTACATTATTTAGAAGAAAAATTCAATGGATATTGGAGTTCGAGCACTCTGTCCTACTACAACATCTCCTCTTTGCTGTCTGTAGAGAACCGGCGCTGAAACACATGTTATAGGGTGATGCTAACTAGGATACCTAATTATTTTTCATATTTTTTGTCATGTTCATTCATGGCATGAGCATTTTTCAAATAGGCTCTTTCCTGTTTTCCTCCCCCCCTTCTTCCTTTTCTGGTACTTCTCTTTACACACGCCACCTCCAATTAGGCCATTTTTTTCCTCACACAAATTTTATTAACCATATCCTCTACTTCTCTGGTCTTTCTGAAACGTGCCTTCAAGGCAAGATAACCACATCCAGCTTCAGAAGAGTGCAGACTTCAAGAAGTATCTTTCCTGCAGTACCATTCGCCATTATTTACTCCTTGCAGCTTTTAATTAGAATAAAAAATGACCAGTGCATCAGTTTGGTATCACAGGTTAGGAAACTGCCGAGAATTAAACGTCACTGTGCTGTACCCGGGAGCACAGAGGCGGCGAGCTCTGCTCTGCACAGCTTAGAGGCAAGAACGTGTTCCATTGGCGACCTTGCCTTTTTATGCCTAACGAGGCGCTTTTTGACTTGAAAGATGCTCTTGTTTGCACACGTATTCCTTAATGGACAGCGCGCCGTACTCAGTGGAGTATAAACCGGAGAAAAATGAGATCTAAATCCAAACCAGGTTCTATATGAAGCATAGTAGGTCAGGTTGGAATGAGAAGCTGGCAGTCAGCGAGGCAGGTTTTCAAATCGTATTTAAGGATTAGTCATCCACAACAACAAGGATGAAATTTTAAGGTGTATGGAGAGCCGTGCATAAACCCGAGGCAGATGCAGGCTTCGACAGCATTTGCTGCTCGGACAGGCAGTTGTGTTAGCTTGGTCCTGTGCACATAGCCGAAAACAGCTTTTCTCGTTTAAGATCTGTTTACATCTGTTCAGCATTGTGCTGCCTTTGGGAATAGAAAAATTTTTTCGCAATAATTCTTCATAGCGTTTACAAACATCTCTTGATTAGTTTTTTGTTTGTGTGTCCCTTTCCTGTTTGTCAGTGAATTCAAAAATACACTTTTTGCCTCTTTTTTTTGTCATGGATTGACAACTGCAGTTAAAGCCCTTACCTGTTCTGCTCAAAATCTCTCGGCTGAGATAAATGAGCAACCCGAATGCGACCTGCAGTTCGCGGCTCTTTTTAAAAGTTTGCTGTGCTCTTACTTCCCATTTTATCCTTTCTTGCTGTGAGGTGATGCAAGTTATTTGAAAACATTTTTACATCATGCTTTCTGTGTGCACAAACATGTTTGTGTTTGTTTTTTTCTCAGACGTTTGCTCATCCGTAAGTGCCTGTGTTGCAATTACTCAACGTAGATAAGTAGGGTGGCGTCACGCTCCCGTCAGCTTTTCTCAGCGTGCCCATTGCATGGCTCGGTCCATGGGGGGGGGGATGTAAAGTTGAACCCCAGGAGCACCCCGCTCCGGGGGTGCCTGTGTCGCCGCGCTTCAGAAGCGTCCCGCGAGGCCGTTGTAAAATAACGGGTTGGAGATCAGGAACGAGGATCAGAATGAAGACTCTTGTTCTAGCGCTGAATGGATTAAATATAGATCAGAGTAGTGGAATTGCTGTGTCAAGGTCATTTTTTTTTTCTTAACAAAATTGTCGGGTTGTCTTTATTTTTACTTGTTGTGACACAGTTTTGTTTTAATTATGTCTTGTTCGTCAGATTAAAAATGAGAAGGGTTGCCCTAATTGCGAATACCTTTCTATTTCTTCAGCTGCTGTTGCTCTGTTGTTATAAACAGGGCGATCTCATGGTAGACTAACCAAAAGAGAAGAGTTTTGAAAATAGCGATGGAAAGTCTAACTGGCTTTTCCTCTCTTTCTGAAAAAGCGTCTTCCAGTCTCTGCTGTGCTTTGAGATTGGTTTTCCCGCCATATGGGAAGGGCGAATGGTTTCAAACTGATGTTGATTTTGCGGAGGCAGTGTTGTGAAATGCAGTCTTTTTCTACCAGCACTAATATACGTGCTCTGCTTTGCTTTTCTTACAGATATGGACGTGTCGAAAGTGTCAAAATACTCCCTAAGAGGGGGTCGGAAGGCGGAGTGGCAGCGTTTGTGGATTTTGTGGACATCAAAAGTGCGCAGAAGGCACACAACTCTGTCAACAAAATGGGAGATAGAGACCTACGGACGGATTATAATGAACCAGGAACCATTCCCAGTGCTGCTCGGGGCTTGGATGATACAGTTTCCATAGCATCTCGTAGTAGAGAGGTTTCTGGGTTCAGAGGAGGTGGTGGGGGGCCCACTTACGGCCCCCCCACCATCGCTTCATGCACGGGAAGGACGTTATGAGCGGAGACTTGATGGGTAAGTTCCAAGGTTTCTCTAGGCAGGTATTTTGTATTTGATATGGTGAGAAACACAAACTCGTATCTAGGGCCCCCAGATGGATTTAAAATTTTGGGAATTATCTATGTTTCCTATTTTGGGTTGGAAACGGAAGTGATTTCTATCCCAGTGGCTGGTACCTTGTGGATCCATAGAGGATGTTTTCTGCAGCTGGTTGGATATCTACACTTGAAATAAGGTGGTTTTAAGATGGAAGATTTCCTTTGGCCAGCATCGATATTGGAGTTACTCTTTTCTAGAAGTAATGATTCCATTTCTTGGATAATATTAAGGCCTTGCTCGGATGTATCCCTGCTTCCAGATGGAGCTATCTTACTCTACAACATGTGGTGAAGTTCTCTGTGGAGTATCTTCGGAATACTAGAACCTAAAATTCTGTGAAAGCTTGATGCCTAGTTCTCAGTTCTCACTGTACACAGTTGGTATGTTAATTGGATTGTCACCACAAAATTTCTAGTAGACTTTAATGATGCAGCCCCTTGGATTCTACAGACAACTCTTAGCCATGGAAATAACGCTTGGATGGAGAAGACCGAAGGCAGCTTGTGATGTTTCCATTTTGGATCTACATCATTTCCAAGTTATTGGGATTATGCTTTCTGATGGTATTGGCAAAAAGAGATGATGGACATGACTAAATTTTGGAAATTATAGTGGTTTTTTTTTTTTAATGCTGGGATAAGAACTACTGCCTTGAATTTATTGGATGGTATACAGTCAAGACGCCAGTAGCCATGGGGAGTGGATTACTATCTAGCCTCTTAAAAAGCTCTTTGCTGCTCCACATTAAACATACTTTAGTTTTAAGGACGTGGTGCTAATACCAGTTTGTGGATACGCCAGTGAGAAATGACTGGGCTGGATGGTTACAAAGGCGGCTAGAGGATGCCTGCTGGCCAGCAGCGATGAGTGCCCTCGTGCATTGGGTGATCTTCTACCAGCTGCTTGATTCAGACATAGGGCTGGAAATTAAAATAACGGATCTATTTAAGTGCCTACTGTCTCAAGAAAGAAGTCTGGGGGTTTCAGAGTTATGGTTTCAGTCTGGGACTACTTCCTTCCAGTGGAATTTTTTTTTTTGTCTTGTCACTAAGATTTTTTTTTTTTTTCTTGTTGGTTCATCTAAAATATCATTTGACACCCTTGCCCATTAAGAAGGTGGATTACCCCTGTAAGAGGGGCCCAAATTGGGGAAGTTATGTTCACAATTCTCTCCCTAGATTTAATTGGGAATATAGGTCGTGTTTCCACACTTGGAAAAGGTTGGTATGTCCTGCCCTGTGTATATTAGCCCCTCTCCTAACCCAAGTCAAACCCTCTCTTTCCACTAACTCCAGTAGTACTTAGTACTAATAGATAAATCAAAAAAGCACTGTAGCCATTAGATTTTCAGCTCTGCTAGCTCCTCTGTCTGTCTTCTGTGTCCTTTTCACGGATAAGGACTTTGTTCTTTTATGTCAGCTATATAGCAGTAACCCTCTAGAAAATACTGCTTTTTCTCTTACCTCATTAAATCAGCTTTCACTGATTAACATTTTGTAGGATGCGAAATGCAATCGTTTATAAAATTGTTGATCTTGGTCCTTCAAAAGGGGGGAAAAAAGAGAGAGACGTGTTTCTGTTCCAGATCCTGAAATACCTTTCAAAATGCCGTTGATGCGAGCAAGAGATAATGAAAATAGAAAGGCAACGATGAATTTCAAGCAGATATATATAAGCTAATGAAATTCTGTTGCACCGGTTAGGTAGTTTCTTACATACGATGTGAGAGAAAAAATGCAGGCAAAACCATGAGCTTAGCTCTGTAGAAACCTTGAAAATTAGTTATAATTTAACAACAGAGGGTGAATATATTTGGAGGATTAAGGATCTAGTGATTCATTGGAGAAGGAATGGAAGGAACTTCCTGAGATGCTAATTGAAAAAGATTCAAATCCCATTTTCAGTTTATGAAAGATACCTGAAATACTTCTGCCATTTTAAATACAAGACAGACCTGTGATGCATAAGAGGAGGAGGGAGCACGAGGCAGAATTGGGTTATTAGGATTCAGGGGATTGAAGTGACTAATAATTGATTCTGAAGGAAGAATCTGAGAGAGAAGGCTGAAAAAAAAAAGAAAAGGTTGAGATGTCCTTCATAAGATGGATAATTACATTTTAAAATTAACTTTGGCTACCCTGACATATTTAGAATTTTGCAAGTATTTTTTAAACATTCAAGGTAATCATTCTTGATCTTTCATTTTGCAGACGTAACTTAGACGTACCGTCCTGGTACTTGTCTAAATTAGACTACTAAACTATTTGTAATGTTCTTTTAACTTTACCTGTCGGTTTTACTATCTCTTTATTTGAGAGATCACACTAACTTTCTTAGAACATAGAGCCTTTCTCAATTGACATACAAAATGTTGGAAATACTGAAACAAAACGGACCTTTAGCTATGTGAAAGTAGTGTGCTTGTGAAGATCTAAGTCCTGTGATTGCAGTAACGATAGCAGTCTCAACGAACCAAAATGCCTGCTGAAAAATTTAATTTATACTCCTTGTGTAGGGTCTTTTGGGGGCCTGCACCCTTGCAGTTGAACTATTCTGATGCTAGTAATCAAGATATTTCTTTAGCGTACGCAGCTTTGATGAGAATCGAGGGTAGCAGTCTGATAAAAGCAAAATTCCCTCTAAGAGGATGAAACATTTTAGAACAGCAACAAGAAAACCCCCTAATTTTCCAGGTCTTCTCTGTGGGTTATGCTACCCCTTTTGAAAGCAGCTTCTTACCTCTGGGTCATGCTTTGCACGGAGGCTTTCATGGCTACAGCCCAATTTGTGATGCCATTTTTGCAAAAGGATAATTAGAAGAGCTCCAGTAATTACCAAATTCCAGAAGAATTTTTGAAGCTCTTAAGCAAAAATGGAGGTGGGGGGGGGAGGGGGAGTTAATTATGATGTCCACAAACATGAATTTTTTTCTTGTTTACAGAATTTAAAAGAAAAAAAAAAAAAAACAACAAAAACACAAATGAGGATTCTGCACTGGAAAGCTGTATTTTTTTCCTGTGCAGGCAAGATGCTGGTCATGAAAGCCCAATATTGTGATTAAAACAAAATGATTGCTCAGCTTTATCGTATACGAATGTAACTTTGGAGTCAAGTAAAACGTTTTTAAGTTTGTCAGTGTTTGCTTGATAGGTTATTGCTGTTTAGTGGAGAAGCAGTCGCAAAAATAAGTTCAGTGCTGACGTGAATGTTTGCATGATTTGCTTTTAGTTGTGCTTGCCCCTTTCTGATGAAATATTTTTCCCCCTTCCTAAATGCAGGGCTTCAGATAACAGGGAGCGTGCTTATGAACATAGTGCCTATGGACACCATGAGCGGGGGACGGGAGGATTTGATCGGACGAGACATTACGATCAGGATTACTATAGAGATCCTCGAGAGCGGACTTTACAACACGGGCTCTATTATACTTCTCGGAGTCGAAGTCCAAACCGTTTTGATGCTCACGACCCCCGTTACGAACCTAGGGCCCGGGAGCAGTTTACATTGCCCAGTGTGGTACACAGGGATATCTACAGGGATGATATTACACGGGAGGTACGAGGCAGAAGGCCGGAGAGGAATTACCAGCACAGCAGGAGTCGGTCGCCGCATTCGTCCCAGTCCAGGACCCAGTCGCCGCAGAGGCTGGCCAGCCAGGCGTCCAGACCCACCCGCTCCCCCAGCGGCAGCGGATCCAGGAGCAGATCTTCCAGCAGCGACTCCATCAGCAGCAGCAGCAGTACCAGCAGCGACAGGTAGGTCCCTGCGGGTTGTCGTTGCCCGACCCAAAGCGACCATCCCGTGGGTTTTGCGGGTCGTTTTCTGAGGAGTTGCAAGCTCGGGCTGTGAAAATAGAAGGTGTTGCGTGGCAAAGCGTTACTCGCTGATGTAGAAGGAAACCGGCGTGAAATGTAAAAGGGCTGAGTTGGCAGGAGGCAGATCCGAGGGGAATGCTGTTGCTGTCGTTGATTATTTTCCATGGTGGATCTGCGCAGCATCCGTAAGGTGCTCGCTAGGCAAAGCGGGGATGTACGGACACGAGGCCTAGCCACGCATGAGGCTGCTGTCTGTGCGTGTGGAGAACGGGGTAAATATTTTATTGGCTTCAGTGAGGGAATAAGCAAATTTGAAGGTCAGCTGCTTTTTACAGGACACCTTTGAAAATACTTTGAGAAGTGAGGAGTATTATTGTCCTGTTTCCTCTCATTCTCTACCACCACTAACATTTAAAAGGTCGATATGTTGCTTTTCCATTCTTTTCCCCTGTTGCCTCACAGCAAAAATTGTAGGCTTGGAAAAAATAAAGAAAACCCCCAAAAATCCAAGTATGCATTTCCCAGTGGTACAGCCGTGTCCTCGGTTCTGTAACAGCCGCGACAGTTCTGTATTTGTGTGGCTTTATACACTACATATAGGAAAAAAATAAGACTACTAGAGCTAATAATGGGATTTCTTTTAGTAATTTGAAAATTCCTGTTGAAATGCCTCTCAGATATTTAGTTTTTTAAGAGTAAATTCACCCTAAGAGTGGAAACCAGGAAGCTGCCATTGCAGCCATGCATGTTCTGTGCTCTGTCTGGTGAGGAGCTCTGCTCTTCAGAAGGGTTTCCAGTTGGAAACGGTTCCTTTGGATACCAGGTCTTTTCCAAAACGGAAAATATTCATTAAGTAAAGAAGTGTATCAGTATAATAAATACTTAGTGTTCGATTATCACTGTGAATGGAATTTTACCGCTGGTAATTCTCTAATCAAGGTAATTATTCTCATAAAACCTCACCTGCTTGAACGTTGGACCTTGTGGAAGGGTTAGGCGGGCTGACGCTGGGGAGCGTGCGCAGAAGGGAAGACGAGGGAATTGGTTTTTCCTCTTCTGATTTCCCCACCCCACACTCCCGATGTCTAAAGAACCATGCAAAGATTTACTTACGTCTTTACATTAATTGTTTTCTCCATCTGGATTTAGAAATCCAGATCCTGGCTTGGCTGGAGAGAAGGGCACCTCTAGAATATTTGAGATGACTTTTAGGCTGCTTTGAAGCCTTGTT
Organism: Pluvialis apricaria; assembly: GCA_017639485.1. Lineage (NCBI taxonomy): Eukaryota > Metazoa > Chordata > Aves > Charadriiformes > Charadriidae > Pluvialis > Pluvialis apricaria. The sequence goes on from CM030026.1 coordinate 2,719,519, forward strand.
TGTTTATTTCTACACCTCTCTCTCAATGAGATCTTAACACTTAGATAAAGACAACCCTTTGTCAGAGATTTTCACACTTGTTACAGCTTAAAAAAATGGGTGAGACTTCCAGAGGTCTCCAAAAAAACCCTAGAGGAGATGAATTGAAAGGAGGCCTGGTTACATTTAAGGTTTAAAAAAATGCCAAGCAGGAAAAAAAGTCTCTCTTCTGGTGCTCCTTTACTTGTTGCAGAATGGATAGAGGGGAGTCCGAGAAACTCGTGTAATATTTAGAAAATGTCATTGTTGGGATGTCGAGACAGGATGAAATACTGCTCTGCATTTGAGAGGGCTAAATATGATCCCTCTGGAACAAAGTTAAGAGATTTAATCAGAAGATAAGCAGCGTCTGCTGTGCTTCAGCATTTCATTTTCTTGGCAATTTCTAGTTGTAGTAATGGAAAACTAGATGATACTCTGGGAGGAAAGGGAAATAAACATTTTTTTTCTTACTCATACAGTAAATTCAAATTCAATAGAGCAAGTAATAGAATCTGGTGGACAATATATATAGTTGTGAAGGATCAGAAAGGAGTTTCACATGTTTCTAAGACATGAGTTGGATATTAATAAACATTTAACCATATCTTTACTTTGTAAAAGCAAAGCCCCACCTGGCCTTGAAGTCTTTTAAAGCACAAGCGGACTTTTCCCGTTTAATTTTTAACACGCTTTGAATTTAGCAATGTAAATACATAAGCCCCTCGGACCCTGTGGTGAGCGAAAGCCACCTCGCCCCCTTTTTACTGGTAAGGTGCTCCTGCTCGCTGTGCGAGATATTCGGGTCTCACGTACCCAGACCAGGCAGAAATTTATTTGCATCTTCATACCCTGGGTAGTAAGTTCTGGCTGTGACAACCCCCGGATTGATTTACCAAATTCTGTATCTGTTTTTTTTAATTTCTGGAGTGGGATTTATCTGGAATAACTAAGGACAGTTTGTTGTTGTCTGAGAAAGAATTACTTCTTGCGGTTTCCGTCGTATTTCTCAGGGGTTTTAGCAAACTGGAGATTCTCTTAGGGCTTTATTGCAAGTGGAAATGGCCAATTTTGTGACGCTCTGAAATTATTAAGGTCTTTATGACGCTGAATTCTTCTGAAATTGCACGTCTTGAAGAGCTTTGTCACTCGAGTCTCGTCCTGTCTGTCTCAACTGGCAGGGCGGAAGAGGCAGAACAAGTTGTGTTTAGGGAGAGAGGTGGGTCTGTACCCAGGCTGGCGGGAATGTTTGGGGACAAACGCTGGAGCCTGTGAAAACTCGTGGGTGTTAAACGCTTGTGGGAATTTTTGTGCGTCCTTCAGGTGCTGTGAAACACGAGCAGAAAGGTGGCGAAGGAGAAGTTTGGGTTTCGTTCCTTGTGGTTTTCAGAGAGCCGTGTGAAGTAAATACGACTTTCATTAAAGGGAGATGATTTTCCTGGACAATAACGTGAGGAAAGATGCCTCACAGATTGCGTTAAAAAAAACCCAAGTCTTTATTTCATAAAGGTGCCCAGATTGTTGCATTGAATCTCAGCTGAGCTTCGCTTTAAATATATATTCAGAGGCCTTTACGGGGGATTTGTAATGGGAGCTGCCAGGGAACCGTGTAGAAGATAAGACCAAAAAAAACACGGTAAAAATAAACCGTGTTCTCTGAAGTGGAGTTTTATTTGGTGTATTTTGTGGCCTCTCAGAAGTTGCCTGTCAGGCCGAGGTGGGCCATCACCCAGTGGAGGCGAATGCTTTCTGTGGGAGCCGCTTTCTCAGATGGTGTCACCTGCGCGGATTTGAGGGAGAGTTTGCATTTTTGGAAGTTGTCTTAACGTGAGATTTCTCTTATCGAAAAGGGTCATTGGGTTTTGTTTTAATCACCTTGAAAGAGTAAAAAAAAACCTCAAAAATTATATTTGATTTTTCCGCCACCAGCAGCCTTAATTTCTCCATTTGGTTGATTCCAATGCGCACCACAAATGATACATTAGCAAACATATTTTCTGTACTGTGTCATGGAAGAAGCTGAATATGCATGGAAGCTGTGTGATCCCGTGGGGAAGCAAAGCAGATTTTGTTTGTGCCCTGCCCAACCTCCTGAAAAAAAAATAAAAATCTCCCCCTCCCCCCATTTTTTTGTAGAAAATGATCTTTTCTAGGCTGCTTGTCGAGGTGTTCTAACACGCTAAAAAAAATTTTCTCTGCATTTTTATTCGGTTATGTAACGTCAGATGGCTTTACACATTTCTTACTGTTCCATGTGTTAGTGATTATTTTTAAAGCTTTGCTGCAGCGATGTACTGAGCCACATGGCGCTGAGCAGTGGGACCTTTCGCTCTTAAAAACTGGGCACGTGGCACAGCACCTTGTTGAAAAAGGGATTTTTATTTACAAATTCCTGGCAGAAGTGTTTGATTTCCTATAGGTGATGTCCAGAATGTGAAAGTGTGAACACCGCCTGTGTATGTGTGTGTAAGTTTACAGATACGTGACCTGAGATTTCCTTTCGCCTTCTTTTCTAATTTATTTTTTTAAGAGCGCTTATTCAGTTGTCTGTTGTTGAGGATGTTGGAGGATTTACTAGTTAGATGAATAATTTCCTATAGCTTGTAATGTAAAATAGATCTTGCACTGGAATTAAAAAAAGCAACTTCAGCTTAGACACAAAGTGACTTTATTTTCAGCGAGATCTAGGAGAGCACAGTCCTTCCAGTACTGCTGATACAAAGCAGCGATAAGAAGTTGCCCGTATAGATGTTTGAAAATGGATTTTTTTCAACAATCGTGATAGCTATACTTAAAGTTCTAAAGAGAAGCAGAAAAGGCTTTCATAAAAGTAATTAGAGATTGTTTTTTAATTTTAGATTTCACTGTGATGAAATTCTTTCTGGAGCAATGAGTTACAGTTGGAAAGGAATACGTATGTGTTATTTTATGTGTCTTAATATTGAAATAAACTGATGAAAAATACTGCCAAGAGAATTTTAATCATGGGAAAAACAGGCTCCCTGAAACCTCCCATGGAGGCTGCAGCGTATTTTGTTTTGTTGGGGACTTTCTTACCCTGTTTAAACAACTGAAGTGAAAGTAGAAAAAAGTGAATTTTGTTTCATTACATAATGCAAACCTTTCCCTGCCATTGTCTTCATCTCCTCTTTTCCGCTTAGTTTGTTTGCCAGCAAGTGATGAATCACTGACTTAGAATGGGATTTAGGGTTTTTGAGTGGGTTGAGAGATGCCTCTGCTGGGGACAGCTGAAAAATGAGGAAGAAAGAGGTTAAATGCAGCTGTTCGGTCTTTATTGAAGAATCTGTGAGATGGCCTTTGCCAATGTTAAATAATCCCACATAAATTTTGCACTGCAGCGATCACCTGAATGTTTTTAATCGGTTTTTCTGTGGGATCACAGGTTTCAGGGTTGAGCACACTCCTGTTTGTATGGGGAAAAGAATTAACCTAAGATTTAAAGAAAAGAATAATAAAAAAAAAATGTGTAGAGTAGGAATCCGCCTTTTCAATTACCACAAAGGCAACAGTAAATCCTGTAAGAGTCAGGTGAAACACCTAATCTTTACCTTTTGTTCACATAAAGCCATGTGCTGCTTTGATGTTCTCTCTGCGCAGGGAAATGTGAATTAGGGAAAGGAAAATTAAAAAAAATCCAACTCAGATGCTCTCAGGTTTTTGTTACCGACTGTCGAGCATTTTCACTTTGTTCTTTCTTGTGTTTCTGTTCATGTCAGCCTGCGCTCCTTCTCATCTAAATATAACCTAGACCATCCTCTTAAACATTTATTTTTTTTACCCTTGGGAGTATATCAAGTTTCTTGAAATTGAGCACAGGCAGAAAATTTTCAGATAGCTTTGAAGAGAGAAGGAGGTATTTTTGTGCAGAGATTAAAATACAACAAGCAAACCTTCACCCTCCCTTCTTAAAAACGGCCTGAAAAGCCTACCTGTACGTGCACACACACGCATGTTTACACATAAATAGAGGAGGGGGAAAAAAAATAAGCAATATATCGGCCGGGATCTAAGATCTCCTCGCAGCTGGCGAGCAAATGGTGTCTCCGTCCCCCGGGGAGGAGAACCAGCGACAGCCCATCAGTCACCTCAGCCCCAGGGAGGCCGAGCCGTCCTCTCCCGCCCGAGCCCCGCCGCCGCCGAGCTGCTGACAGAGCGGCTCGGGGAGGGCGCCAACTCGCATTACCTCATCTGTATGCTCTAGAGTAATCTATTGAAAAAAAAAAAAAAATGTGCGTTGCATAATAGATTTTTATCTCGCGCTGAAAATCCACCGCTTTAGGTCGCCTCACAGCCTCTGCTGGCGGCGGGACGTCCGTCCGCGGCGCTGTAATGGCGGCGGGGCCGGGGGAAGACGCCGGGGCGGCCTGGCCGCCTCCCCCGGGCGTTCGGGAGTGAAAGGCGGGTGGTTTCTCCGCCGCGGTGGCTTTGTGAGGGGAGCGGTGGCGGGGGTGGTGGTGGGTGTCCAGCCCCAGGCCGAGGGCCGCCTCAGCGAGCCGGGCGTGTGTATGTGTGTGTTGCGGGGGGGGGGGGGGGAGCGGTTGTTTGTGGCGGAGAACCGGTCTGAACCGGCGGGAGCCGGCCGGGCCCGCCGCCGCGCCGCCCCCGGGGCGGGGCCGCCCCTCAGCCGCCCTGCAAACCCGCCGGTTAAAAATACCTCCGCTTTCTACCAAAAAACCTTTTTTTTTTTTTTTTTTTTTTTAAATAAATATAAAAAAAACCCCAAACCCCTAACGCTGCAGCGGCTTTCAGTCTTGCGTGAAGGGTTTTTGTGTGTTTTTTTTTTCTCTCACACAGCGCGGGGAAGCGCCGCGGTTACGCAGTGAACCAGCAGCGCCTGTGTGTAAAAAAAGCGAGGTCTGAGGGAGGTAACCGGGCTCTCTGCCTCAACCTTTTGAGTTTCTAGGTCGTCGCTTTTTATTTTTTGAAATCTTCCTTCAGCGCCTGATGCTCTGCCCGCTCTAGAAATTGGTGCCTGTTTCCCCCTCACTGGAGGAATGAGCCCCAAAAAATCCCCCAAAAGGAGCGACTTTGGAGCCTGCCCCCACATTTTAACACCACCGCTGCCATGACATGAAGCAGGTAGGATGTAGTTGCGAAATAAAATAGAGATTGCAACATTGATAGCCCCTCTGGAAGAGCCTACCCCCCATCTTTTACATTAATATAAAATAAAATCCTTTACAACATTATTGTCAAGTTAAGTGGCTTTTTTATTTTATACATAATTTTCTTTGTATGAGCTACCCAAGAAAGAGTGGACACTTTGCGGCAATTAATAGCCCCCCCCCCCCCCATCCCCTGCAGTGGGTAATTGCTGGCTCTAAATGACAAAGCAATTAAGTCTTTTCCTAAATTTGCAGAAGGAGGTGTTTATCTAAATCTGGTCTGTCAGTCTTTGTTTCTGTAGCAGGGCCCCGAAGCTCAACTGCTGCTACTGCTGCTTTTTCAACGTGCGTTTGATTTCTTTGCCTCTACAGGTGAAGAAAGATTTCCTTTTTTATTTTTTTCCAAATTAATTTCAGGTTGGGAGTCTTAAAAATGCATCGGGGGGGGGGGGGTGGAAGTAAAGGAAAGGGGTCCTACAAAAATACGTCTTATTTTATTACAATGATGATAACTATGTAGATAATCTCAAATGACGTCATTGTTTTGCGTTCTGTTAAAGAGATTATTAGAGGCTTCTTACAATTAGATCAGTCTTTGTTAGCAAATATGAGGATTTCTGGTGGCTAAATCCAGACCCTCGTGTGAACTTGCTTTATCCTCTGCTGGGGGAGAAAGACCTGCCGTGTTTTAAAAATAACATTTCTAAGTCACCTGTGGACACCTGTGGGTCTGGTATGAGGTTTGGCAATTTCAGGTCCTCCTAATGTCCTTTTTTAGGAACAGTGGGAGAAACTGGAGCTGCGTGGAAGGCATTGCTCCCGCCAGCGTTCGGGGGAAGATGTTGTCCTCGTGAGTTTTGCTGGATTTGGGCTGTTTGTTAAGCCCGCGGGAGCTGCTGAGAATTGATTTTCTTCCCGCAGGAAGGTCTGGTGCTGTTGGTAGATTGGGTTTGACTTTGGGGTTGTGCGCGCGTGCGCGCGTATTAACAAAATGGTCACTTCTAATTGCGTTTTTAAGGCTTTGATTTCCTTCCAAGTATTTTGCTTAATCATCTTGAGTAGGCTGAGGGAAGGAAAGAATTAGCTGAGGTCAGGGAAGTTGAAGCTGGCCGTGTTACTTCTCAGAAGCCAGGCTTAGTCTGAGGGATCCTGAAGGCAGGAAGAAATCTGCCTCCTGTTCTCTTCCTGCTGTACGCCGACAGAGCCAGCGGAAGGCAAACCCCGAAAAAGCCAAACAAAACAGGGAAACGGTGAAGTGCGATAGGCTGTGTTGGGTGCCTCCCTCTGCGTGAATGGTCCAGATTCCCCTTTTCTTCGAGAGAAATACAACTGGGATGTGAATCATCGCTAAAATAGATTAGAGGGATCACAGTCTAGAAGTGCCTGCTTGTCTGCGCTGATGATGAAGGGAGTCTAGACGGCTCAGATGGAGACATACATTACAGGCACCAAAAGGTGGGGGAGAGATTTCCCATCGTCAAGACCTTTGGAATAATGGGCAGTTTAATAATTTCTAATGAATATTCACGTGGAGGGATGAATAGCAAAAGAGGAGGGCTGTATTGAATGCTTCCTGAAAAAATACCAGTCATTATGACGATCCAAGGAAAAATCCAGCCGCCGCCTGTGTTCAGTCATACGTCTTTCCATTAAAGCGTAGACAGAGCATCCCTTCACATCTTAAAGGTTGGACTTGCATATACAGGGATTTGTTTTTTTTTTCCCCAAAGAGGATGGTTTTGGCTCTGCCGGAGGCATGGATGTGGGCGCTGTAATACCTTCAGGAGGAGAGGACCTTCCTTCCCCTTAGAACCGAAGGGCCGGGAGAAGAGCTTTCTTCGTGGCATATTTGTGAGACCTGGGCATTAACCTTAAAAACAACTTTAGGCAGAACATGCTGTGCTCAAACTAAGGTCACAAGGATGTGAGTTAATGGTAAATAAACCTTATTGGGGAAAAAAAAAGAGTATTGTCCCTCAATCGTTGCCCATTGAATTAACCGTGTGACTGATGCACTTATGTTTGCCCTTAATGTCCAAGCATCAAGCGTAGACCATCCGCAACGTTGCAAGTGCCGAAACCACTAATGATGGCATCAAGGTTTTAAGCGTGAAAGCTTCTTAGCAGGCGATTAGATATCCCTCTCCAGATCATTACAGTCAGCTGGTAATGCCGCTCGGAGGAGAGGATGCCACACGTTTACGAGTGGAAAATCACAGACTCGGACAGAAGCGAGGGCTTCGATGTTGTATAGAGGAGAAGCAATTTTTGTGTGCCAGGATGTAGTCCTATTTTTAAAAAATCTTTGAAGGAAGCAAAAGCTGAGTTTCCAAAAGAAGGAAGAGGGAGACGTGCACTGTGTAGATGCCATATTAATAAAAACCATTATTAAGCGCCTAATACAAGAACAAAAATAGCCCTTTTAGTGTGCGTGGCGTTAAGAAAGCAGACTTCTCTGCGAATCCTTCCTTCTCACAAGAATGCTGTAACAAAGGTAGGGGACCTGTTCTTTTGTTTCCTGATGCTTGTTGGGTTTGAGGAACAAACACCCCGTCTCCTTCCAGCCACGAGCCCTCCTCCCTCCTGTTGGGAGAAGTGAAACCTGGAGCCTTTCAAACACTTCTCTTTGAAAAACATCCGGGGTTCAGTGTGCCGTTGCTTTATTTAGCTCAAAGTGATGATTTTAGCTAGAAGAGGCTCAGAAATCTAGGATGGCAGCAAAAGTACCTTTTGGAGAATCCTTTCTACGAATGGTTTTCACGGCCGTCTCCTCATTTCTTCCACAGTTGCTTTATATTTTCCGCAGATGCCCAGTAATCTTCATCGTTTTTATAGCCGGGGAAAAACACGAAAGCCTCATCAGACACTTTAGAAATCAGGAGAGGAATTAAGGTGCAGATCCTGGCAATAAGGGCGTTCACGTGTCTTTATTATCTTTTGTCCGTTGGAGAGTAGAAAGCTTTTCTAGCGCGATAACGCATGAAAGAAAGGCACTGTTCTCTTCCTGAAAGTGAATTCCCAAGAATGAGCGGCATCGGGTCCCCACGGACAAATGGTGCCGGGCTGGGCTGATTGAGAGATGCAAAGTGCCCTACTTATTCCGGCTGCTACAGGTTTGACCTCCTCCTATCATCTGACACCTCGTTTGGTAAGAGGTTGCTGCAAGATCTCGAACCCTCAAATTATGTAAGATTTACACAGTTGCTTTGAAGTTAGTCCCTCCCTTCGATGTTTGTTTACTGCCTGGTATGTCCTGTTGTCTGGAGAGTGAAGGATGAATAGTCGCAGAAAGGAAGCTATCGGGTTAGTACAAATTTTCTATTCCTCTTAGCTTTCTAAACACGCGCGGAGCTGTGTTCGTCCCTGTTTCAGAGCTCGGGAATACGCCGAAGACGTCCTGCGCCCGTCCGGGCTTTGCTGGGTGACTGCTGGTGTGTAAGTTTTCTGTTTGTTTGTTTGTTTGTTTTTGAGGCAGAGGGAAGTGAGGAATGGCTTGTTGTGTTTCTCCAACAAATAGATGCTATCTACCAATTATTTCAGAAGTAGTTTATGTTGGTTTTGCTCTTTAGTATGCAAGTTGCCCTGTAACTTTAAGAAATCACGTGTGAAAAAAAGAAAAAAAGGAAGATGCTTAATTAATACTGTGTGTGTGGCTTTGCAGACTGCACCTCGCTGTGCTGCTATGGTTTGGAGGTTTTTAAAGTCTGCTCTCCTGTCAGTGCTAAATCCCGTAAGGGAAGCGTGCAGGTGGGGCGCGTGAGCTTTGCGTGTGGGAATTCCTCGGAGGACTTTTCTTCTGTCCCGTAATCTCCAGTGCACCGGTTGAATTGCCTGGCGCTGCTCCTCCTTTCCCAGCCCCGGGAGCTCTGTGCTGCCTCTGCCATGTGGTCTGGAGGCCAGGGGCGGAAAGGCAGTCCATCCGGGCAGTTGTGAGGGCGGAAGGCATTTTGCATTTGCATTTTACCCTACTTTTGCATTTTTTTCCCACAGATGCCCAGGTCCTCATCCTTGCTTTACGATCTCTAGTTAGTGTGATGGAACTGTCCCAGGATTTTTTGGGGAGTCCCTGAACTTTGGAGCGTGTAGAGGTTTAATCACTAAATCGTAACAAATACTGCTGAATTAAATTACAATAGGGTGCTTTTGCAGAAGTCACTCTTAAAAGGCAGACGCAAAACCCACTCTGTCGTGTGATTCCCAGGATTTTTTGGGAAGGGGACTTTTGCCCATGTAGAGGTTTAATCACTAAATTGTAACAAATACTGCTGAATCAAATTACAATAGGGTGCTTTTTCAGAAGTTACTCTTAAAAGGCAAACACAAAACCCACTCTGTCGTATGATACTGGTTTTTTTTTTTGTTTTTAATTTCTAAGGTTGGCGTTATTCTATATAGTTGCTTGACAAATGTAAAGACCCGTTTTCCCCACCAACATGATGTACATTCACTAGGCTGTAGCGCTTCACCTGTTTCATACGAAGATTGTCGTGTTTTTTTTTATATTTTCGTGACTCAAGTGTTTTCTACCCATGTGAAATTTCACAGAAAGTTCTACTTTTAGTTGTATTTTTATTTGCATGTGGGCAGAAAATGAAGTAATTCCCAAATATAGTCCTAGCCAAGAGATCCATCTGTTCTCTGCATTTTTAAATGGCAAATTAATCCTTAGCATACAACTCATCAAATGCCTTCTCTTTCATAATGTATGCTGTCTGAGATCACAGAAATGACATTTTTTTTCCCAGGCCTTCCATTTTAAGTAGCCCTTTACATGAGAATAACAGCTACCGTTCCGCTTTGACAAAGTGTTCGTGTGCATCTTCCAGTTGGTCTTTAATTGGTCTGAAAAAGAATATTAAAAAAAAAAAACCCTCCAAAATTATTCTTCCCTTCATCTCTCTGGCATTTCTTTAAAAGGCTGTAGAAGATAGAAATTCTTTAAAAAGCTGTAGAAGATAGATAGAAATTCCGTTTGAAAACCACCCTTAATAAATGTCTTTATTTCTGATGGAGAACTAGGGTTGCTTTGCCTGTTTTCTTTTAAATTTCGCTCTTTGGACAATGGTGACCATTTTTAGAAGTACTAAACTTCCACGGCGTTATCTGCCATAAATGGAATTTCTATATTAAGCTTCCCATGTTCCCAATTTTACTTAAGAGGCATTGTTTATCAGCTGTGTATCTTGGCATGCCTTTCATTGCAATTCCCAGCCGAAGAACAATCCCATTTGTTTATAAGACAGGATGCGCCATTTCAAAACGCCTCCGAATCGGGAATTTGCAACAAACGGCGTTTTGTCTTAACGCTAAAAACCAGTGCCTTGATGAGGGAGGCGATGATCTCACCCGCCTTTTGGCAGGGCAGAGCACAAGGTTAGGGGCTTGCTGCCCGCGCGGGCAGGGAGAGCGGCCCCGGGGAGCGGGAGGTAAGGAGCCACCGAGGGTGGAGTCGCTGGGGCGTGCGCGGGGCCAGACAAATGAGGGATGTCGGGCATAAAAATAGTGCCAGGGTTGGGTGTTTGGTTTTATTTTTCTTTATTTTGAAGGCGAGGTGTGATGCTTTTGTAAAAGATGACGAGGGAATTAATTCTGCGGGTCTGTTTGCCGTGATCTACCAGCAGCTTTATGTTAAAAAAACCAACCACTTACACCTCTGCAAGACTGAAATAACCTGGGGGTGAATCAGAGCTGGTGCTTTTTTGGTTTTTAGCATACGTATGAAAAAGGCTTTTCTTCTGAAAAATGTCCGGCGCTCAACATGATGTCACTACAGTTAAGGCCGAATGCTTTTAAAATTGTATTCAGAAGTGTTTATTCCCAGGAAATCAGTTGACAGTGCTTTTAAGGCAAAAGAAGTTGCTTTTTACTCCTCAAGTAAACACGCAGGAACGTATGGAGGCAGTAATGGTGGCATTTTAAATGGCTTTGCACTCTGCTGACTTACAGATGGTACTTGGAGTAGGGTTGTTCTTTTTCTAAAGGTGCTTAGTAGATCCCTTCATGAAGGCAGTGCAGTTGTTTAGGAAACTACCTTTTAACATTGCTTTCTTGGTATTTTGAAAAGATTGGGCCTCCTGCAAGCCAGCAGATCAAGTTCCTCAGCCTGCTCCCTCGGTGATTCATTGAATGACCTTGGGCAAAGCCCTTGGCCTCCTCTTACCTTATTTTTCCATCTGCAATGCAGGGATGTTAAGACATACCTACCTCCCGTGAGTCTTGAACTAAGATATATTTTTTTTTTAAAGATTTCATACTGTCTGAGGTGACAGTTGCAAAATATTAATTTAGATTGTCTGCAGATAGCTGGCAAAAGCTGTTTACTTTAACGGCATTACGCTAAGTTTGGCCAAAGGGTTGAAAGCAATTTTTCTTCTAGACCGAACAAGCCGTTCCTCTGCCGTAGCGGTGAACTCTGCCCCACCGTTTTCTTTTAAAAAACGCTGCGATTGCAGGCTTATCGGTGGCGGCAGCCTTGAGCTGGCAGCTCTTCTGCAGGCAGGTCCTGGCGGCGCTCGGAATAATTTGGCTGAGGCCCGGTGCGGTCGGAGGAGGTGGGAGTTTGGGGTAGCTGCAGCAGGACTTCTCGCAGGGGCTGGTTCTTGACCCAAGGCTTCCCTCGATGAAGGTAATGTTAAAAAAACAAAGGCTCTTTGGGCTCGCACATTCTCACACCCACCCTCTTTCTATCCTCTTTGCATCGGTGGAAGTTTAATTGTGGGAAAGCTACGCCGAAGAACTGGCTTTGTACTTCACCCTCAAGGCCTCGATGACTTTAATCTTTCCCAGCATCGAGCTCCGTCACTGTGGCTGTTTGCTGAGAAAGCATTTCCTCCGGCTTCCCGGAGTTTCCTTTTGGAGCGTGAGCAGTCCCACCGTTCCCCGGGAGCATCCCTCTTTTGAAACAGCGGTGGCTGGGGAGGGAGGCAACTCCAGCTGCTCCCAAGTTCAACACCAAACCCATCCACGGCCGAGTTAAGAGCCAGCGCGGGGAGCAGAGGGCTCGAGGAGCGTCTTCCCAGCAGTAGTAAGCTCTTGGCTGCTGAGTCGGCTGTTTGCTACGTAGATAGGCTGATGTGTTTGTAACCAAGACTTTTTTTTTTCCCAGGTTAGTGTTTTTTAGTCTTGGCTGTACGAAGTTCAAGCTTGAGGACAGAGGGACGTAGGTTGAGGAGTGAGGTGGTAACACTGACTGTGGGCTGGACACAGTCTCCATCTGCCAGACAGGGATTAATATAAACATACATATTTTTAGCAATCGTAATGGATTATTTAGATGCAGGGAAGAATTAAAAGGAGCCCACGGCTGTCTTGGAACTCTCAAGAGCGCGTGGCTCCAGCGGAGAGGTGGTTCTGGGGGTGGGAGTGGTCCTCCATCCTTCTCAGCAGCATCGTCATCTTTTTCCATGATGGATTTCAGCTGGCTGCTTCTCATCCAAGCTCAGGTGTCAGACATTGTGATAAAATGACTAAAATGAATATGTTAATATGGCCTGTCACAGAAATTAAAGTGCAATGTTAATAAGGCAGTCACTCGAACTGGGTTAAATACATGGTAAATACTATCTGGAGACTGTGGCTTAGCTTACTGGTCAGCGACTGACAGAAATGCTGCAAGCGGCCTGTGTTACTCGGCCAGCTAAAGGACAGCGAGATGTCGTGGTTGTGCTACTTTCCCATGGCCTTTAAACATCATTTAATTTCATTTCTTTCGATTTAGGATTTCAGCCCACCAGGAGATTTCTTAAGTCTCCTTTCTGGGTGTGGTAAGACAGAAAAAGTTAAGGGAAAGAGGATGTCCTAATTCCACTCGTCTGCAGTATTTAATGATCTTTCTTCAGAGCAGTAAATGCTTCCTTTTTATTATTTGTTGTGTGCTTTTTGTGACTGTTTTCCTCTTATGTGCAGTAGGTCTCCCCCCGCCCCCCCTCCCCTCGGTATATTGTTTTATCATAGCTGTGTGTTGTTAAATACTTCTGAGGCTGCGTGTGTGACATGCACAAACCAAAGTTCCTTGGGTGGTGAGTTCTCAGCGGCTTGAAAGGGTGCCAAGAATGTCGCGCAGTCGCATCCCGGCGTGCTTTGCGCCGTGAGCTGGGGTGATGGGCACAGAGTAATTACACCGAGAGAATCTTAGGCGTAGCTCTCTGCTCTCCAGCTCCCTTTCTCCACCCTTTCATGCCGAGTGGCCGGGATGTGCTTATATACTTAATTGCAATGCAAAGCTTTGTTATGAAATGGAAGAGCAGGGTTCAAGCTCTTTGCGGTATGTGCGTGTGGGCCGAGCCCCTTCAGCTGCTTGCCTGTAGTCTGCGAAATATGGTAACGACTTCTTACCTCTTGATCTCTTCATAGAAACAAACTTCAGATGTTTGACTGGGTTTTATGATATCTTTCACTTCAGGTTCAACAACTCCTTTTAACTAGGAAAAAAAAAAACCCTATATTTATTTCCACAGATGTGAGAAATGTTTGGGGGTTGTTTTTTTTCCCCTTACAAACAGACTGGTATTAGGCAGAACGCATCCTGTGTACAAAACAACTACCTGCCGCTCACCTGCATATTTAGGTCAGCATTGGAATCAGCTCCGACCAAGAGATGCTAACCCTCTGCCCAGAGCTTGGGAATTTTCATCCCGGTTATTCCTCGTCAAATGAACAGCCACCTGGATTGTTGGAGTAACGTGGTGGTGTCTGATTTTCGTGGGAATGGGTAACTGGCTGTTCTTATTATGCAACGTGTAATTTGATGTGCGTTTTTTGACTTGCACGTTTGTAGAGAGCGGAGGAAATTCTGGGTAAATACCTTTTTAGATTCATGTAGTATACGGTAGTAGGACAGAAATAGCAGCCTGTAATAAACCTGTGCATATATTATTTCAATATATCATTTTTCATCCAGAAGAGAAGTTGTGGGCCAAGATCCTTTAATCTAGAGCTAGAATGGAATATGGTGCATTTTTAGGAGTTTTCTTTTTTAAGCAGTTAGCGTCATATTTTTTGCTGGATGTTGGCTGGCAATAAGCAGGTTTTTTTTGAATTCTTCTTTTTCCAAAAAAACACATTGGTGCACGCAGGATACTTTGACCAATTTTCTGGTGCTGTTTTTTTGTGTCCAAGAAATCTAACTGGCAGTTTCTCTCGGAAGCCTGTTGCCGATACATAAAGTATCACAAGGATTTGTGTCTTCTGGATAGAGCTGATCGTACAGCGCTGTCACTAGCTGATTTTTGCAGCTGGTGGGTTTTTTTTTTTTTGCATAGAGATCATCTACGGTGACTTAACTCGGATCTGGAAAGGGAGGGACGAGAAAAAAGGGTTCCTGTTGCTTCCGACTGTACATTAACTTTGGATTTCCTGACCCGACTTGGGAATCTGCTGCTGACATCAGCCGTGAGAATAACCTGCCGTCAGCTGGAACTCGCGCTGGGGGAGGTTGTCCTGTGTTATTGTCCTGAATAGATCTTTCTAGGAGATAATCTTCACTTAGAGATTATTTTGAGAGGGTATTGAATCATAGCTGATCTAGGCAGAGTTCCTGATTTCAGTTAATTTTGGCAGGAAAAAAGGTAATTGCTCTGCATATTTCTGTAAAAAGAATCCTGGATCATTTACCAGTTCTGGTTAAACATTGTTTTGAAGGCAGCTATTAAAAAAAATACTCTTTTTTTTCTTTTTTTTTCCTGCTGAAATATGGCATGTGTTCCCTTGCAAATTGAAAAGGGTTTCAGATGGGTTTAGGTGGCTTTGGCTTGTTTCTTAACTTGCTTCGACAATCGCAGGTTGGTTTTGGATTGTTTGAGGGTTTTTTTTGGTGTTCTGTTTTTGTTTTGTTTTGTGTTTTTGTTTTCTCTAAACCTGAAGTTTGGCAGCGCATCGCCCGCAGCGTGTGTTAACGCTTTTTTCTGCTTTATTTTCCACGAAGGCCGCGGTGTTTCCTGCTTGCCGTAACGAGGGCAGTCACCAGCCTTGCAGCTGACTCACCGTTCTCAAATCAATTCGCAGAAATGACGATTGTCCCACATTTTAAAATTGCAAAAGGGTAGGGCAGGTTGTGAGATCCCTTGATTCAGCGCAGCTGCCATTGACGAAAAGCAGCGGGTATCCTGTTACATCGACTGGTTTGGAGTCTCGCTTTTATCTCCTTTTTGCTGGGGAACAAAGAGAACGGCTCACTTTGTATTCTTCGCTCAAGTGCTTTCATTTTTCATACATAAACGGAGCGTAACTTCATAGTTAGTTACTAGAGCTGCAAAATGCAATTACTTGAAAATGAGGTATTTTGGTGGAAATGAGGACTGGTTATGTTAGGCAGCGTGCACCAGAATTTGAAATGTCATATTTGCAGTTGTAAGTGAGAAAAGGAAAAATCTGTGTGCTAAATTAGCTGCAGCATACTGAAACCAGGGATGTTTGGGGCTCATTTTTGTGATCTGAGGCCCACTGGTAGATTTTCGCACGTTGAGTCTTTGGGACTCTGCCCATATGGATAAAACTTCAGGACTGGATTATTAATAAATTTTTATCTAGATTAATAGAAAAAGATACATAGATAAATATTGGGAGTGAGAACACAGGCATCCTGTGTACTTGTAAAACGCTTCAGGCAATTATGGAAGGGAGATTAATATTTTAAAAGGGCTCGTAAAGTATGCTGGTAGTGGAGTGCAACATGTAAGAAAAGGATTTCATGTCCACCTCCTTACTCAAGTAAGAAAGATCTCCTTTGTAGCTCAGGTTTTCCATCTGATTTTGCTGAGAGTAAAATCAAAAGTCTCCATTTTACATCTCTATGATGCCATGATAAAAGCTGGAGTGAAACTAATCTTAGAAGCTATCTGGGCTGGACAAAAGAGCATCAGAAATCCTTCCTGCTAATTGCTCAAGTTCTTCATAAATGAGCATACGTCACCAGAAAAAGTCTGCGAACCACTGAAGAGGCAACTGAAGCTGTAAGCCCAAGATGTTTAAAAAAGCCAATTCCCAGCACAGGCTCCCTCTCTGTGAAACGCGTGTGTTGTGACAGCTCAGGAGATTAGTTTTTCTGCGTGCTGGCATTCTGCTCCGCTGAGTTTACATGGATGTTGAAGAGCAGGTTTTCCCGTGTTGGGAAAAGGCTGTGTGCCAGAGCACGCTCTGCTTCTGGAAAAAATCATTGTGGGTTTAATACTGTTAGCGGAAACGCAAAATGAAGTTACAAAGCCATTTTCTTTACGCCATTTTTGGCCTGCCCCAAGACCTATTGATTACTGAAATTCTTTCAAGGAGGAGGTTATCAGAGCTGTTGCTTTAACCTATCTGTTATATATTCCCACGTTAAAATTTCCCTGGCTTGTTCTTCTAAAATTAATTTTGCTAGAAGAATTTTTAATAACTTACTTTCTGCGAGTTGGCAAAGGACGTTTTTTTTCAGAATTACTCACAGGGAAAAGAAAAGCCGTATTCTCATGTTAATATTCTGGGAACATATCCTTGTGCAGCTTACATGCTTTAGTTTTGTATATTTTTAAAGCTGGGGTAGTTAAAAAGGAGTTCTGTTTTTCTGCTTGAGACTACATGTAATTCACTGTCAGATGCTTTATTTTGATTCTGCTGTGTGCTATAACTGGATGACACAGCAGCTATAATTAACTCTTCCATCATTCTCCTATTCACAGAATATAAAACCTTTGACTTACTTTTGAATTATTATATCCACGTTTCTTCAATTGGAAGAGGCTTTCCCTAAAGAAAGGAGAATTGTTCTTGCTACCATTTTTTTTTTTTCCCCTTTCTAAAAACAGAGTCAGGAAACAATTTTTTTTTTTTTCTGGAATGTCTCAGAAAATCTTGATTTGCTTAGGGACAGGTGTCCTTGAAACTCGCCGGGGAAGTGGAAATTAGCAGCAGCATGATCCTCGTTTCCCAAAGTTGTGGGGAATTCAAACTCTTGTTGTAGAATTTATCATCAAAATTTATCACAATTTATCACTATTTGTCAGACTGATGTTTCATCGCTTGGACGTCTTCTGGTGTTACCCAGAGATTATGTCCCTGTGGAATGCTGTGATTTTAACAGTATGTACCATATTTTAAACATCCTCACTAAAAAAAAAAAAAAAGAAACAAACTAAAAATAGCCTGTTCCCATTTTAAAGCTCTGCTTAAATAGAAATTCAGTGCTGCCTCTTGCTTGAAAGATGCAATCTTAGCAAAGTAGAATATTTAAAATGCTTTAGGAAGTACGTAGTTGAACATAATGCCAAGTGTCAAGACGTGAGAAGGGAAAGTAAAAATGCGTACAGGGGCAGAGGCTTGCTGCAGCCCTAAAATCTTATTTTAGCCTTCCCCAGGGGAATGGTAAACCACGCGGTACTGCTCTCAGCTTGGGAATTATTTTCGGATTCTCCCCACCCACATTCCCTGACTGTATTTGCGTATTAGAAGAAGTTTCTCTGTCCTTTGCCAATTTATTTCATAGTAGCAGGCGATTGCTGATATTACCCCTTGAGACTACTGAAGGCCTGTCCGCGTGGGGCTGGGTTTGTCCTCCTTTTCCCAAAATTCTGTAAAGAACTGCAATTTAATGAGGACTTGAGGTGATCCAGAGTTAGCAGAAAGGTAGGAGGCAGAGGGAATGGGCTAAGGGGGCAAAAGATGAAGAGTGACTCGCAGCATGCTTCACTTTCAGCGATTAAATAGTTTATTAACGAAGAGGGCATGAAAGCAGGCTGCACAAATGCAGGCGAGGCACAAAGAAAGGAGATTTACAAATTTAGAAGAAAAATGAGGCTGTGAACGGGCATCTCGGTGGTGGGAAATTCAGAGCTGAGAAACAGGAGGGACTGCAGGTTGGTAGGGGCAATGTTACTCGGTACGAAATAGCAGGTTGGGTGGTGCAGGGCGGCTGCCCCGTGGTGTGCGTGTAGCAGAGCCCGCTGCGGAAGAGGAGGGCAGGAGAAAGGGCTTAGGTTTTCACTCCTTTTCTGGCACGGCTTTATTTTGTCTCTTCTCCCAAAGCGACGCTGAACTTCCTCCTCCGGGGACGGAGGAGTAGGAGGAGAGAGTGTGTGGGAAAGGCACCGACGTGTGAAGCGGCTTGATGTCAACTGAACGGGAGGGTTGTAATGAGAGGGTGAGACTGGGAGGAGAGTTTCTCATGTTTATTATTACTTCTGCATTTTTGACCTTTTTTTGTTTTGTTTTGGTCTGGTCTGGTGTGTTTTTATATCCTCCTTTGATTGTTTGTAAGCATTATGGGACAGATACTGCCTTCTCTTCTGCGACTCCACATATAATGGGGACTGAGCCCAAGGGCTTTTAGCAATGTGCCACAGCTCTCGTTACACCAAGCGGTTCAGAAAGAAAATCAGTTTTCTGGAATGTTTTAAGAAGAATGACTCTGTTGCTGTTACCCTGGTGTTACATAAACTGTACACCCCCAAAAAAGGAGTGTACTACTCAAGAGCTCACAAAATCAAATCATGAAAATGATTAGAAGCCTGAAGTGGTTTCCATGGGAAAAGACTAGAAAAAAGTTAAATGGTTTATTGTAAAGAGGGAATATAAGAAGCCTGTGAAATAATTCAAGATAAGAAAAAGATAAACTTGCGTATCGTTTTTCTAATCCGATGTGGAGAGGAACATAAAAATTAAATCGAAAGCAACAAATTTAAAACTGACGGGGTTATTTTTGTACGTGGCAGATCTCCCCCCTTCCAGCCTCCAAGTTAAAATTCCAGCAGAATTTTTTAGAAGGCTGCTCGTGTAATGGAGAACGAAAGTCTCCAGGGTTATGTCAGACAAAATTATTTTTAGCGATGTTATAAGCCCTCGTGCCTCGGGGAAGAAATCAGCCACTGAAAAAGATGACGTGTCCCCACTGGGCAAGCTTTAGTAACATTATTCTCTGTATTTTTTACTCTCCTGTGAAGCATCTAACGATCTGCACCGTCAAGAGTCGGTGGACTAGATTGACTCCCTGTATGATCTGATATGCAAATTTTGTTCTGCCGCAATTATTGTTTATAAAAGATGGTCTTGGGTCTGAATTCTTTATGCCCTGACGTTGGCCATTGAGGCTGAGCCCGCAGATAGCGTTGCTGCTTCGTACACATCTGCCCAGGTTACTCTCGAGCAGTTGACCAAAAAAACTTGCCGTGGTTTTCTCACATGAGATTTTTGCATCATCAGAGGTACGGATCTTTATTTAAAGATGTGCAAGAGGCAATAAGAACTCTAGGGTCGACTCTGGGATTGACAGCGGCACCTGAGAGCATGATAATATTTCTTTTTTGTATGTGAGAGTGCTGGGAGGGATTTTTAGGCTCTGGCAAACCTGTGTACCCTCTCTGTATTTCTCCGATCTTCCCACACAGCTCCTAAGCTGATACAACATTGTATTACGCTTAATTAAATCTCTGCCATTGTCACGGAGCGTAACAGGATCTATCTGACATTTCACCCGTATTCCATTTCCCTGACTGTCTCCTCTGAGGCCTTTGTAGGGGAATATTTGTAGAATGACTGTAAATTCCTGTGTGTAACTGGGCCGCGTTACGGAAACTGGATTTTCTGCATCAGGCAAAGGAGAGAGGAGGGCCTGTAGACGAGCAAAAACTCTGACGTTTTGCTTTTTAAATAAAATACCCGTGTCCTGTGGTGACTTTCCATCTCCGTGCGCTCATCTGTCGTTCCCTTTGTGCCGTTGATAGCAGTGACTCCAGCAGCAGCTCGAGTGACGAGTCCCCAGCACGGTCAGTTCAGTCGACAGCCGTCCCAGCGCCCGCGTCCCAGCTGCTTCCGTCTCTGGAGAAAGATGAACCCCGGAAAAGTTTTGGGATCAAGGTTCAAAATCTTCCAGTGCGCTCAACAGGTAAATTCACTTGGGAAGGTGAAATAGGGGGAAAAAAGGAATAAGAAGCAGGTTAGGGACTGGTGAAATAATCTTTATTGTGTCTTTGACATGGCAGCCGCATGCTGCCTCCGAGGACGGGATTCTCTCTCTACTTCTGCCTCAGTTCTTGTGTGACAGTGAGCAAATTGCTTCGTTAGTGACCACCAGTGAGGAATGCTGCCGGTCCCTGGCCTTGAGCACTTAGAGCTGCTGGAGCTGGTGCTTTGAAACAGTAATGTGGATTTCCCCGTGATAAAACCTGAAACATCTCAATTTTTTCCACTTAAAACTTGGACCGTATATTCTCGCCCTGCTTCAGTTTCTTTTTTTAATACAGAAACTTCAGGGTTTTCTGTTGCTGTAAAACACCCGTGAGCGTATTCGTAATGGCATTGAATATTGCGTGGTAAATAATGCAAGAAACCACTTGCTGAGGAGTGCACACGATGGCTCTCTGTTCCCTGCGCTGATTGTGGGAGAGACCCCACAGTAAAAACCAGCATGGGATCATTTGTAAACCAGTCGTAACATAATTCAGGGATACAAAGGCACTGGCTGAATTAAAATAATACGTATTAACTTTGTGAGCAGCGTACCTCACAATGTTAATATTCTTTCTATAGATTTTATTTCTGTTACATTCCTTGAAGTGACACAACGCCAAGGGAAATACCCCACAGATCTCGAGCAGATTGTGTGGTTGTGAGTCAGATTTTGCAATATCTGCTGAGTCTGCCTAGTTATCTTTCTGAATTGACTGAACTGAATGCTGTATAGCTTTGATCTCTGCTCCACGTGCCTCGTCCCAGCTTTGGAGAACTGCTCTACGCAGTGTCCATGTGGGATTATTAATGAAGTAACACTGTTTATTTCTTCTACATCTTGAATTGGATGTCTCTTAGAACTAATAGCCATACGCTGCGAGCTTTAGCGGTGTAAAAACTTGCGTGTATATTATTTTGGGTTTGGAAATCAAGGCAAAGAGAAAGATCAGCCAGCAGCTTTTGGTAGTGGCAAAATTAACATGCAAAGTTAAAAAGGCACTTCTGTGAGCACTGAGATTCAGGTTAAACTGGGTGAAGTCACATTTCAGAAAGAAGATCAGATATCTTCATGTCTTATGGTGCTGTTAAATTGGTAAAAAATACATTTTTATAGTACTAATGTTTATTTGTTGGTTTAGATACAAGCCTTAAAGATGGACTTTTCCACGAATTCAAGAAGTACGGAAAGGTGACATCAGTGCAGATTCACGGGGCTTCTGAGGAACGGTATGGACTGGTGTTCTTCCGACAGCAGGAGGACCAGGAAAAAGCACTAAATGCCTCAAAAGGAAAACTTTTCTTTGGCATGCAGATTGAAGTCACGGCGTGGATCGGACCAGGTAAGGTCCATGCCCTTCTCGAACCGGACGCGTGACTGCTCTGGGCATGTTTGTGGGCTGTTGTGAAGAGGCAGCACAGGAGTAGGAAACGTTCAAGCTGCCTTTCTGCAGAAACATAATTTAAAGCAACTGGGAAATAGGCCAGAATAAATTCCAGAGCAAGAAGAGTGGATGATCTTAGGTCAAACAGGGAGAGAGTTCCAGTCTGAAACCTCAGAGAAGGAAACCTGCCATCCTCTCAAACAGTGGGATCTGCTGGCTGCTGGAAGAAACAATCTCATCTTCCATGTCTCAGAGGAGCAGAAGCCAGTGGGTGGTGTAAGTGTAGCACTGAGTCCTCACAGGCTTGGTTTTTCTGCTTTTAATTAAAACAGCTAACGATGGCTGCGTTTTTGAGGCTAAGGCAGCATAGCCTGAATGACCGACCAGTGAAAACTACAGCGTTGAGCTGTGGTTGTCAGTCTGTACTCCAGTTTCTTGTTTAAAAATGGATTTGTGAAAACAAACTTATTGCACGTGCTGTTCCCCCCAAGTACAGTGAAGCTTTATTTGAATTCATGGCACGCTTTAATATTTGTTAAAAGAAAAAATTTTAGAGAAGCAGTTGGCGTATGGAGCTACCTTTCACCTGAGGATGCTCCAGTTCCTCAGCGCTCACCCAGTGGCGTGATGCGGAGATTTCAAACGCCATGTAAATAGCACAATCCACAAGTGTAGTTGTGCTGCGTATTTTTGTCAAAGACATTGGTTACTCTCGTTCAGATCGTATCTGCTCGTCAGGAAGTAGACTTGAACAAACAAATCGACGTGAACCAAAGCCACATGAAAAACACCTCTGTGCATTACAAATTTCTTGCTCTCTTTTGCTTCTAGAAACAGAAAGTGAGAATGAATTTCGTCCTTTGGATGAAAGGATAGATGAGTTTCACCCAAAAGCAACAAGAACTCTCTTCATCGGCAACCTGGAGAAAACAACCACCTACCATGACCTTCGCAACATCTTTCAGCGCTTTGGTGGAATAGTGGTACGTGAATTCTCTGTACTATATAGGGCGTCGTTGCCCGTTCTTACTGTACAGACCTGTAAAATGTAACGAGCGGCGGTAAATCATAGTGTTGATGACAGACAATTCAGTCTTTATACAATAGTCTGAGTCATTCATCTTGCTAGAACGTACCTGAAAGCGTTTCTTTGTGTCTCGAGTGAAATCTTGGCACACATGTATTGTGGAGATAACTTAGCAGCAGAAACAGTCCTAGGAGCATTTACCAGAAATGTGTCTTCTGCTAGCTCGGAGCGCGCGCAGAAAAGCCTAACTGGGTAGCTGGGATGTAAATATGCCTGGTGTTATTTTCGTGTTGAATCGGTGCAACATTGTGAAAGTCTCAGTTCCCTGTCGGGTTCTGAAATGAGCGGTTTAGTTGCTGCGTGTGGAAGTAGCCATCAGCTGTCCCAGAATCCCAGAGTGGTGGGGATTGGTAGAGCCCTCTGGAGCTCCCCCAGCCCAACCCCCTGCCAGAGCAGGGTCACCTCCAGCAGTGGCACAGGACGGCGTCCAGGCGGGTTTGGGGTAGCTCCAGAGTGGGAGACTCCCCCACCTCTCTGGGCAGCTGTGCCACTGCTCTGCCACCTGCAAAGAAGTTCCTCCTCGTGTTTAGATGGAACCGCCTATGGTCAAGTTTGTGCCCGTTCCCTCTTGTGCTGTCACTGGGCACCACTGGAAAAAGACTGTTCCCATCCCCCTGGCACCCTCCCTTTGAGTGTTTATAAGCATTGATAAGATCCCCCCTCAGTCGTCTTTTCTCCAGCCCAAAAAGCCCCAAGTGCCTCAGCGATCGCAGTCTGGGGTCTGGCAGTAGGGCAGAAGAGGCGCTGAGCAGAAGGATTAGGGATGACACATGTGGGATTTGGGTTTTCAGCTGAGCAGGCATATCTGAACGAGACCAAGCAGCAGTCAGCCCCCTCTCCTCTCCTCATGCCACTTTCTATCAAGTTGTATCAATATTGCATTTAAGAGAAATTTTCCAGAAAAGTAAAGTAACTCTCCACGGTCAGTTTAATTGATTGAATCTAAGCTTCGGCGCTGATAGTTTATTTTATATGCTCGCTGCACAATATTCTCCTGGTAGCTGTGACTGCTTATGAACATGTTGTGCCTTATTCATTCTGCTCTGAAATATTTTTGTAACCGTTGAGGTATCAGTCACACATACCAGGAACCCCATATGTACTTCCCCCCCCCAAAAGAAGGGGAGGCGTGCTTCCATATATGATGTGGACAAATAACGAAATTTGCATTTTATGTTGTCTGGCAGCTCTTGTGCATCCAGCCTCCGCTCTATCCTTGACATCAACGCTGATTTATGAATTCACGCGGTGTCTGTGGCTTAAATCCTTTTCTAATGTTATACCAGCAAGAGCTGTCCTGGTAAAGATGCTTATCAGTAGTAGTGCACTGTCTTGTAAATTGGCTTTTCTGTGAAATAGTGCTGTCCTGTCAACATTATTAATCGGTCAGAATCCGGCAGCGGTGCTGCCTTGCACAATTTCCATGAAAAGTTACAAGCTCAGGTGCAGAAGGGGCCAGCTTTATAACCTTTCCGGTGGATAATGAGCAAAGTAATGATATTTTATTTGCCTGTCAGAAGGAATTGCTTGCCCAGGGTGAGTGGTCAAGTACAATTTGCCATGGTTGCAATCGTGCTACTTCAGACCCTTGGAAACATAGTCCTCTATTAGTATTCCACTTAAATCATTAGGCCGGGGCTATAGAAGTCTAATAGTTGTGTAAATCTCCCTCTTTACTTCTGTTTTCCCAGATAAAGAGCTCTTGGGTGAGACCGTATCAAACTGCTGCCTTGTCCCTAAATTTATTAACCATGAAATTAGTCTGTCCTGGATGTTGGAACGGTGGTGCTTAAAATCGTGTGCTGGTGTTGGCGTGTAGCTCACAAAGGAAGCTGGCACTATTGAAACAAATAAAACGAAACGCTCCACCTTCTATTTTCAGATCGGAATGAATCATAATATCATGAGTTTGTTCAGAGGCTTTCGGTACATTTGCCAGTACTAGTGTTGAGCTTGAATGTTAATCAAATGTCAACTCCAAGCTTGCTGGGGTTTTTAAATCGATTAAACTCAGCCTTTATTAGGCTTTTGTAGCTTTCTCGTGACTCTGCTTATTTTTGAATGGGCCTGTGGTGGCTTCAGATCAAATACCAGCAGCGATAGAAGTTGAGGATCTTTTTTGCCTTTGCCATGTCAGTGCCAAGATGGTTCAAGAGACGAGTCCAGCATCACTTTCTGTTTCTAGGAACAGGATGGATCATGTTTATTTGGAAAAGAAACCCCGCTTGCCTCTTGGCTTAGAAATGAGGATCAGAGCAGGTTGTTTCCTCTTGAGCCTTTGCGAGCAAAAATTAATCTGTATTTCTTTGATTCTCAGTTGTCTCTTCTTGACATAATATTAACAAACTAAAGCGACTGTTTGTTGATCAGGTCAGACTTACTTCTGCAGGGTTGAGTTCTAAATCTGCATTATGAAGAGCTTTCCCTGCGTCAGTAAGGATTTGGTTTTGCCATAAGTGAGATACAGCAGAACAGTGAAGTTTAAATCCCCTCTTAGAAGAAAATATTAATTAAAGAGTCCTTGGTGTACCACATGTGTGTGTCTCAATAAAAAGTTCACTTAGATCTAATTGACGCTGTTGAATGTCCTCTTTGGCCTGTTGCTGACTGCGGATTGTTTTGGTTTGTTTTTTTTTTTTTTCCTCAGGATATCGACATTAAGAAAGTGAACGGGGTTCCTCAGTATGCATTCCTGCAGTACTGTGACATTGCAAGCGTGTGTAAAGCAATTAAGAAAATGGATGGGGAATACCTTGGAAATAACCGGCTCAAGGTAAAGAAATCCTCCCGTGGACTGTATCCTTCTCCTTGTTACTTCTGTTTGCAGAGTGGTAGGATATTTTGCAGCAGCGTAGTTTATGGAAGTAAGATGTTTTTTAATGCGTAGGTCAGATTAGAGCGTGATGTTTTCAACCACCACTGTAACTGGGATTAATCAGCATTTTTGTTGGCTGTCTCGGCAAGGAGCCCCAGGATTGAGTAGACTTGGAGACTGACATTCCCCAGCCGTGAAGGTCCGTGTCTGGCGAGGCCGTGCAGGGAAGCTGTACCGGTACTGATGATAAACAGAGGCTGTCAGTCCCCAGAGCTGTCAACCTGTCACTTTTCAGAAGCATTCAAATTGTAGAAGAAACAAATGTTGTCAAACACTGCATTTGTTTAAGCATACAGAATTATTTTCATTAATTGCTATTTGATTTTTGTCTTGCTTGCACCTGCGCGAGATGCTAATTTTAGAAAATCGGTACAAATGACTAGCTTTCTTCAAATAACTCTTTAATTAGGCGTGCTCTGTGCAGTTAGTTTAATGCTTGTGAATTGCACTGATGGAAGTTTTGCCCTTTTGTGTTCAGCTGGGTTTTGGAAAGAGCATGCCTACAAACTGCGTGTGGTTAGATGGTCTTTCTACAAACGTTACGGATCAGTATTTAACTCGACATTTCTGCCGATATGGGCCTGTGGTAAAGGTAGGTGGGAGGCTTTGGTGTGTGGTTTGAAGTTGTTACTGTCTTCCTTTCTTCCCATCCTGTCCTTTCAACCCCGACTGTCCAGGGCTTTATAGCTCAGGTAGAAAAATTCTCTCTGGGGTGTAATTTGGCCGACAGGGCTCTGTAGCTTTGCATCCTGTTGATCTGATATGTAGAGCAGTCGCTTCTGGTGTTTTGGGAAAAAAAATAAAAATAAAAATAAAAGTATTTTGAATGAGCCGAGATAATGAGTATTGGAAACCATTTGTTGCTCTTGTGCAGTACAGTCTCTCCCCAACAAAATTTCTTTTCCAAGCTAACATTGGAGGAACAGCAGTCTAATTACGTAGTTACACTCATGCATGCTAATTACATAATTAGACGTAACTATATATTTTTTTCATCAGACCAAAAAAATGACTTTTTAAAAGCCATTAGGGTAGTCACACTGACAAAAGTACGTGAAAGAAGAGAGAAAAGTCACTGAAGGTGCAACATACCCATATCACACGGTGGGAGTGCGGTACCTGCCCCGCTGTGGGTCGGTGCTACAGATCTATGCACATGCTTAAACTTAAGCGTGTGAGTCGTCCCCTGTATTTCTGTTGGACATTGACGTGCTTAAAGTTAAGCAACGTGTGTAAATCTTCACAGGATCAGGGTCTTGCCTCCTTAAAGGATTTTTGTGGGTTTGTGTTGCAGCTTTGACATTCTTTGTTGTAGCTGTTGTTGCTTGAACACTTAAGTTTACGTTGCTAAAGGAAGCTAATATTTGGAAATTGGGCATTCAGCAACTGACCAGTGGTACTGCAGACTGTGATAACAAAACCTGTTTCCATTTTGGGATTAAATGTTCCCTTTACCTTTTTTCCCCCCTAAAATGCATTGGAAATTTTTCAAAAAACTAAAAGTAAACAAAGAGAAATGACAAAACTCAGTCACCAAAGACAAAACAATTAAAAGTAAAATACAGAAAAACAAAATAAAGGCATAATATACCTCAAGCCACAATATCCACAATTCAAAGCAGTCCCGTGTCCTTTTATTGTCTCTTCATTACAATATGCCTCATCAGAAAAGCCTGGAAATTCACCTTGCTAAAAATTATTTCTTTACTGGTATCCTCATGACTTAGGATTTTGTTGGGACTGACATTAAGTCCTGTGGATGAGGCTCTTATTTGGTTTTTGTTTTGTTTTTTTGTTTTTTACAGGTGGTGTTTGACCGCTTAAAAGGCATGGCCCTGGTTCTCTACAATGAGATTGAATATGCACAAGCAGCTGTAAAAGAGACCAAGGGGAGGAAAATCGGTGGGAATAAAATTAAGGTGTGCAGAATGACCTCCAAAACAAACAAACAAAAAAGAGAAACAAATTGTATTCAGGCCTTAGCCCTTAAATGCTGGCATTTGCAGACTGCCAGTCAAAAGGAATACTTAGCGGGACACGTATGTCCCAGACATCAAAGGCTGAAATTATTTTTTTTCATACTCGGCTTATCAAGATGTTAGGGTATCTTGAACCGTTACTTATAAAGCCTTTTCCAGTATTCTGCCGTTTGTTTCACTGAACTTGTCTCTCTAAGCTCCTGAGTGTTGGTGTCCGTGTTACTACCTTATTTACCCAAATCCAAGGCAAACTTTCGTCCGTTTTCATGTTAGAAGAGTGAAATCGGAGGGTGTGAGTTTCTCTGGGATGACACATCGCTGCATTTCAGCTGCTCCGTGCTGACGTCCAGGCTCTTGACCTGCGATGATCTGCGGTGGCTTGCACACCGTAGTCGTGGGGTACGGCAACCCAGGCGTGCAGTCTGCTCTCGCGATAGCAGCTCCTTCCTTATAACAGATTAACAACAAAAATAAATAAAAATTAAAACCACTGCTCTAAAAACCAGATAGAAAGTACTTTTTCCTGGAGCAACGCTTAACGTTTACAGGGATGTCTTGGATTTGGGTGAATGTGGTAATACCTGTTACGACTGTCCCATCAGTTCCACTAATTGGGGACGTGAGGTGTCAGCCAACCCTCTGAATTATCTTCCTCCTCCTCCTTTCTTCTCTCCTAAAGAGTGGGTAATGATTTCAAGCATGATCTCTCATCTGGTGTATTAACCTGGCAACTTCACACCCGTTGGGGTTAGGAGTTGGATATACTCTAGTTTCTAAGCGTGGTGGTTGAATAAAAGTAGCCTTTATATGCAATAAAACGTGTGGTCACTTAAAAATTTAATATCTTATGTTTGTGGGTCTTGCTACTTAACGACTTTGGAATAAGCAACACCCTTAATGCGTGTATGCTGTGGTTATACAAGTGTCTAGGCTGATTAAGAAAAAAAAAAGAGGAACTAGAATGGTAAAAATACTGTATTATGTGGCATACACGTAGTTAAATCCATTCTAATCCTTAATTTTTTGCATCAGCTGTGCCATTAGCTTCTAAATACTGTCACCCATGGCTAGAAAACATCAAGTCTGCGAGTAGCTAGAGTAGGGAGCTGCAATTCAGGAGGCTTGGTTCCTTCCCCGTCCCTGCTCTTGCCTTTGTGTGTAACCCCGGGCAAATAACGTGGAGCCCGAAACAGATTAATAATACTGACCTGCTAGAGCACTGTGTTGAGATAAAAGGGACTTTGGAACTGTAATTGGAATCGTAGTATTAGAAATGTCAATACCACGATAACGATGTGTATTTTTCCTGCTGGTTTACTGAACAGAAGCCTCTGGTCTTGCAGCTACAACAACAAACCCCAGTAAGGAGGGCATTGTAGAGCTCCACGCAGCTACACTGAGTTAAGAGAGAGATTTTTTTTACTCCTGGGGATGCGTAGGGTCGGTCCTGAGAAGCGTTTGATGCTTTTTTGTTAAATATTATCATCCCCATTTTCAGTTCTGCTCCCATCTTCAGGCTGCAGCAGACAGGGAAGTGGTGTCAAAATGGGCTGTTTCTCTCACTGAACGTCATTTACCCTTTGTTTTTCAGGTGGACTTTGCAAATCGAGAAAGTCAGTTGGCATTTTATCATTCCATGGAGAAAACGGGTCAAGATATCAGAGACTTTTATGAAATGCTGGCAGAAAGAAGGCACGTGTCGATACCTTTATTACAGTCTTTTACTTTTCCAGCATCGTCTTAAGTGCAAGTAAACCTTCTTCAGGCCCCAGTTGTTAAACAAACACTTGTTTTTGTTCCTCTCAACTTTATCCTTCTTTCTTAACAGCAACATTTTAGCGTATTTTTAATGTCTTTTACCTTTTCAATGTTGTTTTTTTTTTAAACAAATTTAGGTGGTCAGACTTGAACTGTGCAGATTAAAGCAGACAGGATTATCACACATCTGAAGTGTAGTCGGTTACTGAAATTCATACTCGAGTGGAGGTTTTGACTGTCTGCGTGATCTATATATTTAGTATCCAGTTTCTGTGATGGGTCACCAGGACACAGTTGTGAGTCATTCATCATTTCTTAGGAACGCGAGGAATTATCCGTAATGCCTTCCCGTACCCTCAAGAGAAATGTATATGTTAACGGGTATATATATAGGCTGATAAACTACTGCTACTCATCTGCTGAGCAGAGTAAAATGTGGTCTTCCACCTACCCCTTTTCAACAGTTTAGTTTATTCACTTGATAAAACAATACAACACAAGTGAGGCTGCAATTTATTTTTTTTTTCTTTTTTCTTTGCTCTTTGACATGAGAAATATATTCTGGGTTGATGTCCTTCCGCAGTGTCGTTCATGAGGGAGTTTACCCATTTCGGATGTGCCGCAAAAGCTTGTGTTGCCCTTGCGTTGCCACTTAACCTCTGCGGGCGCTGGCTGAGAGCAGCCTGGCACAGAAGCAGTCCGTATTTTGTGCCTTTTTTTTTTTTTCTCCAGTGGCTGCATCAACATCCCTGCTTTTATTACTAATGACTGGGGTGAAGGCTGAAAAGGGAGTAATTTTCTTTTTGTGTGGGTGCATTTTTATTACCTTCGGAGGCTGGCTTAATTGTTAGGGTTCTGGTTACCTATGAATAAGCCCAGCGTGACGCTGATTGTACCTGGGTGCTAGATAAATTCAGTGGTTTGGGGTTTTTTTCAGCAAAATAGATTGGTCTAACATATTTATGCAAAATTGCCAGATTTAAAAGTGAAGAGGGTTTGGAAATTGGCAATCGGGATTTGCATAATGGAAATAAATGTGTGCGTTCCCCTGTCCCTACCAGATGTTGTGATGTGCTTGCAAGCAGTCAGTAATCATTTCCTCTGAACTACACCAAATTCAAAAAAAGAGAAGTGCGTTATCGGATGTCTTTTAACACACAGGAGTCAGCTGGGCTTGTCTTCACCGTGAAATAATTCTGAGTAGAACACTGATTTCTGAAACAACACGATACTTGGGTACACGTTAGTCTTGTTTTTCCTTTTCTGTCATTATGCTCACATAGTCATTACGAGATACTTGGGAATAATGAATCACGGAGTGACTGAGCGAGCTCTGCAGTGAGTCTTGTAACTCTGCATCTTCTGCTCCTCCTCCGAGCTCCTCTTGGCGGTTCACAGTCCCTTGCAATGATCTGCACTAACCAGGTTCTCTTAGGTTATAGTTGTAGCCAGTCTAAATATGAACCAAAGGCAAAAAAAAAAAAACAAACCACAAAAAACCCAAACAAAACCCGTGATTAATTTTTTTAACTTCACAGCTGCCTTTCACAATGTCCCACTTTGCTTGCAGAATGAGGTTTGTGTCTTCCCTGGTTTGTTTGTGGTTTTTTTCAATTTTGTTCATTTCATAAAACGTGGAACCTGTCAGCTTTTAACATAAGCTGTGAAGCCGAATAAACGTATGTGAAATAGAGTGTGCAAAATGCTCTGTAATGGTGGAGAATCGGAGCACCAGCTCTATGCCACTCCTCTGCCAAAGAGGTGTTCAGTGTTATAAATGGCTTATTTTTGCCATTTGGAGGTATTGAGATAATAACACTCATTGCTTGACTTATTTTGCTGAATGCTTCCCATGAATTCACCTGTTCTCATAAACAACCTGATTTTTTTTATTGACTTGGTCTGTAAATAGGCAACGTCAGCATGTCACGTGCAGCGAAAGAGCTAATTTTGGAATTAAATGATCACTTACAGGGTTTAGTATTTTTAAAGAAATCTTATTACCACTTTACTGCTTAGTAATGGAGAGGTTCCAGCCTTGAGTTTGACTTGACTCAGGTTTTCAGAGCTGGGTTTCAGGCTCGTGAGGTGGGGTGGTCTTCACTATGTCAGACTGCGCGTGGGTGCACAGGTGCTCTGTAGGTTTTACCTCAATTTAATGCGATATTTAAATTTGGCAAAAGTGAAGCAGTGAGGGTGGTGAAAAGGTACTTGGCGGAGCTCTCACGAAATGACCAATGAACTGCGTACGGTATTTGATAAGCTAATAAAGCATTTAATCCACTGCGCACTGATTCATTGTTGTTAAATCCCTGTATGCAGCTGTGTACAGTTGCCTCGATGGCACGTATAAAGAAATTACAAAATGATTCCCCTACATAGCAAACATCGCGGTAACACCCTACATTGGTTGAGAAGGAAAATTAATCTCTTTATTCTTATATTTAGCAGAGATGAAAGAAGAGGATCTTATGAATATGCCCCTGATCGTACTTATTACGAGACTGTTCGGACGCCAGGGACGTATCCTGAAGATCCTCGGCGAGAATACCCAGCTCGAGGCAGAGAATTTTATGCGGAGTGGGATCCCTACCAAGGAGACTACTATGACCCGCGATACTACGATGACCCGCGCGAGTACAGGGATTACAGAGGCGATCCATATGAGCAAGACATAAGGGAGTATAGTTACAGGCAACGGGAGAGGGAGAGGGAGAGGGAACGGTTTGAATCCGATCGGGACAGAGACCATGAACGGAGACCAATTGAACGGAGCCAGAGTCCGACACACTCCAGGCGTCCACAGAGCCCTGGAGCATCTCCCTCGCAATCGGAAAGGCTGCAGAGCGATTCGGAGAGGAGGATTTACAGCAGGTCATCGGATCGCAGTGGCAGCTGCAGCTCTCTGTCTCCTCCACGATATGACAAGCTCGACAAAGCCCGTGTGGAACGTTACGCAAAAACCGAAAAAACGGAGAAAGAGCGTGCTTTCGACCAGGAGAGAGTCGACAAGGAGAAACGCTTGGTGAGAAAGGAAAAGCCAGAAAAACTAGAAAAGGAGAAGACCGATAAACAAAAACGAAAAGCAAAAATCCATTCGCCCAGCTCTCAGTCTTCTGAAACGGATCAAGAGAATGAGAGAGAGCCCAGCCCTGAGAAACTGAAGGGCAATAGTAAGCAAAGTAAAGAGAGAGGTGACAAGGAAGGGACAGCTAAAAACCGCCTGGAACTCATGCCCTGTGTCGTATTGACCCGAGTAAAAGAAAAGGAAGGGAAAGTTATTGATCAGCCTGCTTTGGAGAAACTGAGAGCAAAGCTTGATAATGACACGATGAAGTCCCCGCTTGTGGAACAAAAAACGCAGACATCTCAAGCTGAGCAAACCAAGTCTGATCAGTCTAAACTGGAACCTGTCAGAACCAAGGTACAAAAAGAGAAAGCCCTTGCCAGTCACGTAGAAGTGGTGGATAAGGAGGGAAAACTGAAACCCAAAAAGCACTTGAAGACAGAGCAAACTTCCGAGGGGGCCAACGCGGTAGATTTAGACAAGTTGGAGGCTCGTAAAAGACGGTTTGCCGATGCAAATCTGAAGCCCGACAGGCAAAAACTGGAAGTAAAAAGAAGCAGCCAGGATGAGGAAGATGCACGCATGGTTTTGAAAAAGCAGCTTGATGCAACGGCTTCGTCTAGAGAACCGGCAGTGTTAAGGGAAGGAGAATTGGAGAGAAAACCCCTGAGGAAGGAGATGCTTAAAAGGGAATCTAAAAAACTCAAACTGGAAAGACTTATGCCTGTTACTAGTCCCAAAGAAATTCAGGAGACTCTTAATGTCGGTGGGATGGGCATGCGTCCCACCCTAGATCTGCAGGCGAGGCTGATGGAGGCAGCCGATGAACCAGTGGAAGTTCAGGAACTCTCTTCTAAAAAATTGAACCCAGTAAAACCCCAGCATAAACAGGTACAGCTACTAGATGACCAAGGAACAGAGAGAGAGGACGCGAGGAAGAATTACTCTGGTCCTCCTGAAGACACACCTGACCATAAACTTGGCCAAGAGAAACCTCAGTCAACTGATACGGAGGAGAAAATTGGCATCGACATTGACCACACGCAAAGCTACAGGAAACAAATGGAGCAAAGTCGCAGGTTAAAACAGCAGCTGGAAATGGAGATTGCAAAGTCTGAGAAGTTTGGCAGTCCAAAGAAAGATGTGGATGAATATGAAAGACGGAGCTTGGTCCACGAGGTGGGAAAACCTCCGCAAGATGTCACCGATGACTCTCCACCAAGTAAAAGGAAAAAGACTGACCAGTTTGACTTTGAAATTAGCACTAAAAGAGAAAGAAACTACAGAAGTTCTCGTCAGGTGAGTGAGGACTCCGAAAGGACATCCTGTTCCCCTAGTATCAGACACTTCCCTTTCCACGAAGATGACGATACACTCGATTCTCCAAGGCTAGTGCCGTTAAAGGAAACCAAAGAGTCACCTAAAATAGAAGAGAAGGGTCTTTCATACTCTAACATGACCGTGAGGGAGGACTCGCTGAAATTTAATCCTTACGATTCCAGCAGAAGGGAGCAGATGGCAGAAATGGCTAAAATAAAACTATCCGTGCTGAGTTCTGAAGATGACTCGAGTAGGTGGGAAACACAAGTGAAGCAGGAGCCTGGCAGAGTTGATATCAGCTTTCCAAGCAGCATCGTCAAAAGAGACAGCATACGCAAGCGGTCTGTCCGAGACCTGGAACCTGGGGAGGTGCCTTCAGATTCGGATGATGACAGTGAAAACAAGCCCCACTCCCCAAAAGCCTCGTCTTTGTTAGAGAGTTCCAGGTTGTCTTTTTTATTAAGGGACAGAGAAGAGAAGTTACGTGAAAGAGAGGAAAGGCTGTCAAGTTCCTTAGAAAGAAACAAATTTTACTCTTTCGCGTTGGACAAGACAATCACACCAGACACAAAGGCCTTGCTTGAAAGAGCCAAATCTCTCTCTTCATCCAGAGAGGAAAATTGGTCCTTTCTAGATTGGGATTCAAGGTTTGCTAGTTTTAGAAACAATAAAGACAAAGAGAAGGTTGACTCGGCTCCGAGACCTATTCCGTCTTGGTATATGAAAAAGAAAAAAATCAGGACTGATTCAGAAGGTGGAAAACTGGATGATAAGAAAGAAGATCATAAAGAAGAGGAACAAGAGAGACAGGAACTGTTTGCTTCTCGGTTTTTGCATAGTTCAATCTTTGAACAGGACTCCAAGCGCCTGCAGCATTTAGAGAGAAAAGACGATGATCTTGACTTCATTTCTGGTAGATTGTACGGGAGACAGTCTTCCTCCGATGGGACTAATAGCGCAGCTGATTTGGTGCAAGAACCAGTGGTGCTCTTCCACAGCAGATTTATTGAACTGACGCGAATGCAGCAGAAAGAAAAGGAGAAAGATCAGAAACCAAAAGAAGTGGAAAAACAGGAAGATAAAGAAAACCGGCCGAAAACACCAGAAACGGTTCCTGAGAGTAAAGAACCAGAACATAAAACTTCCTCAGTAGTGGGTCCCTCTTCGGTCGCTGTCCTACCACAGGAACCAGCATCTGTCGCTTCTGAGAAAGTAGCGAATGAGAAGGTAGTGGTGGAAACAGCTTCTGTAAAAGAAGAAAAACCATCTGAACCTGCTCCTACAACAGAGGAACAAAAACCCTTTCCTGAACTTGCTGCTTCTGTCAAAATCGAACCGCCTGAGCAAACCGAACCCCCGCCAGTCGTAGAAGCTAGTAAAGAAGTTGTTGCTACAACCCTGGCACCGGAGGAAGACGCTGTGACAACAGAGCATCCTTCATACTTGGATACCAAGCCTCCGACTCCTGGAGCTTCATTTCCCCAAGCAGACACCAGTGTAGATCCAGAACCTGAAGCTGCCCAGTTGATTCCACCTCCGCCCAAGCTAGTTCAGAAGTCTGATGAGGCTGCTGAGCCTAAAGAAGAAAATCCTCCGCCTTCTGCCAACACTGATGCTAGTGCCAGTCAAAAGGCGGAGGCGGCTGCTGAGGTCCTGCCGCCCGTTTCCGACAATGATATGGAAGTCGAACCCCCGGTTGTTGTAAAAGACAAAAAGTCCTACAAGAGTAAACGGTCCAAGACTCCCGTGCAGTCGGCTGCAGCTAACGTCACGGAAAAGCCCGTCACGAGGAAGAGCGAAAGAATTGACCGTGAAAAACTCAAAAGGTCAAGCTCTCCTCGTGGGGAGACACAGAAGCTTTCTGAATTGAAAGTGGAGGCAGAGAAGGTTTCGAGGAACGCTGCTAAATCCCCTAGCTCCGCTGCAGAGCCGGAAAACGTGGAGCCAAGCTTGCCAATAGGCCGGACTAGGCGCAGAAACGTAAGGTCAGTCTACGCTACCACGGGGGACAATGAAGGCCCGTCTCCGGTGAAGGACTCCGTGGAGGTCACTAGATCCACCAGGAAGAGAGGGGAAAAGGAACCGCAGGAAACGGTGGCAACTGTTCCTACGACCCCGAGGAGGGGAAGACCTCCGAAAACCCGCCGTAAACCAGAGGAGGATATCTCTCCAATAAAGACAGAACCGGTGCAGCAAGAGGCAGAGGAGGCTGAACCTAAAGATGCGGTGGAAGCTCCTAAGCCTGCAGAAGGTTGGAGGTCTCCTAGATCCCAGAAGCTAACACACAGTCACTCGTCAGCTGCTACCAGCCAACAGGGCAAGAAAGGGAAGAACGAACCAAAAGCTGATACCTCGGCTGAATCTGAAGATGCTGCTGAAAGAAGCAGTCAGGAATCGACCGTCGGTGACAACAGCAATAAAGCAAAAGCCATGGAGAAAGAGCCGGCAGCGAGCGAGCAGAAGCGTGACAGGAAAGAACTGGATGCGGAGAAAAACCAACTAGAAATCCCCACGGTTGAGATCATTGAGAAGAAGCCGGTACCAGAAAAGGTTACGAAATCCAAAAGGGGAAGGTATAAAAATACCAAAACTGTTGTAGATAAAGCATCCGTGTGTCTCAAAAATGTAGAAATACGCCTCAATGTGGACGAAGTCAAGGGCGCCTTGCGGCCAACTGATGAGGAGGCAGAGCCGGTGGCGATGTCGCCGGCCAAAATGAAGAGTCCCCCAAAAGAGGACATCTTGCCACCCCATTTTGCTAAGAATGAGGTAGAAGATTCATTCCCAGAAATGGAAAAAGAGGTGATACGGGAACCAAAGCAGTCCCCCGAAGCTGCCCAGTTAGCAAAACAGATCGAACTCGAGCAGGCCGTGGAGAATATCGCAAAACTCACCGAAACTCCGCCGTCAATTGCTGCCTACAAAGAGCCAACGGCAGATGTGCCTGAAGTTCGTCAGGAGGAGGAAGGAGATAAACCCGCGCATCAGGCTAGTGAAACGGAGCTGGCAGCGGCCATCGGTTCCATCATCAATGATATTTCTGGGGAGACGGAAAGCTTTCCTGCACCCCCGACATATCCCGCTGAATCGGAAGCTGAAATCCCCGCAGAGCCCTTGGTGTTACCGTCGCCTCGGGAGGAGATGGAGCCCGAGACCGATCAGGCGGTGAATAATATCCTAGAAACTGAGGCTGCCGTCGAGCCCACGGTGCAGCCGGTTCCCAGCTCTGCCCCGTCGGTGGTAGAGACGGAGAGCAAGGAGGCCGAAGTCAGCTTCAGCGAATCTTCCAACTCTGCGCAAGAGGCTGAGACCTTGCAGGAGGCTGAAGTTGCTCGGAAGGAAAAGGGCCGTCAGAAAACGACACGGCAGAGACGCAAAAGGAGTACGGGCAGAAAGGGCGACGCCACTGAAGTCAATGCCTTCGAGCCGGAGAGGGTGCAGAGCAAGTCGCCTCCCGCCAACGAAGTAAAGACGAAGCCCGAAGAAGCCTCAAAGGAGGAAAAGCAAACTAAAACTGTAGCTCAGGCGTCCATGGAGCCAAGCGCTTCTGACGCCAGCAAGGCTGTAGCTGCTGATGTTGTGGCTGTGCATGAAGCTGTCGCCGAGAGCAGCACCTCTCCGAAAGGACCTGCTCCAGCTCCTCTGGACCTGGCTCCCCCGCCGGTTCCCCTCGACGAGGGGAGTCAGAGCGGGTTCAAGATACGGTCGCCCATGGAGAATGCCCCCATCACGCCGCCGAGCGCCCCAAATGCAGCCCTTCCCACTGTCCCTTCGGCAGCAGTGGCAGCCAAGCTGCCCACCCCGGTGCCCACCGCAATCGTCCCCCTTCACTCCGGCGCCGCCAAGGTGCCGGAGTGGATGGTGAGGCACGAAGAACCCCGTGCTCGTTCCACACCCCCACCCGCTCTCCCACCGGACACGAAGGCATCGGATATCGATACAAACTCCAGCACTTTGAGGAAGATACTCATGGAGCCCAAATACGTCTCGGCAACGAGCATAACCTCCACACACGTGACAACAACGCACGCCGAGCCGGTGAGCGCACCTCGTTTGGAGGAGGCGCCCCTCCACCCCGCGGTGGAGGCCATAAAGCCGGTGTCGGAGGAGAAACCGGCAGTTCCTGTCACCAACGCTTTGGACCCACCGGTGGCCGAAGCACCGGTGTTCAGCGAGAAGGAAAAGATCAGTACCGTGATTGCTCCCAAAGCCACTTCGGTTATAAGCAGGATGCCCCACAGCATGGATCTGGAGGAGGCTCCGAGGATCACCTTGGTGAAGCAAGCTCCCCAAACCCAGACGTGTCTCGTCAACGCCCCCTCGCCGAAATTTAAGCAGAGGTCAAGCACAAATGATAACAGTAGGTTTCATCCGGGATCGATGTCTATTATCGAGGAGAGGCCTGTAGAGACTGGGTCCAGTCCGGGGCTGCGGGTGAACACCTCGGAAGGTGTCGTGCTTCTGAGTTACTCGGGGCAGAAGACAGAAGGCCCTCAGCGAATTAGTGCCAAGATCAGCCAGATTCCCCCAGCCAGCGCTGTCGATATAGAGTTTCAGCAGTCTGTATCCAAGTCCCAGATTAAACAGGAACCTATCACGCCATCTCAGCCGACGCCGAAGGGCTCCCAGACCTCGGCGGGCTACGGGACTGTTTCCACCCATTCTTCTTTGGTACTAGGAACACAAGCTTACAATACGTCGCCCGTCATCTCCTCCGTTAAACAAGAGCGCACTGCGCTGGAGAAATCCGACTCGTCCCACCTTTCTGTCCAGACTCCAGCGTCTCAGCCTGGTAAAGTCCTCACTCAGACTGTAAACACTCCACCCGTACTCGTCCACAACCAGATGGTTGTGAACAAAAAACTGTCCGATCCGGCTGCTCTGAAAGTGGAGACCAAGACTCTGCAACCCTCCAACTTGAGTCCTGGAGTCAGTCCTCACCACCCTTCCCTCTCCGGGAAAATTCATTCGGAAGCAAACCACGTCAGCTCGGGACCCAGCACCCCAACTGACCGGGCTATTTCCCACTTGGGGGTCACCAAACAGGAGCCGCACTCGCCGCGTACTAGCGGGCACTCACCGTCGCCGTTTCCCCGGGCTTGTCATCCTGGCAGTACCTCGTCTCCGGCTTTATCCAGCAGTACCCCGGTCATGCTGGCGCCGGGAATTCCCGTTCCTCAGTACATATCCAGCATGCATCCCGAGCAATCTGTTATCATGCCCCCTCACAGCGTAACGCAGACTGTGTCCCTCGGCCATCTGTCCCAAGGTGAGGTGAGGATGAACACCCCTCCTCTCTCCGGCATCCCTTACGGCATCCGCCCGGAAGCGCTCCATTCCCCCAGAGCTGCTCTGCAACCCCAGATAGAGATCAAACCTCAGCGATCCAGCACGCCCCAGCCGGCTCCGATACGAGACATCGTCATGCCTCCTCTCTCTTCTCAGCATGCCCCCGAGGAGGAGATGCATTACCACCACACCACGGTGTGCAGGGGGCCGGCCCCCGTTCAGTCCGACGTGCTGGTGATGCAGCCGGATTACCGCATGCACCCCACGAGCATCCGGCTTGACCAGTACAACGTCCCGCGGGACGTGAGGATGATCATGCACCCGCACATGGCTGCTGTGGGCGAGCACCACTCGGAAACGAGACAATCCCGAACGCCCGAAGGGGCTGTGAAAACTCCCCCCGTCAGTAAGACCCCGCAACCTGGAAAAGAGACGCCGAAATCCTCCGAAGGCAAGATGGCACACTCGCCTCACAGCGAGCCCCGGCTCCTCAGCGTCCCCTCCAGCAGCCAGCTGCCTGGACTGCCTCTGACGCAGCCAGTGGTGGTACCGCACGGGGTACAGATCATGCACCCCGCGGGGAGCTCCTTTCACGATTATCGGTCTGTGTATGGCGACATGAGGAATTACCATACGGCGGCACAGCTCGGGCATCCTCAGTTCCCGGGTGCCTCGCCGATTGGGTTGCCTTCCCGGAGCATGACCCCATCTCAGGTGAGAAAGAAAACCCCTTTCTTCTCCTCCTACCTTGAAATCTTGGGCGCTTTGAGCTAATTACAGCCCCGGCGCGGCTTTGTGCGGCCACGGGAGCTGAGTTTAGCTCTCTGTGATTAGTCTCCAAGCTAACTTAAGTTCGTAGCACAAGAGGAGCTTTTTTTTTTGTTTGGGAAATGGGGTTTGAATGCTGCTTAGCGTTAGGGGAAGCTAAAAACATCCCTGTTTTCTTCGCTACTCTAGGACTCAAGCCCACCTACAGGTTTCTAGACATAGAGGTGTCGGGGGGAGAATTGTCAGCACCGAGGTGGCGTGGGGGTCCTCGGACGGATGGCCTGGCTAAGGACGGGCTTGGGACAGAATTCAGGGCATGCAGTTTCGGCTCTTGGGCGCGAGAGGCTGCTGGGGAGGCTTTGGATGGGGAGGATGGTCCAGGCACCACCGCAGCGGGGCCGGCGCTGTGGCGTGGAGACACCGATTCCTCCGCCAGCAATCTGATGGTGTCGTGGCAGTCTTTACCACTGAACGAATGGGTTCTGATATGCCCATGGCCTAAAATCTTTCCTTTTTCCCCCCCCGACGCCTGCTTCCCAGGGTCTCCCGGAGGGCGAACACTCGCACCCCAGCCAGCCAGTACGCAGCAAGACTCCTCAGATCCCGCAGGATCCCAAGGGCCCGCCGGCAGCAGGACCCGAACAGAGTCACCACCCCACTGTAAATAGGCATGCGGCACCGATCGACCCTCACGTCCACCTTCAGAGGGCACAAGCGGACACGGGCCAGACCTCCTACCCTTCGCCCGTTGCCATTTCGATGAAACAGGAGCTTCCGTCGCCGCACCAACCTCAGGCGGTTCCCAAGCAATCCATGTTTATCCCCACGACGTCGGGGCCCGGCGCCCCGCCGGGGCTGCCCCTCAATCGCCCCGAGCCCCAGTCCGCTCTCAAACAGGAGCCCTCTCCTCACCCCGTTTCGCAGAGACCTGTGGATATGGTTCAGCTTCTGACAGTAAGTATCGCTCCGGCGGCTTCTCCTGGCCGAGCAGCCTCGTGCTGCTTCTCCGGGGAGAAATAATCGGGTTCTACGTAGCGTGGCTCACCCGTGGCACCAAATCTCTCTTGCATCAACCGCTTCAGATACAGAGAAGGCGGTGGATTGTCTGTCCCCGGGGAATTTTGGCCGTGTTCACGTTTACGTGGCGTGAAACTTAGAGGCTCAAGAAGAGGCGCTGTTAATGCGGGGCACCCCGCATTTCTCTCGTTAGTGTTTCAAACAGCCTTTGGGCTTGGGCAGGCGGTGCTGCGTCATTTTTACAGTCGGCAGGACTGTAAAATCTTCTTCGCAGACAGGAAAGAGCGACGGTGTATTTAATTGAAAGCAAAAGGGGAAAAAATAAAATACAGTCTCCAGAGGAAGAGGAGGGAGATGGTGAGGAACAGGCGCTGAGGTGGAACCGAGGGTTGCGTTCAGCGCCGGGTATTTCCCGTGTCACCTTGAGCAACTCCGCTGCTGCTGTTTTCTCAATTCTCCCCTGTGTAAAAGAGAAAACGGCGTTTGGTAAGAGCCCCGCTCTGCCGCGCGCTGGGCTGGAAGCTTGAGAAGCGCTCTGATGTGAGGATGAAGGGAGCCACCCAGGCGTCTCAGCCAGCTGGAAGAGAAAGGACTCAATTACTGATTTAGGAGGACCTAACCCAAGCCCGGACCGGCGCGTGTGCGGGGCGATAAGATACTACATCTGTACCGAGTCCTTAAAGCAAAGCGGTGGTGTCTTAATTGCCTGGGAAAGTATCAGAGGCAAACGAGCAGCTCGGATGGGATTTAAGATCCCCGTCTCCTTCGTTTGCGTTTAATATTTCTTCTCCCTCTCTTCCCAGAAATACCCGATTGTCTGGCAGGGCCTTTTGGCTCTAAAAAACGACACGGCCGCTGTTCAGCTCCACTTCGTCTCCGGTAATAACGTTTTGGCGCACCGATCCCTGCCGGCGCCGGAGGGAGGACCGCCGCTGCGAATCGCTCAGCGCATGCGGCTGGAGGCGTCACAGCTGGAGGGCGTCGCGCGCAGAATGATGGTGAGGGGTCGGGACGGGGCGA
This sequence comes from Pluvialis apricaria, assembly GCA_017639485.1. NCBI lineage: Eukaryota > Metazoa > Chordata > Aves > Charadriiformes > Charadriidae > Pluvialis > Pluvialis apricaria. The sequence goes on from CM030026.1 coordinate 2,761,141, forward strand.
GGGTGCGTGTTTGGGAAGATGGGTGCTGACAGCTGGGTTGTTCTTACCGGCTGCGTAACCGAAACAAAAACCCCCGATTCTCGCAGAAACCTCAGCTTTCCTGGCTTGTGCCGCGTTATTTTGGGATTCTGGTTAACAGCGGTGCGATTCCTTCATCCCAAAGAGTGTGGAGTGCAGATTGCAAGTGGCGAGCGACGGGTATTGCTCTGCGTTCGTAGGAAAAGGGGATGGCGGAGTTGAGAAATCTTTGAAGTCACCCGTCCCTCAGCCCTGGCACAAATCCCCGCTGGCTCTGACGTGTCCGAGTGAGGCGGAAAGTGGAATTCGGTAGTTTTGGGCCCTTTTCAGCGCCTGGGCTGGCCGAGCTTTCAGCACGTCTTTTGTAACTTCGGAGGAGTTCAAAGAGAGGATTTTCTGCTGCGGATAACGAATGTGTGTCAGGAAGGAGCCCGTTCCGAGCAAACGTTTGATGAATTCCTCTATTTTCTTGGCAGGTGGAGAGCGACTACTGCCTGTTACTGGCCTTGCCGTGCGGCCGAGACCAGGAAGACGTGGTGAACCAGACGGAGTCCCTCAAGGCCGCCTTCATCAGCTACCTGCAGGCCAAGCAAGCCGCAGGAATCATCAACGTTCCCAACCCCGGCTCGAATCAGGTACGGGCAGGGAAAGCCCTGAAACGCCGTAGATAAAACTAAATCCATCGAGAGCGGGCCCTTTCCCCCTTGGCTCAAGATTGTACCCATTGAAACGCACCGATGTAATCAGTAGAATTCGTGCAGATGAACTGCAAGGCCAAAAAAAAAAAAACCCAACCCCAAAAATATGTTCAGTTTGCTCACAACCCTTCATCTTTGGCGGAAAACAAACCAAACCCATTTTCCAGCTCTTTTTCTGCGTTGGAAATAGAGTCCTCATTTCTTCCTCGTAGCGTATCCTGAATTTTCCAGGACGTTTTCCTGCTCTTGTCCACGTGAAGACAAAAGCCGTTTGGGTTTGGTGATGGGGAGCGCGTTTATTCCAGCTGCGTTGCTGCATCCGGTTGAATTTAACCCCTTCCCTGGGTGTAAACAGCCCGGAACGAGCGCTCAGCGCTGCGAGCGATGGCTGAAATGATAATTAATGGCAATTTTTCTGCTTTTCCCAATAAAACCAGCCAGCTCTCGCATCCCCGGTGCGGAAAAACTCCCCGCCTTGGGAACCGCGGCTGCGGCTGCGGGACGCCATCTCCTTTCTTATATGAATGTGCCACTTTGTGAGCCTTTAAACAGCCAAAAAAGGATCCGAATGTCCCGTTTTTAAACATTTTAGGCCAGCCCTCGCCCCGCTTTCTCGCTCACGCGTGTTTTTTCCCTCCCTCGCAGCCTGCCTACGTTCTGCAGATCTTCCCACCCTGCGAATTTTCGGAAAGCCACCTATCCCGCTTAGCCCCGGACCTCCTCGCCAGCATCTCCAACATCTCTCCTCACCTGATGATTGTCATCGCGTCGGTATGAGCTGTTTTACCGCTTCCTGACTTTTCTTTTTTAATTTTAATTTTTTATTTTTTTTTTTTTATTTTTTATTTTTTTTTCCAAGGCCCTGCAGCAAAAAAAAAAAAAAAGCCCACAAAAACCACAAAAAAAAATTAATTTTAAAATAAAAAATAAATAAAAAGAGAGAGAGAAAGGAATGAAACAAGAAAATGCTGCCAGACTACCAGCCTCCTGCCCTAACCGGCCTCGATCAAACTGTTGCAGGGCAGCGGTTCCGCTCCCTCGTATGTTTACATATTGCTTTAGCTTACGGACAACTGATGCACTCAGCAGGCGGACTGGTGTGGGGTTTCTGTGCCTCCTTTTGGGGAAAAAGAGAAAGGACGGCTTATTTTTTTTAACAAAAAAAAAAAAAAAGGAAAAAAAAGCATAATAATAATAAAAAAAAAAACACAAAGAAAAGACAAAAAAAAAAAAAAAAAAAAGAACCTTGAACTGCCTTTGCACTAAATTAGTGACTCGGACCTTTGCACAGTTGGAGACACGCTGTGACGTTCTGGATGTCTTGACACACATTTAACACGCGCCGTGGACTTAAACCGCAGGACCTGGGGACTTCTGCTGAAATTTGTGGGTCAAGGATCATTTCACACATTACCTTTTTTTCGTTTTGTTTTTTTTTTTTTCTTTTTTTTTTTGAAATTTTTATTTTATTGGTTGTTTTTTGGGGTTATTTTTTTTTTCTTCTTCTTTCTTTTCGGGGGGTTTTATTTTTTTTTTTTTTTTTCTGGATGTGAAACCTTCCTCTCCTCCGCTCGCCCCTGCTGCAGCCGTCTTCTCTTCATCTGGGATGTACAGTTTACACTGAAAAACAAACAAAAAAAAAAGGAAAAAAAAAAAAAAGAAAATGCAAAACAGGAAAAAAAAAAAAAGAAAAAAAAAAACAAAAGGGAGAGCTATTTTCCTTCCCGGTGGGATATGCAGAACTCAGTGGGTGTGTGTATATATAAATATATATATAATATATATAAATATATATAATACTGACTTTAAAAAAAAACAACAAAAACAACAAAAAAAAACAAACAAAAAATCAAATCCCCACAACATACATTTTTTTTTAATCTGTGCCAAAAATGTGTTTTCAGAGAAAATCTTATTTTCATACTCAGACTTTGTATTGTCACTCATTTGTAAGTGCGCTTCATTTAAACATCCCCTCCCCCCCCCTCCCCTCCCCTCCCCCTCCCCCAGCCCGGCCCCCCCTCCCCCCCTGAGCTGTGGAAGTGTTATACACTTGTACAAAGGACTTTCGCCCCCCTCCCCCCTCGCCTTCCCTAACACTTATTAATTTATGGAACTGTTTATTTTTTGGTTGGTTTTGTTTTGGTTTTTTTTTTGTTTTGGTTTTTTTTTTTTGGTTTTTTTTTTTTTTTTATCAGCGCAGTTTTGTTTTGTGTGTCCATTGGATTACAAACTTTATTAAAAAATACAAAACACCTGGGCGCCCGCGTCTCGTCCCTCGGCCTTGGAAGTTGGGGGGGGGTGAAAAAGCCGGGGGGGAGAGTGGAAGGAGGTTTGGGGGTGTCCCCCCCCCCGGGGTGTTGTCACCACTCTCTCGTTTACCCAAAAAAAGCAGGAAAAAAAATGATAATTTCATCGGAGTAAACTCAAATCGCTGTTGGTTTTCCTCTGCGTGGTGTAAGTGTTTGTGGAAAACCAAAGTGGGGATTTTTTTTCCTGCTTTTAATTTCGATCGGCAAAAAAATCCGCAAATTTTGGTACGCGTCAGCCTTTAAAATACGAGAGCCGCACTGCGCCTCTTTCACCGCTTCTCCCGCCGGAGCCCGGGCGCGGGACGGGAAATCCCTCCCTCCGTCGCCAGCGGTGGTGTAAATGGGTAAAAAGCGAGAAGATACGGTAAAAATAAAAGGCGATTTTGGGGGAAAGCGGAGAGATTCCCCCACCGCTGCGGGTTGGGGGTTAAGGATGGGGAGAGCCTCACCCGCTGCCCCCGGTGGCGCAGCAGAGCCCCGTTTGGGGTGAAAAAAGGCCGAAAAGGTGCTGCAGGCGCCCCAGGAGTGAGGTGGGGGGAGAGGTTCCCCTCCCCGAGCCCCCCCCAGTGCCCCGGGGGCTGCGCTGGGTGCACAGGGGGATGGACAGACAGACGGACACGCAAGCAGGGGGGTGAAATTGGTGGGTTTTGGAGCAGGGCCTTTGGGGCAAAAAGTCCGTTTTTGGAGGGTTTCTGCTGGAGGGTGGAACAGCTGCAGGGCGGGGGCACCCATCTGTCTGTCTGGACAGGCAATTGTCCGTGTGTCCAGCCGGCTGTGCAACTGCCCGTGCATGTGGCCAGCCATCTGTCTGTCTGTCCGTGCATCATCCTTGTCCCCTTTTCCCCACCCGGCGTGGGGGGGGGGGGGGGGGGCTGTGAGGTGGCTACAGACGGACACACGGACAGTTGGACAATGGTACGTCCAGCCGGACACACGGACAGCGGGCTGGCTGGTGGGACAGCCATAGGGATGGGCGCATAGACAGACGGACACACAGAGGGTGGCATGTTCGACTGCAAACACGGCCGGCTGCAGGTCCGGCTGGACACACGGACAGGGGCACATCCAGGAGGACACACGGACGGCTGTGTGGGCGGTTGGGTGTCCGGAGGGACACACGGACACGTCCAGACAGGTGGACGCGGGGATGGCGGTACAGCCGGCCGGGCACTTGCCAGCACCCCGGCATAAAGGGCCTAAAAAACAGACTTTTTTTTTGGCATCAAAGGCTCTGCTTGGGCCCCCCCCCCCCCCCCAGTGTCCGTGTGTCCGTCTGTCTGTGTGGCCTTTGGGGCAAAAAAAACCCCTCCGGGTTTTAGGGCATTTATGCCAAGAGGTGGAAGGGATGAGTGGCCAGCCAGGCGCGTGTCCCTGTGTCCGGCTGTGGTGGCAACTGTCTGTGTGTCCAGTGGCAGGAACAACTGTCTGTCTGTCCAGCCATGGGACTGATGGCTGCAACACTGGTATGGACAGACAGACGCCCGCCAGACACTCCGCTCCTCCACCCCCGGCATAACATGGCCTAAAAATGGAGGGGTGTTTTTTTTTGCAGCCGTGGATCTGTCCGTCTGCGTCCCCAGCACCCCGCGCTGGCACTGGGTCAGACCCCAGCCTGGCTCCGGACACGCGGATGGAGGACGGACAGACGGATGGCAATATGGGGGGGTGGGGGTGTGTGTGTCATATTGCTGGATTTGAGTGGGGCCTTTGGGGCAAAAATCCGCTTTCAGGGCCTTTATGCCGGAGGAGGCGCTGTCTGGCGGGTGGGCCGCTGTCCGTACCAGCGTCCGTCTGCCTGTCCGTGCCTCCGTCCGTGTGTCCGGAGCCAGGATCGGGCCCACCCACCCCCAGTGACCCGGGGGGGTGACAGAGCCGGGCCCGGACCCCCGGGGGTGGGGGCAGAGACGGACACACGGACAGCCCATCGTCCGTCCCGCTGGACACACGGACGGGGCAGCTCCCGCCGTGCCCACGGGCAGTTGCGAATCCACCGGACACACGGACACTGGGCCGGCCAGCAGGAAGCACGGACACTGGTACTTTGTACAGCCCCAGGACAGACGGACGGCTGCACGCCTGGCCGGACACACGGATGGCTGCCCGGACACTCACCTTCTCCACCCTTTGCATAAATGCCCTAAAAATGGACTTTTTGCCCCAAACCCAGCGATTTCCCACCCCCACCGGTGGGCGGGATCAGGCCCCTGAGCCCCCCCTTTCCCAGTCCATGTGTCCGTCCTCCATCCGTGCGTCCGGAGCCAGGATGGGGTCTGACCCAGCGCCAGCGCGGGGTGCTGGACACACAGCCGGGGCGCAGACAGACGGACAGACAATGCGGGGTGTAATGGGTCTGATCCCACGCGCACCCCGCGGAAGGGAGCCCTGCAGCTGTCCGTCTGTCTGTCCCCGTGTCTGTCACCCCACCCCAGGGCACTGCGGGGGGCGCTCAGGCCTCACCCTGACTTCGGGGTCCCCAGGGCCCCCCCGGGGGTGTTTGTGCCCCCCTGTCCTGCCCCGGGGCGTCCCGGGGCGCGTGGATGCCCCCCCGGGGGGTGTCCCCACGTCCCCCCCGGGCCCCAGCACTGAGGGGGATGGGGACGGAGGCAGCACTGCCACCCCCCCTGCACCCCGGTGGGGTCACGGGGATGGGGACAGACACACGGACAGGCACGTGTTCCCTCACCCCGAGACCCTCCCACAGGGGGGGGCCCGGGGGGTGTCCCCAGCGGAGGCCCTGGGGTCCCGCAGGGCACACAGCCGCCCCACAGTGATCCTGGGGCGCGCGCAGAACCATTTTGTCCTTTTTTAACCCAAAAGGGGCCCCGCTCTGCCCCCGGCCCGGGGGTCCCCCCTCTCTGTAACCCAAAAACGTCATCGGCAAATCCCAAACCACCTCTTTTCTTTTTGCTTTTTTAACCTTTATCATCTCAATTATCCTCATTTTCAATCAGTCGTGCCCTCAGTGATTCAATATTTCGGTAACCCCTCCCTGCAGCTCAGCTGAGGCGAGGGGGGGGGCGGGTCTGGGGGCCCCCCCCTTCCCCTCCAGCGTCATCTGAGGGGGGGTCACAAAGTGTCGTCCATCCCCCCCCGACCAAACACCAACCGTTAGAAAATATTGCAATTTATTCCATCTCTCTGCTTCCAGAAATACACTTTTTACACCATTTCCAAGCAGCTGTCTTAAATAAAGGCGAAGGGGGGGGGGGGGTGTCACTCGGGGGGGGGCTGACCCTCCCCGGCTGTGGGCGCGGGGCCCAGCGGGGCGGCGGTGGGGGGCTCGGGGGGGCCGTCGCGGGTTCGGAAGAGCAGTTCTCCGGCGGGAATGACCTGTTCCGTTTGCCAAGCGGCGGCGGTTCCGTATTGCTGATAAAAGTCCGTGTCGGCCTGGAACATGACGAGGGCTTGAGCCGTGTGGATGCGCACGTGCTGCGCCAGGCTGGTGGCATCCAGGAATTTTTCCCCGCAGGAATCGCAGGCGTAGAGGATTTGGGTGTTGGGATCTGCGAGGGGGGGGAAAAAGGTGGGGGGGGATGACCATGGGGTGGGGGGAAGAACTGACCGACCCCCCCCCCCTCTTTCCATCCCCGTCCTCACCTGCTTCTTGCACTTGTTTCACCGCTTTGGTGATCTCGGCTTTAAGTGCTTCGGTTTCGTCCGCCGTCACCGCGGCCGCTACGGGGACCACTGCGGTGGGGAGAGGAGGGGGAGTCAGCGGTGAGGGGGTGGGCGAGGAGATGGGGGGGGGGGAAATCGCGGCTGGAGGGGGACGCGGGATTTCGCCGGTGTTTAGGAGGGGACATCTCCCAGGCCACGGCAAAGGGCGCTGCACCCCATGGATAAACCTCCGTGCTCCTTCGGCGTGCACCCCCACGCTGCACCCCGGGGATAAACGTCCCTTTCGGGGCAGCTCCGGGACCCCCAGTCCGCACCCCGGGGATAAACGTCCCTTTCAGGGGGGCTCCGGGACCCCCAATCTGCACCCCAGGGATAAACGTCCCTTTCGGGGGGGCTCCGGGACCCCCAATCTGCACCCCAGGGATAAACGTCCCTTTCGGGGGGGCTCCGGGACCCCCAATCTGCACCCCAGGGATAAACGTCCCTTTCGGGGCGGCTCCTGCGATTCCCCCCCCGAGCTCACCTGTGAGCTGCGTGACAGCGGTTGCAGCCAGCGCCTCGGTGGCCAACGTCACCATGTCATCGGAAGCCACGGTGACGATGTTGACCTCGTCGCCTTCCTCCGGCTCGAGGATTTTGATGCCCGCCTTGCCCTGGTGCACCGTCTTGACGTGGGAACGCAGGTTGTCCACCCGGTTGAAGCCGCGGCCGCACTTGTCGCACAGGAACGGTTTCTCCCCTGGGGACAAAACGAGGAATTTGGGGACGGTTGAAGATTTGGAAAGGGAAGGGAGAAGCCACGCGGGGCGGTGTCACGGTACCCACCGGTGTGGATGATGATGTGTTTGGAGAGATCGCCCACGTTGACGAAGGCTTTGTTGCAGACGGTGCATTTATGGGGTCGGATGTTATCGTGGTGGCGGATGTGGTTGGCCAGTTGGCTCGACTGCACGAACCTGGGGAGGGGGACACAGCGCTCACCGCGATCTCTGTCCCCAGCGATGACAACCGGGCACCCTCCACCCCCCCCAAAATTCACGGGGTGGAGCCTCACCTCTTGCCGCAGCGTTCGCAGACGTAGGGCTTCTCCCCCGTGTGCTGGCGCACGTGGGCGATGAGGGAACTCGCTTGGGTGAAGGCTTTCCCGCAGATCAAGCACTGGCACGGCTTCTCTCCTGGGGGAGACAAGGCGAAACACGCGTGGGGATCAACAACCCGGGGATGGGGAGCACGAGGGGGTGTGTGTGTGTGTCCCCAAAATCCCTTGCTGCGTCCCTACCGGTGTGGATGCGGACGTGTCGCTGCAGCGCCCCGGGGTCGGCGAATTGGCGCTGGCAGTGGACGCAGACGTAGGGTTTTTCCCCGCTGTGGATCCGGAGGTGCCGTTTCAGGTTGCCTGAGGGCAGAGGAGGGGCTCAGCCGGGGCACGGGGGACACACGGGGACACCAGCACCTTCCCTCCATCCTTCCCAGAACCCCGGCAGCTCCCTCAGGAACGCCCGTTGCTATTTATGGAGTGGGGACCACGCAGGAGGTCCACATTGCCGATCCCCGGAGCCGAGGATAACGCGGCGGTGGGGACAGCCGGAACAAGCATCCCATTTTTGAGGGGATGGAACAGACTCCACCAACCTCGTCCGGACCCTTCCAGCTCTGCAGCGGTTTGGGGAGGTGGGAGGAGACGTCTCCATCCCCCAAAGCGGCATCAAGGGCTCCTTCCAGGAGCGCTCCCGGCGTGCAGACACCAGCCCGGCCCCGCAGAGGGGCAGAAATTCACGCGCCGTAACCGTGGCACCACAGCGAAAGGTTTAAACCCTCCCGTGCTCAGCGTGAAATCCTTCCCCCGGCTCCAAACCCCCCCCCCCGACGGAGCATTCCCTGTCCCCCGCCCTGAGCCACCCAAACCTTCATCGCTCCGACCTCACCACCTACCAACCCCGGGCTACCTGAAGTGGTGAACTGTTTGCCGCACTCCCGACACTTCAAGGGCCCATCCGCGATGTGAATCTTCAAGTGAGCCTTCAGGTTCCCCACCTGGGGACAGAGGGAGGGATGCAGAGAGCCCCCCCTGCGCACACACCACCCCCCCGAAGGCTGCGAACCACCCCTCCCCGGGTCCGGCTCTTCCCCCCGCACCCAACTCACCTGGTTGAATTTCTTGTCACAGTGGGGACACTTGTGTTCCTTGTCGGTGTCGTGGGTCTCCAGGTGCCGCATTTTGGAGGTGGGATCGGAGAAGGAGCGCCCGCAGTAGTCGCACTGGTAGGGTTTCTCCCCGCTGTGGACCAGCTGGTGCCGTTTGAGGTTGCCGGAGGTGGTGAAGAGCTTGCCGCAGTCGTCGCAGCGGTATTTGGCCTCCCCCGTGTGCCGTTTCTTGTGGAGGTTCAGCAGGCTGATGAGGCGGTAGCTCTTCCCGCACTCCTCGCAGCCATAGGGCTTCAGCGGGCTGCGGAGGAGACGGGGCCGTCACACCCGGGGGAGAAGAACCAGCGCGCCCAGCTCTCACCGCCCCGATCCCAGCTCCACCACCCCGGCCAGACCCATCCTGATCCCTCAGGATGTGCTCAAGCAACACAAAAGGGAAGGACGGGAGCAGAAAGAGAAATCTCCTCCCGGATTACCCCACCACGCTGACGGATTTCATGAGGATTTGATCTTTTGCAGCAAAAGCCATATTTTTTTGGCACTGCCGGCACCTTTCTGCAGGTGGCACTGTCAAAACGAGCTGCTGGGAGTGTCGGTGCGAGAGGCAGAGTGGCGTTGGCGGCTGTACCGGCCTCTCGCTCAAACCCTTACGCCCTCAGCCAGCCACCGGCACCTTCACAAGCTCCTTTCTCTGCCCAGCTCAGCCCGGCGCCACCTCTCAGTCCCCGAAATTGCCGTACCTGTGCGTCTTCTCGTGGGCTTTGCAGGCAGCCGGGTCGGAGAAGGCTTTATTACACTCCCTGCAGGAGAAGGGTTTCTCACCGGTGTGGATACGGATGTGCCGCTTGAAGTTCCCGGTGTGGGTGAACTCCTTGCCGCAGTCCTAGGGATGGACAGAGACAGGCGCAGGCACAGCCGGTGACGCCGTGCGTCCCCGAGGGAGCGGAGACCCCGCTGGGGGCAGTGGCCGACCTCACCTCGCACTTGTGCGTGACGGAGCCGTAGGCTTTCGACTCGGTCCTGTCGCTGTAAGTACCCGAACGCAGCAGACGGGTTTCACCCACGTTCTCCTGCCCGGAGTCGGTGCTTCCCGATTCGTTATCTTCAGTGTTTTCTCCATTTTCTAATCGGGGTTGTTCTTCCTCAGGGATTTTCGCCTCCTCTTCATCCTCTGCCATCATCTCCCCCTCTTCCTCCTTCCCCTCCAGCTCCGTTTCTGCAAGGAGTGAGAAAACAGGGACGCTAGAGATCGGGAGCGGCAGCAGAGACACAAAACTCCCCTGCATTTCCTAACTCTGAAGCGCGGGTGTAGGGCAATGGGGGTTAGACCCGCCCTGCCGTACTCGGGGAAATCCCGGTACTCCAGCGCCCGCCACAGGTGCTGAGACCTCTGCCTGGCGTCAGTTTGGATTTGCAGGTTATTAGCCCTAAAATCCAAAAAGCCTGCGCAGACAGAGGAGCATTTCCCATGGAAAACCGCTCCCGTGGGCTCTGCGACTCGCAGTGTTTGCACAGCGAAACCGGCGCTAACAAAATTAATTGCACAGGAAAACAAAGGTTCAGTCCTTGCCTAACGTTGCTTCAGCCCTACGGAAGGGCAGACAGCGAAGTCCCCACCACCGCCCTCGCTCAAAAACGCACCTCCGGTTTCAGCTCCCGGAGAGATGTCGCCCTTCGCCGCGGGGCTGCTGCCGCTGCCGACCACGCTCTCCGCTGGCTGCGCGTGGACGGGGAATTCGGTGGCGGGGCCCTCCCGGACAGCAGCGTCTGCTCCTACAAACAACAGAATGTCACGCTCAAGGAGACACCAGGCCCCACGCGGCAGAGCCCAGCTGCAGGGGGGCAACAGTGCGATTTTGGGTGTCACCCACTGGCGGCTCACCTTCTTGGCCACCCAGCTGCTCCGCCTGCGCCTCGGGCTGTGCTGCTGCGGCCACGGGTGTCTCTTCCTTCCCCTCCGGGTCGGGAGGAACCGGTTTGATTTTGTCAAGATCACCCAGCGCTTCTGCAGTCGACCTCTTGTCCTCGACAGTCGCCTTGCGGGCCCCTGCGAGGGACGAGGCAAAGCGCTCCAGCTTTTGCTGCCCGCGGAGGGGCACCCCGACGGCTGCTAGAAGGATTCCCAAATCCCATAAAAGATTCAAGGACGCGTCAGTTTTTCAACTGCCGGTGCCACACAAGGGGATCAAACCCCATCCAGAGGCCCTCGCGCACCAGGAGGTGTACCCAGGGTGCGGGTTTGGACGGTGGCTGCTTCGTGGGGCAACTGCCAGTCTCCCCGGAGGAGGGAAAGCGAGGAAGCTACGTACCCATCGCGGCAGCGGGCCGCTGGCTCTCGGCAGGGCTTTCTGCCGGCACAGCGAGGGACTTGAGAGCGTTACAAGCGCTGACAATCTCCTGCATCTGGAGGAAACCCGCCACAGCCAGCACGTCTTCCACATTGTCGGGGTTTAGGCTTAGCTTAGCTGTGTACATGAACTCCAAAACCTGGCCCAGGCCTGCAAGGGAGGCAACGCAACCAGAAATAAGCTCTCACCCTCTTGGCCGTGCCAATTTTGAAAAAAGCCCAAAGTGCACGAAATCACAGGCCTCCCTCAAACGCTGGGCACCACACTGCTTCGTTTAAGGAGCTCGGAGGGATATCGGATGACCCTCTGCCTACCTGCCGCGTTGCTGATGTCCAGGTGCACCACGTCCTTCTGGTCGACGAAAAGCATCCTGAAATACTCGCTGCACGCCGCCAGCACGGCTTTGTGGGCCTTGAAGTCGATGCCGTCCACCACGAAGGTGCAGTCGCAGAGCAAACCCAGCTGCCGCTGCTGGTTCAGCTGTTCCAGGACTTGCTTGCTGTGCTGGGGAAAATCCATGGCTGCGGGGGAGAAAAACAAACCCCAAGAGGAGGGGTGAGACGGGTGCTGAAACCCCGACGCCGCCTCAGAAAGGGCCACGAAACAAGACAGATCGCTAAGCCAAGGATCAACCACAACCCAACCGCCCCGTTAGTTAAAAAATATGGCCCAAAAAGCCTAACTTCAGCTACAGCCGCCTGCCTCCCCCACCAAATACCACTCCAAAACCTCTCCTGTAACACGCACACCACCAGCGGGAGGCTGCAAAGAGAGCTGATTGAACAGTCGATATTTTTGCCATCCTAACAGCATTTAAAATGCATTTATTGCTCTTCATCCGGCCCAACCTGTGAGCAGGAACCCTCCTGCCTCTGCAAACGTGTCCCTTCGGCGAGCAGACGGTGCTCCTGCTCCCGCCAAGGGTGCAGCGCGAAAAGCATTCATCAAAATCTTCAAGCTCCTGCTCATTTTACACGTTCGCATCATGATACTGAGGGATTTTAAATTTTTTGTTGTCTATTTGGAGGGAGTGCTCCCTGCTCGAAGCACGACTTTGGCTGAGGAATGCTGCAAACTCCTGGAAACACCGCGAAAGCCCATTTTTCAACGAGGTCCTTGTCAGCAAAGGTTGAGGGGCACTGCGAGCTCCATCTGCTGCCACGCGTTGGGTTTTCTCCTGGGCTGCATCTGCAGGGCGCAGGGTAGGGAACGAAGGGTTCTCACTCGACTTCATTTTCCAAAAATTACTCCTCCACAGGTTGAAGGGATCATTTCATCCATGAGAAAGGGAGGAGGAGAGAGCAAATGGGGACTATCCACAGTTATTTCTTCAACCTGCCAGGCCGGGAAGCCCCTAAAGCTCTGACCGCTGGCAGAGGCACGGTTACGCCCAGGGAAAATCTTGGTTTTGATGCTAAGTTGATGCTCAGTGAAGGTTTCCAGCCCACAGCAGTCGCTTTTCCACTTTACCAGCTCTTGAAAACACGATGGGGAGGCTCAAGTCAGGGAAATGCAACAGGTTTGGATCCACAAAACCAGGTAGCTTCCAGGCAGCCACAAGCGCATCCCTTCCTCCGGATGCATTCGAGCACGCACAAGGGCGCAGCAGGCAATCGTGGCGTGCAGAGGGAGCCTCCTCCTGTCTGCTGTGGGTGCTAGCAGCACACTCCGTGAAAAGATCCTCCACCCAAGGATTGATCTGGCTTCCAAAATTATTCCCAGCGGGGATGAGAAGCCCAGACACCTCTGACAGCATCAGATCACATACAGAAAGTTTCACTCCCAAAAGACGCTGTTTGTCTTTGCCATTAACTCACCGCCATGACTTTCCCCAGATCTTCAAAACACGGGGTACTCTTTAACCAAACACCCACAGCCTATCCCAAAATACATCCCTTGAGAGCCATAAAAATCAGTATTCGTATCAAAATTTGTCTCAACCCCCGCATATGTATGACCCTGTAAGGTTTGCAAATGAAATTCCGGAAAAAAAGGGGAGGATTTTTCCGGCAGGACAAGCAATGCTGCCGTCCGTGCTTGGAAAGCTCTGTGCAGCAGGATCTGAGAAATCACGGCGGTTTGAGGCACTAAAAAGCTATTTTTGGTAATTTGTAGGAGGCACTTTGCATCTGAATGATGATTTTTATCACTCCCCGATCGGACTCACCTCAGCTGCGCACCCAAGCTTTGCTAAGGAACCAAAATCCCAAGAAATTCAATGGCTCCCCCAAAAAATTCATCTTTTTTGTGGTTTCCTCTGTCATGTCACGTTACAGCTTCGCTGGAGCACGCAAGCACAGCAGGGCAGAGGTTGGGACGAGCTGCGTATCACCCTCACACCCAAACCCAGCATCCAACGTATCCCAACAGCTGAGATCACCTTCATACACTAAAATCCCTGACTCCCAGGCTTAAAAACCCCAAATATATGGATCGAAAAACCCCACTGCACCCGAAATGCCACCCTGATTCCTTGCCACCTCTTGGGCAGGGCCATTTCGCAGCTCCAGTGCTGAGATCTGTCCCCTTCCCCAACCAAATGGGATGCGCCAAAATAGGGATGGATCTGGGAGGGCAAATACCAAATCAAGCAGTGCTGGTCCACCTGACCCTGAAATTAATTAGTCCCCTTTAGCGCAAACCCATCACTATCAGCTGTTTAAGATAGCGGCACTGTCTGAGGACATGTGTCAAAGTTCCTTGTCTGAAAAACCAAGATAAGCCAGGATCGGTGCCCGATCTCACCCCTGCGCTGTGAGGAGCGGAGATATCCGGAGGATCGAGGCTGCAGGCGAGACGGTTGCGGCTCTCCTCCAGGGTTTTCCCCCTTCCCTTCTATGATTCTGTGATTCCCGGAGCTAAAGTCAGTCTCTAGGCGGCCATCCTGGGAGAAACAGGATGAAAAGCTCCATTTTAAAACCCAAACCTTGCGTATCAAAGGTGCCAAGGTCCAACGCCACCGACCCAGGACTGGGCACACCCCGATTTCACCTCATCGGAGGTACAGAAGCACCGTTTCCCCTCCCGACCTCTCCTCAACGTGGCTGTCGAGTCTCTCATTACCCGATTAATCACGGAAAAGCTTTGTTATGAGAACACCCATGCCCCCTGCACGCACTTGCAGAGACAAATACAGCAGCTACAGTCCCAGGGAGCTTCCCACACGGGCTCTGTTAAGCTCTCTTGCCTTATTAATGACATTAACCTCTCCCTGTGCTTGCCACCCGACCATCCACCTATTAAAAAAAAAAACCCAAAGCTTTGATAAATTGGAAATAAGTAGTGGTTTAAACATTGCCTTTCAACACTGTCACCACCCAGCCGTCCATTCTTATGCTGAGAAGATAAAAAGGAAGAGAGGGTTTACTTTCTGCCTACCGTCATCTCCCTTCTTGCGTGTCAGCAGCCCTAATCCTTTCAGTCTCTGCGAAGAGGAGCCTGCCCTCATTTCCAGTAACTGATTCTGCAACATTGTCAGTTAAAAAAATAAAGTTAAGAACTGATCTGACCGGAGCATTCAAGGTACAGATATGCTAACAATACAAATTATGAGACAGGGAAGGGCTCTGGATTTTGTAGTCGGCAGCGAAACCAGAAGGCGAGCTCAAATTCAGCTGTAAGGAAGGGGAAAAATAATCACATGCAATGACTGGCAGGAAAAAAATGTGGTGAGAAAGAACAAAAACGAGAATGACACGAAGGAGAGATGAGCAGAGACACTCTAGACCCCCCCCACAGTGAACAGACACCCCGCAGTCCCCTCGGTTATTTAGTTTTCAGGCCCACAGATACGCTCCTGACGCGGCTGTGCAGGCAGGGCTGCCCGCAGGTAACCAGAGCCCCGGGCTGCAGCAGGCAGGGAGCCAGCTGGGTGGCCGAGACATCGCCAGACCTCGAGCTCTGCCGTGAAAACCACGCGTTTCTGCAGCACCCAGATGAACTACGAAACCATCGCCTTCTTGCAAAAATCCTGTCTTCGCAACGCTGCCTGATCTTTGAAATTTCAGCAGAAGCTTCTAAAGCAGAAATGCAATTAAGGAAATATGGCTTGTCCGTGAAACACATCACCCATGCCCGAAAAGTGGGAGTCCCCACAGAGGACACGTACAGCCGGTACGGGCTGTCATCATGCCAAAAAAAAGACGCCAGAAAATGAGAAACACCCTTTTTTCCTTGAGTTGCTGCATGATGCTCTGAAGTTTTCTCTTCTCCTGGCGACATCCTTGACATGCAGGCAGACAGCTCGTGCGGTGTCAGGGGACTCATCTCACGCAGTGTTGGCTGTCAGGGCTGTGCGCCCCACAAACGCCTGACCGTGTCCTGAGGGGATGGCGGCTGCCCCCATGCGTGGGGGGGGACGGGACTTAGCTCCTGACCTCGCCCCGAATCACCCCACGGCTCGGTGGTGGGGACACACGGACACCCTGGTGAGGGTGGGCTGGCGAGAACCCCAGCAAACACCAGCAGCCCCCCCGTTCCCCTCGCCACAGCCGCCCTGGGCCTCAGCGCTCGCCCCGCAGCGGCCTCAGGGGGGGTCACACCAGATGAGGGGGCAAATCCTGAGGGGAAGAGCTGCCACAGCCCCCCCCGGGCTGTTAAGGGGATGGGACGACACCCACGTAGCCTCCCCTCAAAAAAAAAAAACGGGGGTCGCACACCGGGGTGGCCCCAAACCCGGCTCTTTTTTGGGGGGGACCCCTCAAGCAGCGAGCTGGGCCGCAGCCCCCTTCCCCTCCCAGCCCCCGCGTTCCCCCGAGCCCCGCCTCAGGCCCTCCAGCCCCCTCCCCGGGGCCCCCGCAGCACCCCCCGCTCTCCCCCAACGCTACCTGCCATGCCGGGCCCGGCGGGGGCCTCACATCGCCGCCCGCAGCGCTCACCGTGACACCGTCCAGACAAAGGGCGCCGCCATCTTGGCGCCGGGCGGAAGCGGCGTCGCCCTCCTCCGCCCACCGACGGCGCCGTCGCGCATGCGCGGTCCCGCGAGGGGGCGGGACCGCGCATGCGCACGTGGGGCGGCGGGGCGGGTCACGTGGCACCGCCTCCTGGTCCGTCCCCCCCCCCCCCCCCCCCCCCCCCCCCCGGTTCTCGTCAGGAGCGCCGCCATGACAGTGCCAGGGTGGCGGGCGGAGGGCAGGGCAGCTGCCGGCGGCCGGTGGGCCCCGGGGCTGGCCCCGTGGCTCCGTGAGGGGCCAAGGGCCCTGGTTCCGCCATGCTCTATGCCCCTGAGGGCTTCCGTTCCCCCTCTAAGGTTGTTCACGCCTCCCAGGCACGGCCGCAGGCTGAGGTGTTGGGCAGCCACCGTGATGGCGCCTGGGCTCCTCCACAGGGAACATGCCCAGCGTTGCGGTCCCGGGAGGTTAGCACAGGCCAAGACCTGTAGGTGTTGCCCAGGCAAACCCCCCTCAGGCCGGGTGTGCAGGGCATGAGGAGCCCTGCGCGGCTTCGCGGGGTTTACTGGCGTGTATTGCAAAGTACTGTGAGTTCAGGCCGGTGCAGGCAGCCCCAAAAGCCTATTACTCCTTTTTCTATCAACCTGTTTTGCCCTCGGGCTGTAATTCCCAGCCTGGCTGCCCCAAAATGAGCCCAGCTGCTGCGGGGTTGGTTCAGCGCTGAGGCCCTGAGCTGTCCTTTCACCTGCTCCCTGGCTCAGAAATCTCCCCCCCATGCAAAACCAGCCGGCTTTGGGGAGAAAAAGGGGGTTCTGTTCATCCTCCTTTCATAGAATCATAGAATGGTTTAGGTTGGAAGGGACCTTGAAGATCATCAAGTTCCAACCCCCTGCCACAGGCAGGGATACCTCCCACCAGCCCAGGCTGCCCAAGGCCACGTCCAGCCTGGCCTTGAACACCTCCAGGGACGGGGCTTCAACAACCTCTCTGGGCAACCTGTTCCAGTGCCTTACCACCCTTAAAGTGAAAAACTTCTTCCTAATGTTTAATCTAAACCTGCCCTCTTCCAGCTTAAAGCCGTTCCCCCTCGTCCTATCACTCCATGCCCGTGTAAAAAGTCCTTCCCCAGCTCTCCTGTAGCCCCTTTAGGTACTGGAAGGCCGCAATAAGATCTCCCCGGGGCCTTCTCTTCTCCAGGCTGAACAGCCCCAACTCTCTCAGCCTCTCCTCATAGGAGAGGTGCTCCAGCCCTCGGATCATCCTCGTGGCTCTCCTCTGGACGCGCTCCAGCAGGTCCATGTCCTTCTTATGTTGGGGACTCCACAGCTGGATGCAGTACTCCAGGTGGGGTCTCATGAGAGCAGAGTAGAGGGGCACAATCCCCTCCCTCGCCCTGCTGGCCGCACTTCTTTTGATGCAGCCCAGGATACGGTTGGCCTTCTGGGCTGCGATCGCACATTGCTGGCTCATGTCGAGCTTCTCATCAATCATCACCCCCAGGTCCTTCTCCACAGGGCTGCTCTCCAGCCATTCCCCGCCCAGCCTGGATTTGTGCTTGGAGCCTGTATTTGTGCTTTCGCTGGCTCTTCATGGATGAGGGCCACCCTCCAGGCTGTCACCACTAGATGGCAATCTGTGACCGCGGCGGGTGGCTCCCTGGGTGCTGGGGTGCCCTGGGCACCCAGGGGTGGCATTTCGGGGCAGAGCAGACGCATCCCATCACAGAGCATCAACGCCAGGGCATTGCCGCCGCTCCTCGCCTCCATGGCTCCCATTTCCTAAGCTGTGCTGGGGGCTTTTGTGGCCATTAAGAGCTTTTTTAATAACTTTTAAACATTTTTCCTGACAGCACGCGGTGGTAGGGAGTCCCCCGAGTGACTGGCGACACTGATAGACAAACCACTCGAGGAGATGATGGAAGAACCACGTGTGTTTGTGTGCGTCCCCGGCGCTGCAGGTGTGTTAATGCAAGTCACGAATCGTTAGGGGACAAGCAGGGACGAGTTGACCTCAAAGCCTGAGCAGCAACATGAGCTGGGCGGTGTGTGGTAGCTATAAACAGCCGCTCGCCCCAAACGGGCGCCTCGCTGTTGTTTGTATACACAGGGAGATGGAGCCGGGCCCTCAGAGGGGATTTTGGGGAGTGTTTGGCACCCAGAAAGAAGCCCCTAGGTTTGGCAGCCAGGTTGGGACCGTAGTCCCGGCTCATGCCGCTGCCCGGGGCTTCCCCGAGGGTGATGGGTGCGGGTGGGCAAGGGGAGGAGGAGGAGGATTTGGTGACCTTCCAGGTGGGCCGGCAGCCGAACAGCTGAGGGAATGGCTCAGAAATAGAGCGGCAGGGAAGAAATGAGTCACCCCGGGCTGGAAATAAACGGGCCGTGGGCATCGGAGGGGAGCCAGGGCGGCTCCTCACCCATGTTTTTGTCGGGAAGGAGGAATAGCTCATGGTACCCTTTACCGAGACACCCGTAGGGGCTGGACCCACAGCCCTTTTGGGGGGAAAGCATCAAGAAAACATTAAAACACGGAGGAGGCAGCAGTCAGGCATTCTCAATAATTTATCACAAGCTGTATATACAGAGACAAGCTCTGGCGGAGGCTTGGGGAAGGGAACCTGGCTCCTGGCGGGGCTCTCGGCACATCAGATCTTCTCCATCAACCCTCACTGGCTAAAAACCACTGGAGCCAGGACTCCCCTCCGGAATTTCTCCAGTGGGTGATGGGATGCATCTCTCCACGCCGACCCCTCGGCACGAGTCTGACCCTGAGGGGGAGCATTCCCATCCCCTACCCCCACGTCCCACCTTCTTCCCAAATCACCCGAATAATGTATGAGGAAGGGGGGAAAAGGGAAACCCCCCCCTGACCCCTCAGATCTTGATCTCAGTCCGGAAGGTTTGCTGGACGTGGTCAGCGTGCTTGGCGGGCTGTCGCTGAGCCCGGATGGTCAACGTGCCGTCATCCCCCAGCGAGGATGACACCGAAGTGGGGTCCACGTCTTCAGGCAGCTGGCATTTGTGGGTGAAGGTGTTCATGACCGTGCCATCCGCAGCCAGCTGGGATAAAAAAAATGGGTGAAAAGGGGTGATTTTAGGGTGGAGGCGGGACGGGAGCTTGTTGTACCCTGCCCTTGGGTGAGGCTGGCGGTTGTGCCGTGTGTGTGGTGTTAATATTTATCTCCCCGAGGGGACAGGCAGGACGTGGGTGGCATCGGCGAGGGGAGGGGGGGGAGAACAAAGGTGCTTTTTTTCGGTTCCCAACCCCTGGGAGATGGGTGATTACAGAGCATGAGTTTGTTGGGTCTCGTGGGCTTCGGCTCCTGTGAAATACGGAGCGAAAAGACGAGGAAATGGTGAATTAAACCCCGCTGGGGTTACGGCTGGGACCGTTAGGAAGTGGGGTGGGAGGTCGGGGGATCACCCGGTTGAGGATTTTGGGGGTCCCCCCACGCTTTGGGGGTGAGCAGGGAAGGGAGGGAGCACCCACCTTCTCGGCGTGCACCTCGATCTGGTTGTTGGAAGTGGTGACGATGATGTCCTCGGGGGCGAAGTCGCAGACGTCCACCGTGAACTGATAGGTGTTGCCCAAGGTCTTCACCGTGCCGGTGTTGCCGGGCCGAGCTGCCGGAGAGAGAGGGGGGGATCACAGCCACAGTTCGGTGGGGGTTCCCCCCCCCCTAAACACTTCTCCCACTGCTCCGACACTTGCCCAAACCCTCCAGGACAGGCATGTGCCGGTGTGTGGGGGAAGAGAAGGCATCCCAGCCCTAAAAATGGGATGAACCCCCCCCCCGCCCTCCCCAAAACTCACCTGGGAACCCCAAGGTCTCGCCGCGGGGCCGGACGAAGCTCCCAAAAAGCTCCATGGTGCCGGCGGGGGACGCCGACCGGTGAAAGCTGCTCTCCGATCGGAAAGCAGCCGAGGATTTCACGTTCATCCACCGCTTCCCCCCCTCCTCACCTCTGACCCCCAGCTCCCGCCGGGGAGGAAGAGCGAAGCCCCCCTCTTCCTCGTCCTCCTCCCTGCGCAGGCAAAGCGCGGCCTGTTATTTCGAGGGGGGGTGCAGCTTGACGAGCTTTTTAAAGCCTCGTTAAGGCTCCCGGCCGCCTGCCAGACCTCGCGTAAAACGGGCTAAATTTAGGTCTTGCGCCGGAGACGGTGGAAATTTTTCCCCTCTCCGTCCCCCCCGTGTCCGTCCGTTCCCCCCCCCCGCAACGCTGTGGAATGCGATGCCGGCGTTCCTGCCTATTATTAAGGAATAATAATGATAATTAATTAAATTAGTTATTAAATACTCCCTGCCTTGGGTTGTATTTGAGTATTGGGAGCTGGGCGGGGGGGGGGAACCCGGCTCACTCCAGCCCAAGCGGGTCCGTCAGCTTCGTCAAGGTCGTTTTTAATGAGCTCGTTTGCAAACTCAGTGCGGCGGCGGCGGAGGCTGAGGTGGGAGGACCGGTGAGGGGGTGCCGAAAAAAAAGGGGGGGGGGGGGGTGTCCTGTCCCCCAAAACATCCCTGGGATGGAGCGCCCCGTCTCCGGTGGGCTGCGGGAGGAGGAGAGGGTGCTGGTGTCGGAGCAGAGCTGGAGACCCTGCCCCAAAGCCCGGAGGAGGCTCCGAGGTGAGACCCCCCTCCACCCAAGGGGGGGGGACCTTAGGGATGTGTGGGTGGGTTTTTTTTGGGGGGGGGGGGTCATCACCCCGTTGCCCCCACTTCCCCGCAGGGTGCCTGGAGTGGGTGAAGCGGCAGCTTTTCCGCGTCGGGGAGGATTGGTATTTCCTCTTCGTTCTGGGGGTCCTCATGGCCACCATCAGCTTCATGATGGACCTCCTCGTCGCCAGGCTCTACGAGGGTAAACGAGGGGCTCCCCTGGGGGGGGCTTCACCTGGTGTTTGGGGGTTCACCAAGGTTGGGAGGGGGAGTGTGTGTCTTTTTGGGGGGGGGGGGGGCATCTCCCTTCCCGGTGCTTCTTCTCCAGCCCACCGGTGGCTTTACCAAGAGATCGGTGACATCTTGGTGCTCAAGTACCTCTCGTGGACCATGTACCCCACGGCGCTGGCAGCCTTCTCCACCGGCTTCTCCCAAAGCATCACCCCGCACTCGGGAGGTGACCTGGCTGCACCCCAACCTCCCCGGCTCCCCAAAACTCCCCCTTAGTAGCGAGGGGACCCCTAAAATTCGGATTACCCCCCCTCCTCAGGCTCTGGCATCCCGGAGCTGAAGACCATCCTGACGGGCGTGGTGCTGGAGGACTACCTGGCCATCCAAAATTTCGGAGCCAAGGTGGTGGGGTTGACCTGCACGCTGATGTGCGGCAGCACCGTTTTCCTCGGCAAAGTGGTGAGGGATCCTGCTCCCCCCCTCCTCTGGTTCCCGGGATTGGTTTCGGTCGGTGCCAGGCGGAGGGGACAATGGACGGACGCTCAGCACCGTGTGTCCCCCTGCTTGGCACCCAGGGGCCCTTCGTCCACCTCTCTGCCATGGCTGCGGCGTATCTGGGGAAGATGCGGACCTCGGTCACTAGGAGTATGAGGTGGGGGTGCTGCCCCCCCCCCCCCCCCCCCCAAATTAAGAGGTGTGGACATTTCCCCCCCAAAAAAAAACCCCTGGTGTTATAGCTATGCCTCCTCCTTGCAGAACAAGTTCAAGCAGAACGAGATGCTGGTGGCAGCACAAGCCGTCGGGGTGGCCACAGTTTTCGGGGCGCCCATCAGCGGTGAGGACACACAACCCCCTGCCAACCCCACCCTGGGGACCCCCAAAGCCCCCCCCCCCCAACCCCTTGTTCCCCCCCCCCCTCCTGTTTTTTTCCAGGGGTGCTTTTCAGCATCGAGGTGATGTCCTCCCACTTCGCCGTGCGGGATTACTGGCGGGGCTTTTTCGCCGCCACCTGCGGCGCCTTCATGTTTCGGCTCCTCGCCGTCTTCAACAGCGAGCAAGGCAAGGCAGGGCGCGCAGGATGCGTGTTCCCACCCCCAGCCCCCCGGGGAAGGGGGGGGGCATAGCATTTCTGGGGTGTCCACCCCCAAAAACCACATACTTAGTCCTCTATCCACCCCCACCAGAAACCATCGCCGCTGTTTTTAAGAGCGACATCAAGATTGATTTCCCCTTTGACCTCCTGGAGACCTTCTTTTTTATGATTTTGGGGTAAGGAGGGCCCTGCCCGTGCCCCTGCCCGTACCCTGCCCGTACCCTGCCTGTACCCTGCCTGTACCCTGCCCTCTCCTCCGCAGGGCCGTCTGTGGGCTCGTGGGCTGCGCTTACCTCTTCTGCCAGCGCTGGCTGCTGGCAGCCGTCAAGGAGAACCGGCTCACGGCCAAGCTGCTGGCCACCGAGTCCGTACTGCCTGTCTGTCTGTCTGCACCCTGCCTGTCCGTGCGTTCGCGCCGTGCGGCTTGCGTGTCCACCCCACGCAGCCTCCCTGTCCCCCCCTCCATGCACCCTGCATGTCCGTGCCGTGCAGCCTGCACGTATACCCTGGTTGTCCGTGTGTCCCCCCTCCGTGCACCCTGCACACTCTGCACCTCCACCCCATGCACCCTGGGTGTCCGTGTGTCCATCCCATGAACCACATGCACCCTGCGCGTGTCCATGCATCCACCCCGTGCACCTTGCGCGTGTCCATGCATCCACCCCGCATGTGTCCATGCATCCACCCCATGCACCCTGAGTGTCCGTGCGTTGGCCCCGTGCTCCCTGCGTGTCCATCCCATGTACCCTGCGTGTCCATATGTCCACCCCGAGCACCCTGTGCGTCTATATGTCCTCCCCCACGCGCCCTGGGCATCCCTGTGTCCACCCTGTACACCCTGCCCACCCACCCTGTCCACCTTGGGTGTCCCTGTGTCCCCCCCCACGCGCCCTCTTCACCCATGGGTCCACCCCACACACCCTGCCCATGCACCCTGTCCATCCGTCTGTCCCCGCGCCCCCCAGCCCCTCCTCTCCCCCCTCCAGCAAGCCCGTCTACACGGTGCTGGTGGTGCTGCTCCTCGCTTCCATCACCTTCCCGCCCGGGCTGGGGCAGCTGATGGCCTCCAGGGTGAGTGGGGAGGGGACGCGGGGCTCCCCAGGGCACCCCAACCACATCCCAGTGGGTGCTCAGGTTGTCTGTCTGTCCTTCCAGCTCACCATGAAGGAGTATCTCACCTCCCTCTTTGACAACCGCACCTGGGGCCAGCTGGTCCTCAACGCCTCCTCGGTGGCCCACCCTCGCGGCGTGGACCCTGGGGGGCTCTGGCAGGAGTGGTGCCACCCCTCTGCCACCATCTTCGGCACCTTGGCCTTCTTCCTGCTGATGAAGGTAGCTAACACCCCCCCACACCCCCCCCCCCGCGTCCCTGAGGTGGTGTCCCCATGGGGATGACCCCCCCCAAACTCTTGGCTGGGCTCTGTGTCCCCCCCCCCCAAGTTCTGGATGCTGATCCTGGCCACCACCCTGCCCCTGCCCGCCGGCTACTTCATGCCCATCTTCATCTACGGTGAGTCTGGGCCTCTGCTGGGCTGGCCCGGGGGGGTTAGCCAGCCCTGGGGGGGGGACAGGGAGGGTATCCAGCCCTGGGGGGCGAGGACAAGGGTTGCATCCAGACTGGAGGGGCTACAGGTGTAGTATCTAATCTTGGGGGGGGGCTACATCACATCTGGGGGGGGTACAGGGGTTGTATCCAGTCCCGGTGGGGTTACATCAGGTCCTGGAGGGGGGGGGGGGGGTACAGGGGTTGTATCCACTCCCTGGGGGGTACTTCCAGTCTGGGGGGGGGGATACAGGGGTTGTTGTATCCAGTCTGGGGGGGCTGGTACAGGGTTTTTATCCAGTCCGGGGGGGGTACACCAAGTCTGGGGGGGGGATACAGGGTTTGTATCCAGTCCTGGGGGGGGCTACATCCATTCTGCGGGGGGTACAGGTGTTGTATCCAGTTCGGGGGGGGTACATTCAGTCTGGGGGGGGGTACAGGGGTTGTGTCAAGCCCTGTGTGTCAGGGAGGGGGTTGCATGCAGCCCCAGGGGGGGGGGCTGCAGGAGGGTGGTCACCCCCAGCTACACCATTTTTTGGGTGGGGGGGGCACTGCTGGTGTCTCCCCACCTTCCCTCCCCCCCCCCGCATCGCTTTAGGAGCCGCCATTGGGCGCTTGGTGGGGGAGACGGTGGCCCTGCTCTTCCCCCGGGGCCTCCGTTCGGAGGGGGACCTGCGCCCCGTCATCCCCGGTGGCTACGCCCTGGCCGGTGAGTCGGTGGGGAGGGGGGACACCCATGGGTGGGGGACACCCACCACCCATACGGTGACTCCCTCGCCCCGCTTCTCCCCAACAGGCGCAGCCGCTTTTTCGGGCTCGGTGACCCACGCCATCTCCACGGCTTTACTGGTGTGCGAGGCCACTGGTCACCTGGGCCACGTCCTCCCCGTCGTCCTGGCCGTGCTGGTGGCCAACGCCATCACCCAGAAGCATCAACCGTCCTTCTACGACGGCACCATCATCGTCAAGAAGCTGCCCTACCTGCCCCCCATCCGCAGCCGGCACATGGCGTAAGCCCCCCTCTACCCACCCCGCCCTCCCCCCCAATATTTTGGGGTGATTTGCTGTGAAATGATGGAAATTTGGGGGTTTTATGGCTCACCAGCTCTTACCAAGTGGTGGTGGAGGAGTTCATGGAGCGCCGTGTGGTGGCCTTGGCCAAGAGTGATGGCTTCGAGAAGGTGCTGGGGGCCTTGGATGCCTCCGCCAACGCCGAATACCCCGTGGTGGAGAGCGCAGGTGGGATGTGGGATACTGGGGGGGGGGCAGTGTCACTGCGATGGGGGCGGGGGGGGGGACGTCACCGGGCTTGTCTCTGTCCTCCAGGATCACCCACGCTGGTGGGCACCGTCAGCAGAGCCCAGCTGGTCGCCTTCCTCCAGAGCCACAAACATCCCCAGGCACCCCCAGGAGAAAAGGTAAATGGTGTTGGGGGGGGTGAGCACCCCTCTGCAC
The DNA here is from genome assembly GCA_017639485.1 of Pluvialis apricaria. NCBI lineage: Eukaryota > Metazoa > Chordata > Aves > Charadriiformes > Charadriidae > Pluvialis > Pluvialis apricaria. Next base: position 2,786,139 of record CM030026.1, read on the forward strand.
CCAAAAAAACTGTTTTTTTCACCCCAAAATTAACATGTCACCTTCCCCAAGCTGGCCACCGCGGGGACGGTTGGGGACAGCTGTGCCATCGAGCCCATCATGCTCCAGCTCTCACCGTGGACCTCCCTGCACCAGGTTTGAGGAGGGGGATGGCCATGTCCTGGTGGGGCTGGGGGCCACCAGCCCCCCCCCCCCCCCCCCCCCAGTTCTGTGTCACGGTGCGGGGACGTGGCAGGGGTGCCTTTGTCCCCACGTGTCCCCATTGTCACCTCCCCAAGGCCCATCACCTCTTTGAGCTGCTGAAGCTACAGTGCATCTTCGTCACCCGTTTCGGGGAGCTGGTGGGAGCCGTCAGCCGGGTGGAGGTGAGGTGGGGGACAAGGGGGGGGGGGGACACAAGGAAGGGACAGGGCCCCAGCCCACCTCGTCTGTCCCCTTGCAGCTGCGGAGAGCAATCGAGGAGCTCGCCAACCCCAAGTGATGACTTTCGGGGACCTCAAGGGAACCCTCCCCAGGGATGTCACCCATGGAAAGAGAGGGGGGGGTGTCCCCCCCCAACCCGGGTGGCACCCAGGCAGCCGCGCCGCGGGTGGCGGTTCTCTAGCAGAGCGTGCTCTTGCATTAAATATATCAATCTATCGATGTGCCCTCTTCTTCCTCCTCCTCCTCCTCTTCCTCCTCCTCCTCCAGCCCCATGGCGTTCATTTGGGGGGAGTGGGGTGGGGTGTCACCCCCCCCATACATCACAACAGTGCTCAAAACCCCTCAAATCCCCCCAAAACTGCGCCCAGCTCCAGGGCACGCACCGAGGTCCCTGTGATCCTCCCCGCTCCGGACCACCCCTGTAATTATCAGCGCATAATTATCCTTAATCATTGCAATTAATAAAGGTGGCAGGTGATTTGTGACCCCAAGGTCCTGGGAGAAATGCAGGGGGGTGGGGGGGGGTGGCACGGAGTCCCCCTCCCCGGTGCCCCCCTCAAACTGGGGTGCAGTGTTTCGGGGGAGAGCAGAGGGTGCGGCGGGTGCTAACGAAGACGTAATTAAGCCTGGCGGGGTAATTATGCTCAGCGGAGCAGGTTGGGTGAGGCGGGCATGCCCGGGCCCAGCCGGAGGAGAGGTGAAGCAGGGTCAGCGCCAGGGAGACACCCCAAAACTGGGGCGGGCGATGGGAGAGGCACTGGGATGGGTGCTGGGGTGGGGGGGTGAGGCTGCTGGGAGCAGGGACGCGCTGCAGCACCCATGTGTCCCACGGAGGGTGCTCGGTGGGGTGAGGGGACCATGGGGAGAGGAACCAGAGCACCCATGGAGGGTGCTCGTAGGGTGGTGGGCCCACAGCACCCACATCACTTGGGAAGGGTGCTCAGTGGGGTGTGGAGACCACAGCACCCATATCTCCCATGGAGGGTGCTCAATGGGGGTGAGGGTGCTCATAGGGTGGTGAGAACACAGGACCTGTGTCACTTGAAGGGGATGCTCAGTGGGGTATGGGGGACCACAGCACCCATGGAGAGTGCTCGGTGGGGCATGGGGACCACGGGGAGAGGAACCACAGCACCCATGGAGGGTGCTCGGTGGGGTGAGGGGACCACGGGGAGAGGAACCAGAGCACCCATGGAGGGTGCTCAGTGGGGTGAGTGTGCTCGTAGGGTGATGGGATCACAGCACCCATGGAGGGTGCTCAGTTGCTCAGTGGAGCGTGGGGACCACAGCACCCATAACACTCATGGTGGGTGCTCAGTGGGGTGAGGGGACCATGGGGAGGGGGAACCGCAGCACCCATGGAGGGTGCTCGGTGGGGTGAGGGTGCTCGTAGGGCGATGGGACCCCAACACTCACGTCACTTGTGGATGGTCAGTGGGGCACGGGGACCGTAGCACCCATGGGTGCTGCCCCCATGCCTGGCTGTCACCCCACGCCTGCTCCCATGGGGATTAGGATGGGAGTTTTGCCAAAACCGAGCCAGGCACTGGGGTGACAGCTGGGGGGGGCACCCCACAGGCCCCGCTCACCCCGTGCCTCAGTTTCCCCATCGCCTTTATCCGGCCCCGCCATAAGCAAACAGAGATAAGGTGCTGCCAGGTGCTGCCGTGCGCCCAAATCCGGTGTTCCCACTCCCGGCTCCTCCCTGGGCGCTGCCGAACTTTGAGCCGGCACCGAGGGCGGCATCAGGGCTGAGACCGGCAAACTCATGACACACATAGGGCGTCTACAGGCCCAAAAGCCCCAAAATAGGGCAAAACCAACCCCAAGAGCAGCTTTTGCAGTAAGACGCTGGTGTTTCCCCCCCTCCCCGGCCATGCCCCCTTTTTTATAGTTTCGGAAAAAAAACCAAAATTCCCTTTTTCCGGCTTTTTTCCACCCCGTTATTTGCAGGCACCGGGCAGCCGTCCCCCGCTGCCGCTGCGGCTTGGGTTTGGCTTCGGGGGAGCAGCGGGTGGTAAAAAAAGCCAAATTCCTCGTGGGTTTTGCTGAGGAAAAGAGGCCCCAGATGGGAAATGCTCCTCGAGCTGCATGCAACCCCTTAAAAATCCCTTAACCCCCCCTTAAAAACCCTGGTAACTGCTTAAAAACCCCTTAAAATTCCTTTAAAACCCCTTACACCCCCCCCTTAAAATCCCTTAACCCCCCTTAAAAATCACTTTAACCTCCTTGAAAGCCCCTAAACCCCCCTTAAAAAGCCCTTTAAAACTCTTTATAAACCTTAAACCCCCCAAAACCCCCTTTAAACCCCCTTAGAACCCTTTAGAACGCCTCCAAACCCCTTAAAAATACTGAAACGCTTTTTAAAAAACCATCAGAACCCCTTAGAAATCCTAAAACCCCATTACCCCTCCCCTTAAAAATCCCTTAAAAACTCTTTAAAACCCCTGAAAACCAGGGACAGCCCCCCCCTCCCTCCCTCTTTGCCCCCCCAGATTCCCATAATCTCTGCAAGCCACTGGGAAACCACAATATTATAGAAAAAAAAAAAAAAGCACATTTTTATTTGATTCAAAACCCCACAAAAATCCCCCAAACCCCTGAAAATCCACAAAGGGGGAAAAAACAAAAACAAAAAAGCGTCCTTTTTGTTTGTTTGTTTTTTTAAATTTTCCCCCTTTTTTCTCTCCTGAATGTAACACAACCTTTGTTTCCTTGCAATAAATATACAAAAATAGAATAAATTAGGTTAAAAAATAAAAGGAAAAGGTAACACTGACAAATCAGTATTAAAAGGGGGGGGGGGGAACCACCCAAAACCCGGTGGGAGAGGAATAAATAGGGAGGGAAAAAAAAAAAAAAAGCAAAAATGAGCCAGTTTTGGGGCTGAGCCCCCCTTTTTTTTTTTTTTTGAAATGTGGGGAAAAAAAAAATAAAGAGGAAACCCCCCCCAAAAACACCACCACCCCCCCCCCAGCCCAAAATGAGCTTGAAATTTGAATTTTCAAGATTTTTTTTTTCTTGGGGGGGGGGAGGGGAAGGAGGAGGATGGGGGTGACACCCATTTCATCCCCAACCCCGGGGATAATATCAATAATAATACTATATTAAAAAAACCAACCTTAATAATAATAGAAATAATAAATAAACCCCTCGGGGAGGAGGGAGGGGGGCGTCTTCATTTGGTTGCTTTCAAGTCTTTTGGGAGGTACGGGGTGGGGGGGGGGTTAAATGGGGACCCCCCCGGCGCCGGCCTGCTCCTGCAGCCCCAGTAGGCTGTAGGCGATGCGCTTCTGGTGCCCCGGCAGACGCACCCCGATTTTCTTGATATCACTGGAAATAAGGCGAAAAGAAAAGAAAAGGGGAGGGGGAAAAAAAATAGTTATTGGGATGGAAAGAGCCGGAAAAGTGTCCAGGTGGGAGAGGGGGTTTGGGGGGGAGGCGGGGCGGGGGGGGAAGCATCCCCTGGGGATCCAGCCCTGAGCATCCCGTGGGGCCAAATCCTGCCCCCAAATCTCCCCAGGGATGGATCCAGCCCTGAGCATCCCCTGGGGCCAAATCCTGCCCCCAAATCTCCCCAGGGATGGATCCAGCCCTGAGCATCCCCTGGGGCCAAATCCTGCCCCAAACACCCGCTGGAGATGGGGCTGACCCCACTGCCAAGCACCTCCTGGGATGCATCCATCCCTGAGCACCTCCTGGGGCCAAATTCAGCCCCAAATCCTGTGTGGAGATGGATCCAGCCCTCAGCATCTCATGGAGACAGAACCAGCCCCAAATATCCCTCTCCCCCAGGGATGGATCCAGTCCTTAGCACGCCTTGGGGACAAATCCTGCCCCAAACACCCGCTGGAGATGGGGCTGACCCCAGCGCCAAGCACCTCCTGGGATGGATCCATCCTCACGCATCTCCTGGGGCCAAATCCAGCCCCAAATCCTGCGTGGGGACGGATCCAGCCCTCAGCGTCCCATAGGGACAAATCCAGTGCCAAGCACTTCCTAGGATGGATCCAACCCAGAGCATCCCATGGGGACGGATCCAGCCCCAAACACCCCCTCGGAGTTGGGCCAAAACCCAGCGCCAAACACCTCCTGGGAGGGATCCAGCCCTGAGCATCTCCTGGGGACAAATCCAGCCCCAGCCCCTGTTTTTGGGGACCAATCACTGTCTGTTCCCCCCCCACTCCAGCCAGGCCATTCCCAGGGGACAGACAGCCGGACATGGCTCATCCCGACCTCTCCGGCCGGATCCCGGCCAGGGAACATCTAATTTTATCCCATCCCTTGGGCCAACAACGCCAACGCCACGGAAGTGGTTTCCTTTCCCAGCACGTCCCTGTCCCCATGGGAGCTGGGGGGGAACAGTATGGGGACACCAAGGGGACAGTATGGAGACAGTACAGGGACACTGTAGGGACAGCATGGGGATGGTATGGGGACAGTATGAGGACACCAAGGAGACAGTATGAGGACACCAAGGAGACAGTAGGGAGACACACCATAGGGACAGCAAGGAGATGGTATGGGAACACCATGGGGACAGTATGGGAATACCAAGGAGGGGACAGTAGGGGGACACCAACGGGACACACCATAGGGACAGCATGGGGACAGTACAGGGACACCAAGAGGATGGTGTGGGCATACTGTGGGCACAGTATGGGCATACCAAGGGGACACCAAGGGGAAGGTATGGGGACACCAAGGAGACACACCATAGGGACAGTACAGGGATGGTATGGGGACACTATGGGGACAGTATGGAAATACCAAGGGGACACCACGGGGACACCCCAGGGACGCAGACTCACTCGCTGGTCATCTGCAGGACCTTCTCGATGGTGCTGTAGCCCGAGGCCATGAAGTGCTCCGTGTACTGGGGCATCCTGATGGACTCCAGCCACTCGGGGACGGAGCGGAAGGGGACGCCCTCCGAGCCGCTGGTGCTGGGCAGGCGGATGGAGACCCTGGGGGGGACACACAGGAGGGGACGTGAGAAACGGCACGGGAATGGGGCGGCAGAAATGGTGCAACAAATAATGCCAAAACTGAAAGGTGCAAAAAGTAACGGAAAAACGGAAGGGTGCGAAAAATAATGCAGAAACGGAAGGGTGCAAGAAATGAGGCGGAAACGGAAGGATACAAAAAGCGATGCAAAAATAGGAGGACGCATAAAATGATGCAAAAAAAAAAAATAATGCCAAAATGGAAAGACGCAAAAAAATGATGTGAAAATGGAAGGGTGCAAAAAAATGATGCAGAAATGGAAAGATGAAGAAAAAAAATATGGAAGTGGAAGGATGCAAAAAAAAAAAAAAATGATGCAAAAATGGAAGGGTGCAAAAAGTAATGCAAAAATAGAAGGATGCAAAAAAAATGATGCAGAAAGGGAAAGATGCAAAAAACAAACCAAAAATAGGAGGATGCAAAAAATGATGCAGAAATGGAAAGATGGAAAAAAAGATGTGAAAATGGAAGTGTGCAAAAAAATAATGCAAAAAAATGAAAGATGCATAAAGTAATGGAAAAAAAAGGAAAGGTAAAAAATGATGCAGAAATGGAAAGGTGCAAAAATGGTGTGGAAATGGAAGGACGCAAAAATAATGCAAGAATTGAAAGATGCAGAAAGCAATGCAGAAATGGAAAGATGCAAAAAATAATGGAAAAAAAATCGAGAGAGAAAAAAAATGAATGCACAAACATCAAAACGCAACACCTACGCGTAAAGATGCGGAGATGCACAAAACAATGCCCCAATGCAAAAGATGCAGAAAGTAATGGCAAAAGCCCGATGCAGTGCAGCATGCAGGAAAGCAGAAGTATAATGCGTAGTGCAAAAAAAAAAAAAAAAAAGAGGCAAGAGGTGATGTGAAAGTGCCCAGATGTAAAAAAGAATGCAGAAATGTGGAGATGCAGAGAGTAATGCAAAAAAGAAAAAAAAAAGGCAAGAATGCTGAAAAGCAAGAAACAGAGGGAAAAGAAAAAGGTAAAATGCACAGATGCAGGGAAGCAGGAAAGAGCGCAAGAATGCAAAACTGCCAAACCAATTCAAAAATGCGAAGATGTAAAAAAATAAAAAAGAAAAGGCAAGAATATAAAATGGCAAAATCAATTTTAAAAAAGCACCAGCGCAAAGAAGCACGCAAGAATGCAGAGATGCAAAAAGCAATGCAAGAGTGCAAAGGTGCGATAAAGAAGCGCAAGAATGCGGAGATGCGAGAAGCGATGTGCGAACGCAAAAATGCAGCGATGCAAAGAGGAGTGCAGGAACGCAAAGGTGCAAAAAGCAGTGCAGAAATGCCGAGGTGCAAAAAAAGCGATGCAAAAATGCAGCGATGCAAAAATGAGTGTAAAAATGTAAGGATGCAAAAGAGCATGCAAGAACGCAGAGGTGCAAAAAGCAATGCAGGAGTGCAAAACCTGCCAAGCCAATGCAAGAATGCAAAGGTGCAAAAAAGGCCAAGAATGCCAAGATGCAAAAAAGCAATGCAGAGATGCAACAACAAGTGCAAAAATGTGAGGATGCAATAAAGAAGCACAAGAATGCAAAGATGCGAGAAGCCATGCAGGAATGCAAAGGTGCGAAACCAATGCAAAAATAGCAATGCAAAATTGCCACGGTGCGAAGATGAGTGCAAAACCGCCAAGATGCGAAAACAGCATGCAAGAACGCAGAGATGCAAAAAAAGCGATGCAAAAAAAAAAAAAAAGAATGCAAGAATGCCGAGATGCGAGAAGCGACGCGAGCATGCGGGACGGCCAAACCAATGCGAAAATGCGAAGAGGCAAAAAGGAACACAAGGATGCAAAGATGCAAAAGAGCGCACGAATGCAGAGATGCAACGAGCAATGTGAAAACGCAGGGATGCAATAAAGAAGTGCGGATGCCGGGATGCAAAAACCAACACAGAAGCGGCAGGGATGCGAAAAGGGATGCCGGAATACTGAGATGCCAAAAGGAGTGCAAGAGTGCAGAACTGCGAAAAAAGGGTGCAACAACAACAACAACAATGCAGCGGCGTGCAAAGAGCATGCAGGATTGCAAATTGCCTCCCGTCCCCAGCCTCCCCGCTCCTCGTCCCGTCCCGTCTCTCTCCGTAGCTCACCGGGGGTCGAAGTCCGCCAACGCCTTGAGGGACTCAGGGGCGCGGATGAGCTTGTCGAGGATGCTGACGATATCAGCGAACTTGGGGCGCCGGCTGCGGTCCTGCTGCCAGCATTGCATCATCAGCTGGTAGATGGCGGAGGGACAATCCAGGGGGGCGGGGAGGCGGAAGCCCTCGTTGATGGCCTTCATCACCTACGAGGAGGAGGAGGAGGTTGAGCGGTGCTCCCCTCCCGCCCAAAAAAGCGGTCCGTTGGCAAGAACGCCCCCTAAAAATTGGCGGTGGAGGAAGGTGGACGCTCACCTCGTGGTTTGAGAGCTCCCAGTATGGTCGCTCGCCGTAGGACATCACCTCCCACATGACAATGCCGTAGCTCCAGACATCGCTGGCGGAGGTGAACTTGCGGTAGGAGATGGCTTCGGGTGCTGTCCAACGGATGGGGATCTTCCCACCCTACGACAACATTGGGGGTCAAACCCTGCACCCCCCCAAAAAAAACCCCAACACAACATGGTCAACCACCCCACCTCAGTGGCACTTACGCTGGTGGTGTAGGTGGCTTCAGGGTCATCTTCCAACACCCTCGAGAGCCCAAAATCGGACACTTTGCACACCAGGTTGCTGTTCACCAAGATGTTCCGGGCCGCCAGATCCCGGTGGACGTAATTCATGTTGGCCAAGTACTTCATGCCGGCGGCGATGCCCCTCAACATGCCCACCAGCTGGATGACGCCAAATTCCCCCTCTTTTTCCTGGGAAAAGGGGAGAATCTGGCCTCGAATCCATGTCTCTTGTCCCACCTCCCGTGGTGGGTTTTGGTGGTTCCACCACCAGGTAAATCCTTGCCCAGGGGAGGCCGTTGTCACCGCGCTTCACCTACCCGCAGGAATTTATCCAGCGCGCCGTTCTCCATGTACTCCGTGATGATCATGAAGGGCTTATCTGTACGAAAGAGAGAGACCCAAAATGGGTAAAACCCCCCAAAAACGTCCCCCCAAGACCCCCTAAAAAATCCAAAACAAAAAAAGAAAGGCCCAACTCCCCCAAGAACAACAAAAAAACCCATCCAAACCCCCCCACGCTCCCCAATCCCCTCCAAAAACCCTAACCTCCTGCAAAAAAAAACCCACCCCCCAAAAAAAACCCACCCCCAGCCCCCCCCCAAAAAAACCCAAACCCCCAAAATAATCCCCCCCCAAAACCACCCAACACCACAACCCCCAAAAAGAGATAAAAAACAACCCCCCAAAACAACCAACCCAACCCCCCATTAACCCCCTCCAAACCCCCCAAAACCCCCACACCCCCAAAAAAACCCACCCCCCACCAAAATCACCCCCCCAAAACCCTCTCCTCCCCTCAAAAACCACCCCAAACCCCATCATTGCTTGAAACACCCTATTTTTACATTGCATTTTTTTGGGGTGTTTTGCAGAGAAATAGGGCTTTTTTGGGGGACACGGACACGCACATACACACACACACTCACACTTGGAGACGACCCCTTCCAGGCGGATGATATTGTGGTGGCAGAACTGGCCCATGATGGTGGCCTCGCTCAAGAAGTCCACCCGTTGCTTCTCTGTGTAGCCCACCTTCAAGGTCTTGATGGCCACCGGCACCTCCTTCTTACCACGCTTCAGGGTGCCCTTGTAGACCTCCCCAAATTCACCTGCTCGGAGAAAGGGGGGGACATTTAACCCCCACCCTGGTCCAATTTTGGGGTGTCTTTGGGGTGATTAAGCCACCTGATGACCTACCGGCACCGATGACCTTCTGGCGTGTGATGGAGGATGGAGGGATCTCGGTGGTGAACTTGAGCATGGCTTGGTTGGGGTCTTCGTAGGTGTGAGGGTCAACGTAGGTCTTGAGGGGCTTCAGCTGGTCTGTGGGGTGCCAGGGGTGGGGGTCAGCACCCACGTCACTTCCACCCATCATCGTTGACCCCACCATCCCATTCCTCACCTGACTTGGAGAAGTAGACATCCTCAGCAGACTGGCGTGGCCGTGACCTCCTCCTCCTGTGGAAAAGCAGCGTTTTGCCCCCAAAACTCACTCCTCGCCCATCTTTGGTGGCAGAAAAATGGTATTTTGGGTCTTTTGGGGATTATTTTGGGTTTTTTTAATCTCCTTACCGCCGGAGAACATAGAGGAGAGCAGCCAAGAGGAGGACAACGAAGACGACACCAGCGACGGAGCCACTAATGACAGCAGCAGATGCCATGGCCTCGGCACCTGTGGAGACAATTTGGAGGGGGTTTTGGGGTGACCATGCACCCCCTGGACCCCCCACCCCAAAATTCTTCTCCCCCCTTGGTCCTTACCTTCGGGCAGGGTCTCGAACTCATGCTGGGGGCTGTAGGCGCCGTGGCCATCCTGGGTGAGTGCCTGGACCCGCACCACGTAGGCGGTGGCAGGGGACAGCTTGGGGATGGTGACAGAGGTGCCCTCGCAGCGCAGGACTGAGTAGCTGTTCTCATCCACCTGGAGACATGGGTGGGGGCAAGGATGGAGATGACACAGGTGGAGGAGTGACGTGGATGGAGGGGGTGAGATGAGTGGAGGTGACGCGGGTCGGGGCAAGGATGGAGGTGACATGGATGGGGGCAGGACATGGATGGGGGTGATGGATGTGGGGGTGGTGGCCTGAAGCCGTGACATGGGACAGACCTTCTTGCTGTAGGTGACCTCGTACTTCCAGACCCGACTCTGCTGCCGTGGTGGCACCGTCCAGGAGAGGACCAAGCTGGTGGCCGTCCGTCCATCCAGGCTCACCGATGTCACCCGGGGTGGCTCTGTCATGGGGACAGGGTTGTCATGAAGGTGTCCCCATGGGGGACAGGGACATCACGGAGGTGTCCCCATGGTGCAGGGAAGGTGTGGGAGATGCTGGTGGCCCCTTACCTGTCTGGTTGACACTGATGGTGGCAGTGGCCACGCTACGTTGGTGGCTGAAGGGTGACACCCCGTTCCGGGCTTCGACAGTGAAGGTGTAGTTGACGTGTGGCTCCAGGTCGGTGACGGTGACCCCCGTTCCCGTCAGCCCCCGGGGGGGCTGCGAATAGCGAACCCCCCCGTCGCAGGGACGGCACTCCCCGCTCTCCGGCCAGCACTGCTCGCAGGTGACGCTGTAGGTGACATCCCCACGGCCACCCGGGTCGGCGGGGGGGGACCAACGTAGCTGCACCGTGGCCCCCAGCCCCACCGCTGTGACGCCTTGGGGGGGTGAGGGGGGACCTGGGGGGGGAGACAGAGAGCGGAGAGGGGGGGGTCAGGGGGGGGACACGGCCACGCTGTGCCTCAGTTTCCCCACCCAAAATGTCACTTACGGGTGCAGGGGTCGTCGGGGGGGTAGTCAGGGGCGCGGAAGAAGCCGTCCTGGCAGGGGCAGGCGGCGGCGGCGGCAGGGGAGGGCAGGGTGTGGGGGGGGCAGGGCTGGCAGCCGCTCGAGGACACGGTGGCCTTGAAGGAGCCGGGGGGACAAGCTGGGGGGGGGGGACACAACAGGCAAACACACAATGACACCAGTGAGACCCCAAATCCCCCGTTCCCCACCCACAGCAGCCTCACCCAGGCGGGTTTTAGGGGTGGCATCAGCACTGCTCCCCCGCCCCGAGCACCCTGAGCACCCCGAGTGGGGATTTTAGGGTATTTCACCTTATTTTGCAGCTTTTTTATTATTGGGGGACACCCCCCCCACCCCGCCCCGGCGCCTGCCCATCTCCTGGCTGAGCCCTGCCACACTCGATGCACCGGTGACGCTCGAGGGTGAGGATCCACGACGGGAAGGTGGGGGATGTTGGTGCTGCCACCTCATTCCTCCAACCCAGAGTGGGGATTTTAGGGTATTTCACCTTATTTCACAGTGTCTGGTATTACTGGGACATTCCCCCCCTTCCTCCAAGCCCCCCCCCCGCTCTGAGCCCCGCCGCGCTCGCTGCACTAGTGATGCTCAAGGGTGAGGAACCGGGATGGGGAATTTGGGATCCTCATTTTTTCCAACCCTCCCACTTCTGCCCCTTGGCATGCACTGAGTTGGGGTGTCCTCAGCTCCCCCCCCGCAATCCCAATTTACCCCACCCCCCCCCCCCCCGAAACGCTACCTTGGGCAACTGTCTCCCACTTTTTCGTAGCCGGCCCGGCACAGGCACTCCCCGATGGGCACCAACCACTCGCCGTCGGCGTTGCAATGCAGGACCGGAGCTTGGTCGGCCACCGCCTCCTCCACGCAGGTGCCCCGCACCTCGGCCAAGGTCTGCGAGTCGACGCCGGCCACCGTTTCGGGAAAGCGAGCCATACCCCGTAAAACAGCCGGGCACCTCTTGTAATAAATCCGAATGGAAAGCAACGCCACGCAAGCTCCCAAATCCTGGAAAGCCAAGTAGAAACCTTTCCGACGGAGAGGTCCCACCGATCGCACCTCAACGTTGAGTTTAACATTCCGGGAAGCGAAATCATCCTGGACGGTGATTTCATCCGGAGCGATGGTATCGATCTTCTTGAATTGTCTCTTCTGGAAGTTGGTGCCATAATCCACATCAGATTCGGCGTAGTAGAGGTTGAAGGTCTCCTTGCAGGAGCCGCCGCCGGCGGTGGGGAAACTGTTGCAGTCGCGGACGGTGAATTGGAGTTCGATGAAGACGCGTTGGGCCACCTCGCGGTAGATCCAGTTGGTGCGGAGCCAGTTCTCCTGCTCGCCCTCCAGCACTTTGCACACCGAGTAGATGTAGATCAAGGAGTCGTTCAGAACGTACTGCAGCAGGTCCCACTGTCCCCCGGGAGAGAAACGGAGGCTATGGAGGGGAAACTGAGGCAGGGTGGGCAGTGCTCCTCATCCCCTGCCTCCATCCCTGTGGGCATCCCTGTCCCCAGGAGGTCTCCAGCCCCGTCCCAATGAACGTCCCCATCTCTATCCCCATGGATGTCCCCATCCCAGTGAAGGTCCCCATCCCCGTGGATGTCCCCATCTCCATCCCCATGGAGGTTCCCATCCCCATGGAGGTCCCCATTCACAGGGATATTCCCAACCCCATCCCCATGCATGTCCCCATGGAGGTCCCCATGGGTGTCCCCATCCCCATCCAGGTCCCCATCCCCATCCCCATGGAGGTCACTATCCCTGTCCCCATCCCCATGGAGATCCCCATGGATGTCCCCATCCCCTTGGGTGTCCCCATCTCCATGGATACCCTCAATCCCATCCCCATGGAGGTCACTATTCCTATCCCTATCTCCATGGAGGTCCCCATGGATGTTCCCATCCCGGTGTGGGCTCTCAGGGCGGTGCTGGCCAGTGGGGCCGGACGCCCGGGTCCCCGGGTGCTCACCCCTTTGCCGTAGGGCTGGGCGAGCCAGCCCAGCTCCCCCTGCGCCTTGGCAAAGTCCAGCAGAACCACTGCGGAGAGAGGAGAGGAGTATTAGTGGGGTAGGTGCAAAGCCTGGGAGATGCCACCAGGACCCACGGATGGCCCCAGGACATGCAGATGCCAGCAATACACCCAGGTGCTTCTTGGACCTGTGGATGTTCCTGGGACCCACAGATGTCCCCCAGGACCCACAGATGCTCCCAGGATCCATGGATATCCCTAGGACACACAGATGTCCCCCAGGACCCACAGATGCTCCCAGGATCCATGGATATCCCTAGGACACACAGATGTCCCCCAGGACCCATAGACGTCCCTGGGACCCATGGATGTCCCCAGGACCCATGTGTATATCCCTGGGACCCATGGATGTTCCTGGCACCCACGGATGTCCCCCTGGACCCATAGATGTCTTCAGCACCCACAGATGTCCCCAGGACAGAGATACCCCTAGGATCCACAGATGCACCCAGCCCTCATGGATGTCCCCATGACCCACGGATGTCCCCAAGACCTGCAAACACCCCTGGGACCCACAGGTGCCCCTGGCACCTACAGACGTCCCTGTGACCTACGGATACCCCCAGACCCATCACATTCCCCTGAGACCCCCATGAGAAGACCCCCAGGGACCACCCCCCCCAAAAAGAGGGGAAACCGAGGCAGAGCTCTGCGCGGTGCCGATGGCGGGCAGACTTGCCGTGGCATGCCGGCCGCCCCGGCGAGGGCGGTGGCCGGATCCAGCGCCCGGGAGAGGAAGAGGAGGCCGCCGAGGGCCGGGAGGGAAGCGCTGACGGGTGCCCCCCCCCCCCCCCCCTTCCCCGTCGGTGAATCACCCCCCAGGAATGCGCCCGGACGCCTGGGTTCACGCCACCGGGATGGGTCCCAACGGGGTGGGGGAGTTTTGGGAAGGGATGAACCCCCCCCAACCCCTCTCTGCTGAGAACGGGCGAGCTCGTGACATGCCCCAAGAGGGTAAAGTCTTGCGGGGAACCCAAAGAACCTGGTTGGGGGACACACACACGTGGCTCCGTGTCCCCCTCCCTATGCCCAGGGTCAGGAAGGATGCCGGGGCGGATATCCCGGCATTCCTACGGCTGGAAATCCCCCCGCACACCTCCGGAGAGCGGAAAGCCGGCGGGAGGCTGGCGTGTGAGCTGAGTTGGTGGGTTCTCTGCAGGGTGTCCCCCCCGCCCGCCCCAACCCCGTACCCTCCCCAGGCCGTGGCGGGGCTGAGTCAGGGGAGAAACCCGGGGCTGTGGCTGTTGAGTCAAGGGGTGCAGCACCCAAGGGCGCACCCACGCTCGGGGCCACCAGCGCTGTTGGCACCCCCGGTGCCATCACCATCGGCATTTACACCCCCCTCTGCCGCTGCCATCATCATCATCCACATCATCACCACCACCATCTCCATCGCCATCAGCAACGTGGCCATCACCACCACCATGGCCACCTCCACCGCCATCGCCATCGCCATCTGCAGCTGCAGCCCCCGCGACACCATCACCTTCCCTGTCCACATCTGCACTGCTGTCCCCACCTCCATCTCCATCTCCACCTCCACCACCACCTCCACCCCCACCTGCAGCCCCATCGCCCTCTGCACCACCATCCCCGCCACCATCCGCAGCCCCTGCACCGCTGCTGTCACCATCCCCAGCTGCATCACCACTGCTGTTGTCATCATCACCATCATCATCATCATCACCACCACCACCACATCTGCATCCCCGTCCCATCCCCGGCTGCATCCTTGTCCCTGTCCCCAACTGCATTTTCATCCCCATCCCATCCCATCCCAATCCCACCCCAATCCCATCCCAGTCCCGTCCCCATCCTCATCGCAATCCCAATCCTGTCCCCATCCCAATCCCCATCCCCAATCTTAATCTGAATCCCAATCCCAAAATGAATCCCAATCCCCTCCCATTCCCGTCCCCATCCCAATCTGAATCCCAATCCCATCCCGTTCCCTGCCCCGTCCCCTCCCCACCCTCGGGGACTCCCCACACCTCGGGCCGGGCGGTGCAGGATCCGCCCGGGGCACCCAGCGCCCCCCAACCTCCCCCTTTCCCACTGGATTTTGCCCTTTCCAACCGATGGGAGGCAAAGGGCCCCCCCCCCCCCCCAATGCTGCTGCTCTCCCAACACTTTCCCTCTTTTTGTACTTTTCAAGCCCAAAAATCACCGTATGTCCAAGGCTCCCTCCTGGGAATCGGCACTTCGGGAACGCACCCCAAATCCCACACCGCGTTGGGATGGTTTGGGGTCCCCACCACGGGATCACCCCCCTCCGCCTTCCCCCCAGCGCTTCAAAAAAACCCCTAATTTTAGGGGGGTTTACCCCATTTTTTACTTTTTTTGGGGGGGTATTTTCCATCCCAAACCAACTCCAATTTATTTGCATTCGGGGCCAGATCCTTCCGTCTTTTCCTCGGAAAGAGACGGACTAAACCCTTCGGACGGTGTATTTAGAAACCTCTATTTTTTTTTTTTTTTTAAAAAAAGAAATACATATTTTTAAAAAGTGACTTTCCCCCCCCCCTTTTTTTTTTTTTTTTTTTTTACCCCAACCCCCTCCCAAAATTTCAGCCGGGGACGGGATGCGAGGCGGAGGCCGAGACGCCGCTTGTTTTTCCCAGCACTTTTTGGGGTTTTCCTGACATTGTTTTCCAGCTCTCCGGCCCGGATCCCGCCCGGCCCATTGCCGGCCATGGGAAATGCTCCATTTTAGGGTGATTTCCCCCTTTTTTGGGTTGTTTTTTTTTTTTTTTTTAATCCCCCTCCATCCCAACAGCTCTGTTGGACTTTGTATTTTGGGGGGGGGGGGGGGGGGGGGCACCCAGCAGGATCCGGCACCGGCGCGCGAGCCAGACACTTTGCATGGAGAAAAGTTGCCCGAAACTCTGGGTTTTCCCCCCATTTTAGCTTTTTTTGTCCCCTATTTTAGCTTTTCCCCCCCACTTCAGCTCCCCCCCCCCCCTTTAGATTCCCCCCCCCCCCCGCGTTTTAGCTCCACCACCACCCCCCCCTTTTTAACTTTTATCCACCTCATTTTTGCTTTTTCCCACCCAAAACGTGCCCCACCAGCCGGCGATTCACCGCAGCACCCATAGGTACCCCTTTTTTTTTTTGGGGGGGGGGGGTGGTGTGCCTCCCGCCCCATCACCCTTTATTTTTTGGGGGGGGTGTGTGTGTGTGCTTCCAGCCCCCCCCAAACTTTCCAGAGCCCCCCCCCAAACCGCCCAAACTTCCCCCTAAACTGCCCCAACTCCCCCCAAAACCCACCTCAGCCCTTTGGGGGGGGGGGGGGGGGGGCACCCATCACCCACCTCCCCACCCCCTCTAGCACCCCAATAAGGGGGTTTTGGGGTGCCCCAAAACGTGGTGCTCACCTTCTTCGGCTGCCAGGGGGGTGACGGCGGTGAGGAGGAGGAGGAGGGTGGTGAAGGCCGGGGGGGTGCCCGCCATGGCGGGAGGGGAGGGGGGGTTCGGGGGGGGGGGTGTCGGGGTGCACCCCACAACCGGCGGCACCCAGCGCTGTGGGGCGTGTGGGGCTGAGCACCCCGCTCCTGTTCATTCATGCCCCGAGTGATGTCACCCGGCCACGCCCGCTCTTAAAGGGAGAGGAGCCTCTCCCAGTACCCACCAGTACGGGACTGGGAGGGCCCGATCCTGAGGATGGGCAGTGGGGCAGGTTTTGGGGGGGGGGTGGTGGTGTCTGGGATCACCTCCCCCCACGGGGGAGCACACCCCTGCGGGGGGGGGTTTGGGGGGGGTGTGGGGGGGTGCGTGGGTCCGGATCCGCCCCGTGGGGCTGTGGGGGGGTCCGTCCCGGGGCACTGTGTCCGTCCGTCCGTCCGTCCCCCTTCCGCGGGCCCGAAGGGGTTAACGCGCCCCCCGCCACACCCCCCCCCCCCCTTCATTCATGAAACGGCGTGGGAAGGGCGGGGGGAGCGGCAGCCAATGGCGGAAGGGGGCGGGGCCAGGCGGGTACTACAGGCTCCGCCCCCCGCCCACCGGGTCGCCACCGGGTCCCGCCGTCCCTCCGCCCCCCGGGCAGCGCCTGGAGGAGGGGGGGGGGAACCCGGTGTGGGGTTGGTTTGGGGGGGGGCTCTGCTCGATCCCCCCCCCCTCCCCTTCCCCCCCATCCTCTGAGCCGGAAAAAGGCCGGACCAGAAATCGGCTTTTTCCGGCCTAAAAATAATGCCGGTTTTCCGCCGCGCCGGGGAGGGGAGCCTGGGCCCGGCTTGGGGGGCGGGGGGGGCTGGATCGGGTCCCGGCACCCCAAATATGGCATCATCCGCAGCACCCCCATCCCCCCAAATCCCCCAGCACCCCCATCCATCATTCTGCAGCTCCCCAAATCCTGCATCGCCCATAGCACCCACCAGCACCCCAAATCCCCCAGCACCCGCAGTACCCCAAACCCTCCAGCACCCCAAATCCCCCAGTACCCCAAACCCCCCAGCACCCCCAAATCCCCAACACCCCCCCACCAGCACTCCCCAGCGCCCCAAACCCCCCAGCACCCCCATCCCATCACTCCAAAGCACCCCAAATCCCACACCCCAAATCCCCCAGCACCCGCAGTACCCCAAATCCCACAGCACCCCCATCTCCATGATCCTGCACCACCCCAAATCCTGCATCATCCACAGCACCCCAATTCCCCCAGCACCCAAATCCCCCAGCATCCGCAGCACCCCCAGCACTCCAAATCACCCCCAGTACTCCCATCCCCATCACCTCCCAGCACCCCAAATCCCCCAGCACTCCAAATCCCCCCAAATCCTGCAGCACCTACAGTACCCCCACCCCCAAAGCACCCCAAATCCCCCAACACCCCATCCCCGTGGTCCAGCAGCACCCCAAACCCTGCATCATCCACAGCACCCCAAATCACCATCCCCATGATCCCCCCGGCACCCCAAATGCTGCATCTACAGCACCCCAAATCCCACAGCACCCCAAATCCCCCCCAAATCCCGCAGCTTCTACAGCACCCCCATCCTCCCAGAGCACCCCAAATCCCGCACCGCAAATCCCCCAACACCCCATCCCCGTGGTCCCGCAGCACCCCAAATCCTGCATCATCCACAGCACCCCAAATCCCCCCCCCAGCACCTCCCAGGACCCCCAGCACCCCAAATCCCCCAACACCCCAAATCCCCCAGCACCTCCCAGGACCCCCAGCACCCCAAATCCCCCAATGATCGTCCCCAGCACCCCCAATTCCCCCCCCACCTCCCACCCCCAGCACCCCAAATCAGACGAGCCGCGGCACCCAGAGATCTTTTTGGGGGAAAAACATGGATTTTGGTCAAAAAGCCCCTTTTCCCCTCCCTTCCCCCCCCCCCGCAGTGGCTGGGCAGCGCGGTTTAATGGCGGGGGGAGCCCAGAGGCCGCAGTGAGGGGCCCCCAGTGCTGCAGGGCGCCCCCCCCCAAACCCACCCCGCAAGAGGGGGGGGTTCAGGCCGGGGGGGACCCCTCGTCCGCCGGGGCGACGCCGGCGGTGATTTGGTCCCGACGCCAGAGTCTCTCGACCAGAGCGTCGAGGAGGGGGGCGACGCGGGCCAGCCCCCCGCGGCCCCCCCGCCGCAGCCCCCGCGCCGCTGCTCGCCCGCAGCACCGGCAGCCCCCAGGTCCCCTCGAAGGCCGTCACGTCCCCCTCAGTGACATCCGCCTGTGGGGACAGATCAAATCTGCGGCGCGGGGGGACACACGCGGTCAAGGGAGACACCGACACCCTGAAAAATCCCCCCCAAACCCCCTTAAAAATAAGCGGGCGCTGCCAATTCATTGGTGTAGTGAAGTGTGCGCGTTCTCAGCCTAGCAGGGCATCGAGCGGTGGGGGTGCAAAACTGCTTGGGGGGGGGACACACAGTCAGGGGAGACACCGACACCTCAAGAAATCCCTCCTGGGGAGGAGGGCAAACCCCCATAAAAATAAGTAGACACTGCGAATCCATCGGTGCGACGAGCGTGCGCGTTCTCGGCCTACCAAGGTACTGTGCGGTGTGACGTGCGGTGGTGCAAACCCAGTTGTGTGTGTGGGGGACACATACGGTCAAAGGAGACACCGATACCCTGAGAAATCCCCCCCCCCCGGGGGGGGGCAAAGCCCGATAAAAATAGGTGGATGTGATGAATCCATCGGTGTGATGAAGTGTGCACGTTCTCAGCCTACTGAGATGCCAAGCGGTGTGACATACAGGGGCATAAACCTGCGTATGGTGGGACGCAGACCCCCCCCCACCCCCTCAGGGCCCCCCCCCCCCCCCCCCCCCCCGAGAAGGATACTTGGTGCCGACGACCACCCTAACGAGGTTTTCTTCGTCAGGGCCCACCACCCGGCTCATGTGGGCCGGCAGCTCCTCGAAGGACGAGCGGTCGGTGAAGGAGAAGAGGAAGAGGATGGCATCCGCTTCCTCCTTACAAGCCTGGGGCGGGAGGGAAGGGGAGGGGACAGCCACCATCATGGGGTGGGGGGGGTGGTCCTGTGTGTGTGTGTGTGTGTGTCCCCAACCTCGTCCCACCTCACTCACGGGCAGGAGATGCTCAAATTTTTTGAGGGCGCCGTCTCCACAATCCCAAAAATGAAGCTGGAAGATGACGGGGCGGCCGCTGGCCCGCGGCTTGGCCGGCCAGTAGACGGTGGTGGCCTCTATGCCTGGAGGAAGAGAGGGGGACACACACACACACCATGATATGGTCACCCCCAGGTGACATTGGGGGTGCCGAGTGTGTGTCGTGTGTGTGTCCCCCCCCAACCCCCGGCCATGCCATACCCAGGGTCTCGTGGTGGACGGGGGGCACGGGGGTCCCCGCCAGCGTGGCCACCAAGGCCGTTTTGCCGACGCCGCTCTTGCCGGACACGAAGACTTTGTAGGTGACGGTGGGGGCGGCCAAGGGGGGGGGCAGCACCGGGCGCTCCAGCAGACCTGGGTGAGGGGTGGGGGTGGGATTTTTGGGGTGCTGGCACCCCATTTTTTTGGGGGGGGGACGCACACACACCCCCACACACTCACCGAACACTCTCCGCTGGTTCTTCTGGAGGATGGAGTCCCGGTAGGGGCGGCCGGCGGGGGAGAGGAGCCAGCCCGCCTCCAGCACCGACCCCCCCGGCGCCGCCATGAGCCCCCCCTCAACCTGGGGGTGCAAGGGAAGACCCCCCCCCCCCTTTCCCCCGTGGGGTCACTGCACCCCACAGCTTTGGGGGAGCAGGGTGTCCCCTTCGCCCCCCCCCCCCCCGGTGTCACTGCATCCCCCTGGGGTCCCAGCACCCTCCAATGGGCCCCCCCCCGGGGTTATGACCCCCCCCACTCTGGGGTACCTGCCCCCCCCCGGGGTCCCTGCGCCCCCCCATGGGGTCCCTAAAACCCCCCCCGGGGTCCCTGACCCCCCCTCATGGTGCCCCGACCCACCCGTGGGGCTCCTGAACCCCCCATGGGGTCCTTGAGCGCCCCCCCCCCCCCGGTCCCAGCATCCTCCCGTGGGGTCCCTGACCCCCCTCACTGGGATCCCTGTGCCCCCCCCCCCGGGGTTCCTGCACCCCCTCAGGGTCTCAGCACCCTCCCATGGGGTCTCTGTTCACCCCCCCCGGGGTCCCTGACCCTCCCCACGGGGTCCCTGAAGCCCCTCAGGGCTTCTTGACCCCCCCCAGGGGTCCCTGTGCCCCCCCCCGCAGCGTCCCAGCATCCTCCCATGCGGTCCCTGACCCCCCCCCCCGGGGTCCCCTGTGCCCCCCCCGGGATCACTGAACCCCCCCCATGGGGTCCCTGCCCCCCCAAACCCTGCAAAGGGGATGCAGCGCCCCCCGTCTCCATGAGTCACCCCCCTTCCCCCCCCCCCCCCGCTGCGGTCCCTTTAAGGCGCGCCCCCCCCCACCTGCGGCCGCTTCCGCCTCGGGATGGGGTCAGCGCGCGGGGGGGGGGGGCGGGGCCTCACGGCAGCTCCGCCCCCTCTCCGCGGCGCATGCGCAGAGGTGGGAAGGGGAGACACGTGGAGCAGCGCAAAGCCCGGCCCTATAGGGGATGGGGGGGGGGGCTGGGGGGAGACCCGGGCCCTATAGGGGATGGGGGGGGGGGCTGAGGGAGACCCGGGCTCTATAGGGGATGGGGGGGGAGCTGGGGGAGACCCGGGCTCTATAGGGGATGGGGGGGGAGCTGGGGGAGACCCGGGCTCTATAGGGGATGGGGGGGGGGTCTTGGGGAGACCCGGGCTCTATAGGGGATGGGGGGGTCCTGAGGGAGACCCGGGCCCTATAGGGGATGGGGGGGGCTGTAGGAGACCCCGGTCCTATAGGGGATGGGGTTCCCAGCCCTGGAGGCGATTGGGGGCCGGGGGGAAACCGGCAGGTTTTGGGGTCCCCATCCCTAATTCCCGCCACTGCCAGGCTTTGGGGTTCCCCACCCCCAATTTCCAGCCCCGTGGAAGGCGTTGGGTTCCCCAATTTCCAGCCCCATCCCCCTTCTCTGAACCCTCCCGCCCCCCCCCCCCCCCCCCCCCCCCCCCCCCCCCTTATTGCTCTAACATCCCCCAGTAGAAATATTGCCCTTTATTTACCCAGTAAGACCCCAAATCCCCCTTTTCACCCCCAAACTCACACCGGAGGGTTCCCTCTGTGGCATTTCCACCCCCCCCCCCCCAAAAAAAAAAAAAAAAGGACCAGCCATATGTTTCTTTTCCTTTTTATTTGTTAAACTGCTAAAAATTCATCGGGATGGGGAGGGGAGAACCCATTAACATGCCCCACCCCCCAAAACAAAAAAAATGTACACAAGATTTTAAATACCACCGAAAATCGCTTTTCATTCCTACGCTCGGCCGAGCCCGGGACGACGATGTGGGGGGACGGACGGACGATGGGACAACACACCTCGCTCACAGCACCAGCGGCTCACAGGGAGGGGGTGGGTGTCAAAATTTGGGGTGAATTTATCGTTAACAGCGCAGAACATGCCTTTCCGCGACCAGTGGGGATGGAGGAGGGATGGCCCTGGCCTCTCCGGCGGGTTTGGGGCCATTTTGGGACCAGTTAAGGACAGAGACCAGGTAAAAGTTGGGAAAACGCCCCTCGAGGGACGTTCCCACGAGGAGAGGGATGTCAACCCAATGACTCTCCGTCCATCCCTTGGGGTTTGTTTTTGACTTTTTGGGGTGGATGAGAAGAGACATGCAAAGGGGAGGAGGGAATCGATGCTGAAGCCCCGACCGCCCTCCCCCCAGCGAAGCTTAAAAGGGAGAAAAAAATATTTCATAGATCCCCTTAGGTGCTCCTGAGGTTTTTTGGGGGGGGGGGGGTGTAAAAATTGCATTTTGCCTTCCCTTAGGATAAATCGGCTAGGTTTGGGACGGGAGAGGGCTGGATTTAACGAGGGAGTTATTTACAGAGGCGGAAACATTGCAGACGAAGCAAAACCCCTCCCCATCCCCACTGTGGCTGGGATGCGATTTAAGGCTCCGACCGGCAAAAAGCTCAGTGGGGAGGGAAGAGAAAAAAAAAAACCAAAAAAATTAAAAACCAAAACAAAACGGAGGGGAAAAGGGACCACATCATGGCGCTGCCGGTTTTGGGGAGGATTCCCTAATTTTCAGGTGCTGGAGCTTGTTGACCAAAACGTGGCAGAATCCGCCCATTTTCTTCCCCCCATCATCTCGAGGGGAAAGGGAAGGAGGGAGGTTGTCCCAGAAGGATGCACGGGTTCAATTCCTTCGGATTTTTATTCGTTTGAATCTTTGTGGAAGGAGGCACGTGCAAAAATGAGGCGCAGTTACTGCTACCGAGGCTGCTCACACCCTCAAATTTCCCAATATTCATCCTTTCGGCTGGAAAAACCTCCCCCTGTTTCCCAGGCTATGAGGGGCCGGTTCAGCCGCGAACGGGTTTGGGCTGTTGAGTGAAACGAAACTTTCAAGTCTAGAAGGGAACGGGCAGCCAAATTTCTCAGTTTTGGGGAAATAATGGGATTTTTAGAGTAAACGGTATGGGGTTTTTTTCTGATCATGAGGGATCAGGGCTGATCCTGAAGCCTGATCCAGCACAGGGCAGGGAGAGGGGGATGCTAACACCCGGCTAATTCTTAATATTTTTGGCATTTTGACACAAAAAACCTGTCTCTTTCTTCCTTCTTACGGTCCTGCACAGAGGACGGGAACGAGAGTGGCAGGCCAAAGGGGTGAGAGGCAGAAAAAAAAGGCATCGTGTTTGTGTCGAGCAAAGGTTTGCAGCGCTGGAAGATTCCTGGTGGGGTATTGCTGTTGTTTTCCTTACGGAGTCAAGCACGGAAATAATCAGTGCGGGCAAGCCGACAGCCTCCTGCCTGCCGGTATTTGGTTTGTTCGTATAAAACCGCTTTTACTCATGTCCCACGAGGAGTTTTGGAGAGACACAAAGCCTCTCAAACCCCCTGGAAAATAAAAAAAAAACCAACCTCAAGAGGATACTGGATGGCAGATTTCCCTACCTGCTCACCCCAAATCCTCGGCCTGGATTGCAGCGGCACAGGTCCTTCCCTGCCTGTAAACACCATTTGCTTAACTGGGGTCTTACCGGGAACCGGCAGGGCAGCGCTGGAGGTTTTTCTTGGGACTTTATTGGTTTCTCGCTCTCTAATTCACAGTTTGAACGCCTGCGTGACAGAGTAAGGGCTTGGGAAGGAGAGGGAAGAGCCGCGGAAAGGGAGGGGAGAAGGTGATGGCGGCAAAGGGCTCGGGCCGCATTATCTTTTTGCTCGCACAAAGTACAAGGCATTTGTTTTGGGATAATATTTCACGTTTTGTTTCTTGTCCATGAGGCCACCGAATATGATTAACTCCCCTCTGCCTTGCACCACCGTGTGTAAACTGGTTTCGGGCGGTCCCACCACCGAACTGCTGTTGAACACTTTCCATTTGACTCGTCCTTTATCCTTGGTGTCTTTAATGTCCAGCACGTACATCTGCATGGGTTTGCAGTTCATGCTCTGGTATAAAGGCTTCCCCACGTTGAGGGACTGGGGAGGGTGGTGGCCCAGGCGGCGGGCGATGGGAGGTAAGGAATGGCCGTCGCCTTGCGTAGAGCCCGGACGCGCTGTCGAGCCCGTTTCGGCACCCGGGGACCCTGGGGAAGAAGCCAGGGGAGGGCTCAACGCTGCAGAAGCCGAGGAGGCTTTGGAAGAGAGGGCTTTGACAGCCTCCAAGCTCCTCCGGAGCGCGCCGGGAGAGACAGCCCCCGGGAGGGAGCTGGCGATGTGGGGAGGCGTGTGGATGCCGTTGGTTTGCTCGGGGGGGTTCCTCATGCTCGCGCTGACCGTCCTGCCCTCCACACCGTCCATCTGGCACATGATGGAAGATGGTTTCTGTTCCCAGTTCAAGTCGACAGATCCCAAACGCAGGTCTTTCTGCTCTGGCAGCGATCCTCGTCGCGGCGCCAGGGCAAGCCCCACTTTTAGGTCGTATCCTTCAGCCGCGGAAGGCGTGCTGGGTGATACGAGCTGTACGGGGCTGTCCAAGGAGGCGCCGCCGGCCGCTGTGGCTCCGGGCGATAAACTCCCACCGTTGAGTATGGGGGAACTGTCCCCTCTTGCCGGGGAGAGGCTGCCTTCCCGGGATCCCGAAGGGGTTTGCCGCTGCGCTCTGGGTCGCAAAGTGCCCCAGCGGCCGTTGACGCAGGGAGCTTCGTCTGTGTTCCTGACAGGAGATTGAGAGCGGTATTCCCGCGTTTCGGGGACCAGGGCGGGCGGCGTGGCGCTGATGGGAGAGGGGCGAGAGTTCAAGCTGGGACTCAGCGGGGCTCTCCCACTGGGAGCTTGGCTAAAGACCACGACGCACTGTCCCACCTGGAAGAGAAAGGGAGATAAGAGGTTACAAAAGGCAGGATGACCCCTTGTGCTGTATTGGGGGGAAAAAATAGGGGGGTATGGAGCATTCTGGGCAGGCAATAAAGATCAACGGATGTATATGAGAGAGCAGAGACCCCCACCGCGTCCATACCCTGCAGGCAGGATGGCACCACAGCTCCGGGGCTCCGTGGTCTTCGTTCTCCACCTTGAGCGGCTGCCACGTCCAGGGGTTCGCATGCATGTGCAGTAACCAGGCGTCTTTAAACAGCTGTGAAGACAAGCGTGACAGATTGAGGAGCCCGGTTTGAGATTTAGGAGCCTGGCTTGCGGCTGAGATTGTCCCATCAGAGGTAAGAGCGGTGCTTTGCTGCTGCTGACAGAGGAACGGTGACCCAGATCAGGACCTGACCGCCCTGGAGTGACTACACCCTACTGTGGCCATGGACAAATCCCTTCGTCTCCATCTTCTACCCCAATATAAAATCAGGGCTCATTCTTCCAAGGCTCAATTAACTCTGTGAGCTGCACAGATAGCGCCTGGGGTGCTTTTTTATTAATTAAAGCAGCTCTAGCAATAGCTAGACAGCTTCTTTGGATTATCTACTGCGTGGGTGCCCAGATTTGCAGGATAAAATGCCACCTGGGTAACGTGCAGTGTACTCTCCCTCTCCCCAGTCCAACACCCAGGACTTACAATTACAGCGAGACGCGTGCAGTTCATGCCTGCGCTCCCCCCAGGATACTTACTGCATTGGGACCACCACAGCCACCGAGGATTAAAATGGTTTCGTTGTCTATTACGATCTGGAAGGGACAAAGAACAGCGTTTCAGACCGAGAAGGACGCAAAGCAGTCCCCAGCGCTTTCGGAAAGGCCTCCAAGCGCAGGCAGAGCCAGGTTACAGCTTCTCAGCCGCGCAGACACTGCCGAATTTTGTCTGCCCTGGGACGAGGAGTGGAGCTGGGATGGAGAGCTGGTTTTGCTGGGCCCGAGGCCAAGCGGGATGCAGGGTTCACCCCGCTGCCTTGTCCCAAACGGCTTGCAAACCAGTTCCTTTTACAGAGGAGAGCAATTACCCTTCCTGAAGCTGAGCCAAACAGTAAGGGACTCGACACCCCTCTTCAAATAAGGGAGAAGTTGGAAGGATTGTCTGGGAGGGCACGGGCTTGCAGCAATACTTGTTAGATGCTGGTGGTGGGCGAGACAGTCCCTTGGTCTCCTTTTTCAGCGGACAGGAGAAAGGAACTTTCAAGCACGATCCATCTTATCGCTTCTGGTTGCCCTGCTGAGATGAACAGCACGCCGGGAACCACTGGGCACCATAAGGGGAAGGCGGGGATGCCAGCTGCGATGGAGACCCCTGCATCGAGCCGGGTGACTCCTACGAGCTCCCTGCCCCGGGCGGGCAATAAAACAGGCGCTGCCAGACCCGTGCTTTGAGCAGGTACAACGCAGAGTCGCTCCAACCGAGAATCAGGAGAAGGGAGCAATCAAAAGGGCCCCAAGCCAAACCAACTTGTGATAACACTTCATTGATCTTAAATGCCACGGGGAATGATCAGCGGGAGAACACAGCAATTTGTTTTCTAGAAATGCTCATTAGAGTTCTGAGTCATGTGCAAGGCACGGCACGGCACGGCACCTGCCTGAGTGTCAGGGAGATTAAAAGCGCACCCTCACAGAACAGATGGCTGGGGAAAACCAGGGCCCGTTGGGCAAAGGCTGCAGAGATAACTTGGAAATCAGGCGCTAGCTTTCAGGCGACCTGCTGAGAGCTGCCTGGAAGCTGGAAATGAAGCCGTGTCTGGTTTATCTTTGGCAGCGTGTGCCGGTACCGGGGAGCTGAGCTAGCGAAGGAGAGCTCACCTGGGACTGGCCACCTCGCGGGTGAGGGCTGGGCCCAGAGATGTTGGGCTTGGACCAAGCCCACTGCTCGAGATCCAGCACCCAGACGTCATTGCTCCTGCAAGGACGAGACAAAAAGTGTCGACGATACAACCAGGCCCTCTGGGCACTCGAAATGTGGGTTCAGGGCAGAGTTTTATGCCAGAATTGGGTTCTCCACGGGCCGGAGCCTCGAGGAGATTCACCATGAGATGCAAAAGGTGCACTAAGGCAGCCCGTGGACTCCAAAATCCTGTGGAGATTTCCCTCCGAAACGCTATGAGCTACCCCGGGACCACCGCAACACACTCCCTGTTTGCAAGAGTGCTTGTCAGACACCCTCACCGCGGACTTACATTTGCCGAGACCCGAGCGAACCCCCAAAGACGATCATTTTGTCTTCGATGACACAGGAGGAGTGTCCTGCCATGGGAGGGGGGCCATGGGTGGTCACGATGCAGTTCCACCTGGGGGAAGAGAAAGACATTCATCATCCGATGGGAAAGGAAAGTGCTGGATGAATGGCGAAATGAAAAATCCCAGGGGCCAGCAAAGTCCTCAAGAACATTTTACAGAGGAAAACCTCAGGGAAAACCTCCAAAGATCCAAATAATAATGAAACTAATTAGAAATACTAATGCGCTAAACATTTTTAAAGCATGACAAAGTCACAAGGCCAAGTTGGAAATACCGCCCCTTTCAATTAAGTTCACCCTGAATTATTTCCAACGCCGTTTAATTACAGCATTCTAACGACACTGCCCAAAAGTGCATTGGATAATTGACACTTTCGATGATGAAAAGTTCTCAATGAAAGAGGAGCAGGAACCATCGCCGCTTTGACACAGCATTCGCTCCTTTCTCACACTCAAACATCAGTGAGAAAGCCTGGTCTAAAACCAGCTGAAGGGTGTTTTAAAGCAGAAAGGAAAATTCCTGCCACCTCCGCGGTCACTGCTGGATACTTTATTAACAGCCCAGGAGCTTTAAAGGCAAAGAACTCACTAAAGTGATGCAGATACCCAATTTATGGTGTCTCCCTTGGAGGGTCACAGAAGCTTTGAGTTTCGGACCATCGCTAAGAGCAAGACCTTCAGGAGTTAAGGCTTTATCTCCTCAGTTCCTCAGAAAGACCTCACTGCTCATGGCCAAATCGATTACGCCTTTAAAAGATTCACATCCAGATTTCCCACCTGGCTGGATGGGAACACTTGGGGAGTCTGGCATATTTTAGGTATGAGTCGAGAGCTGTACGGAAGCAACCACGACCCAAGAGGTGCCCGACAGCAGCGTGCCCACGTCTCCGGTGTGCTCTTGTGTTTTTGAGCATTTTTTTGTTGCTGTTGTTTCAGTAGAGCATCACAGACGCACCAGGATTATACACACCTAGGAAACCAGGACCGTGCAGAGCTTTCCAGGCGGGCTTGGAGAGACACCCTCCGGCATTTCTCCAGCTGCATTACAGACGCATTTTTACAGGATCAAAGCCTGGGCTTCGTATCCAGATGTGCTCTTACCAGTTTTTGGAGGGTGAGTATGTATGGATTTCATCGAAGAACCTCTCTGGCTGATGCAGAGGGTAAGGGCTCGGCCGCGTCCACCCACCGAACAGCACAAGCAAGTCCTTGTAGACCACCAGCGTGGCGCCAGCCTTAGGTGAGGGGTACGAACCTGGGCAGGGATAGAGAAGGGGAAGGTTAGGAAACCACACTCGGACACAGCCACCGAAATCTACATCGGTTTTACTGAAGTGTGACAACATGGAGACTCCACCTTTGAAAAAAAATAAAATAATAAAATAGCAGAAAAGAAGGCAAAATTAGAGTTGGGAGCCTGGGAAGAAAACGACTGCCAATTTGTGTCATCGTAATTAGTAAGGAGCCTGAAAGCACATCTCATGTATGGCAAAACATCTGTCACTCACTGGCAGGAAATTGCTAGCTTTCTAACGTAGCCCTTGAAATTATTGCTTTAGCACTGAATAAAAGCAATAATTACTTCCAAATACCTAGTAACTTCTCCCCAAGGAAGGAGGGAGAACGAATACCAATTCTAACGCATCCGGCGTCGCTCGTGGTAGATCGTTTGGGTACTCACACACTGAACCCATTTTTTCCCCGAAGTGGCACAATTAAACCCTAAATACTTTGCTGCGTGAATTAACAGTCACTCTTTGAATCTGCAGAGTGAAGCGCTGCTTTAAAAATTAAGAGGCTTTCTGCTCGGCTTGTTTGAGGTTCCAAAGGCTCCGCAGGGACCAGGGACCTCCTGAGTAGGACCTGGGCAATCAAGACAAGACGAGACGACCTCTTGCGCTCGGTGCCGTCATGATATGCTGCGCTCAGAAAATGCCGTGCGTGCCGAAGGCTTTCCTGCAGCAGAGCGAAGCGCCAAGCTCGCCTCTCAACGTGCGGCTGCTCCGTTAGGACCCCACCGCCCGCGAGTGCTGTGTCACTACCTCGCTGATGCATTAGGTGCTGAATTGCTTCCCGGGAAAAGCTCAAGCCAGGGCTGACGCGTCTGAGCATCCTCCTTCCCACAGCCGTCACCAGCACCAGGCAGATTCCTCCACCTCTGCAGTCACGCTTTCAAAATAATCATTAATACATCACCCGAAAAAAACAGATGCGCCTGCCCAGCTGCGGGAACCGGGGGCAGCTCAAGGGCAGAGGCTGCGCACGTGGCCGCAGAAGCACCGTCACCCCCTCCAAAAAGGCTGGTACACCAAACCGACCTCTCTCCTCCAATGTCCTAATAGGACTTTTGAGAAACATTTTTAGCAGGTAATGACACGCAGAACCCAGACTATTTTTAAAAGAAACCAGAGCGGCTATTTTAAGATGTTGCAGCTGAGAAAAGCAATTCGATTGCGATGGGTTCCAGGTGGTGGGTGGTAAGAGCCCAGCCAAAAAGCAACCCCCAGCCAGACACAGCAGAGATGGCCGCAGGGTCCCTGAGCCTTTCTCCAGGGAAAACACACATTTTGCTGCTGCTCTCAGGTATATGGGTACAGTGGAAAAAGGGATTAAAGCTGTGCAGGAAAGAATTTTTGTGCTGGGGCATGTATGTAGCGTGGCCAGAGCTATACCCAAGGTTTCCTTAAAGACAAGAGTGCCAGAAGAGGATCACATTTGGTTACTCTCTGTTCCCAAATTCCAGTTCTCCTGGCTCATTCTGTGGCTGCATGCAATTCCTTAATTCACACCAGCAGGTTTCCAGCCTAAGTATTTCCCCGGCAGAGTGTAAAGTTGCTCTCCCAAGCTTGGCATCGCAAACTAGACTGTTAGAAACATTTCGACCTGACTTGCAGAGAACGGGCAGGCTGGGCTTCTCCGTCCAGGATGCCACAAGGCAGCACGGGGTGAAAGGTGCTGGGTTTAAATTGGGTTATTTTTAAACAGAAAGGGTTAAACTAGTCATCCCAGGATGGAGAAACAGATCTGTGCTTTGCTCAGAAAGGCCTGGGATGGTGCAGAGTGAGAAAAGCCACCCTCCTACTGCTGTAACCTGAAGGTCAACCCCAGCCTCAGACACTGAGACGGTTCCCAAATGAGTCAACAACGTGTAAACAGCCCAGGGCAGAGGCTAGCCCTGGTTTTTCAGGAAGCTTTGCCTGTTATTGGATGTTGTACAGGTGTAAATGAGCAGAGTTTCATTCTGCAATGCAGGAGAAATCTGAATTTTACAAGTCAAAGGAAGAGTTGACCTCTCAAAGCCTCTTCCAACCAGACAGTCGGGATATCTACAGATGTGCAAGATGCACCACAAGCTTGTCGTACCAGAGAGGGCTTCAGCAATCTTGTGTTTGAGCATGAAATATGCGGGCAAAGAGCGGCTGAAACCTGGAGAATTAATAGCACTGATCTCTAAAGCAGGGGAGAGCTGCCAGGTGCTGCCGCCACTGTCCCCAGGAAGGTGAGGAGCATCTCGGGGCAGGCAGAGCAACGCCTGCCCTGCCCAGGCGAAGGGGGAAGGCGACCGGCAGCCTTTGTGACTTCAGGTCTCAAGTATGCGGAGGACCAAAGGGACGAAGGCAGCAGGGACATCAAAGGGACACGGCTCAATTACGTGGGGCCCTGTAACAACCTGCTCAAAGTCCGAGCTCCGAGAGCGGCGTTTCAAAGGCTTGTACGAACATACTTGACATGGGAGGGCTTCTTCCTCTCCGGGAATTACGTTTTTGCAAATGAAACGGCTTCTGTTCCTCGCCACTAGACTGAAGTGCTGGCAGAAGAACATCGTTAGCTAATTACACTGGTTTCAACTGCTCCCTTGGTCGGGGCTGATGGAGAGCGCAGAGAGGACTCTTCCTGGCTGGGTTTCTAAGCTCCACACCCTGATAACACCATCCAGCCCGGTATCAGATTATCTTTCCTTGGGGATAAAAATTCAAGCACACAGAGGGTGTAGCACAATTAACTACCCCTAAACATAGAAGGCAACATCTCTTTACAGCTGACGCTGTTTATTCAGTCGGGATGAGCAGCTTAAAGCTGGTCCGAGCTATTTTTTTTTTTTTTCCAGTTGATGGATTTTCCTGGCTCGCAAAGCAGATACATACTTTTCAAAAAAACAAACAAACAAAGATCTCCGGCTTCCACGGATGTTTGGAAGAGAAATGCCAGCCTCTGATCGCTTTTGACACAAGCTCTGGATGCTATCTATTTAGGATCTGTCCTTATAAGCATTTTTTTAAAGCCCATTTATTCAGCCCTCTAACGCAATGGGAGCAGCACGCACAGAGATCAGCGGCCACAAAAGAAAAGCCTGGCTGTAAGGGCACGCGTAACACGGATTTCCTGATCAGCCTTTTACCTAACAACTCTAAAAACGACTATCAAGTGGAGCTAGAAATAAAAACGAGGCGGGGGGGGGAAGAAGTCACACGGTGCCCGATTTGATGGGATTACCCAGATGAAAGGGTCAGTTAAGATCAATATCGTTTGGGGAAATATTGCAAGAGAGATGCGCTGGAGCGGAGCCAAGGGTTTGTACCGTCTTGGCGGGGGGAAGGTTAAGATACAGAAAGAGTTCTGGGGTTGTATCAAGGGGATACATTTTGGGGAATTTTATTACAGCAGACTAAGCTTTCTGGAGATAGATGAGATGAGAGGTCCTAAGAATAACGGGGCCATTACTGCCGGATCTGATGGATTTTTCCAAGTCGCCCTAGCTCCAGCAGCAGACGATGCTATTCTCCCTTACAACTCCAGTGAGCTGATCGGAGTCATCGCCAGCCGATTCGATTTCTGCGAAAAGCCAGGATAAACAAAAACAGGCCCACAGCCGCGTTTCCAATTTCAAAGCCGAGAAATTAAAGCTAACTCATCCAGCAGCCAGTGGATTTCAATGCGCAAAGGAAGCCAAGCTCCTGAGGTTCAAAAGCCGCCCGCAATCTGCACACCAAAGGTGTAGGAAACCATCCTGGGGAAGGGCTCGGGGCTAACAGCCACTACCTGCACCAGCACAAAAAGAGGCAAGGCGATGGTCCTGCTCCGCCGTGGCTCAAACCACGCTGGAAACACGGCCGCTGCCTGCCAAAGCCGGCCTCTCCCTGCCAACAAATTACATTTGTTCAACAAATTATGTCCCGTCAGAAGGATGCGCTTAATTTGGTGGGTACATTATCAGCAGAGCACATTATAATCCCAAAGCAAAAGCCAGAGGGAGATGCTGAACCTGCATAATCAGGTACAAAAAGCATCATTTGCTGGTGACCAGCGCCGGTGTTCCCTAAATGGTTTGTACCTCTGCAAAGTCAGAGTCAGTATAGCCCATCTGTAGAAGAACAAAAAGTTTTGTGGGATTTCACCCCGAGGAGCTTGTGTTGCTGAGGGAGACTCAAAGAGAAGTGGTAAAAAGCAAATTCTTTTTAAGAAGTGGGGGGAAAAAAAATAATTGACCCAGCTGTTGGATGTCACAGCAGAAATGAGGCTAAAAGCATGGCTTGGAGCTTCTGCACTCTGACTTACAACAGCCCCGTCCCAGACCCTTCCTCGCAGGAGGAGCCGGCTCTCCCCTTGCTGGTTTAAACCGTGTACCTCTCCCGGGGAGCTGCCTGCAATACGGAGGGCTCATGTTCTCCTCGATGGCTTGGCAGAGGGTGAAACCTCCTGTGGCACCTCCGCCTGACCAGCAGCAGCCGGGCCCTGATGCTCAGTCCGGATTTATGAGCCCAGCTTTTAGGCTGTCAGAGATTTAAAGATGTCAAATCACATCAAATCAAACCTGGAGACCTCATCCACCTCAGCACCACCACCTACCCCAGCCGAGGGATTGCCTCGACTACACTCCACCACGCAAAGGTCCATCCCAAACTTCCACGAGTGCATGAAATCCCCAAATTTTCCCCCTTCCATGGGAAGGGAAACCAGCGAAGGAAAAAATAATAAATCCCTCTGCTTCCCAGGCCAGCCGGGCTTTTTCCGCAGCAGTCTGCAGATTCGCCTGAAAGCTTTTCCCCTGCCAGCAGTTCGCGAGGTTTCACAAGGGGAAAACAACAAGCCAGGGAGCAGCAGTTCAGAGGCCAGAATAAAACGTGATCGGCAGAGGATGCGCATCCCGGCAATCCCAACATTACCATCGGATTTGGGAGACGCCAAAGGAGAGCTCCTATGAGAACTGCGGACGCCTCCGTGGCACGTTGCCCATCTTTCCCTAAGCCAAACCCCAACATTTAGGACTCGCTGGTCAGCTGCCTCGCATCCAGCATCTGACATTCACCTGTTTTTACCTCTGAGGTGTTCAAAAGGGGGCACTGGGATTACAAACATTTTCAAGACCGGCCTTGACTGGGTCTGCCTAAGCTTTACAGCTTTTAAGAGGCAGGCAAGTATCATCTTCCCTTACCAAAGCCACAGAAGATTTAGTGTTCCCTCAACTCTGGCTCAAAAAAAAAAAAAATATTCCTTGCTCGGAAGCAAACAGGAATTCAGCTTTGCAAGAGAAAAAAAGAAAAATGGGACAAGATCTGATTTGTCTCCCCAACAGGGAGGTAAAACTTCTGTGGGCATATACATCTGCTGCCTGCAGAATACCTCTCAGGTAGCGCAGGAAAATATCTGTGCACCATTGCAGAGGTTTTTTGTTTTTTTTTTTTTTGCAAGTTGGAGGGGTATGTAACCAAACCACAGCAGCCCCCCTGATGTTTCCACGTGGAACAAGTTTCCACCGCGCTCTCAGTGTTGAATTGCCACCCTACAATGACACAGGCTCACGGTACAAGCCCAGTCAAACCCACGGCGTCGAACCAAAGGTCTGCTTTCTTGCAGTCTTTACAAGGTGGAGGCAGAAATCCCCACGGGGGAGGATAAGTCACCTCCAAGCTTTTGCAATGTCACAGTCATTTTATTTTAATTTTTTTTTTTTTTTTTTAACCCAGGAAATTCTTACATGCTGCGACTCGGAGCCCGATAAAGCTGTTGAAAAAGAGAGGCAGTGCCCTCTGAACCCTGTGCAACAGGATTACTGAGTCACTCTGTGCTAATGCTCGGCAAAAATGTCCTTACGCAGCAAGTTGAGCAAACAGCTATGAGATAAGAGTGCCAGAACACCCCGGGGCTTTGCCCCCCTTATTCTCTTAATAGCTTCAAATGAGGATCGCTGCCATTCATCCACCTCGATGCTGCAGGAGAGGTTTTATCAAGGTCCATCCTGAGCATTTCTCACCGGCAGCATCACTCCAAGGCGCTGAGTACTCCTGCCGGTGAGGTCACCCCGTGTTCCCCTTCGCAATCACCTCACCGGCTTTTGGGAAATGCAAATTTGGCCGTGCGGTAAAGGGTGCCGCTGTTACAAAAGCTGCTTTTCCCTCTAGGTGGGTGGAATCAAAACGCCAGCCAGCGATCCACCTCTCTCTGCTTTAATACTTGTTTTTTTCTCCCCCCCTGCTTAAGTGATACCCTGCAGACTTTCAAGTGATTTGAGTAACAGTCTGACGTCCTACACAAAACTGCTCTGATGCCTTAATTAAAGAGCTCAACACTTGGAGAGAAAGGGTTGATCAGCTCCTGCGACTCCTCTTCCCTCCAGGAGGCAAACAGAGGGATGGAAATTGCTGTATCAGACTACACAACGCCATAATAACCGGCTAATTGTAGGGAAGGGACCGAGGTATGTGCGGGTTAGCAGAGGAGTGTGCCCCGGCTCTGCTGAGCTCCACACTTTCCACTCAAGTCACGCTCCCGTTTTGTTTGCCGCAGCACGAGGGAAGGCAGCGGAGGCATTTCAGACCGAGAACCCCCAAATTACTGGCATTTCAGGAAACGGCTGCTGTGTAATTTGGTGAGGTTACAGCTACCACAGGGCTAAAAAACCCTTAAAGAGCATCCTGTGGGCACAGTCAGAAAAGTTTACTCGACTAAAGCACAAAAAGCTCAGCGTTGGGAAGAGTGGGGCTATCTGGGCTCAAAGTTTGCTGCAAGGAAAATGCAGCTACTTACGGAAAACCCGACATCTACCTACTGCAAAGCCCCAGTACAACACACAAAGGGATATTCAGTCCAGCTCTTTACATCTCCCTTTTAACCAGCTCTTCCCTCACTTGCCGTCCTCCCCTTTATTTTCATTTTCAAGCCATCAGTTCCTCCGCTACCCTTTCTTCACACAAGGAGCGCGCTTTTCTCCCTCGTTCCCGTAAATCCAGCGCTTAATGCCAAACTTGCTAAATATTTCATGTCAGGAATAAATATTCACCTTTTGGACTGCAGACAAGCATGAGCTAGTGCTTTGTCATTCCGCATGCCTACCAGATTTAAGGAGATTTTACAGCAGATGCTTTCGTGAGAGATATAAAAATCAGGCTGCGAGCACTTAAAAGAGTCGTGTAAAATGAATATTCCGCATTCAGTCTTGAGTATTACATATGTAATCTCGGTGGAGAGGGTCCTTAAGGCGAAGGCACGACCAACAGCATCAGCTTAAAGAAGGAAAACCTCCAGTCGGGATGCGTGCCCGCTGGCTGGGAGGCCTTGGAAGGAGCTCTTGCCGATAGGTGTCAGCACAGCCTGCCCCAAGCCTCCGAGCAGGACCTTTCCCAAGGCTCCTGGAAGCTCCTTCCCAGCTGACAAGGCTTCTCTAAGCCATGGGATAGTGGGGTTTTACTTCACTGACCCCCAAAAATAGAGCTGCCCCCAAAGGTGAGTGTACAAAACCTTCCCTCCTCGGCAGGTAACAGACTGGAGAAAAGAAAGAACTCAATATAAAATGCCCGGGGGAGCTCGTGGTCAGAGAAACCTCCATCACACCTCGGTACCTCCTGCGCCTCTCGCTCAGGGCGGTGTCCGGGATGACGGCATCAGCCTCAGGCAGGAGCCGGTTCGGGCTATCAGCTTCCTCTCTGGTGCAACGCATTAATTATATCCGAGACAACACCAATGTAAACAACCAGTATGTGTGGCTGGGGCGCCCGTTTGCATATTTTTAAGGCTTCTTTCCTGAAAAGGAAATAAAATAGAAGGTTTCACAGATGCCTTGGCTGCTCTCACAGCCTCCCGGACAGCTTGCAAATACCTTGGCTCCAGTCAGCCAAACTCGGACAAGCAGATATCTGCAAGACATTAAATTCTCCGCAGGGCTGTGGAATCAAGCGTCGGGGAAAAAAAGTCAAACCCCTGAAAGGGAAAAAAAATCCTCATAGTAAAAAAAAGCTCTTGCAAAATCAACCCTAACTTCTTAGGTTTAAAAGATTACAGGCTTGCACTTTGAGACCATTAAAAAGGAAATTGTTCTCCAAGCGCTGGCTTTCCGATGCGCAGGAAGGAGTACCACAGGAGAGAGATTCCTACACATCATTTCAAGAGCAGGTACCCAAATCTCAGCTGGGCGAGACCTTCAGAAGTTTCCAAACTCATCAAGAGCTACCGGATGCTCAGCACCATCGAGACACAACTACTTACTTGTCTATATAAGGACTCCCAACCCCAGGAACCTATTTTTTGCAAATCACAGACTTCTTATTTACCAACAGGGCTACAAATAGTTTTCCCCAATTTTGGTATAACATGTTTGTCAGCAGTCTTTTCAGATGGCCCAGGGTCACGTTTAAAATGAGCACGTACTACCCGCGATGCTGAGAAGCGGCGTGCATTGGCCAGCCCTCGACAGCCAGCCGCCCCATCCCTGCTCGAGGCTACCTTTGTGCGTTGCAAATGGGGATCAGGCTAAAAATTCTCCGTATCCATCCCGGAGGCCGAGAAAGGCGATAGTGGGAAAAATTCCTCCGTTAATCTCTGGAGGGATCTGCACCCAGGGAGCTTCTCTCTGAGAATCTAAATCCGACAAGTTTAAAGCAACAAGCTATTTTTCATGCCTTTCTGCTCGATCCGTGCCGACAGCATCTTAAAAAGGGCTGCTCCATGCAGAGAGACACAAGAAAATTTCTAGAATGGTGAACGCTGTACAGGCAGATTTAAAATCCTGAATAAATGCCTCTCCCTCTCATCATCCAGGAGACAAGAGCATTACCCAAACCTTTCCTTATCAAGTCTCTTGCTCTGTTAGATGCGCAGGGTTGCTGGTTTTCCATGGCAAGGTTGCCAGCTCCCATGTGAGCAAAAACTTCCGAAAACCTCCAGCAGCTCTTTGACCAGCTGGGTGTCTCCTTTCAAACACGAGCAAGAAAGGGTGAGAGGCAGAAAGCTGTGGAGTGCAACGGGGAAGGGAAAGAACATGCAGCTCCTCTCTTTTAGGGCTGTCTTGATTGCAGCCTACGTGGAGCCCCAGGCCCTCCATATCAGAATCTCACTGAAAGAGATCCAGAATCCTACAGGCTAAAACAAACCCATGGGCTCAAGGATGAGCAGATGCATGGGATCTCCTCCTGCCTGACTCCATTTCTGCACCAACATACAGATGCTCAGCTTTTCCCCTGCCTTAAAGAGAACCGCAAGTCCCTGGACCTGGATTGAGGCAAGAGGAAAATCAGATCATAGAACGGTTTGGGTTGGAAGGGACCTTAAAGCTCTTCCAGTTCCACCCCCCTGCCCTGGGCAGGGACACCCCCCCCAGCCCAGGGTGCTCCCAGCCCCGTCCAACCCGGCCTTGGACACCTCCAGGGATGGGGCAGCCACAGCTTCTTGGGGCAGCCTGCGCCAGGGGCTCACCGCCCTCACAGTCAAGAATTTCTTCCTAATATCTAATATCTCCATCTCCCTTCTTTCAGTGTAAATCCGTTCCCCCTCATCCTATTGCTCCACTCCCTGATCAAGAGTCATTGCTTAAAACATCCATTTCCCTTCAAGCCACTTCTCTCCCAGCCTCCTCTGTTGCATTTTCCCCTCCGTATTCCCCCCACGACATATTCCTACCATGTCAGGCCAAGCTGTCCAAGGCAGGACAGGAGGGCATCCAAAGGGTGAAGCATCTTTCCCTGTGGAAGCGCCACGGTCAGAGAGACGTGCCTTGCTGACCTGCTGACGACAGCAGGGCAGCCATCGCCCCGAGGAGTGAATTTCCCA
This sequence comes from Pluvialis apricaria, assembly GCA_017639485.1. Lineage (NCBI taxonomy): Eukaryota > Metazoa > Chordata > Aves > Charadriiformes > Charadriidae > Pluvialis > Pluvialis apricaria. Next base: position 2,824,199 of record CM030026.1, read on the forward strand.
CAGCAGGGACTGTTTTTCCACCCTGAGTTTCATCCGAAGATAAAAACTTGCTGAACTTCCAATTACTGCGACGCACCGAGAGTGGGGAACGGGAGAGAGAAACCACCAATTGCTTCGGCTTGCGGATATAAAACCATCTCTACTGAGTCTCAGCGCCACCTTGACAGCTCGTTTAGCTGTCCCCTGGCAGGGACAGCCACGACAGCACAGGTAGGACAGACTGACCCACCAAAAGGAAGCAGACAGGACCATTTCATCCCATACCATGTGGCTCCAGCAGAGCCAACTCGCCCAACACCACCAACGGGATCAGCCACGAGCTCATCCCCATCGTAAGCGAGCTCAGCACTCCCTCGGGCAGAGGCATCGCCTGCGCCGGCGATGTGAGCCGGCTCTGCCGCCGCCGGCCTCCGCTCCTGGGCCCGTTCCCACCTCTGTGTGCGGGCGGATTGGCTTCTTCAAAGCAATTCCTGCCCGCCTCTGGCACCACATTCCTGCCATGCCGGAGAGGCGACGGCAGCAGCAGCACCACGGTGTCCCTGCGGACAAGGTGAGGACCAGTCACTCTTTATTTTAATTGCCAAACAGACTCTGCCCCCAACCCTCAAGCTGTAAGACAGGAACGGAGTTACGGAGTGACTTGATGACCTCTGCAGATTTGGAAATGCTACAGAAACGCGGCTCGGGTGCATCAATAAGGATAACTTACTCAGTGCCAGCTGGAGCAAGGGGCAGGCTGCAGCCAGGCAGGAGCAGGGGGAGGGAGGAAGGGAGAAAGCCACACGGCGAGATGGTTTTTCAGATGCAGTGCTCAAGAACAGGAGGCGCAGGTATATTTTTTTCATCCTGGTAGTGACATCCATTTCCCATCACGCAGACCAGCTAAATAGTCTAAGGGCTTTACTTCTGAAGCATTTAAACAACCGCTCTCTCCAAGTGGGTGTCTTTTTTTTTGGTAGGGAGCAGACTCCCAGGCAGAAAGCCTGCAAGAGCCGTACGTGCCCCTGGGAAGAAGAAGGGAGTCTTTTGGCCTTTCCTGCCTGGTTTGGTGAAGGCGTTTGCAGGACAGACCCTTGCAAACGGCAGACTGCATGCCCGATTTGCACGTGTTTCCTACCTCCGTGTCCCTAGCGTAATTCAACGCGACGCTGCTGGGTCAGTGGCGGCAGGGCGTCCATCCCAAGGAGCAAGAGCTCCCCCCCACACAAGCAGCAATGCTGGATGAGCGCGATTCAGAAGACAACGGATCCAGATGACAAAAAAGCTTTCAGAGGTTAAACGCAAATGGCCAGAGAGGCCCCAAGGACTGAGGAGGACAGGGCCTGGCAAATCAAAAGGAAGGTAGATGTGTGTCGTAAACCTAAACCCACTCAGATTAAGCAACTAATTGGCATCGCAGAGCAATCCTATTGAACCCAAACGGCCATAGATTAATCTCCCGGAACCCAGCCCTCCACGTACAGGCAGTGCTTTCCCAAGGGGGCATCACTGCTTTTGGAAAAAAAAAAACCAACACCCTTCACCTGCTGATTTCTCATCTCCTGCCCCTGAAATATTTCATATTTAATAACACAAATTTCATTAGAGACATTTTTCAAAACCACCCAAGCGAAGAAAGGAACAAATTAGCATCCTGTCTGCCTCGGCACAGACTAACCGAGGGACCGAAAGGCACCAAGAAACACCCGAGCTCCGCAGAGCTGCAGCTCAGAGCCTGCCAAACAAGCTTCTGGGCTCGCTCTCTGGAAGGGCAATAATGAAGTTTAAACTCTGTATTCAAAGACGTTGCTTCCTTTGGAAAGCAGGGCGTAGCTTGCCGTTTCCAAACGCAGCAAGCCCAGATGCCTGCGCGCTCCCCGCAAGGTCGTGTTTTGCAATAGGAATTGTTGAAGGTTTGTACGGACGCAGTTTTCACCTGGGAGCAGCAGGCTCCTGCCCCGCATACCTGCAACGGGATGACCTCGGTGTGCTGCGCTTTGCGGCATTTCCGTATGTACCCCCAGCTAGATTTCTTTAATTACCAGAATTCTTCCTCAAAAGATGCACTTTGCCTTTTTATTTCTGCACCGCAGCTTAGATTTCAGAAAGGCTTCATCCTTCAGTGCTTCTTGTCACTCCCAGCCTAGCAGGACAACACCAGGCTGGAGGATATACGGCTGTCAAAGGCTACTACCGCTTCGATGAGTGGCTACTCATCTCCTTGTAAACCTGTGAGCCCAAAAAGGGTAAAAGACTCAACATATTTAAACTGGAGAAAGCAATTCCAAGCAACCTGGCACTGTGGCAGCATCTGTCCCAAAGGACGGCACAGAACGAAGTCCAAAAATTTGTTGTTTTTGTTTCAGAAGGGCAGAAATGAGCTGTGTGATAAGCAAGCTCCGGTCAGGCAGCAGACTCGCCACAATTCAGGCAGAGTTTCCAATGGGGTCAAGTGACTCCGGGCTTGAGGGCTCAAAGAGCATTTTGATCGTGGTGGGAAAGTCAGGGATTTTTTCGATGATAACGCGGAAAGTTTTAGCTCTGCGAAGGCAGAAATACATCCTACTGCTACTAAACTCAAAGGGCAATGAGGAAGAAACAAACCAGATCAGGAAAAGAGCTGGAGAAAAGCTTTCCCTCTCTTCCAGGCTGCCTTCAGTACTGCGACAGCAAAAAGGCACCATACATATTGCGAGGGATTTCCATCTGTTTCATTAACCTGTTCTACTTCAAAGTCTCAGACACCCACAGCCAGTAGCCGCGGTCAAAATTAGAGACCTTATTCTGTGCCAGGTATCAGCTTTTCACTCCTTTCAATTCCCAGGAGGCCAGAAGCTGTGACACGGCTTCAGCGTGCTTAAGGTGATCCCAAGTTTTTATAATAAAGTTAGGCATGCCTTCAATTAAAAAGGGCCGTTCAACACCGCACCAAATTCAGAAACACACGGGTGCACCAAGACAATGTATTGTGGAAATACATTGGGCTAAATGTTGAAAGTTTATTTTCAAAACCTGCTTCTCTTGGTTTCCTTCCTTGTGTACGTGGGAACGTGTAAAACATCTTGCAAGCTCTGTGCTGGTGTCTCGGTTCAGCAGTCCCCAAACTGAGAAATGCTGCTCTAGAGAGGCTACTGGCACAGTTAGGTCAGGATTTTGCGGGTTTTTTTAAATCCCAAAAGCAAGGACGTGCCTTAGATCGCTCGCTGCGTTACCGCAAAGCAAGTCACTCTGCAATGGGAGCAGAGGAATTGCAGTAAGGGATCCAGGCCGGGTATTTCAGTAACGAGTCTCAGCTGGTTACTGCTATTCAGCAAAAAGAAGATGCAAAACACAACCGAGGACTGAACAATCTGCACAGTCTCAGGAGATCTTCAGACACAGCGGGTTTGAAATCCAAAGGCGAGATGGTTTCCACTATTCTAACCACTGTTTACTCTTTAGAAACCCCACGGATGCCTTGGACTGCCCTGCAGCAACGAGTCCTGCAAGTTATTCGCACCACGAATGAAGGTGCCGCACCGATTTGCGCATGCAGAGGGCGGGATGTCTGCTGGCTCTCAGCTGCACCGCCGTGTCCCCTCCTTACAAAGTCCAGTCCTTCGCTGCGGCTCACGTCTCCTTTCAGCTCCACAGAGCTCACGTCACCGAGGAGGCCCTGAACAAAGAAGCTCACCCTGGATGGGGACCAACATTGTGGAACTTCACCAACTGTTTTGAATACTGTTTTCTAGAAGGAGATGATGAAAACAGGGCTTTTTTTTTTTTTTTTTGCTCATAGCAAGGTTTTCGCACAGCTTTGTCAAGGGCAAACCGCTCTGCTTGCGCTTCACGACTAACGGGCAGGTTTCTGGCGCTCTCAGCCAAGAGAGCCTCCCACCGCACGGGGACCACATCTGATACAACCACCTTGGGCAGGTGACAGCAGAGTCTCTCCTACCTCCTTTGGGCTGTTAGTTTTGTTGACACAACACCATCAAAGGCACCTTCCCCTCATCTCACAAGGGGAAACCCGATCCTCAAACTCCAGCAGCTCCCACTCAGAGCACGGAGGGGACCTGAGGGAAGAACAGAGCCAAGAACTGACATAGGAGAGGGGTTTTTTGCACACTTACTGCATCACATTAAGGCTACCCAGAAGGTTTTAAGTGCAAACTTCAGGCTGACGGTCTTAAATCATTTTCAGACTAAAGCAGTAAGACACAAGGAGGATCAGCTGCTCTGTTGTGTCTACATATTGATGCTGTGAACATGGACAAAGAGGATCAGAACACCTAATGAACGAGTTTTGCCTTCAAGACCGTTTTTATCCTGAAATCTCGAGAAAGAGATGAGAAGCGTTCCCGTCTTCCCCAGCAAAAGCAAATGCAGCATGACTTCAGGGAGACAAAAACACCAAGAAGAAAGTCCTGGGGAGTTTTACCTCCCTGACGGAAGGGTGGATGCGGGGCCGGCCACACGGCGAGCCTTGTCGCAGCAAACAGAAAAAGCGGAGCCACGAGCCTCCTGAATTCCCCTGATATCAGAGCGCGATATCATGGCCCGGCAGTGGGAAAACCCACTGCATCAAGGCGGGGACCCAGGTCTTTCCAGGTAGTTGTTGAGAAGATGATAGCAAACGGTGGGGATCACACTTGGCTGAGGACGATAAAGCAAAACCAACAGGGATGATACACAGACCCTGGAGGACTTCAGCCACCATTCCTCTCCCTGCAAAGACCTGGCCTTTATGTTGTCATTCCTTAATTTATAAGCACAGTAAAAGGCTCGCTTTTAAAAAAGAAAACCTTTCCACCTCTGCCCCATAAGCCCCTGGGAGCACAGGCAAAACTACCGGCATTTTTCTCTCCGATTTAAAAAAGGTGTTTCCCAGTGTAGTGTACGGTTCTGGCAGAATGAGGCCAAGTGCAGGGCTCTTGAGGAATACAGGAACAAACACACACAGGAAGGGAGAAAGTCTGCAGAAATGCAGAAACACAGTCTGAAATAGCACAGGCAGGCCAGCAGGATAACTGCCTGGAGATACGCTCGCAATTCTGCCTCTAAGTGATGCGCTGCAGCCTGAGGATGACACGAACAGGAGACATGGGTGATGGCAAAGGGCAATGGCAGCGCTGGTGGCCATGGCAGCCTCTCCCAGGACCTGTCAGCAGTTTTCATTGCGCAGAGATGGACGGGATCTCATCAAAAGCATTTCAAAGATCTGCACGGCAATAAGACAGACCTTTCTTGCCACCGGGGCGGCAGATCCAGGGCTGAATCCCGGCTTAGCCAACTCCAGACATCAGCAACCCCGCGCCAAAGCCCGCGCAGCTCCTCCATTACATCCCCGTTTCAAATGGGTTTTGGTTTCTTTCCTGGCTATTTCAGCCGCACGAGAGCTCGTTTCTGGGGAGCACCAGAGGACTATTGCCGCCAAAGTCATCCTGCCTGCGCCCTCGCTGCAAGAACGGCGTGCTGCAGCTTGAGTTACAGAGGAGTTGAGACTAACCCTCGCCTCTAGCTGGATAAACAGACTCCAGCGTAAACCACCTCCAGTCCTCCATCAGGTTCTCCTCTGTGCAGATAGGCTAAAAGTCAAAGAAGTGCCCAGATTAATTATGCAAATAAAGGCAAAGAAAGCATCCTCATCACACGGAGAAAAGCACCTGCCTCCCAGGGACCACCTACCCTGGGATAACGTTGCAGGCTTCCCACGTAACACAGGCCATTAATTACCGCTCCCCTCCTGCTCCAGCAAGACTCGTATGTGGGAGTGAAGGAGGTGGAAAGTAGCTCCAAAGTGGCCAGAACAGCTTGAGGGAGAAAAAGTTTAGAGGCATTCCTGTTCATGTTCCTAAAATAGAGATCCTGCTGCCTTACACCCTCCTTTGTGGAGCACTAAGCCCCACCAGTACGTAAAAGCCAGGCATTAACGCTCTCGTTCTGCTCCAGCCTAATAAGCAGAAAGTCAATGCCATTGTTTGAGATCTAAGCAAAAAAAAAAAAATACTTTGAAACCACAAAAATTAGGGTTTTTGGAAGCAATTATCTCCCTCCTCCGTCTCCAAGACTAAAGAAACAACGGCCAATTATTTCTTTGAAGGCTAAATATTTACTCCTCGATGAAGTGCAGCAGCTCAGGCTGGAGATGAATTATCCAGCTCTGATGTCATCTAATGCCTGCAAGTAAGAAAACCCAAATGAAAACAGGTATGAACAAAACAACAACAAAAAAGGGTGTTTTCTCCTGGAAGAGCCCTTCAGAGAGGGGGAAGGGACAAAGCTGTTTCAGCTCACCCGAGCCGTGTCCAAGGCATTTAGCACAGCCCTGGCACCACGCTCCCGTTCCCTTTAGGTACCCCTACCCAGGTCTCATTAGATAAGATGCCCATGCTTACTGAGGGCACAAGTAGAGCGTGATCAAACCTCTGCGAGCAAGAAGTGGCCTTGCGGAAAAGCTGCCGTCTTATTCTGGAGCAAAACCTACCCTATAGGGCCAGGGGTGGGAACTCTTCCTCACCTCCACGAGCAATTAGCCTGCACACACACTGAGCATTAATCAATCAATGTCAGCTCTTCTTTTTAAAAAAAAAAAAATCCCTCCTGCCTTATTTACGCCTGACTCCCAAGTTTCAAAGCTCTCTGCTTTTGCCCCCTCCAGTCACTATTCTTTCCCAGGCAGTGGGTGCCAACCCCTCTGGTTAAGGGCATCAAAAAAAAAAAAAAAAAAAAAGAGCAGCTATGTGTAAGAAACCACCACCGGCACAAGCGCAGGGTGACTCATCTCCTCTGAAGACCGAGGAACAACAGCGCTCTCTGTTTGGTGAGACTGCCTGAAGTTTCAGTTGCGATCCCATCTCGCTACACGCGCTCATGACAGCATACAGAAATATTTCCTCGGGGGATCTTCCCATGGGACTTAACTCTGACACATATTCCCACAGGACTCGTTCTTTTAAAAGTGTTATTTGTTAGTAAGGCAGTGGGAATTTGACTTTGCGAAATACCAAGAGAGTGACTGAGATGTGGAGCTGGGTGCCGACGGCGGGACTCGTTAACGCGACTGCGAGTCGTGCCCCGCATTCAATGCGACGGAAGAACTCGCTGGGCTGCAAGAATAGATGTCCTGGGTCAGAGCAGAGGTCTGCATCGCCCGGCATCCTGTTTATGCTACCCATGGCCTCTTCTCCACCCCTGAGCAGCTACGGCAGGGAAGGAGGAAGAGCGAGAGGCAGTTTCCACATACGTGTAGACTGTGGTTTGTTTTCTTCCTCCATTTTAAGTCCGTGACTGCTTAATTCTCACCTGTAGGCATCATACAGGGGATGCGCAGATGTGAAAATCAAAACAAAATATTAAGAGTTGCGTAGACTGATGTCCAGCCAGCGGTGATCAAGCACCAAGTTACGCGTTAACATTTCAAAATGACATCCCACCAATTCCCAGAAAGCATCAGTACACAGAAACATCCGGATTTTGGAGGACTTACACGAAGAAAAAAAGTGTCAGACAAGAAAATACGACTTTAAACTATAACCGAGTAATCCACAATACTCAGACCACATGAAGCAGGGTCAGAGGGAGTCTGCACTGAAGCAGACAAGTCAGCAAGGAGCGCTTGGTGGATGCCGAGCTCCTTTTCCTCCTCCTACTCTTCGTCAGACGTAGTGCCTTTGGTTAAACGGCTAGTTTAATACTGACTTCCCCCACACACAAGAGCTTCCCCCGATTCTTCTGCCTTTCTCAAAGTTATTTTAGTCAAATTCAGAAATATAAGGAAAACAAGCGTGCCGTGTGTGACATTTTGAGTACAAAAACCAGTGTGGGAAATAATTTGTGGCGTTTTCCTGCCCTGCTCGGAGCGTGTGGACTGCAGGAATGTACCTGTTTTCCCACGCTCTCCCGCTTGCAGTGGGTAGCCCGCACGGGCATGCCTCCTCCACTCCTCAAAATACGTCAAGTGGCAGCTACCAGACTTATTTAAAAAAAAAAATAAATAAAATTTCAGCTCTGGGACAACAGTTCATATCAATACAGGCTCTCATGACCACAGGTAAGTGTCACTCATCCTGCGTGGCACAAACCAGCTGCTCCAGAGAGAGAGAAACGACTCAGCGTGGTGCTGCGAGCACGACAACATGCATGTTCGGCGGCTAAACACGGATCTAACCTGAAAACAGGTCAGATAACGATAAAACCTGTGGGCAAATCCAGAATCAGACCAGCCAGCCCTAGGGACAAGGTGAGTTTTGATGAAGCGGTGGGGGAGTTGCATATCTGCCACCTCTCACCTGACGCCAGGGGCCGGATCCATTCCTTGCTATTGAGGTCGAGTCTCCAGAGGTCGTTGAAGGCAGCGTTGCAACTGCTCTGCGTGCAGCCACCGAACACGTACATCGACTGGTTAGCGTCATAGTAACACGCACCTAGGGGAAGAACAAAAAAAGCAAACACACAGATTAGCCAAGTCTCTGACCTTCACGCTTTTGGGTGGGGGGGGGGAAAAAAAGAAAAAGATCATTTTCTTTTCCCCTTGGATTTCAGACAGGAGAAAAGCAGACGGGCTGCCCCCACTTCAATAAAACCATGGGCCAGCTTAGGGGTATCCCTGACCACTGTAAACCTCCAGCAAGAACCTTCCGAGACGATTATCCCCTCAAGCAGAGCTGCCCCTGAAAGCGCAAAGGAAGCTGCCTTAGAAGCTCGTAGTTAATTAGATTAGCTACGATTAACACACTCAGCACACTTACCTTCTCTAAGCTAGTTTGTATGGTTTATAAGGTTGCCAAATTAGACTAAGAAACTGGTCTGTGGACCAAGACCTGGTCGCTTATTCTCTTTTTCCAGTATTTCATCCTATCTCATCACAGAAAAGCACCACTGAAACACATGGATCTTACGCATCTTTCCCCTTCGCATCTTCAGGGAAAGGATTAGACAGTGAGAAGGGGAACGGGGAGGCAACACGACGCTTGACAACCCCTCAAAGATACCCAGGGAAATAGCGAGCTTTTGGCCCCAAACCAAACTTCGCAGCAAAAAAAAAATATGCAAGCATCTGCAGTTAGTGTGCTGTGGTACCCGGGCACCTCTGACAAGAAGTAAATTAAACATGAGATAGAGCAGACAGGACTTGCTCAGCTTATCTGCTGCGGAGGATGAGCAAGACTCAAATGCGTTCAGAAAATTAAACCCCTGCAATTACAAAGAGTTTTTCCCCAATTTCTGCATTTCCCTCCTCAAATGCAACTAGCCCCGTTGACTTCATACGACAACCCCTTGCCTTTCACCTTCTTGAGATCCCCACAAGGCAGCAGCATCTCTGTCCCACGTCTTCCCTAACTCAGGAGAAGCGGGACGAGTGCCTGACGGCGATGCTGGAAGAGTGAGCACATCCTTCTGCAGCAGCTTCGATAGACAAACGCGCATCAGTTCCGAAGTTTGCAAGCGGGGATTGAGGAGTGAAGGTGACTTCAGCCCCTGGGCTGGTCTGGGTGATTGGGCAGCAAGTTCTTCTGCATCCACACCCTCCCATCGGCGGGGGGGCCGTCTGCTCCGCTGACCAGTGCGCAACGGCAACGTGTTTGAAATTCAAACCTCCCTTGACCTGATGCAGCCTGAAAAAAACCCTTAATTCTTGGGTTTTCTGTAAAATTCTTCCCTTTCTTCCCCCAGAGCTTTACCAAAAAAATATGAGTATGGCACGGCTGGCAGGAAGGACAAGCTCGTTTCTGAAGCCTTGACCTGTCTGTTGGGGTGTCGCTCTGTTACTTCACTGCATCTCCCAGGACATACTTACTGGTGTCCACACACCAAGAATTCAGCATCACACATATGGATGGTCCCAAAACACTAAATCCTGTGTGCAGTCCCTTAGCACCAGCCAGGAGAGCAGCGGGCTCCGACCTGGATACCAACTCGCCTGGCTATATTTAGACAAAGCCAGAAGTACCCAATTTCCCTCCAAAAAGGGACCAGACATCGCCCTGGCACTGTCTCAAAGACTCACTGCCTGAATCCTCCTCAGAACTGAGGCATCTCTCTGTAAAGCCCAACTTCATACACAAGTGCCCTCAAAAACAAAAAAGAAAAATAAATCTAATATCAACCCTTTCAACACGAGCAAGGCCTCCCCAGAGATTCCTCAAGCGTTTATTATCAAGTCTAGCAAGGGGAAAAGCCGCAATAAATCATATCCACACAGACATGTGCCAGTGCACAGTAGAAAGCCACAGTGTTTTATGCTCTGGGAACACTGAAGGGTACCAGGCAGGGCTCGGAGGGAGCGGGAGGCATCGCCCCCGCGATGACAAGCGATATATCGCCCAACATGAAAAGCAACAGGAGAAGTCAAAGTTCAGGCGGGCAAGAGCACGGCGCAGGGCAGCATCTGGCCCTGGATGGGAGACGGAGGTGAGAAGCACTTATGATTATGCAGGAGTCCCTCAACAGAGCATCTCCAGGTTGAGGACCATGTGCTGTCGTAAATAACCAGCACAAGGGAAGTGACAAGATAAAGGATTAACATGCAAGTACAGCAAGTTTGACAAAAAGCACCAATATTTATCCCACGTCGACGCAAAAGCAGAGGTAGACGCATGGAAGGGGGAGCAAGTTGCACCGTTCCTTCCCCCTCTGTCTCCATCACATGTTGTACACAGCTGTTCACCAGTTAAAAAATAAAAACAGATTCAGATGAGCTGACCTGACGGGACACAGGACTGCTCTGGAACTTGTACTGACATAAAAGCTTTTTTCTATTTGAAAGAGCAGCAATAAGAGTAAAAAACAACTTGAAAAAGGAGCGTCTGGAGTAAAGGGCCGATAACCTACTTTTGGTAGCAAGAGAAAACGATTCAGAGCAAATCCCCACGAGAAGTCGTCCCTCTTCCAGCTTTGCTCTAGACCAGTACAAACACGTCCCTGGTTTCCAACGATCCAAGCCTGCAGCCCTAGTTTTGCAGGCTGAAGGTACGTATTTCCAGCGTGAAAGAGCTCTTTAGTGCAGCCCACCCATACATACCGCCAGCGATATTTATCTGGTGGCTCTGAATGAATCGCAACGCCCGTAAACCGGCTCATTCAAGCGCCCGCAGACAATACTGTGGCTCAGCAGGGGATGCAATGACGACCGGTGGCCTTTGCCGAGGGTCCCATTGTCTGACCTGGGGGCTTGTCATGCAGATCCCCTATTGAAAAGCCAGCAGCCCTCATGCCCTTGGCTTTTAGTGACAAGTCCGGGGCACTTTGCTGACCACACAGCGGGAACGGGGGAGCTGGGGACACGGGATGCACGAGGGCAATGGTGCTCGTAGGAGGAGACCACCCAGCTCTCCCCCGTGTGCATCCACACGACGTCCTTAACGTGCAACGGAACTGTCTTCATCTCAACCCACGTTTTGCCAAACTAATATAACACACACCTACACACCACGGCACATCGCTTCGGAGCTCTGCCTGGGGTGGAGGATATATAAATAGTGGTGTAGTGGATTTACCTGGGATGGGATTGAGGAAGAAATAATGATTAAGAGCATTTTTACAGCTTTACCTACTCCTTAAGAGTCGACCCTATATGGGTTTTAGACAGTAACACCCCTCGTAGGCTGCAATGTCACCTCCACCCAGGAAGGCACCAGTCAGCGCTTCCCACCCTACGTACACGCAACTCAAACCTGGTGAAAAGCAACGCTGCGGTTTTTCTACTTCACCTTTCTTGAAAGGTTTAGTTTCCTTAGAAATCTAATCACTACCTAAACCGTGACAGGTCGAGAGCCTCTTACCTCCTCCCCACGCCAAACCCTTGGCAAGCACGGCTTTCACACAACAGCACAGCTCATTTATTATTTTTGAGGGGAGGTGGCAGCATTCTTCTCCTCTATTTGGATTTAAAAACCAGGCCAGCCAGCCAGGCACCATGACGGCATGTATTTTAATCCTAGACCGAAATAATTTAAACTGTGCTTTCCTACTTCTCCTTAGCAAGCCATTTAAAGCTTCTGAAGAGGAGGAAGCCAGATCAGTTTGGGGAAAAAAAGAAAAGGAAAAAAAAAAAGCTCAAGAGAAAACTCCAGTTTATATCAGCCTTGCAAAGGTGTAGAACAAATCAGGGGATGAGGGGCTGAGTCCCTGGTGTCTTTAGCTCTTTTTTGAGTGGAAAACACTGGATGATTTTTTTAAAGTCCCAGTTAAATTCAGTGTCCCCCAGAGTTTCAGTATGGCAGAGATGGCGTATCTTTGTAACTGGAAATGAAGAGGATAAACATTTCTGATGTTTGAAGACGTGGATACCCAAACAGACCGCAGAGTCAGCTTGTTTTGAATGCATTCCTCTTTCCCCCTCTCTGTGCTGCACAGTAAAGCATCAGAGACTTTCACCCGGAGCGCAAGATAACCGAAAAAAAGATGTACTGGGAAGGGAACACTGCATGCAAACCACATGCCCTTTGCAATAATTAAAGGGCATTGACTTCTTAAACGGCGAGTACCTCAAATAAAGTCACCCATCCAAGTTCAAAGGTCATATTCCCCATCAGAAAGGAGGGCGGGGAGGGGGGGAAAGTCAGCTTGGCTATTGAAGTCCCATTGCTACGTGGCCCTCGGCTCAAAACAGCACCGCAGCTTTGCGGCTAAAGGTTGACAGCCCTCGGTGTCAGCGTTCCCAGGAGCGCCCTGCCAAGCCGATGCTGCAAGCATCGGCCGTTGAGCTGTTGGCACCGCTTCCTCCAACGCAGGGATGGGTTTTGGAGGTAACCTCTGCGGGCCCAACTGCGCTTGGCTCGAGAGACGGCGGGACGGCGGCGCCGAGGAGGTAGTGCTGCAGATGAAAGCACCCAGTCCCGCTGGCTGGCACAGATGTTTACACCGACTACACCGCAAGTTGTGGCACGATAAAAACGCACCAGACCTCGGAAAGCTCAGCTCTCCAACTGCCTCCACATTTTAGGGGGGAAAGAAAGTCCCACAATTATCCCTTTATTCTCTAAAACATTATTTTTCCTGCTCCTTGCAGTCCAGGGACTCGGTGCAGACAGGAGGCAGCGGTATATTCAGCAAAGCTGGGGGATACAAAGAGCCGTAGCTCTGGTAGAAAAGCAGCCCATCCTGTAAAACAAACAACATTCCAGCTTTTACCTCTCCCTCGCCTCTCAGGGTAAACCCACAAAATTGCTTTAATTAGTCATCACGTTGGTGCCATGCTCCCCAGACTGCGCGGAAAAAAAAAATAAGCAGTATTTAAAATTAGTCACTCTTCCATCAAAGGATCAATATTTCTGGCACAACGGTTGGCATTCCTCTGCTGCTTTTCCGTTTCTGCATTCCTGCGCCTTCTGACACGGCTTTCTGATTGTGGCCAGTTATTTAACCACATGAGTCATCGCCCTGCTATGATATTTGTAGGCTCGTACGTTAGGGCTAAAACAGAATTACACGACTACTGCAAACATTATACCTGGCGTTCAGCTCTAAAACCTATGCATGAAGTATTTCTTCCAGTAAGCCTGTACGTGTGCATCAAAAAAACCAGCATCACTGATACCGTATGACATTCTGCAGCTTCAATCTTTAAAAAAACTTTTAGAAAAACCTTTAGAAAACCTGCAGCTCATCCATAAAGTTTGTTATCGGTTGTATGATTAAAGACCTTGCCAAATGCTCCCTCCCCATGAGACCACAGTAACTTCCATTAATTATTCCTTATCAAGCAGTTTTTCTATTACTCCCTTCAGAATTGATAGAAGACATAGTGACCTCTAACTACTTAAAATTCTCTCACTCATCCTTTTGAGCATTTCTGGGATATTTCTAATAAACGCTGGCAGAGAGATAGCCCTAGCCACTTCTTTGATGCCAGCTACCGCTGTCTGTTGACTTCAAATCCCCCATGCCTGGTAGATGACGTCTTCCCACAAAACCTGGCAAATCACTCACCCCTCAAAAAAAGGGGTTTGTGAGTTCTCCCTCACTGCTCCCCCCTTCCACTCCCCAACCCTCCTGTTCTTACTTCACCTCGGCTCACTGCATCTTAGTATTTTAGGTCATAGGTTTACAGATACAGTTTGAATTTTTTTTGCTTTTAATGAGTTGTAGCTTCAGTTTAATATTGGAATCCACCCACAAACACGCAACGCTTTGTTCTAGGGAAAGCAGATACCGCAGATCTGGAGAACCGCTTAAAAAAAAATCAGTTTAAGTCAGCAAACAAGTTAATCCAGATTAGCTTTCTGCGCATAAAGTGCATTAATAATGCCTCTGTAGCAACCGAGGGCTGACCAGAGCCAGGACACTGTCAAATACGAAGCTAATACAGATTACATGCTCCGAGGGCAACGGCTTTAGTAAGACAACTCATTTTGGATGGAGTACAAGAGCAGCACGCTCAGAGGAAGCCCCCGGCGGGCAGCAGAATAAATTACATTGCACACAGCAGTCCTTGGTGCAATATTTGGGTCTCCATCAGGTAATTTCTTGCTAGCCTTAAAGCTCAGCAGTTGCAAAAAGGCTGCAAAAATTGAGGGGAAATACATGCAAATCTACAAGTCATTAATAAGCGCTTTACTAACATGGCTGCTTAAAAAAACCAAGCTATGAATGGTGGTGCCTTTTTTATTCTTTAGGAGGACAAGGAAATCTTTGAAGAGCGCAATGACTTCACCAGAACTTCCCGCAGCATCTCCTGGACTTGTCTTGGCAGGAGGCTGTGCATCAGTTGCTTCATAAATTATTACTAGGGAATATGAAAATCTTATGCCTGCATGCTCTTGGAATCGCCCAGCTCACCCCATGTTTATTTACCTTTAGAAAAATGAAATTTGCTCCCTGGAAGATCCACCTCCCGGAGGGCTCAGACCCAGCGATGAAGCCACAAGGACTGAATTTTTGTCATATTTGACTACGTCACCTGGCAGAGCAGGCTGAGGCAGCTAGATGCTATTGCAGTACAAATAACAAGGGGGTTTTAAGTATCTTTCCCTCAATGGGAATGCTTTCTCTGTTCTCTTCCAGGAAGTTGGAAGCAGGGCAAAAATTCATCCATACGTTAAGCGGCGTTGTCGACCGAATCGCTTACTTCTATCAGCAAAAGTTTATTTATCTGTAAATAAATACCCACCCCATCCCCCAAAATAAACCCTACATAATCATAAGGGTCTTAAAACGATACAGAAATGTCTAGAGCAACAGATAGTTTGGTCAAGATGTCTACCTATTTTCTATACTATTTTACATATCAAAACTCTTTTCTTTCTGGGTTTCAAGCACTAATTTGTCTTCTTTTATTTTGATGTGGCTTCCAAGAAAGACGAGGCATTGCAGTCAGAGCGCAGTATCAGGTCTGTAATTTGCTCTGATGAGCAAAGCGTTTCTGCTGTCTTGGTCTGAGACGCTTATTAATGGATGAGCTGATAATGCTTCTTTTGTGCCTGAGATACACTTGCCTCAATGCTTCTCACCTGCAGTCCTGTGTTTTATTTTGAAGCAAACCTCGCTCGGCCTCTTCCAAACTGTATTACTCACAGATGTAGAAGGTGATCTGCTGTAAAAGCAGCCAACATACATCCCTGAGTGCTGCAGGTACGCAAACTCACTGGATTTGATGGTGACGACCTGAGTCTAGAGGCTAAGTGAGGTTTCTGTTGGAGGCCAAGTCCAAGGACAGCTGCGGAAGAAGCCCGCGTGTAAAATTTGCAAAACCAGAAAGCAAAAGTCCCACCCTAGCACCATTAGCATTTCCTAGGAGCGACGAGCCAAAAACCATGACGAGAAGCTACTGAATTTTTGCGCAAAGCGCTTGTGTTGGCAGAGCTGTGCGTTACACCGACTGGTTGAAACTGCCGCAGCGACAGCCGCGCGCGGCACTGCCGGATCCCAGGTGACACAGCACAAACCCCTCGGTACAGCTTCCCGTCACAAATCGGAGCTGAAGAGGGGAAAAGCGGAGCTTTTCCCAGAAGCTACTTACTGTGGGAGAAGCGTTGTGTGATGGGGGTTCCAGGGTAGGGGTAAGTGCGACTCTCCCACTGAATATTTCCTTCTTGCACTGCTTTGATAAAGCCGTGATAACACTGATGGGCCACACCTAGGGGAAAAACAAGATGTCAGCAAAATTTGAAGCATGTTAGGAACAAACTGTGCCTGCATAGTTGCACAAGTGACAGCAATTATAAAGAATCCCTGTCTTTAGATCATAAATACGCCGGTGGAAATTCAGAGGATTAAAGAGAATAAAGAACAGGGACTCTGCAAATGTGGAAATCAGCAACGTTCACCCAACTGATTCACTACATTTCTGGTATCTGTCAGCTCTAGCTCGGTAAAGCAAAGCCTTTGTGAAAGGTAAGCACGTGAGCAGCATTGGCGGAGCTGGTTTCCAGCCTCCTCTGCTGCACCACAAACCCACTGTTCCCCTAATCGCACCCCCAGAGGAGCAGCTGCCCTTCCCTTAACAGACCTTAGGGGACAAATAATGTGCAATAATGAATTTTAAGAGCGTGCATGCAGCTACCGCACAGGAATTGACAATAAATATGAGAGGAGACATCAGTGATAAAACTCAGTGTGTCTTAGGTGAAAACATTCCTCCTTAGCCGTGCGAGGGAGTAGATCTGGCCAACAACAACTCCTCTGTGGAGCAGGCCAGCCCCAGAGCTGCAATTAATTCTGTGTATGGAGTACAGATGTCTGTGTTTGCGCTGATAGGGGCCAGAAACTGCTCCCCAAGGGAAAAAAAAAAAAAAGGGACTGGTGAAGATTTACAACTGCAGCAGCTCAGCAGATGCTCGGTGGCATCCGCTGTGCTCCGGCAGCCCTCGCACTGAGGATGCCACAACCTGCCCAGGTTTTTTCCCAAGGATGTGCTTACTGAAAGCCCTGTGCCAGGAATACCTCCAGCAAGAAATCACACTTGAGGATATAAAGCAGGAAGTTTTAAAAAATAAAATAAAATGAAGCCCGGGGTCCTCAAGCAGCTGGTCCCCCAGAGTCACGCGGGAAATGTAATCCGAACTATAGGATTTCATAGCAGATGTATCCTGACAAACAGGAAAAATTAACCAGAAGAAAACAAATCAAGTGTTTACCTCGACTGACCTCTCTGCTTCACAGCAAGCAGGTTGGCGATTACACTCCCCTTTTTTTTTTTTTTTGCTATGATTGCTGCAAAAATGGCACGGCTGCCCAGCACCGCTCATCCCCTGAGATCTGAGACACGGACAACTCATTCCAATGCCACATTGCGCCTCCGGCTGCTCATCCCTGCCCTCCGCTCCAGGGATGTTTCCCACAGTCTCTTTTGGGGTGAATCATCAGGTGCTTGTTCATCCCAGCTGCATCCTCTGCATCTCTTAAGGCCACTCCAGGAACAAGCACGCGTGAGAAAGCGTGCCCAAGCAGCAACTCAAGGGCCACGGATACTTGAAAAAAACCCCTCTTTTCAACAGGGGTGCAGGCTGCTGCTGACCCAAAATTATGCAAGAAGAGTATTTTTGTGCAATGCTCGCTTCTGAAGTATCTGCGGTTTTCTTAACCTTCAGCCTGTTAAACTCTGGGCAAGGCAGAAAATGCCTGGAATCTGAGCAATGCTTTCACATGTGCAGAGAAGTCCACAAATTAGACATCACCCCACACGCCTGCCAAAGGCGTTTCTCACCTGACACTCGCTCTGCATTTTCCAGAAGAAACAAGTTACCCTCGTGCAGCAGCGTGCCTCACTTCCTACAGATTTAACTGTGGTCTCCTCTTAAACTGCCTGGGTTTTAATGAAGCTTGCCATCAAAATGTGTGTCGCTAACAGAAACGTAACAGAAATCATCCAATGTATTCAAAATTTACCAAAGCAGATAGCTTTGCTTGTACCCTTATCCAAACTTTACCTACCTAGTTGTTGTATCATATATATCTAGGATTAAAATATCCCCATAAGGCTTCGGAATTAATGCTGCATGGAGGCAAAGTGAAGTATCTGTATCTCAGGGCTATTCTTTCAGGAAGTCTGAATATGTAGATCTATATTAATGTAGATTTTATACACCACTTATCTTCAGCAGAGCGGTAAGAACCAGACACAGTTTTGTTTCCAGCCAAAAGCATAAGCTTTGGGAACGTTAATTACCGAGTAAGACGCAAACAAAGCACAATTACAGCCACATTAGCCATGGGACACCGGCAACAGAGGAATGCTGGGTGGTGGAGAGCAAGCCCGAACGCAAGCTCAACAGCGCTGCACATCAGCAGCACACGGGGAGCAGTCAAAAGCAGCGTTAAGTAAGCAGCTGTGTAGCGCAGGGTTTGGGGTTTCACTCTTTTAAAGCACAAGAGGATGAGGGGCTCAATTCTGCTCTATTATTTGCAACATCTTCAGCAAAGCAAGCGACTCAACGGCCGTAGATATTTTTCTGGCGTTTTGTGGAAGTCTGATTTTTGAGTTAAAGGGGGGAAACAACAGGCGAGGCTAAAGCAAAGCAAAGAGAATCTGTGTTCCCACAATTAAAAAAAGTGCACTTTCACTACAGCTGTTTGTACCTTTGATTAGTCGATACCACTGTTTGCAGACAAGGGCAGCAGTTTTGTGCTCCTGATACGGTGAAAGGAAGGAGAGGATATATTCCAAAACCTCTTCTGGGAGCTCCAACATCGATCTGTTATGCCTGGTCTCCTCCACCTCCAGCTCAGCACGCGGCTCGTCGTCTTGCTCCATTGTCCCTTCGACCACAGCGTCTTCTGGATCCACAGCCATGAAACCGTCATCTTCACTGTCCGAGGAACTGGCCATGGCATTCCACTTCACAGCTTCACGGCGGGGAGGGGAAAGAAAAAAAAAGACAACAGTAAGGTCACAAAGAAAATTAATAGCATCAGAAACACTTCTGCATCAAGCTCTACCACGGCAAACTAAATTGAGGACGTGGTTTTTGCAAAGCTTTGAAGCAGGCTGCACAGTTTAGGAACACGCTGTTCTCCATCGGCACAGCGCTTTCCCAGGCCACTTCTTCATCTCTCATCACGCTCAGCCCCACCATTGCCTACAGACGGTACCAGGGGGGAAAAAAAAAAATAAACCTGCTGGAGGAATTGCAGCCTCTGGAAGCCCTGCTCGCTTGCCGGGTGCGAGAAGGCATCACGCTGCCGCACTGGTGGCCCTGGCTGGTTTACACCGTGGGTCCTGGCAGCGATGGGGAAAGGAATCCCCACCGAACTGAGAGCAACCCAAGGCAAGCCAGGATGGAAGCGACAGCTTTGCAGCCCCTCCTCCCCTGTGAAACCAGTTCTGCCAGCCAGCCTGCCTTACCCCAAGCAACTTCTCAGCAGCAGGGGGAAAAAAATCCCTGTCCCTTTCTCCCTTAACCCACCCCTTTTTTCCTTTTTTCTTTTTTTTTTCTTTTTTTTTTTTTTTGTTAAATACTTGCACACAGTTCTTATTGGCAATAGGTGAGGAAAGAAAAACCCGTTAGGATTTACTGCTGCTGAAAGGCTGGAATATCAAATATTGTATCTCCAGCTATTTAGAACATCTAAAGTATAAGGTAACATACCGATGACAGAAATACATCATGAAATAAATCCATCTTAACGAGTGGCTGTGTCCAATTTGGCCAGTTGGCATGGTCTGCAGTTAAACCCATGCCCGTTGCTGCAAAACAAATCCCTGGACCCTATTTCCTAGGAAGCAGCCGACCTGTTTTGGGGACAGTGGTGACAGTTTTCCCTTCCAGCACCGCTGGGTGAAGACCAAGGGATGTAACTGCTCCGTGACTACACACTTATTGATAGCTCAAACCAAAATAACTCACGAGGATGACACAGGGACTTTCTTTTCCAGAAACTACAATCACAAATTCCCTTTTGATCTTTTCCTAGCACAGCGGGTTGTAATGAGGGATCCAAAACAGGGCAAGCTCTCAGCTCTTATGTCGCTCAGTGTTTCTCCCAACACCACGAAGCAGAGGCTGCCCAGGTCCAAGATTGACTGAGACGATGAGATGCAGATCAACACAGTCCACAGGACAAATCCCACCTGCAGCGAGCCCAGGAAGCAAACCTGCTCCTCAAAAGGGAAGACAAGACACAGCTTTTTGCCCAGCATATTTAAATACAAGTAACTTGGCACCACATTGGTCATAAACTATAGTATTTTATTTTTACCACTCTTAGTATTGCAGAAAATATGGCTGGAAGGAATTTAAGATACCTAGTTATCAGGAATAAACTAAGTTGTTGTCACAAGCTTCCAGCAATGCAAATTATACTGCCTTCCCCGGCTAAACCCAGGGTTTTCCCATCCCGGCATACACTGAGCTGAAGAGCCATGGGAATAGCAGACGGCGGAGACGTGGAGCAGAAAAGCTTGACATGACAACTAATTCTTGCTCAGAAAAAATGACGTTCGACAACATTACTCTCCACTTTTGTCAGGTTCCCTGACGAAGCAGCTTCAGAAAATCCATGGGGCTGTCAATCTTTGGTAGAAACCACATCAAAATTAAACTTACAGTTATCATCCTAACAGATGCTCTGCACGTTTTCCCGTGTCAGAAATCCTTCTTAGAGTCAATGTTATGACAGAGAAAGGCTGAAACCCAAACGCTTTGACACAAGTGCTGCTGCTGCCAAACTGCATTACGCAGCAGATAATACACGAATTCCCAAAGATTAAGAAATGGAAAACTGAAAAAAAAATTTAAAAAAGCAGAGCTGCGCTAAAAGAATAATTAAAAAACAGAGGGTTGGGTCTTTTCCAAGCAAAAACATCTATCGTCATGAAGTGTATGTGCTGATTTCCATCTTGACATGACATGGCAGGAAGCCAAAGGCTGCCGGTACTCCAGCCTTGGGATGCGGTTTCGCTCGAGCTGGGGAGTTTGGAGGAAGGAGGATTGGTCCCTGTCTCAGGGTTTGGGAAAACAGAGAGCAGCACATCTACCCAGGCGGAGCAGAAGGCGTTTCACACCCTAAAAACGTGCTAGAAAAGCAAACAGAAGAGCATTTACACCCAGAGCAGGTACAATGGGACACCTGCGGGTGACAACGCTGAACATAAGCCTCGGCTCCACGGGTTCACACAAGACATCTGTTGTGTTACTAAGGTTTAGAAGCAAAGATTATGTGTTTCCCCAACAGCGTTTATTTACCCTTTAAATAATGTCCAAAACCTGCTGGAGAAAATCAGCTGAGAAGTGCAGGAATGCATGCCTGGCTAGTCAAGGGTGTCCCTCCCCCCCCCCCCGAGTTATTAATCCCAATTTCAATCCTCTGGAGCAGGTTTGGGAACAACACAACACAGCAAGTTCATCACAGGCGCAAAACAGTTTGGGGGTTAGAAAAGCATTTCTCAGGCCTGTTTTAAAAAGACAGGAGGAGCAGGGAAACCCCTCAATGCCTCCCAATAGCATGTGCTTGCACGGATCTGGGGACGGAGAAGCTGTATCGAGCTTTGCCTGTTTTTACCAGGCCACTTGATAACATTATAAATATTCAAAAACATTCCCTTTGCTAGATCCTCGTTTTCTAAATGTTTGAGGGTAAGAAACAACCATCCTCCAAGCTTTCACACCCACGCTGTGTTATTTTTCTTCAGGAAAACAAGACTAGCAATAAACTCAACTCCCAAAAGGCAAGGCGCCGTCAAAATAACCCTTCAAGCTTGACCTGCCATGGATTCAGCTTTTGCTCTTACTGCACGGAAACAGCGGCTGGGAATAACCACCCCCGGATTGCAAAGCAGAAACAGCCCCATCCTATAACCCTGCTCCAATATCAAAAAAGGGAAAAGGCTAAATAAACCCAGGCCGTTGGTAATAGGGAGCTAACGCATCCCAGCCAGCTCCTATTACCAATTATTCAGCTGGTCCACAGGAGAAAATCCCATGCCAGTGTTTTTACTAGTTATTCCAGGAGCAGAACGGAGTGTTTCTGTCCCATTTGTATTTTGAGTGGATACAGTAGGTGCTTTCTCACTCATCCTGGCTCTCCGCTTGCACTGAACTGAGCTTCAATTTGGACACAGCCTGGAATTAATCTCTGAGCACTCAAAAAGCTGCAGTAAAGGGCTTTAAGCAGTCGAGTCTCGTCCAAAAGTACATGCAATTCAATTAACTTGCCCGGACGGATCCAAGAGTCACTTTCTGCTTGGACCGACTGCTGTGAAGGCCAACACGAGCCCCTTGAAGCATCGTATTATATTTTGCACCCTACAGCCCTCCTGCTCTCGGAGAATTGTCTTTATATTCCAGCAGCACTAATGTTTTACAGCATTCAGAAATTAGCCTAAAGCACTACCAAAGAGGGATCGCAACTGCTTAAAATAACATGTAAAGAAATGCTAGAAGGGCAATCGAAACAGAGCTCTGCCAGCGCTGATCAAATTTGCCTGGCCCTTCCTAAAAGCCGTGTCTCTGCCAGCTGGCAAAACATTTTATAACTCTTTTCCTGCTTTCAGAGCACTTCAATTTTCCCTCTCTCCCCTCCTGAAATTATTTAAGAACCTGCTATTTATTCTGCTAAAGTAATTATCCGCTGCAGTGGAACAAACAGATGAGGAATATTAAGTGCAAGGCAAAAACCACCGGGTTGAAGCGCTTCTCAAAGCCTGGTAGCGACATCAGGCAGCCAGCAGCCTGTTCCTGCAAAACCCCGCTGGACCCACGAAGGTTTCCCTACCTGCAGGCACCTCTCCCGGTCCCACGGACCCCAATTCACAGGCGTGGGTGGCATCAGTGGTTCCCATTCCGAACTACCTCCTTTTCTCTGCAACCCTCGGCTGTTTTAAGAAGTGCTTGAACCCGCAGGGTTTTTGACCTGGCTGCTTTTTTTTTTTTTAAGGAAAAAAAAAAAGTCAACAGATTTTAGGAGGGGAAGAAAAAAGCCTCCAAGGGAAAGATCTTGAATGAAAATAAGAGGCTGTGTAATAGTACTGAGTCAGAGCACATTAGTCATAAGGGAATGCTCATTTTCACATGCCACAAAAAAATTCTCTCCCCAAAACATGATCGTAGAAACTATGTTCTCACCCGGGAAAAAAAAAATACTGAAGGTGTGTGAAAGGACCCAGCCCTGGCTGGCGGACTGCTTCGGCTAGAAGGAGAAAGGGACTCTGCAGAACAGAACAATTAATTGCACTTGGCAATCAGGAGCTACGGCATTAATTTAGGGGTGGAAGACAGCAACTGCCTCAAACCCATTCCAGACTCTTCCTCATACTTTGCAACTGCTTATTCTGCTTGTCAACAGCCCCACTGGCACAGCAGGGTGGCATTTTGGGAGACGTTTAGACCTTTTAGGCTTGTTCTCTTACCCAGTTTAAAAAAAAAAAGCCTATTCCGTCAGACACACACTTTTAAAAACAAGTCTCAGGCTGCTTTCCTTAAAAGAAAAAACAAAAACCCCACACCAAACTATCTGTATTGGGAAGGATTATTTTTTGCATTATATTGTTTGTTTTGTGCAGCCATGCCGTTGAGGATTTAATGACAACTTTCCCTCCTCCAGTTCGGCTTTTGCTACGATCAGTTGCCCTACAGAAGCCCCGAGCCCTTTTCGAGTGATAAAAGAAGAAAAATAAAGCACTATGTCCTAGGGAGAAGCACACTGTTTTATGAAAACAACAGCACAGGGAGCAAAAGGTCTGCAGGAGCCACAGGATTCAGGGTAGGGATAGACACCATTAAAGAAGACGACATTTCCAGTCCTCCAAAACTTGCACCAGTTAGAGCCAACCCATTTGAACATCAGCTGCTAGAGAAGTTCAACAATGGGAGGGGAAAAAAAAAAGCAGATTTTAGTAAAAAAAAAAAAAAAAGGAATTCAAAGCACCTGGGAAACGGAATGATGAGTAATATCCTGCCTGCGCTGCTGTCGAGCATCGCGCCCAGATGACCGAGCGAGACCTCGGGGCCACCTGCACCACGCTTTTCTTCTTCTCCCAGCAAAACAGGCAATTGCAAGTTCTTTGAAGCACAGCTTTTCCCTTTAGTTGCCTTTCAACAGGAAATTGGGCTTTTTTTTTTTCTTTCATATAAAACCTAGCTTCACCCATGAAAATAAAGGTTTCCTAAATTCCAGCTGTACGTTTGAAAATACAACTTTCAGTACTAGCTCCCTGCTGCGTGTCTCGTCTGTTAAACCTGTACTTTTATAGAGATTCCAGAGCCAAATTCAAAATTACATGACTTCATTTTACAGTGCCATATAACCTGCACCCTACTGTAACGAAACAGCATGATTACAAGTGGATTTTAATTGATACTTTTGTAATAAAAAGGTTTAGAGAGTTACCAGAAATCCCTCCCGCCCCGATGACGATGAGCTGACCCTCAGCTATTCCAGATTCCCGCTCATTTTTATTCTAAGTTTTCAGAAAAAAAACAAAGTAGTAACATAACACTATGCAGCAAGATTTATTGCACAAACGGCACAGCAACCTAAAAATAAATTCTGCCTAATCTGTCTTCCTACAAAATTAAAGGACTGAAAATGAGAAAGAAAAATTGAGGTTTCTTCTGGATTTATTATCGAAATACAGACCTTGGTAGCAAATACTTTATATACTTGTTAGCGTCGGGTTCACGAGATATCCATGCACAATGCTGCTAAACAAGCTGAGATCTCCAACATCCAACGAAACCCCCAAAATGCATCCATAACAAATGGGATTTGGAGACTTTCTAGTTTCTTTCGACAGTGTTATTACCTTTAAACCAGCTTAAGTTGCTTAAAACCTGTTGAAATCTGGCTTGATAAGCACTAACACCACAGAAGAAGCTGTTGTATTACTTATTTAGGCACCGCTTGAGCTCACGAACATGCTGTTGGCCAATGAGGTCCCAATTTAATCACACTCAGCATTAAATACATTTATCCTTCGGGTAAAAAGATGATCTGGGTGGGCCAGGCATCTATACACGGGGCACCATGCTCTGTGGGTTTCCTGGATAAAAATCCAAACCTCTGTGTGCACGCCTCCAACTCTGGAATCTCACTAATCGCTCAACACCACTACATCCCTCCAACCAAGCCCAAAAAAATCAGTAAGTCTGAATATCAACCCTAGCTGGGGCTTTCCGGGCGCAGAAAGGATCATTCCAGTAACTTAGACCCAAATTTGGCCTGTTTTGAAAACTCTTCTGCTCTGGTGCAATAATCAGCTGAAGTATATCTAGGTTCGCTCTTGCGATCCATCTCCTCTACTGAAATCACCCTAAATTTCGTAGAGATGGAAGTAAGTAGTATTTTGGGCTCACACGCTCCCTCTACTGGCTCCCTCCAAGCTGTTAATTAAAATTATGCTTGCCTGAACTTTTTCTAGCAAAACAAATAATCAAGTTTTATTTAAAAATGAATGCAAAACTGCATGCAAGCCAGAAAATGAGAACGATTCCTAAACAAGCAAATATAAGGCTTTAAGACTTGAAAATAGAGGATTTTACAGGAAGATGTGCAGATGCTTCTCCTGTTGTAACATACGCTGTCTGAGGATAAACAGTTTGCACAGAGGCTGTCGGGATAAAAACATCCGATGCGATTTTCGGTACCTAACCAGACCTGCCTGCGATGATTCATCAGCAAGAATTCCTGCTCGATAACGGCATGTGAACACACAACGGCAGGTCCTGGAAATAATTATCACCTCCCTCCTTCATTAAGATAGCACAGCAGGTCTGGAGCTCAGGGCAGCACTTGGAAAGCTGCAGTTAAATGAATTATTTTGAGGACAGTCTTTGGAAAAAAAAAAAAATGACACAGCACTCCTTACTTTTTACAGACATCTCTTAAACTGACCAAAGCCACTAAAATTGGTCAATCTGTGTAAAGGTTACAGGCAAATTTACAGCTGAACCACGAGAAAAAAAAAAACCACATACTGATATAAAGACCAGTCTAGTTTTTTTTGACTGCATGAAAAATAAGTCTGAAAATACAACTTGGAAACATTGTTTCTGTATTTACATTTCCATACAGCCCAATGCCCATTTCAGTGTCCAAACTGCCCAGAAAACCTGTTCAGGCAAAATAATTACATGTAAAGCATGGAAATATCTTAGAGAAGGGTTTGCTAACAAAACTAAGAGGTTCCCAAACATGTTGGGTGACTTCGTTCCTGATTTTTTTTTTAACAGACTGCATCATTTAGTGTGGTTGGGATTATTATTATTTTTTTTTTAAATAAACTCTTTTCTTTGCACAGTGTAACCCAACGAATCCAAACAGCTGCTCCCAGCACAATTCCCACTAAACTGCTGCCCACACGGAGGAAACCGCAGTCCCCGAGGTGCCCACGTGTCAAGCAAACACTGCCACAGGAAAGCAGCCCGCGGCAAGTGTCAGAGTCCGACCCGGCGCACGACTTCCTTGGCCGGGAAAGCCCTGGATCGCATCCACCTCCTCCAGCCCAGCCAGCAAAACAAGCAGCTCGGGAAGCAGCAAAATGTCATTTCCTACCAATGCATGGCTTGTGGGTGAGCCTCTGCCGCCGGCAGCGTTCGGACCTTTTTCCTCCCCAGCAGCTCCTCTGGTCTCCAGGACTTTGAGCTTTCTTACCTACGGCCGGGTCTTTCCTCTCCGTTTCCCGTCCTGTGAGACTTGGGGGAACTCGAGATCTTTTGAGACCTTTATCCTTCCATTGAATCAGGCAGAAAGAGGCAACAGCATCAGGAATTAGTGCGAGAGGGAAAGCAAACCGCATTAAGCCTTGTATCCAAAAAACCAACCCTGGCAAAGCCCACAGAGAGGCAGACACACACCGCTCCACGCAGCTTCCTTCAGAAACTACCAGCACTTCACGAGACTTCGACCATCAGCGTTACTACCCACGCTGCAATGTTGCCCGTGTAAATCGGGCAATCTCCTGCTGCTTTAAGCAGTAGGAAAAGCAGTCAAGGTTTAGGTTTCCAACACTGCCGCAAAATTCAGGCTTAGTGTTTCGCTGCGGGAACGAAGAATGAAGTTTTAGTGCTCAGGAAAATTAAGTTAAGCAAACACTAGGGCAAGGTCAGGGTGTACCAACGGGGCAAATTGTCGTGCAAGAGCTCACAGTGAAGGCTCTGGTTCCCCCCTGTGATGTGGTCTTTGGCTTAGCGCGCACACACACATGTGAAGGAGGAGGAGTATGGAAAATTTTCATTTTTGCAATAAAGTTATTCTGCAGCCTAAATTCACAAACCACAACGTTCCTCTATCGACTAAGAAATATAAGTCGTGAGCAGCCCTGAGACATTTCATCTGAAGTGAAGATGAGCTCAAGGGTACTGACTTTCAGGCCAAAAAAAAAAAGATGCACTGGAAAAAGCCACCTATTAGTGTAGACTGGGTAGCCAAGGTTTAATTTAAATCGATATCCACAGCTTTCAGATGGACTGCTGACTTCGCAGCAATGCACTGATGCAATGTTTTTATCTTTGCTAGCAAGCAGGGTACCAAGATATCTAATACCATCTCGACACGCACATTATCAGCGTATAAGCACGGCAAATGATGCTCCCCTCCTGATCTGAACTCCTAGCAGATGAGCTGCTCGGCCGTAACACGTACTGTGTGTCAAACACACCGAAAGCATGTTTTTGCAACGTCCACTCGCCAAATCACATCAAATAAATTTGTATGCCACCTTCAAACTAGCTCGTGTAATCCCCGGTGCAAAGCCTTTGATGAAAGCTGCCAACTACGGAGTTAACCATCTAGCAAATATTGCCCAGGAGCAGGGCTGGATCACACCAAAGAGAATTTAAAGGGAGATCTGTTTGCTAAACAGGCATTGCAACAACGTAGAAAATATGTTCTCTCTCTCAATGGTGGAGAAAAATAAAAAAAAAAAAAAAAGTTTACATCAACAGAGATCCACCCGGCCAGAAAACTCTGGGGCCACATAGCACACACCTGCCCAACGCAACCTTGAACACCTACACGCGTTACAAAAGCGCAGCGCTGGCCTAGCTTGTGAGCGCCACAGCGGTAATTAACCCTATTTTATAGGTAAAGGAGCAAAAGCACTGAGAAGCCAAGGTCAAGCAAGCTCTCGACAGCACCGGGATTACACCACCGGAGGTTTCTGGCTGCCCGACCTGCGCTGAAGAAATTAGGCCACCGCCTCTCCTGAGTTAAGATAAATATGCAGACAGTGTCAAGAGCTCTGTTTTATTTTTGACAGGCGACTTGGAAACAAAGATGTGCTAATCAAAACATAAAAGGGTGATGGAAAAGATTAAGATTTATGAAAAGCAAGCACAGAGCTTAAGCATTTGCCTCGACACCCATGAAGAGGGCTCAAGTATATAAATTCAGAACGTGGCTGAATTCATCCCTGTTTTTTTTTTAGCAGAAGATAATAACTAGGGAGGGCAAACACCCGCCAGTCTCTGCAAAGATAAGACTACGTACCCCCTCATCGCACTGTGCAACGCTGGCGGAGAGAAGAGCGGTGTCTAAGGGTCCACGAGCACAACACACGTGTCGAAGGGCATCACCAGAGCCTGGCAAAGAGGCAAACATCGGCTTGAAGGCGGGACTGACTTGGAGGCAGCGTGTCTTCTCCTCACTCAAAATCCCGCGGAGCTGTTGTTAGCTCGGTGACTGGCAGTCTAGACAGCGTCTCTTTTATTCACTGTCAATACGGTGTTGGCAGCCAGCACTGGGAGAGCTGTTCTCCCGGCACTAAAGCTTCTGCGAAACACATTTCTCCTGTAAACCAGCATCTCAGTGGGGGGAAAATCCCAACCAGCTCCCAGCAAACAGCGATGTCATTTAAAACGAGCAACGGAGGATTCCTTTAAATCTTTCAGGAGGTAAAGCAGATGGGAAGGGAAGGAGAAACACTTTCCTCTTCAGCGATACGAGCATGGAAAACAGCCCGCAGGGTGGTGGCGATTGCAACCCTATTATTATAAAACGGGAAGGACCGCTCCGTGTCCCCTCCAACACCAAAGCTTTAAAGGATAAAGAAATCAGGCTGAAGCCACAGGGCAGACCCGCGCACCTCAGCGCGAGGGGACGCTAACAGCACCGGTGACACCACCAAGCAGACCTCGCAAGCAACCGAGCCAACCTACAGGAAAATACAACCCAGCAATTCTATTTAAAAATCGATTTCACCAGAGCTAGTCTGACCCACCCAACAGGCTGGAGGAGGATTTGCTGCCGCTTCCCCCCATTTTGAATTTGCCTTCCTTTTTATAGGCATTTTTCTTTTTAATGCCCCAGCTAGTGAAAAAGGCAACGTGCTGCAAAGCAAAAGCGCCACCAGTTTGGGATGTACCAACCCCCAAGAAAAGCAAGGGTTATCTTTCTAGCCTATAAGCCATATCTCAAGCCTAGTTGCTTAGCGAGGCTTAAAAATACTAAATACCAAGAAAGAGAAGACAAAAATGAGACGTCTAATCCACATTATGTTAATAAGCAAATAAAAATTCAGGGGAATCGCTCTAATTTCAAATTCATCCCTATCTCTTAATCAAAAACGCCGCTTCCCCCAGCAGCCCTTTGTTAACATCCCAAATGAGAGCACTCCCTCTGTTCCATCTAACTGCTAAGCACAGCCCGGCATCGTACCGAGCACGAGAGTGGGGCAAACCACAGATTATCACTTATTAGGAAACCCCGGGATTTCACAGCATCCCAAGAGTGGGGTTAAGAGCAGGCTAAAATATCTCCCACGTGTCCCCTCACGGGCCGCAATGTGTGTCCACGTCTGCAGAACAGGTCCAGGAGGTGTGCAGGAGTCCCCAGCAGCAGTTGCGATGGGGAAAGAAAACAGCCAGCCTAAAAACAAACGCAGGAAGAGCACGCATTCAACTGGACAGATTAAAGGTGGCTGCTCGACAGAGGAATTGAACTAAAGAATTGCAGAATGGACGTGACAACAATGGTACAGAAGTAGCTGTTATTTGGTTTTCTCGTTTAAGGTGTTTTGGGCAGGCGCCTTTGCATGCTGGCAAAAGGACCCGATGTGCATCCGATACCAGGGACAAGAAAAAACAGAGATTCGCTGAAAGTGTTTGACTTTTGCGGAGTGATGCTTTTTTAATGGGCTTAGTACCCTGCACACACTGAGCACCCTCCTCTGAAAGCTCACCATGAGCACAACTGCACCAAAGGGATTCACGATCCTTTGTTAAAGCACAAATAAGTCACTGGTATCATCGCAGTACGATAAAAAGCCAGCTGTAACAATTAATACATATCACAGATTCCCCAATGTAAAAAGTTCTGGGATGGACAGTTTCTTCCTGCAGTCACCCTGACTCAACAGCAAGATTTTTACATTCACGAGCTGCTTTTTATCTTGAAAATCTGAAATCGCTCAGCAATCCAGAGATGATCTTTTGCCTGCTGAAATGTGTCACTTGCAGACAGACCATGCCATCAGTAACAGCAAGAGCAGTAATGTCTGCAGCTTCACAGGGAGCTCTGCTTAGGCAGAACGTATATGACAAAATATGCATTTTGCTGAGGTTATAATGTATTTTTGGTAATGATTTGAAGCATTCAGCGACAGCCTCTTGCTTTTACACCTCTGGTACGAGGCAGCCCGGCAGCAGGACACCTCCTAACATTGTCCCTTCACAAACAACTCAAATAAAAGCAGCTTTTCACCAAACACGACTTGCCGCGGAGACCTGGGGTGTCCTTAAACACATCTCAAAGTGCTGGCGGGAGCCGTCACCACTGATCTGAGGTTTGACAAGACCAGCAGCAGAAGGGAGCGTTACCACAGCATGTCAATATTAACCTAACGAGAAGCCCCAAATAAATTCAAGCAGCTCTACCAACTTACCTCAAGCCTTCAAAAGCCTATATTCTATTCTATTCTTCTTTTACAAAATTTGCACAAGCACAAAACAAAATAAGCCAGACAAAGTGTTTCAAAATGAGTCTGAGACATACGAAGAGATACAGCATGTCTGAGTTGCAAATCACTGTTTCCTGAAGTACGTTAAGTAGGGGGGGGAAATGAACATTTTAAGTCACAGATGTTTCAGTAGGTGTTCAGCTAGCAAAGATAAATATTTTAAAAATTGCCATAGAAATGGGGAAGCAAATACAGTCCACAGCATGATCCGACGTGAATTAACTGAAGCTCTAAGAGAACATTTGCA
Source organism: Pluvialis apricaria (assembly GCA_017639485.1). Classification (NCBI taxonomy): domain Eukaryota; kingdom Metazoa; phylum Chordata; class Aves; order Charadriiformes; family Charadriidae; genus Pluvialis; species Pluvialis apricaria. The sequence continues at coordinate 2,855,236 of CM030026.1, forward strand.
GCTCTTGAAATAGCAAGCTCCTGAAGGCAAAGTCCACGTTTTCCGCATCTTGCTCAACACAAGCCACAATTTTCAATGAGGATGTGTCACCCTGCTCCCCTTTAATCTAAGACACAAGCGAGCTCGAAAAGGATTTTGACCTGAATTTATGAACTACATCAAAAGGCTGCATTAGCCGCTTGGCAGCACAGCCCAGATACCTTGATGCATCTCTCGGGGATGTCACCAACTGCAGATGGTCCCACTCAGGTCAGAAAATGCACTCCAAAAGGAGCTCTTACCTGCAGAAAGCACATTCTCAGAGCCACCAAAGTCCTCTTTTCACAGGCTTTTATCTAGATTTGGACCGACTCTGAGCCTAGCTCTGGCTCTGACAACTTTTATAAGCCCTCGCAGACATCCCCACGCAATGCTGCATTTCAAAAGCCAAGGGCTTGAAGCTTATTTACGTTCAACCTTATGAAAATTTGCTAGGGCAAAGCCTGAATCAATGTTTTACAACAAAGCCTGCCATGACTAAATACACAGGGAAAAATAACTTCCCTCAGAGGCACAGCTCTGTTTACACAGAAAGTGGGAAGCCTTTTCCAGCAGCACTCGCTCACATCCTGTGGAAGTGGCTGGAATCGGCAGCAGGCGAAACAGGCTGCACCGAAACCCAACGCCTCCTTGAAGCCCTGAAAACAGAACTTTAAAAGTCAGTCGTGTGCTGGGAACGCACGCAGAACAGACCATCCCCATCCTCCCACTCCAAAGCTACAGCTGGTGTCACTCCTGTTAAACGTGAAGCTTATATACACTAAATTTCCTGAGATTAAGGACAGGACAGTGGAGCACATCCCCGCTATCCTTGGGAACAAACATTCCCCCCCTTCAGAAGGTGCCTGATGCAGCAGCTAGCAATGCCAGTGGCTTGAAATCCCCAAGTCAAAGGTAACACACATTCAACAGCAGCAATAAACCATCCCGATCTTTATACCGACCATAGGCATTTGTTCTGCAGGTGAGATTTCTTCTAGGGCTTCTCCAACACCCAAACACAGCGAAAATTTGAGTCCCAGAGACTAAAGGCTGTAGTAAACTCAAATCAAAATTTTAAATTACACGTAGTGCCTTTAAAAGTCCACAAGAGTAAACCAGTGCAGGTTTGTACACCAGCGCAATAATACAACCGTACGGTGCCTTTCAAACCCAAGTGTTTCACTTGCCACCGTGGAAAAAATGCTGCTTGGGCGGAGTCACCCGTCAGTTAAAATACCAGGTAACACAGCAGGAAAAACACGCACAAACATCTTCGCTATGCGAAAACAACCGCTGGATGCGATTCTGCTTCTGCTAGAAGCATGCAGATAAAAAAGCCGTGGTGAACAGGATTGAACGCGATGCGGTAACAACTGTATTTTCTCCCTCTGCAAGAGAAGCATCACCCTGCCTGGAATCCTGCCCGGGATCCTGCTCTCTTCTCTCCCAACTGTCACACCGGGGAAAGACCGACCCCAGGCAAACCTGAGGGACACAACCTAAGGGAAAGCCACTGGTATTTGGCCTTTCTCCAGCATGAGCACAAGGAAAAGGAAGGAGAGATGGTGGTGGGAACACTCAGGGCTACGGAAATGAGGAAATAACAGCGAATCTCTCTTAACTCTTGAATTAACATCCAGCTCTGATATTTGGCTCTCTAGAAGGGCAAGCTCAGGCTGTGACCGCTGCGTTGCGATATAAAGCAGTTCATTAGGACACTGCAGTGTCATCACCAATTCGGGGCTGCACGAGGCCACCTGCGAGGCAGTGGATCGATTCAGACTTTGGGCTGGTACGCGATGGCAGGAGGCGGCTCCTTCGTTGAAGGGCAGGGTGGGTAAAGACATCGTTACACCCAGGTTACAAATTTAGGTCAGCGGCATCTCAAATGTAATTTATTTTAATTCATGTCCCCTTTAGTAAAGGGGAAGACTTCCAGCTGGTGACCTGTGGCATAAGCCCGTCTCACCAGTCATAATTAAAGCCATTTCAATACAAATGACATCCCCGGTGATCAACCGGGTTATCTTACAAACAGAACACAGTGCCCACATAACGAACTGCTTCACCGTACTGCAGACGAGCATTTCAGTTTGCACGATTTCTCTTTTGTTCTTCCTCCAAGCATTTATTAGAGTTTAGGTTATTAAGAGGAAAATACCAAGACTCTGCTGCTGCTCTCGCGGCTCCTAAGAAATACCCTCCCCGATTTGAAAACCCAAACAGGCTTGAAAGCAAGACACTTCACCCTGGAGAGGTTTGGGCAGCATCTTGCAGGCAGCATGAGATAATCCTCCCGAGCAAAACTCGTGCACGAAGGCGAGCCCCCACAGTGTCCGCTCAGCCCAGCCCCATTGTGACAAAAAATAATAATAATAAATAAAACCATTATCAAACCACTGACAAGAGATTATCAGCAAAGACAATGAGGAGTAACACCCCAAACCCTGTTGGGCTAATAAATACAAAGCTCACCACCACTACTGATTTCAAAGAGGGCTTCAGGACCAAAGCAAATATATATACACACGTATGATGAGCAGCACACGAGGTGCTAATGTGGACGCGAGCCGAGATGTGGACTAGCACGGAGTTATTTGGAGAAAAACTGGAGACTGAACCTCACCTTTGTTTTTCCACGTAGGAGACGTGAGCCTTGGAGGGGGGTGGGCTGCCACAGCCCCCTGTAGCCTCCTCACAGCCGGCAGTACCCGTTCCCCCGCCCTGCTGCCAGCCTGCGCCTCGGCGCTGCCAAACCACAACACTGATTTTTTGGGGGTGAACCTAGGGGGTTTTATGGGGGCAGGTTTTGCCTACCCTGGCGCTGCGGAAGACCCCGGAGCTGCCTTCGCCTTCCCCCCACCCTGGGGCTGCTGCTGCCCTCGGCGGGCAGGGAAGGGGCTTTTCCCCCCTCACAGGGCGAGCAGCCCTCGGGGGGGGGCCCTACAGCACCCCGGGGGGCTCTGTCCTCAACGCGGACCCCCCCAAAAAGAGGTAAGGCGTGAAAAGAGAGCCTCAAGCCCCCAGATGAGAGGGGGGGTGTCTTCCCCGGGCGAGGCCTGTCCCGCCCTGAGGGGCCTGGCCCGCCGCCCCGCTCCCCAGGGAAGGGGCGCTGCCCACCGCCGCTCCCCTCCTTCCCCGCCGCGGGGAACCGCACCGCCGAGGCCGCTCACCTGCCGCCGGCCACCGCCCGCCGCGGCTGGGCCGGGCCCTCAGGGCTGCAGGCACCGGGGCCGCCGCGTCTCCCGGGTGACGGCTCGCACCGGCGCCGCCATCTTCCCTCCCCGCCGCCGCCGCCGCCGCTGCTCCGGCCGCGGCGGAGAGCGCACTGCGCAGGCGCTGGCCGGCCCCGCGTCACATGACCGCGGAGGGGGCGGGGGGAGAGTGTGGTCACGTGGCGGGGGGCGCCATGATGGGAAGGTCAAACGGCCACCCCCTTCCATAGCGCAGAGGCCTTCTTGTGGCCGGGGGAGGCCGCCATGTTTGGAGGGTCTGCCCAGGGGCACGCGTGCCGCCCCGCCGCCATGTTGGAAGAGGCGGGCGGGCGAGGCCGCCATGTTGGGGAGGTCGGCTCTGAGGAGAAGGTGGCAGGGCGGTTCCCTCTGCTCCCCGGCCGCCTCGCAGGCCCCGGCCGTCGCCCTTCTCCTCACACCTAACCCTTTCCTGGGCTCACCTCCTCAGCCACCCCCTGGGGAGGCACGGCTGGGAGCCAGGGACCCTTCCTGCCTGCTGGGCCAGGGCATCCCTGGCTGCCCACCATGGCCCCAGCATGTCCCTGCTTCTCCTCCAAAGCCTGGCCGCCTCCTGAGGCAGAGAGCGAGGTGGGGATGGCCCAGCAGGGAGAGGAGAGGGGATCCGTCCCCATCCTTGAAGGACAGCGCAGGTGGCCATTTCACCATGGAGGTGAAGAAAGGAGGGAGCCCTCGACGCTGCTTCCCCCTGTGGGGGTACGTATGTCTGGGAACACCAGGTCTGCGTTTTGACATGCTGCCACATCGTGGGGTGACATTATTCCTCTGGGGAAGAGGCAGAGGAAGGCAATGCCATCCTCTCTGTATTCCGCAGACCTGCATCTACCTCAGAGGTTACTGCTCAGCATCCTGGACACGTGCCCCTGGTGCCCCAGATTCCTTGCAGAGGGCTGAGATTACCTGAAAGGAGACGTGGAATTCATCCACAAGCATGTAAGTAACCCAGCGTTCACCCGGGTGTGTGCGTACCACCATTAAGATCACATTCCCAAAAGATCCGCGATGCTGCCGCGTGGTTTTGTGGGGTGCTCGGTCTCGAACAGGAGTGCCACGCCCGGGAATGGGATTTCTTACAGCGTGGGCAAAACCAGCAGGATGGAGGGAAACGTCCAAGAATAATGCCGTGGGGATGCTGAATGTGCTGCGGATCAAGCCAACAATGCCGGGCACTGCCTACTTGAAAACACAGTTCCTGTTTCCTTCTGGAAAAAAACCTGGAGGGTGGGAAGGAACAGCCAGAGGCTGCTGCACCCTTTCCTCCCTCTCCCCTGAGCCCTGCGCCTCTCCCAGGGAGGTGATGTTCAATCTCCCACCCCTCCAGGGTGCTGAAAAAAATGAAAACCGAGGCTTTAAATCCCACCCCGAGCGCCGTACACCCCACGAAACCCTGCTAGCGGCTCCGCTTTTGCTAGACAGCCCCCCCCAAACTGGGCTGCGAGTGTGCACGGTGGTTCCCTGCCCAGGTTTTGGGCTTGGCAGAGGAGGGGGAGAGCAGGGGGCTGCGGAGGGGGCCGGGGCAAACCGCAGTGTTTAGGTCAGGATTTCTCTGAGCTGGAGTAATTATTATTTATTTTTTTTAGCCGGTCGCCATCTGCCGGCAAGATGTGGCTCCCAGGCGGCGTTTGGGGGAAAGTTTAAGGATTTAAGGGCAGTTTCTCTAACTCCCTGTCTGAACATTTGATTTTTTTTTTTTTTTTTAGGATGCTGGAAGCGGTGTTTAATTTTGTAGTGAGCAAAATTAAATGCAGCCCTCACCCCAGGTACCTTTGTATCGCTCAAAACCCAGAGTGATACATTGGTGTGATGAATATCCTGTCTACGAATGAGATAAACCTAATAAATTTTTATTTTTGGGAAATCTAGCTGTTTTTAAAGGTTGGAGCTGAAGTGGGCCCTGCTGCCTCTCAGGAGATTTAAGAGTAGCTGAGGGCTTCAGTGAAAAGAGATATAAATTGGGGTGATGGAAGGACATACAGACACCTCAAAGCCTGCAGGAGGGACGCTGCGGCGAGCGGTTGGCTTAATGGACGAGATTTGTTAAAAACAGGGTGGGTGCTTTGGTCAACAACCCTAAATTCAAGGAAAAATGCCCCCAAAACCGCCAAAGCTCTTCAAGTGTGGAACCCCACGTGCTGCTGACGCCCCTCGGGCGCTGCTGTGGCATGGCGTGGGCTGTTGGCTCCGTGTGGGGGGGGGGGTGAGTGTGCAAGCGTGAGTGTGCAAGTGTCACACGCGTGTGTCCCGCCGGACCTCCCGACCGCCAGGGGGCGCGCTGCGCAGCCGCGTCCCTGCTCGCACGTGGTCGCCCGCAGCGGCCGTACCGCGCATGCGCGCTGGGTGCACGCCGGTAGGCGGTGGCGGCGCAGGCGCGCGGGGCGGTGGCGCGCGCATGCGCGGGGGGCGGGCTGGCGGCGGCGGCGGCGGAGGGGAATTAAAATGGAAGATGAGGAGGTCGCCGAGAGCTGGGAGGAGGCGGCCGACAGCGGGGTGAGGGCGGCTGCTCGGGGCGGCGCGGGCGGGCCGGTGGCGGCGGGGGGAGAGGGGGAAGGCGGCGCTGGCGGTGCTTGAGGAGGCGGTGGGGCGCGACGGGTCCGGAGCGCCTGCTAGGCCTCTTAAAGGGGCCGCGGCCTCGCTCGGTGCGGGGGGCTGCAGTCTGGCCCCAGACCCTCCCGCTCGCCTCCTCTCCATCCCCCGGGGCTGCCGCAGGGAGCCGCACCCTGCCCGTCCTTCCGCCCCGTTTTCTACTCGGTCTTCAAACCCACTCCTTTCTCCCCCCGGCATTGTGGGGCTGCGGGCAGGGCGGCAGCCGCTGGTCAGTGTGGGTCCGAGCCGAGCCCGGAACAAAGCTCCTGCTGCCGGGGAGCATGCGGTAGGTGCCGGGAGGATGGCGGGTGGCTTGCTCCCTCTGCTGAAGGGCTCTGACACAGCGTGCCTCCCCGGCGTCACGTTAGCCCTCGCAGGGCCTCTGGGGAGATGCTGTTAGGCCGTGTCTCGGGGGGTGTAGCAGGGGAGCTGGGGCTTTGCGTCAAAAGCCATTTCTTCCCCTTGCTCGAGATGAGCATGCTTCTTCATTAGGACCAAACGTGGGGAGTCTTAGCATGGCCTAGCGAGGCTTCCAGTGTTGTAGTTGAAGTTCTCGCTTGCTTTTAATAGTCAGCTCAATAGCTGAAGTTTTCATCACGTCTCTCATGCTGTGAGACTCTGAAGCACTTCTGTGTGTTGCGCTTGCAAAATAAAATCATTATTTTAGCAGGAGTGGGGGCGGGTGATCTGCGGGGTATTCACAACAGCGCGACTAGAGAAAGGAAACTGTCTCTGCCAGTCAAACTCCTGCTTTAATAAGATCAGTGGGCTCGTTAACGATTAGAGGGCAGAACAATGACTTGGTGAGCAGACCGAATTTGATTCTGGTCAGGAGATTGGGTTACGGCTGGCCAGAAAGAGGGTAGCAAAATAGACCCTGTAACTCAATGCCCTCGCCAAGCGGCCTGAGAGATGCCAGTGGCAGGCTGGCAGCATAAGCTTGCCCTCTCCTCTTGCCAATGCCGTGAGACTGCAGTCATAGGAAGCCTCGTGCTGGGCGGCTAGGTTAATTCCAGCGCTTGTTAAATCATTCCATGAAGGGACATTGCTTGTGTTTTGGGAGCTGATGATAGCTGTGGCCTTGAGTAATGGTTTAAAATTGTAGGGCTGCTCAAATCCCAGCCATCGTTTGTCTTTCCTCTTTGTCCTTCCAGCTTATAGCTTTTAGGTGTTCTTTTAAAGCCCTTAAGAAAGAAAAAATCTCTGTCACCTGTCTTTTCTCACATTCTTGTCCAGTCGAAACTGCTGGGAATTTGTGTTCATAAACTCGGTGGTGCTTGTGCCACTGAGCGGAGAGATTTCTTGGGGAGCTGCTGCCACGCTTGCAGCTGCTTTTGCAGTTGTCGGGGCTTTGGATGTCTGCAGGAGCAGTTGGAGCAATGAGAAAAGCGAGCTGCCTGCAGCAGGAGTTCTTCTTACGTAAGAAAAGAGACAGGAGCTGCCTTCTGGCATCTGTCATGGCTTAGAAAGGTCATTTTCAAACCCTGCCTGGCAGGAAGGAGACCCTCTGCTGCTGCTGGTGGCTGCAGGAAGCAAAAAGCTAAGCAGGATGGAGCAGAGGAGAGCTCAACATCATTTTTTGTGGACTGAATGGATGCCTGTGCAGTCAGGGACTGCAGGCTCTGCGTGCTGCTACAGAAATCAAAGCTACCGGAGGTAGGCAGGTTGAGGAAAGAGGAAGAGGGGGCAGGAAGAGGCTCTGCTGTAGAGCAGGCAGCGTGACCGACTCACTGGTTACCAGTTGAAAGAGATTTCAGGTGCACGTGCTGTTCTCTGTGCCTGAAACCCTGCTGCAGTCATCAGGCAGGGGAGCCTGGGAACTGCCCAAACAAGATGGGCCTTCTGTTGGAGATGCAAGAGGAAAAATGATGTGCAGGAAAGGCGTATGAGCTGGCCTGTCATCGAAGGGCTTTTTTTTTTTTTTTTGTCTTAAGGAAATGTCTTTATTTTCTTCTTCCACTTTTATCTTATTTGGCGTGGGTCTGAGGCAGGACAAGACGGATCCCAACGTAAAGGTCTGAGACCTGGTAGTTATGGTCAGTACTCAAGAAGAATATGCAGTAAAACATAAGAGACACCAAGGAGCAGCTTTAAACGCGTACTCTTCTCCTAGTACTTTACGCAGTTGAACACCAGAGTTGTTATTTTTTTAGATCCTTCAGCACATCTCTGAGGGAATGGTAGAATTGTAGCAAGAGATCCATGGTGGGCTTCTGAGATACATTGCCTGCTTCTTGGTGTGTAATTTTTTTAATATTCCGCCCAGAGGATGTTCTTTAGGACAGAAAGTACATCAGATTTTCAGTGCTGGTCCTTTGTTGCGTGTCTAGGTTTTGGTGGTAGGCTAGAACCTACTTGTATGTCTACTTGAGGTCTTAAAGAAGATGGTTTTCAGCAAGAGGCTGACGAGAGATGCTGTGGCCTCCGAGTTATAATGTCACTTCATTTATCTCTTGCAGATCTGCCTTCCAAAACAGGCAGCACTAAAATCTCATTAGGTTGAGGGGAAAACCCCAAAAAACCGACACAGACCTGCTTTGGTTTAGTCAGCCAAGTAGCTGTAAAACAGATCCTCAAGTATTTATTTCTTTTTTTTTTTTTTTTCTTGTAAGTGGCTTCTGTTTGTCTTTTAGTCTTCTGCATCATCAAAATTACCCAGTGCTTGCCAGAAAAAGGAACAGCTCCTTGGGACCAGCCACCTTCCGAGTGACCATATGCCAAGCAGATGCCCTCTGCTCTGGCAGCTTCACCTACCCCAGGAGTCCCGCAGGCACAGTGGTGTTAATGCTGGTGCAGAACTCTGGGGCCTCTCGATCTGTGTTATCTAATTGCTATCTAATTAGATCTTTGAAATGTCTGTGAAATGGGGAGTTGAGTGCATGAGTACAGGTGGAAAACCAACGTGTGAATAACAAATGAGTTGTCTTAAGTTGCGAGAAAGGAATGAAGCGCCAGGCTTCAAAGACCCAGTCTGGGTTAGTAAATGCTAATATGACTTAATGCACAGCTCGTTTTTCTTTTGTGTGGCCTAGCTGGCTTTAGGGAAGAGGGAAATCACAAATAAGAGGGCTATTTGTGACATCTGTGTCTATTTACATGGTTAAACTGATAGTTAAATGTAAGATGGGAAACTGGGCTCCAAATCTGGAGCGGAAGCCTGGTGTCCAGGCTCACAGGTAATCCTCAGCCCTGAATTGGCCCTCTTCGGCTGGATTGATTGCTTACTCCTTCACTAACTAGAATTTTAGTGTTTTCTTAATTAGTAACTTATTTCAAGTCAGAATCCGTGTAGATAAAACATTAGTCTGGCAACCCAAATTAGTTTGAAAAAAGAAAAAGTGATCTCGTTGTGCGTTGGGGTTTTTTTTCCCCCACTTCAGTTTGCTGATGGACAGTTTGCAGGGCAGTTCGTTCCCAGCTGCTGCCTACAACCTCCCCACTGACGCTTAAAACTTACCATGTCTGCTGGTGAGACTGCGCCTCGCTTCACCGATCACCAGGCAGAAAGGGAAACCCCGCCAATCATCTGATTACCACCCGCTTGCGGATGATGTGAGCAGCGGAACGTGGGTGACTGAACTTTGTCCCTCGTGTGTGGGGATGGGGATTGTCACCTGCTTGTGTTGCAGCGCTCTGTGAGGACTGGTTCACCTGAGGTTTGCAAAAAAACCCCTCCTTGTTTCTGTCATCTCTAAATTGGTTGACATGGGAGTGGCAGAGAGGGCCGCCCACCTTGGATTTCACACTCCAGCAAAAGCAGCACATTCAGTCATGTTAAAAGTTTTGTCTAGTGTTGCTTTGAATTGCTAAATACGATCAAAGTACAGAGAAGTCAAAAGGGAAATATTTCAGAGCGTAACACTGTGGCCTCCAGACTGCTAACCACTTGTGTGATTGGAGGACAAATTAACAGGGTTTTGGTGTGCAGGAACTGTACCCTGGAGGAAACCGGTGAGGGTAATCGCTGATTTTTGATGTCAGGGCTGTGAGGATGGGGTTTTATTTTTGTAAAACATTTCCTAATTATTTGCTTTAGGTGTTTGCAATTGGACAAAAAAAAAAAATTGAAACTGGGAAATGAAAGTTTCTGTTCCTGCCACTCAGGGTTGCTTAGGCAGAGGCAGTTTGTTTGATAAGAAAAGTGGTGTTTGTAGGTTGGGAATGAACAGGTACCTTAATACCGTGAAGCGAGTATCGGTTATTGCTGCGAGTCCTGCAGAGCCCTGCCCGGGTCACTCGGGAGCGGGCGCTGTTTTGTACCTGCTCTCGCAGACCTGGGTGGGCATGGGGATGCGCTGACTGACCCTGTGCGGGGATGCGGGTGCAGAAGGCGAGGGTGATCCTCTGGATTAAGAGATGTTCCAAAGCCTTTACGAAATACCGTGCTGGTATTGCTCGGTTTTAGCCTCTATTTTTTTTTTTTTCTAGATTGTTAAGGGGTGTAAATATATTCCTGATCTGGATCTCCAAGGAGTGTCTGTGCTACCTGCCCGCTGCAGGAGGTGCGAAGGGTGGCGAGGGAGAAAGAGCTGCAGCCGCCCCGAATGCTTTCCCCCATCCTCCATAATATATCTGTGCTGGGAATACCGTGTGGCGCCTGCCAGGCTTGTTCCCAAAAATACTCTCGTGTCTTGTTTCTCAATATCCTAGCTGCCGAGAAGCGTTATCTACCTATGGAAGATGTAAACACCAGTGCAGCTTAAAATCATCTTGTGGCTTTCTTGGGTACAGTCCACTGCCAGGATTTAACGTAAGCAGAATAACTTGGAGAATTAATTAACGGAGCAGTCTGATTCCCGATAGCCTCAGGAATTGGAATATTTCAGTGATTAATGGAAGATAAATTAATCTTCAGAGGAAAGAAATAAGTAGCTAATGAGGAGTCAGCTTGAACATAGTTTAGGATGATCTACTTCTGCTCTCACTTGATGGTGTTTTTGGTGAAGCAGTGAGTCTGATATCTGCACCTGTAAGTTGTTGGGTACCCATGAACAGCTTTGGTAACCTCAGATGTTAAAATTTAGATTTTTTTTTTCTAAATAAGAGAATGTTAACCAGGCCTTGAAGTTTATCTCCTGTCCTTTAGAAAATGCCAGAGTATCTGATGGTGCTTTTAATAAGCAGACGAGGCTTTGTTTTTAGCTTTGGCATGGGAGGATGCAACTGTAGCCTAAATTCCCTCTTTCCGAGTTTGATCTTACACATTACTTGTGTGAGCAAGGGTAGAAGGCTGTGTTCAGGAGAAATCTCCAGTAAATACATTAAAGAATGTGGCTAATGGTTTTCTAGAGCTGCATATTTGAAATGTTACCACATTTCTAGGAGAGCACAGCTTCGTTTATCGGGGGACAATCCTGGGCTCTGGCAGGAGGGCTGGTAGGTATCTCCTCTCAATTTCTGCAAAATAACCTAATTTTGGAGGTAGAGGGAGGAAATATCCTCCTAGCATAAGGGATTTGTAGGAAGCCCAAGTCTGCCTTCCTTCAAGCATTCAGTCGTGGTCGCTTACTAAACTTGAAATGAAAAATAGCCAGCAGTTATCTTGTTACTCCTTTCCCCCATATCAGCAAAGCTTGGAGCTGCTGTTATTTAGTCTATTTAGAGAGACTTTGCTGGCAACGATGTGCGGGATAATTCTTTATACGTGTCCGAGACATTATAGTTATTCCAACAAAGTTCTACAGACAACAGCTCGGGCTGACTGGGGCCTCTCTCTCTGCTTTGCAATACACTGGAGAACTGGGTTTGCTTGGGAATGTGCCTAGAGCCCGTGTGAAACTGTGATGCGTAGGAGCCGACCTCCATAGGGACATCCTTTCCTGAAGGGCACGTTTCTGGGGTGTCGGGGGAAAGCAGCTATCTCCAACTTGCCCATAACATCACAAAATTATCAGCTATATTGATGGGGTTCGTATTTAGGGTGACCGACCATAGGAGTGTCGGATCTAAGCAGCAGGTTTGTGTCTTAGTGTCTGTGTCGAACTCTTTTCCAAGAGGTATTTTATTGATCCTTTTATGCAGTGCTGTTTTTCTTAGGGTTAAAGGGTAGGAAGGATGGCTGTGATGGGGCTGGAATTCAGTTTCCATTACGTCCTCATCTGCAAATGCAGCTTAAATGTCAAAGAACAGTATCTTCTTCATGCTGTTTGTTTGGGTCCTTTTTAGTATCTAGACATAATAGCACTAAAAATAGTTTGTTGAGATTCTTTACTAATCTTTGGGGAGGGTGTTTTGAACTGGGGTGTAAATGAGGCTTAGTTTTTGGTTATATAAATAAGTTTGTTTGGGAAATGAAAGCTAGGAGAGCCTCAAGAAGATTAATAACTGGTTTTTGTATGGTGTGATCTGCCCAGCTACTGGGTACGTGCAGCGTGATGTCCTTGAGTGCCAAGTCTAATTGCCTCCCCTGTGAGCTCGTGCCTTTGGGTTGTTGTAGTGCTTCTGGCACTCACCCTGTAAGTCAGATCCTAATTTTATCTCACTACCCACACAGCTTGGTGACAATGTGACATAGCAGTGGAAAGGGAATGACATCAGCAAACGAACAGATCTGTGCGGAGCAATGGCAGGGATTTTTTGTTTTGTTAATTAAGAATAAACCATGTCAAGGTGTTTCTGCTTCTCAAACTTGTAAATTCATGCAGTGTGATCCCAGTCCCGAACTGCTAGCTGTGTGAGGCTGCTAATGTCTTGGGTTGGTTTTGCAGGGTGATTAAGGGCTGCCTATCTGAATCGGCAATGCTCTCCGCATCGGAACGCCTCCATACCTACAACTCCGAACACAGTAGTATTGAACACTGAGAGTTTGCGGTGCTGTGTCTTTTGCTGAGAAAAGACTGGGTCAATCCCTGCATTTAAAAGAAAACATAACTTCTAACATATCAAGAGGTGTGTGTTTGAGGTGGGGAGCTGCTTTTTTACTCTAGCCATCCACTTTGAACACAAAGGAAGACTTTTTATTCCCAGAAGTTCAGTGTGTATCTGGAGGCAGCTGGAATCCCCTCAGCAGCACCGGGAATTATGAGGGTCACGGAGGAATAACAGCTGTTTGGATGGGGTGAGAGTGATACGTGTATACTTGCTGGGGATGATTGTTTTGTATTATTCTGCCAGGATTTCTATGTGTAGAGGAAGCCTCTTGTTTTGGAGAGTACATAGTGGTTCCAACAGCTGCTGATGTTATAACTTAGAGGATATTTTAGCTTCCTTTTACTTTGCTCCTTGGTGAGGAGCTCCCCAGGCGCAGAGCAACCGGCGAGCCTGTGTGCTGTGGCTTATGAACCAGGACTGCACACGTTCGCTTAGCGACTCCTGGCAATTGCGGAGGGATGAGAGGCAAAAATACCGAGTATTTTGCAAGAGGCAGACTCCACAGGAGTAGGAAGGAGTGAAACTGAGACTGTAAAGGGCTCGTTTGGGGAGGGATGTCACGATGGCAGGGTTTGAAGGATTCCTTCGAGTAAGTTTGCATGTGTGGAGCAAATTAGAGAGCTGTGTCGGTTCTGTTTTTCTGGAAGGGGAAGCTGCAGGTTCTGGCATCAGAGGATGCGGTCGGAGGAAGTTTGGCGCGTGTGAGGGTGTGAAGAGCTGTCCAGCAGCGCTCAGTGTGACAGTCGTGTTAATCAGCGTGTTTTTCAGATGTTGAGGTCAAACTGACGCTTTGCAATTACAGGATCTTGTAGTCCGATGTACAGACCGCGACTTTAGCCCCAGGACTGACCTGCAAAGCCACCAGGAATGCAGAAATGTGGCTTTCGTCAAAGCTGTCTCTCCTCTGCCAGGAAGGAGAGAAGGGAGAGCAGAACAGAGCTTTCCTTGTGGCTACAGCGTGGCTTGTTGTACTTCTGTGCCCCACGGTCCTTGCCGTGGGCTGGTGAGCTTGTCTGCCCTCGCTGCGTGGTTCAGCGCTGTGGTTCTGACTTAGAGCTGGCTCCATAGTCACTTTATGGCACCGAACACTAAGCGAAATGAGTCGAGATGCTCTTGAGTGTGCTTTCTCCCCTCTCTGCCCCATTTTCCTGTAGTCCCTCTCCCCCCACGTGCTGAAGTATTTAATAAGGGATATTTAAGGAAGCTTCCTTCCAGTCCACCGCTTCCAGGAGGCCCTGGGGAGGCGCGGTTAACTATTTGAGTTTGAAAAAGTGTTTTAAGGACTCTTCTATAGCCGGATATAACCTCTTCTGGTGTGGTGTGGGCAGATGAGCTAACCCCTTCCCCTTAATTGGACTTTCATTGTTTGCCGCCAGCCGTTGTACGACGTCTCCATCCTTGTCGGGATATCCGTTTCCCTGCTGCCTGTTCCCAGACGGCTGTTCCTCTGTCTTTGCAGGCAGGAGGCAGCTGATGCGCATTTTTCTCCGTCCTCCTGAGCAGCATTGGGATGGGATTTTTCCTCCCAGTCCTCTTGAAGAGGAAGGAAACTGCAGGTGTGTTTGCCTTCGATGGGAGGCTCTAGCTGTGACCTGGCCTTTGGCTCAATGCCACATGAAGCCCCTGGCTGGTTTTGTCCTTATGAATCACCCATCGCCTCCCAGTACAGAGTTTGCTAGGAAATTCAACCTCCCACCCACTGTTTATCTTCCTCAAACAGTTTATAACTATTCCCTTCTAGATGGAGGCTACTGTGGGCTGTTGGCCTGTGTAGCTGCGTGACCAAGAGCAAACACCGTGGTCTGGCATCTTGTAGCGACTTGTGTTCGTTCCCTGCTTACTGGGGCATCGGGGAATTACTGTGCAAACCAGTTTTCCTTACCGGGTTGTGCCCGTTGTGGTTTTTGACAGCAGGGTAGGCTTGGCTGGCAGCGAGCTTTCAGCATAGTTAAGCAAACCAACCTGAAAAGTAGAGCAGCTGCGTCCTGCCAGAAGCTTGGAATTTCCTTCGGTATTGCCAGTTATCGGCTGGTGAAACTAGGACACTCTCAGGTGGTTTGTTTTTTTTTTTTTTCTTCTTCATTGATGATTAAATAAAACATACTGCTGTTTTGGAGGCTCTTTTAATAGCATTGGCAGTTGTGAGAATCTAAAGATAGCTGTGAGGTTGGGGAAGGTTACCTAAAGAGATTGGGACTGAGAGCTGGCTTTATTTTTCGATTTAGCAAGATTTCTCTGCGTAATTGCTCCCATTGCAAAACGTAAACACCTTTGCTAAGGTAGGTGCAAGCCTTGGACAGAAGCTGACATGCTTAAAGCCACGCTCTCTTGGCATTCGGAGGCGATTAATACGTCTTTCCGCCGATTCATGACTCGGCAGCTATGTTGCAAAGGGAAGGAGAAGTGCAATAAGGCTCCGCTCTGCCCTGACGAGTCCTTGGGTGCATGTCGGGCAGGGCAGGGAGGTTTTTGTGAAGGAGGCTTATTGCAGCAAGCAGCAGGAATGCGGACCTGCCGGCTAGTCCTCCAAATGGCTGCAGGCTCTGGGGCTGAGCTGCCCCGCTGAAATCAAGTGTGTAGACTGATGTGGATCGCCCTGGCCGGCTGCTGCTGCTTCTTCTCTGTCTGAGGTTTGGTGCCGGTTCCTGCTCGGATTCTGGGAATACCTTGCTGTGTATTCTCATGGCTCTTTACCCTTAACAGAGCTTTCTTGCCAGCCGAAGTCCTTAAAATGAAAGATGAGCGCCTCGCAGCTGCCTTCTCACCGCGATACACAAAATGCACAGCCTGCTGTAGGTGTATTCGTGGCTATCGTGGAATATATGCCACTCTCTCTGCCCCCTTTATAGTATCGCTGTATGAAGAGTGAAATTAAATGTGCGTGCAGACAGGATCAAACTCCTGTCTCCCAAGACGAGCCTTCAGGTTTTTATTTTTATCTCCTTCTTTTGTAGGAAATAGACAGACGGTTGGAAAAGAAGCTGAAGATCACGCAGAAGGAAAGGTAACGATGCTGCTGCGGTTTGGAAAAATCCTTATTTTCCTGTGGTGCCGTTGGACATCCGAAGGCCTGGGGAACGGGAACAGTGGGGAAACGGCTTCAAACTGACCAGAGCGCGCTGGGTTTGAGTTCAGAAATAGGGAATCTCTGTAATCGTGCCACTAGGTGGCCCTTTCGATCCGTAGCAGGGTAGCGGAAAGCTTCTTGAGAGTGATTTTATTTCAGAGCCGGGTCTTCCAGACTGGATGTAGCTACAGCTATGGGGAAGCCATTTAAGAAAAAGACACTCAAAGGAAGAAATGGGTGAGTCAGGTAATCCCAACTCATGGCCCTAAATTGGCTTGCCGTGTCTTGCGTCGGTAGGACTTTCTTTTCCTGCTTACCTTGGGTTGGGGCGGGAGGGGGGTGTGGGTGTGTTATTGTCTTTTAGCAGAAATATTTCTAATCACTTCTGACAGGTCTGTTGTGGTTTTTTTCCCCCTTTGATTCTTAGTAGGCCGCTTAGAGTCATGGTATTGCTTCTCTGGGACTTCCGTACAGGGAAGGGACCATAAAAAAAAATAAATTCAGATGGTGAGACGGGGGCCAAGGCTGGCTCTGAGACGTGAAGTGGCAGGGTTGGAGAGGAAGGCTGGGTATCCTGGTGAGAGGAGCCCTAAAAGTCCTTGCAGGGAGTGGAATTGAGGTGCTTGTGCCGCTGTCTTCGAATAGAAGTGCTAAAACTTTTGCCTGGTGTCTGCTTCCCTTTCCTTCGGTCGAGCTTAAAGATGTGGAACGTAGCAGGCGCTGGTTTTCTGTCCCTTACTGAGCTAATCTCCTGCAAACCCGCCTGCCGCTCTAGTTTAGGGTTACAAATATAACGAGGTCTTTAATTATTACAGGCTGCCTTCTTAATCATGGGAATGACATCTGACTGGGAGGAATTCACACGCAGAGTGAAAAACATGCTTGCCGTAGAAAACAAGTACCAACCAAATGTTTTGTGTTTGTTTTTATTTTTTCCCCTTCTTTTAAGCAGTAGAAAGTCAAAATCTCCTCCTAAAGTGCCGATCGTGATTCAGGACGACAGCCTTCCTGCAGGTCCTCCCCCGCAGATCCGCATCTTGAAGAGGCCGACGACTAACGGTGTGCTTAGCAATCCCAACTCTGCCAGCAGACCGGCCTTCCCCGTGAAATCCTTGGCGCAGA
The DNA here is from genome assembly GCA_017639485.1 of Pluvialis apricaria. Classification (NCBI taxonomy): domain Eukaryota; kingdom Metazoa; phylum Chordata; class Aves; order Charadriiformes; family Charadriidae; genus Pluvialis; species Pluvialis apricaria. Next base: position 2,872,150 of record CM030026.1, read on the forward strand.
GGGAGGCGGAGTACGCGGAAGCCAGGAAACGAATATTGGGCAGCGCCAGCCCCGAAGAAGAGCAGGAGAAACCCGTCCTCGATAGGTGAGGGCAGCCTCTCGTGCCGCAGCAGCTTTGCCCGCGCTCCTCACAAACACCTTCCTGTCAGGAGGGGAGGGAAGAGCTCCTTGAAGAGTCAAGTGAGGCCGGCAAGGAGAAAGCAGGGCTTTTTTAGTGAGCAGGGCATCATAAATCTCAAATATATGGGAGTTAAGGGAAGCACAAGTGCCTGATAAGGCTGTAAAAGTTATCTTGGACCCTCGGAAGAGTGTGCTGGGGGTATAGAGAGGAGTGTGGGCAACCAGAATTATCCTGGTGGGGTGTATCCTTGTCGTTCCAGAGGTTTTTGACTTTGTCATTCCGGAGTGTTTTGCCTTTGATTTTTTTTTTTTTTCCCGGAGGGTTTTGCCTTAAGGGAGCTGCCACGTGCAGATGGGAGAGCAGAGCTTTAGCGCTTTTAAATGAAGGCAGGTTCTTTGAAAAAGCACCTTGCTCTCCCCGTCGTTTCATTGCGGGTCTTGGCTACTGGAGAATAAGCCTCCCAAATCTTTGGAAAGAAATGAAGCCCTAGTTTTTATTTTTCCCAGTCCTAAGACTTTTCCTAGTCCTAGTTTTTTTATTTTTCGCCTTTTTAAACCACGACAGCCTCTGATCTCCTTTCTCCTTGCAGGCCGCCGAGGCTCTCCCAGCCAGAAGACACCAGACAGCCCAACAATGTGATCAGGCAACCCCTGGGTCCCGATGGCTCACAAGGCTTCAAACAACGCAGATAAACGCGGGCGAGAGATGCTGCTGCGGAAGGCAGGGTCCGCCGCCACGGGTCGCACTGCCGTGACGGACAAACGGACTTTGAGCAAAGGGAACCTACCTGGTTTATTTGCACTGTGATCCCCTTTGCTCTGCGCCCACTGTGACCTTCAACCCCACGCACTGTGACCTCCCCTCTCCACCCACTGTGACCGGCAAACCGAGAAGGGCTGTCCCCGAGTCGCTGTAAAAGAAAAGGGGACGACGAGGCGGGGAGGGAGTATAAAGGACTCGGCCGGGTGCAGGGAGTCGTGTGTGTGTGCCACTTGGGTTGAAGCTAGCGCCAGCAATAATGTTTGTTGTACTCGTAACCTGGGATTTACGGAAAAAAGAAAAAAGAAAAAAATATGGTGGGAAGCCTCCCCAGACGCGCATGTTGTCCTCATCACTTTAAGAGCAAGTTCTGTTTCAAAGGATCTCTTTTTTTTTTTTTTTAATTTTATTTTTTTTTCCCGGTTTGTTTTCTGTATATCAGCTCAACGGAGTGCACGGGAAGGGTTTTAACTGTTTGTTTTAATTGAGAAGAGGTAGTTAAGCGTTCGAAAAGGAGTTTCCAATGAATTTCTGCGACTTTAATGGCTCGGGTTTGGCAAGCTCTTGCTTCTCGTTCTCTATTTCTACGGCTGCCGAGCGCCTGGAAGCGGACTCCCGGATACCTGGTCTTTCCCATCGCCTTGGGAGCCGGCAGAATCCGATGACCTGGTTTACGTCTTGCACCTGGTTAAAGCTTGGCTAGTATTTTCTGCTGGCTTTGAAGAAAAGCTTAAAATAATTTTTTTTTTTTTCGTTTGTTCTTTTTGTATTTGGGGAGAAGGGAACGTAGACAGATCCCGTGAAAATGCCTGCTGCCCGGCTGCTGCTTGCGACAGAGCGCGCCAGGCGGCGAAGAATTAGGGCTCCGTTGCAAGGAGAATAGCCAGCACCGCTCCGTGAAATCAGTCGGCGACGAGGAGCCCCGCTCCGTACAGCCTGCGCTCGTCGAGGGGGAGCGGGGACGTCCCCAGGGTCGGAACCCAAGTGGCTTAACGACGGAGCGAAGGTTCCCCATCCGTCTCTCGGTCACGGTACGAGCTGCGTTTGCCTCCCGAAATCGCAACCGTTGTGGGGGGAAAAAAACCAAAACCACAACAGCGTTGGATAAAGTCTGGATGATTCCTCCCGTCTTCCTGGTGGCATCTGGCTTCCTGCGAGGCTTTGGGGAAGGGATTTTCCTCTGCTGGCTCCTGGGAAGAGGACAGGGAGGCTGGTGGTCCGCAAGAGGGCGGATGTTTTTCCCCCCCAGCCCTGGATGCAGCTGAGATACCTTAATATTGCTTGGTATCGAGGGATTTGATGAACACTAAATGCTCTCCTCGGAGGGGATGGTACCTGGAAAACAATTTCTGGTTATCGGCGGGTTATTCTGTACGGGGGCAGCCGTCCTGCTGCTGCGTGCTCAGTAGGTTCAAGGGTAAATGAGCAAATCTTAACTCAGGCTTCTACCTGAAAGGAAGCGACCGTACAAAAAAAGATGTGTATGGAAATACGGCTTAAAAACAAACAAACAAAAAATACCGGTAAAATAAAACTACCTGTGTATAAAAAGAATCTGCTAGAGCGTTAATTAGCTGAGTAAAGCTGATTAAAAGCACCGAGGATGGTGGCGAGGTGGGGACGGGCGAGCAGATGTCCCCTGGGCATCCCCAACCGCCGGCGCTTTTATTTTTTATTTTGGGAAGGTGGGGGTGTTTATATTTATTCGCTGCCTGCCCCGCAGGCTGGTGGTCAGGATGAGTCCCCGGAGGGGGGGGAAGTGGGAGGGGAGAAGGTCGTCAGCAATAACCGTAGTCACCGCGCCTTTCCTTAATTATTGCTAAAAATAGCTTTCAATGGCCAAAACCCCCCCCCCCAAATCCACCCGGTTCCTGGTGTAGCTGGCCAGTGTTAAAGCTGCCTCCTTCTCTGGCACCGAAATGTCCATCTCTGGCACCAAAATCATCGTCTCCAGCACCGAAATCTCCCGGCTCCTCTGTTCCCCCGGTGACCAGGATGCGTCCCGCCCGCGGGCAGGGCTGGGCTGCGTTCCTGCGGGATGCCCCTTCGTCCCGGGAAGGTGGAGGATAAACATGGTACCACATGTTTTCACCCCAAAACGTGCGCCGAAAAGAAAACGTTTTATAAATTGTATTTTAAATAAATGTCTTTAAACTTTTAACGACTTTTTTTTTTTTTTTCTTCCCCCCTCTACTTCATCCCCATCTCTCACAGGGGCTGCCGCAAGAGGGACGTTTCGGTGGCAGCTTAAGCTCCCAGTGCAAGTAGATCCTTAAAAATTCGTCAGGAAGGTAAAGTCTGGGAGCATTCGGCCATAATTGTGCCAGTATTTACCCAAAAAGGGGAAATTTTGCCCCGTTTTTAGGCTGGTGGGGGGAGATGTGGTCTGTGGAGGGTGGGAAGTGGCAGTGCTCAGAGGGAAGATGTCGTTTCCAAACCCAGGTGTGAGCTTTTTCCCATGCTGCCTCTCACCATGGAGGAGAAAAGAAGCAATTTTTATTTAATTTATTTTATTTAATTTTTTGTGTTGTGCTGGCCTTCCCCCTCGGGTGCTGTCTGGGTGCCTCCAGCCGAGGTGAGGAGGGGGTCAGGGTACGCTGGCAGCTCCCGCAGGCCCTGACTGCCTTTAAATTCTTATGTTTAATAACTTTTTTTTTCCCCCTGATTTCACATTAAAAAAAAAAAGGTGACTTTCAGTGACGGGGTGTCGCTAAGGCGGATGAAAGGTGCTGCAGTGGAGCTTCCCGCCCGCCAGGGGGCGCTGAGGCGGCGGGTGCGGGAGCACCGCCCCATGGCCCCGCCTGAGGGAAGGGGGCCGTACCATAGAGGCGGGCGGGTACCATAGAGGCGGGCCGTACCATAAAGGCGGGCCGTACCACCGAGGCGAGGGGCCAGAGCGGCGGCGGGCGGAGTTCCGCCGCGATGGCGGCCATGGCAGCGGAGGAGGAGGAGTACGAGGCGGTGCTGTGCGTGAAGCCGGCCGTACACGTCTACCGCGTGCCGCCGCGGGCCTCCAACCGCGGTTACAGGTGGGGCCTGCCCCTTTCCCGTGGGCCTCGTCCCGCTGTGGGGTGCTTCTGCCCTTCTTTGGGTTACGGTGGTGGCTGTCCCCTCCCTCCCTGTAGGGAGCCTGCACCTCCTGTCATGGGGGTGTGTGGGATTTGCCCCACTTCCCGTGTTGTCACCTCCCCGTGGGGTGTCGGGATCCCCTCTCCATAGGGTGTACGGGACCTGCCCCTCGCCGTGGCGCAGCCAGGCCTGCCCCCCATGAGGTATCTCTGGCCCCTAGCGGGGTATCTCCATCCCCCCGTGGGTTTTGGGGCTCCTCTGCTGTCAGCCCTCGGCCTGGACTAAAGGCTGTCTTGGCAGAGCCAGGCATTAGCTAACGCGGCTCAGCACCTCCGAGAAACTGCTTTCGAGCTGGAGATCCTGTGGAAAGGGAAGCGAAACTTCTTATGCAATTCTCGGCTGGTCCCCGCTGGGACCTGACGCCTGGTTTTGCAGGGGAGCAGCTGGTTTGGAGTGAAACGACAGATGTCGTGACAGATCTACCTCCTTCCACGGCGAGCGTGGGTGCAAGCGGGTTCTCGCTTCTGCTGTTTCGATACTGTTAATGAGGGGAGTCAAGCAGACGAGCTCCATGATGCGTTATGGGGGCATTAAAATAGGTCGGTCACGTTGTGTGGGACATGAGAGACAGCTCAGTAGTCAGTCACCGTTTCCTCTTTCTCCAGAGCTGCAGAGTGGCAGCTGGACCAGCCGGCGTGGAGCGGCAGGCTGCGGATCACGGCCAAGGGCAAGATCGCCTTCATTAAGCTGGAAGACAAGACTTCGGGTAAGGAGGAGGGAAGGCGATGGCTCCGCGCCTCTTCACAGGGAGGAAGATGACGCAGAGATGTTATGTCCCGGCATTAACCCACTCCCACTTCTCATTTTTCAGGAGAACTTTTTGCCCAGGCGCCGGTGGAGCAGTTCCCTGGCATCGCTGTGGAGAGCGTGACGGACTCCAGCAGATATTTTGTCCTCCGGATCGAAGATGGGAACGGTACGTCGTGATACGTTGGGGACAGGTTGGGGCAATCACCTCAGAAAGTCTTCAGTGCCCTCGCTGTTCTTATTTGGGAAGGATTCTTGCTTTCAAGGGCTCAATATTCCCTGCATATGGTGGGATGAATTATCTCACTCCTACGTGCAAGCTGTGCTCTGTCCTTCACCCAGAATAAAACCAGTTTAATTTTGCTGCTCACCCTTAGCATGTGGACACCGCTGTCTGAAAAATCGTCACCATGATGCCAACCTCTGCTTTGACTCGCTTATATTAATTTAAAAGCTGGTTTTACTAAGCGTGTATGTGAAACCAACAAGCAAAAGATATTTCCAATCCTGTATCTCGGTCTGCTGAGTCCCAGCTCCAGCTGGAGGAGGCAGCGGGCACAGGCGTGTGCAGGACGGGGTATCCCCTTCCTCTTCCTCTGCTGCTTTTTGATTCCAGCCCCTACTCTTCCTCCTTCTACAGGCCGCCGAGCTTTCATCGGAGTCGGCTTTGTCGACCGAGGGGATGCTTTTGACTTCAACGTGGCTCTCCAAGACCATTTTAAGTGAGTTTGTGCCTCTCCCCGTGTCCCCTCCGCTCAACTTTTTTTTTGCGTGTGTCTGTGGAAATGGAAGGGAAGAGGAAGCTGCAAGCTCCTGTTGCGCTTGAGTGGGCGAGCGTGGTGTAAAGAGGTGGAAACGCCTGTTTCTCTGCGCAGCCTTTGTGCAGGCAGCTCTCCCTCTCTCAAATGTTTCCCAGCGGGCTCCCAAACTGGGCTTCCCAGTCCAAAATTGGGCGCATTCCCTAATTCCTTTCTTTCTTTTCACGTGTGCCGCCAGCAAGGGGCTGCTCCTGAGGGACTGGGATGCCGCTCCAGCTGCTGGTTGGCTTTTTGCTGGATAGTGGGGCTTTGGGGCAGGATGGGATGTGCTGCCGGCTGGAGGATCCGTGTGGCTCGAGCACTGACAGCCGCTGGTGGGAATCATTCTCCCCGGCACTGCTCGTAGCACGTCACATCCAGCACCTTTAGAGAGCTGCTGCCGGGCAGGGGGGGGATGATCTTGCGCAGGATTTGTCCGGGAGCGCCTGAGGCAGGTTGTTAACATGTCTTTTTCTGCTTATTTAATTCCTGCAGGTGGGTGAGGCAGCAGAGCGAGCTGGCCAAACAGGCCGAGAACCCCGAGCAGGGACCCAAACTGGATCTGGGCTTCAAGGAAGGGCAAACCATCAAACTCAACATCGCGGTGAGGGGTCTTTCCAGCTAAATCCGCTCCCGATGTTTCCCTTGGGGTGGCACAGGAGGAAGCAGCGGCTTCTCCCCGAAATCCCTGTGCCGGGGGACACCCGGTGCGGAGCCCTTTGTGATAATGCCGCGTGTTGTGATTTGCAGAGAGGGTGTGTTTAGAGTTCCCGGTTACAGATCTGGGTCTGTGGGTTCGTGGTGAGGGTTTGCGGGTAAAAAACATCCTTGTTCTGACACCTCTTGCTCCTCCGGCAGGGGGATGTCACAGCACAGCAGCGTTTTTCTCCAGAATAAAGCAATTTGGCTTCGTGCGAGCCATGGCTGGGAGAAATCGTGCTCTGGTTCTGGATTTAAACGTGATACCACCCAAGTTTCCCTCTCTTCTTTCAGAATATGAAGAAAAAGGAAGGAGCAATGGGGAATACCAGACCACGGCCTGCGGGTCTTGGGGGCCTGAGCTTGCTCCCACCACCTCCTGGAGGAAAATCTTCCGCTCCGGTTTGTCCTTCCGGAGAGCGGCCGTCTTCGCTCTCCACGCCTGCCCAGCTCCCGGGCACCCCCATCACAGGTCGGTGGTGACGCAGCGACGACTAAAAGCTCTTTAGATTCAGTTTTATCCATCAAAGTTGGGAAGACAGAGGGGACAATCTGGGAATAAGAGTGGGAAATAACTTCTGACGTTTGTTTTCTCTCTTCCCGACTTTCTTGCCCGCCGACAGACTCCCTCTTGTCCTGGCCGCAGCCCGCTGCTGCTCCCTCTGCCGCCGCCGCCGATGTCTGGGGAGACTTTGCCAAAGCTTCGGGGTGAGGCTGTGCGGGGTTTGCGCGTGGCGTGGGCGATCCCCACAGCATTAAAAAAACCAACCAAACAAACAAACCCCATCCGAACCAAATCCTCCTGGTTTTGCTGAAAACCCTTGCTAGGGGTTGGGGGCACCGCTTCGTGCAAAAACCCATTTGGGATTTAAAAGCGGCTCTGCCAGCGCGTGTTGCAGATTCCCCCAGTTCAGTGCAGGCCTGCGGGCGCTGCTTTCCTCTTCCTCCCGGCGCCGGCGGCGTGCCCCGTCCTCCCCCGCTGGTCTGTGCAGCGGGGAGAGTTTTCGGGCGACCCCGGAGGACCCGTTTCTGCCTGTCCAGCTCCCTCCCTGTGTGCCGCAGTCCCTTTTCAGGCTCTAAAACCTCATTTTTCCCCTCTTTTTTCCTCACTCTCCAGGTCGGCTTCTAACCAGACTCAGGCAAACGCCGGCTGGGTTCAGTTCTGACCTCGGCCCCTTCGCCGCTCTTCCCCACGTGGGTGCTGGGATCGTCACGATTCCTTCAGGACCAAAGCAGGGACACCCCGCTCCTGCCCTTAAATATTCCCCCCCTGCCCCGGCATCGAAATGCTGAAATAAATGCCGGAGAGCAAATGAACGCGTGCCTTAAAACACTCCGCACCAGCACCCTCTGCGTTGGGGGGGCTTGTATTTTTCGCCTGGATCGTGGCAAACCTCTGAGGCTTCTCCTTTCTGCAAAAAAAAAAAAATAAAAAAAGCCGTCAGCTTCGTCACCTCTCCTTAATAATGAGAGGGTGAGCAAGCGCTCGGAGCAGGGGGACTCTTGCTGGCGGCATTGCCCCAAGTAAGGTAATTTTGGCCTCCTCGGAGACTTCTCCGCTTTCTCCTCGCGTATTTGGGCTGGATAAATCCTTCCTGCGGTGGGGAGCGTCCTCCTGGAGAGACATCTCACCTGCAAAAATCCAGACAGACGCCGAATGTCACCCCAGTTTTTTTTCTGAGCGCTTAACTCTGCGCTGTGGGAGGTGAGGAGCCGGACCGCTGCGTTTTGATGCTGGAATTCCTAATTTCTTGCTCCGGGAAGATTGTTTTTGTGTTTTGGTTTTTTTTTCTTTTTTCACCTCTATTTTGAAGAGAGATTTTTACTTCTTTCTGCGGACATTTTATGAAGCGATATATGCAATGAAGGACAGAGTGGAGTTGGTCTCTTTGACAGAGCTGGGGTTGAGATTCCTCTTTAAACAAATAAATATTTTCTTACCTATTTATATTAAAGCTTTTCAGCGTACAAAGTCTTGCTTGGTGCTTATTTTTTATTATTTTAACTATTCCCATTTCCAACAGGACGATGAGTGTTTGGCTTTCAGAGCTTAACTTCGCCTGGCAGCGAGCGTGCAAACCCAGGGGAGAGACGTAACGCTTCGTAGCGAATAATAAAATGGTTCTGATGCCAAATAGGGATTTTTTAATTTTTTTTTTTAACCCCCCCCCCCCCAGCTGAAGGTTCAGAGGGGCTGTGATGAACTTTTGTGGTTCCTCCTCCTTGCCGGTGGCGAGGAGACTGTCTGGGACGGCGAAGCACAACACACGCTTGTTGCTTAGCAGTGGTTTTATGGTTGTGAAGGACTCCGGGAGGGGAAGGTAAGGAAAGAAATGAGGGGGGGAAGGAAATAAGGTATTTTTGCACCCCCAGAACGAGGGGGGAGCCTGGAGGCGAACTCCCGCTGGCCGCAGGGATCTGAGATCCTGTAAATCTTCAATCCCGTGGCTCTCGGGGAGGAGAAAGGGCACTTTCCCCGGGAAGAGAGCAGCCGGGCAACGCCGAGGCTCTGCGGAGGGTGACTCAGGGTGGGATCCGTGATTTATTTCGGGAGCGGGGATGCTTCCAGCCCCCGGCATGGGGGATTTAGAGCATGGGTTGGGGTTTAAACCACGGCTTTCCCTGCTTGGGGTGGGGGCAGAAAGTCTTTTAATTACCCCCAGCAGGTAAAATTCGCTGCCCTGGGGTGGCTGCGGAGGCTGTGGCGCAGGGGGGGACGTGTCCCCAAGGAGGGGTTTAATGCCGCTTTGCCCCTGTAGCGACCCTGGCACGCTCCACCCCAAAGCTTTTCCTGCCAGAGCAAACCCTTGGGCTTTAATGAGCTTAACGAGGGCTGGGATTTAACGAAAGGGCTGGCTTACTCTCCCCAAGGAGCTCCTTTCCCCGGCGGGAGCCAGCACCATCCTGCCTGGCGGGGGGACAGCGCAGCAAAGTAAGCACGTTTCCCGCGATTTTGGGCACGGGGAAGCGCCGGGCGCTGCTGTTTTTATATATTTTCCTTTATTTTCCTCATTTCCCTCCTGCCGAGAGCCTCGTTGGTTGGTTTTATTTACAAAGCCCTGCCTGGCCGGGGTTGGGGGGGAGGATGGCGGGGGGGGGAGGGAATATTTTGGGATAATTTTGGGAGTGGATGCTAAAATATCACGGCTCGTGGCCTCACGCCGGCGGTGTTGGGATCCCCCCGGAGGTGGCCAGGAAGAGGAGGGTCCCCGGTCCCGCCGTCACGCGGGGAGGGGGAAGGCGAGGATTTCGGGCTAATCCCGACCACGCGTGCATCCGCTTTCCGCTGGCAGGCGACGAAGCGAAAGGGAGCCCCAAAAATCCCGGGAAAGGGTTTTCGGAGCGAGGAGGCCGCAGCCAAGGGGTGCGCAGGGCTCGGTGGAACCCCCCCCCCACTTCCCACCACCACCCTGGGGAGCCCATGAGTGAAGCGGAGCCCACGGAGGAGGCTGTGGTTGAGGTGGGTGTCCCCATCCCGGTCCCCATCCCCGTCCCTGTCCCCCCCTTCCCCAGCGGGAACTGGTGGCAGCTCTCGCGGGAGCCGCCACGGAGCCACGGCAACGGGGAGGGGGGAGATGACGACGGCGGGTTTGCGATCGCAAACGGCACTTTTGCAGCGGGTTTCGCAAGCGCCAGCGGTACTTTTTGTGATGGGGAAGGCCAATCTGCAGCGGTTCCGTCCCCGCAGCCGCGAACCTGCAGCAGTTTTGCGGTTGCGGCTGCAGTTCTGCAGCGGTTTTGTGACAGCAGCTGTAAATCGGCAGCGCTTTTCTGGCGGCCAACAGGAATTTGCGGCGGTTTTGCGATTGCAACTGCGAATTCGCAGCAAGTTTGGGGATCGTAACTGCGAGTTTGCAGCAGTTTTGTGACTGCAGCTATAAGTCTGCGGCACTCTTGTGATCGCAAACACAAACTTGCAACGGTTTTGTGATTGCAACTGCGAAACTGCAGCAGTTTCGTGGTCGCAAACACAAATTTGCAGTGGTTTTACTGTCATAACTGCAAATTTGTGGCAGTTTTGCAATTGCAGCTATACATCTGCAGCAGTGCTGTGACTGCAACCACAAATCTGCAGCAGTTTTGTGGTTGCGGCTGCAGTTCTGCAGCGGTTTTGTGACAGCAGCTGTAAATCGGCAGCGCTTTTCTGGCGGCCAACAGGAATTTGCGGTGGTTTTGCAATTGCAACTGCGAATTCGCAGCAAGTTTGGGGATCGTAACTGCGAGTTTGCAGCAGTTTTGTGACTGCAGCTATAAGTCTGCGGCACTCTTGTGATCGCAAACACAAACTTGCAGCGGTTTTGTGATTGCAACTGCGAAACTGCAGGAGTTTCGCAGTCGCAAACACAAATTTTCAGTGGTTTTACTGTCATAACTGCAAATTTGCGGCAGTTTTGCAGTTGCAGCTATACATCTGCAGCAGTGCTGTGATTGCAACCGCAAATCTGCAGCAGTTTTGTGGTTGCATCTGCAGTTCTGCAGCGGTTTTGTGATAGCAGCTATAAATTGGCAGCGCTTTTGCGATGGCAAATACAAATTTGCAGTGGTTTTGCGATTGCAAATGTGAATTCGCAGCGGTTTTGGGGATCATAACTGCAAATTTGCAGCAGTTTTGTGATTGCAACTGCGAAACTGCAGCAGTTTTGCGGTCGTAAACACAAATTTTCAGTGGTTTTACTGTCATAACTGCAAATTTGTGGCAGTTTTGCGATTGCAAACAAAAATCCGCAGTGGTTTTGTGATGGCAAACACAGATCTGTGGAGGTTCTGTGATTGCAACTGTGAATCTACAGCAGTTTTGTGATCGCAGACACAAATTTGCAGCAGTTTTGTGATCATAACTGCAAATTTGTGGCAGTTTCACGATTGCAGCTGTAAATCTGCAGTGGTTTTGTGATTGCAGCTGTAAATCTGCAGTGCTCTTGTGATCACAGCTGCGAATCTGTAGAGGTCTTGCAATCGCAACTGCAAATTTGCAGCGCTTTTGCCCTCGTAGCCGCAAATCTGCAGCACTTTTATGATTGCAACAACAAATTCGCAGTGCTTTTGTGGTCGCCGCTGTTAAATTTCCAGGGGTCTTGCCATTGCAGCTGCAAACGCACAGCAGTTTTGCCCTTCGAAATGCACATTTGCGATGGTTTTGCCATTGCAAACACAAATCTGCAGCAGTTTTGCCGTTGCAGACTGCGTTGCTCGGCATGTCTGAGTTGCACAGGGCGAAGCGTTTACAGCTGGGGGGGGGGGAAGTGTTTTTTGTGGCCTCGGCCGAGCGCGTGGGGAAGGCTCAGCCCAGCCCCCCCCTTCCCTTCCGAAGGAACAAAGCAGCTCTTGGCTGCAAAGGGCATCTTGGCTCCATCCTGGGGCCGGATCCCCATCCCGGGGCCGGATCCCAATCCTGCCGCTTTCCGAAGCCGGCCTGAGCCCCATCCCCGTCCCGCAGCAGCCGTCGCGGGGGCCATGTCCTCGCTGCTGTCCCTCCAGGAGGAGAACCGCATCCTGCAGCAGGAGCTGTCGCGCGTCGAGGACTTGCTGGCTCAGAGCCGGGCCGAGCGCGATGAGTTGGCCATCAAGTACAACGCCATCAGCGAGCGGGTAAGTCACCGACTGGCTTAACCCCAAACCACCCATTTTAACCCCAAAAATCAAGGCGACGCAAGCTGCAACTTTTGCATTCCCCATGCTTGGAGCGGGAGATGCTGCAACATCGCGGCGATGGGAATTTCAGTGCTGTGCATCCAACTTGTCCGGACCTGTCCTGGCTTGCTGGGGCTTGTCCTGTGGGATACACAAAGCATTCTCCCCCTCCTCCCCAGTCCCTATTTTATTTATCCCGCTGCTTTTCAGGAAGCGGGGGCCACCCCCGTCGGCATCCCTCGCCTTTGCATCCCTTTGCCGTGGCAACAGGGGAATTAAAAAGGGTTTTGGGCAGCAGCCAGATGCTGATCGTGGCTCCTGGGGAGACCTGAATCGAGGGGCTTTTGGGTTTTTTGGGGGGTAGCCCCTCTGTCGGTGCCTGGTTATTTACAAAAAAAAAAAAAAAGCAAATATCAGGAAAAGACCCCAAAGGGAATGGCCACCGCTGAGCCCAAAGATCCTTTACCCATCGGCTAATCCTGCGCAAGCTGGGATGGGGCTTTGCTGAACCCTGAGATTCAAAGTTGGGGTATTTTTAAAAGCACCCCCAAATTTTCCTATTTATCCCCACTCTGTGCGTGCAAAGGGAGGGGAGGGATGCAAAATTGGGGGGTGCTCAGCTTTGGCCATGTGGGGGTTTGCTGTAGGACCACCCCGAAGCGATGGCTTTGGCCGGGGTGGGGTGTTGCGTGTGGAGTCGGAGGGTGCGCGGTGGGTGCTGGAAGGGGGGGTGGGTGGAATTTAGCATCCCAATGGGTGGGTGCCGGGATGTCCCGCATCCCATCCCAGCTGGAGCAAACCCTGCGGCTGGAGACGGGCGAGCGGGAGACGGCGGAGAGCCGGAGCCTGGCGCAGCACAACATCGAGCTGCGGCGGCTGCTGGAGGAGGAACAAGCTGCCTACAAGCGCAAGCTGCAGGCGTACCAGGAGGGCCAGCAGCGGCAAGCCCAGCTGGTGCAGAAGCTCCAAGCCAAGGTAAATCCTTCCCGGGGGACACGAGGACATTTTGGGGACCCTCCTACCCCCCGGCGTCACCCACCCCACCCCCTGGTCCCAGGTGTTGCAGTATAAGAAGAAATGCGGCGAAGTGGAGCAGCAGCTGCTGGAGAAGGCGACAGAGCTGGAGCAGGAGAGGCTGACGGTGAGGGATGGTTTTTTGGGGGGGGTCCCTCTGCCCCGAACCCCCCCCACATTGGCGTTACGGTGAGCGGGCTGATGTCCCCGCAGAGCCAGCTGGATGCAAGCAGCTCGCAGCCGGATGAGGAGAGCAGCAACGAGCTGGAGAATGCCCTGATCCGGCTGGAAGAGGAGCAGCAGAGGTAAGTGGGGGTCCCTGGGGGGGGCTACAGGATCCCCCCGGGGTGATGCTCCGGCTGTGTGTGACCCCCCCGTCCCAGGAGCAGCAGCCTGGTGCAGGTGAACTCGATGCTGCGGGAGCAGCTGGAACAAGCCAACGTGGCCAACGCGGCGCTGAGCGAAGACATCCGCAAGCTGACGGCCGACTGGGCGCGGGCACGGGACGAGCTGGAGCAGCGGGAGGCGGAGTGGAGGCGCGAGGAGGAGGTTTGGGGGGGTCCTGGGCATGGTGGGGGGGAGCTGGGGATGTGGCAGGGAGCAGGACGGAGGGTGGCGGGGAGAGGGATGTGGGAATGGGGCATGGAAAGGGATGCAGGGATGCAGAGAGGGATGTGAGGCTGCGGGGAGGGATGCAGGGCCATGGAAGATGTTGCACAGAGAACAATTTGGAGGTGCAGGGAATGCAGCATGTGATGGGAAAGCAACATGAGGCAGAGGAATGAGGGAACATGGCATGGAAAGGGATGAAGGATCACTGGGAAGGATGCAGGACCACCAGAAGGGATGCAAGGCCGTGGGAGATGTTGCATGGAGAAGAATTTGGGGATGCAGAGGATGCAGCAGGTGATGCAAGGCAGCGGGATGCAGGACCACAGGGAGGGATGTGGGGCCATCGGGGACGTTACATGAAGAATCTGGGGGTGGAGGGGAATGTGGCATGTGACAGGAGGGTAATGTGAGGCAGAGGGATGCAGGGACATGGCACGGAAAGAGATGCGGGGCCATAGGGATGTTGCATGGAGAAGAATTTGGGGGCGCAGGGGATGCAGCACGTGATGCGAGGGTGATGCGAGGCAGAGGCATGCAGGGATGTGGCACAGGGATGGGTGCAGGACCACCGGGGAGGGATGTAGGGCCACCAAGAGGGATTCAGGGCCATGGGAGATATTGCATGGAGAAGAATTTGGGGATGCAGGGGATGCGGCACACGATGGGAGGGCGATGTGTGGCAGAGGGCTGTGTTCCCCACCCCTCTCCGTGCAGGGCGGAAGGGAATTGGGGTGGGGGGCTGCTGGCTGCAGAAACCCATGGGGGTGATGAGTGCGGACGTGGAGGGTGTCACATGGAGATTTGGGGACCAAAGGGAGAGAGAGGGATGGGGGGGGGCCGGGGGAGGTGGGGATGCTGCCTGGGGGGCTGCAAGGCAGAGGTGGCTGCATGGCGAGGGACCCCGGCACCCGGTGGGGACCAACACCGCTCCGTCCCGTGGCCAGTCCTTCAACACCTACTTCAGCAACGAGCACAGCCGGCTCCTGACCCTCTGGAGGCAGGTGGTGGCCTTCAGGCGTCACTTCGGGGAGATGAAAGCCACCACCGAGAGGTCAGGAGGGTCCCTGGGGGGGTGGGTGGGGTGTCCCTGCAGGTCCCCTGAGGACCACCGGATCCCCAGGGATGGCTGGGCAGGTCCGATCCTGCATCTCCCAATGCAGGGATCTGTCGGAGCTGCGGCACGAGGCGTCGCGGGCGGGCAGGGCTGCGCACGCCGCCTGCCTTCACCTGGCTGCCAACCTGCGGCTGGCCGAGAGCCAGGCCGGCGCTGCGCGGGAGAAGCAGGCGATGCGGCTGGCGCAGCTGGAGGAGCAGCTGGCGGCGCGGGCGCGGGACGCCGACCTGGAGAAAGCCGCCCTCAGCGCCAGGTACTGGGGGATGTTGTTTTTTTTTTTGGGGGGGGGGGGGGGAGGATGGCGTGTTACGGGGTGCGGGGGTGCTGCCCGGTGTCTCGCCGCAGGCTGGCGGAGCTGACGGCGGCGCTGGAGCGCCTGCGGGCTGAGGATGGGGAGAAGGAGCGGGCGGTGGAGGCGCTGACCCTGCAGCTGCAAAACCTGGTGAGTGCAGGGCACGATGAGTTGCGGGGTGGGATGCGTGCCGAGGCAGGGGGGTGCAAGGATGCATGCTGGGGAAGGGGGCACGCTGAGCCGTGGTGCGCACTGGGGCGCGATGCATGCTGCATGCCGGGGCAGGATGCGTGCCAAGCTGTGCTGCATGTTGGTGCGCGATGCACGAGGCGTACCAGGGCAGTATGCATGCCCAGCTGCGACGTGCGATGCCCAGCGGGGCAGGATGCATGCCGAGCCGCGATGCACAGCAGGGCAGGATGCACGCCAGGGCATGTTGCACACCAAGCCGTGATGCATGCTAGAGCGTGATGCACGATGCACACCAGTGTGTGATGCAGGCAGGGGCGCAACGCACGATGCACGCTGAGCCGTGGGGCACATTGGGACGCGATGCACGTTGCAGGCCAGAGTGCAGTGCATGCTTGGATGCAGTGTACGGTGCACGCTGGGCCAGGCTGCACACCAGAGCGTGACGGACGATGCATACTGCAGCGCAGCGCACAGCAGGATGTGATGCACGCTGGGGCATGACATGTGCCAAACTCTGCACACTGGGGGTGTGATGCACGGTGCATGCTGGCGTGCATCGCCCAATGCACGCCGGCGCACTGTGCACACTGGGGTGCGACGCACAATGCACGCCAGGGCATGACGCGTGTGCGGTGCAATGCCAGGGTGCGATGCACACTGGAGTGAGCTGCACGATGCATGCCGGGGCGTGATGCATGATGCCTGATGCCCTCACCGACAGGCTCAGCCCCTGCGGCGGGGGCAACCCCCGAGCAGCAGGCTGCGATGCGTGCCAAGGCGTGATGCACGATGCACGCCAGGGCGCCACGCATGCTGGGCTGCCATGCACGGCGCACGCCAGGGCGCTCCGTGGGCCGGGCCAGGCCTGACGCCACGCCGGTGGGCTTTGCAGGAGGCCTCGCGCGCCCAGGCGCCGTCGCCGGCGGAGGTGGAGGCGCTGCGCTCGGAGGTGGAGCTGCTCCGTCAGACGCTGCAGGATGTCACCCAGGTGCTGGGGGCTCCCCACTGCCCCCTCCACCCCCCCTGGCAGCCGGGGGGAGCCCTCCCGGCTTCAGTTTACCCCCCCCCCCCCCCTTGCCGCAGTCCTCCCCATTTTCCTCAGTTTCCCCCCCTTTTTCCTCAGTTTCCCCCCCTTTTTCCCCGGTTTCCCCCCCCTTTTTCCTCAGTTTGCCCTCCCTTTGCCTCAGTTCCCCCTCTTTCCCCAGTTCCCCCCCTTTTTCCTCAGTTCTCCCCTTTTTCCTCAGTTTGCCCCCCCCTTTGTCTCAGTTCCCCCCTCTTTCCCCCGTTTCCCCCCCCCTTTTTCCTCAGTTTCCCCCCCTTTTTCCTCAGTTCTCCCCTTTTTCCTCAGTTTGCCCCCCCTTTGTCTCAGTTGCCCCTCTTTCCCCGGTTTCCCCCCCCTTTTTCCTCAGTTCCCCCCCCTTTTTCCTCAGTTCTCCCCTTTTTCCTCAGTTTGCCCCCCCTTTGTCTCAGTTGCCCCTCTTTCCCTGGTTTCCCCCCCTTTTTCCTCAGTTTCCCCCCCTTTTTCCTCAGTTCTCCCCTTTTTCCTCAGTTTGCCCCCCCTTTGTCTCAGTTGCCCCTCTTTCCCCGGTTTCCCCCCCCCTTTTTCCTCAGTTCCCCCCCTTTTTCCTCAGTTCTCCCCTTTTTCCTCAGTTTGCCCCCCCCTTTGTCTCAGTTGCCCCTCTTTCCCCGGTTTCCCCCCCCCTTTTTCCTCAGTTCCCCCCCTTTTTCCTCAGTTCTCCCCTTTTTCCTCAGTTTGCCCCCCCTTTGTCTCAGTTGCCCCTCTTTCCCTGGTTTCCCCCCCTTTTTCCTCAGTTTCCCCCCCTTTTTCCTCAGTTCTCCCCTTTTTCCTCAGTTTGCCCCCCCTTTGTCTCAGTTGCCTCTCTTTCCCCGGTTTCCCCCCCCTTTCCCCAGTTTCCCCCCCTCTTTCCTCAGTTTCCCCCCCTTTTCCTCAGTTTCCCCCCCTTACCCTCACTTCCCCCATCTTCAATTTCCCCCCCTTTTCCTCGGTCCCTGCCTTTCCTCAGTCACCCCCCCCCCCTTTTTCCTCAGTTCCCCCGCTTTCCCCAGTTCCCCCCCTTTTTCCTCAGTTCTCCCCTTTTTCCTCAGTTTGCCCCCCCTTTGTCTCAGTTGCCCCTCTTTCCCCGGTTTCCCCCCCCTTTTTCCTCAGTTCCCCCCCTTTTTCCTCAGTTCTCCCCTTTTTCCTCAGTTTGCCCCCCCTTTGTCTCAGTTTCCCCCCCTTTTTCCTCAGTTTCCCCCCCCCTTTTTCCTCAGTTTCCCCCCCTTTTTCCTCAGTTTCCCCCCCTTTTTCCTCAGTTCTCCCCTTTTTCCTCAGTTTGCCCCCCCTTTGTCTCAGTTGCCCCTCTTTCCCTGGTTTCCCCCCCTTTTTCCTCAGTTTCCCCCCCTTTTTCCTCAGTTTCCCCCCCTTTTTCCTCAGTTCTCCCCTTTTTCCTCAGTTTGCCCCCCCTTTGTCTCAGTTGCCCCTCTTTCCCCGGTTTCCCCCACCTTTTTCCTCAGTTCCCCCCCTTTTTCCTCAGTTCTCCCCTTTTTCCTCAGTTTGCCCCCCCTTTGTCTCAGTTGCCCCTCTTTCCCTGGTTTCCCCCCCTTTTTCCTCAGTTTCCCCCCCTTTTTCCTCAGTTCTCCCCTTTTTCCTCAGTTTGCCCCCCCTTTGTCTCAGTTGCCTCTCTTTCCCCAGTTTCCCCCCCCCTTTCCCCAGTTTCCCCCCTCTTTCCTCAGTTTCCCCCCCTTTTTCCTCAGTTCCCCCCCTTTTTCCTCGCCCCCCTCATCCTCAGCTCCCCCCCTTTTCCTTGATTCCCCCCCTTTTCCTCAGTTCCCCCCTCTTTCCCCAGTTTCCCCCCCTTACCCTCACTTCCCCCATCCTCAATTTCCCCCCTTTTCCTCAGTTCCCCCCCTTGCTTCAGTTTCCCCCCCTTTTTCCTCAGTTCCCCCCCTTTTCCTCAGTTCCCCCCCTTTTTCCTCAGTTTCCCCCCCTTTTTCCTCCATTTCGCCCCCTTTTCCTCAGTGTCCCCCCCCCCCCCCCGCCTCAGTTTCCCCTCGGTCACCAGGGGGGGGTTCCTCTCTGCCCTCACAGGCGGTGCTGGCAGACGACCCCGAGCAGCCACCGCCACCCCCGGAGTCCCCCCCGTGTCCCCCCGCGTCCCCTCGCCGCAGCCTCTCGCCCAGCGCTGCCGCCGCCGCCGTGCATGCCGCCCTGCACCGCCGCCGCCTCCAGCTGCAGGTGAGCGCCGGGGGAGGGAGGCCGCAGCCGGGTGAGGATGAGGATGATGAAGGCTGAGACCCCCCCCCAAACCTTGTCCCCCCCCTCCCAGGACGCCCGGGGCCAGGCGGAGGCCAGCCGGGAGGTGGCCGGGAGCCTGCGGCGGGAGCTGGGGGACAGCGAGAGGCAGCTGGGGACGCTGCAGCAGCGGCTGGAGCAGCTCAGCGCCGAGGCCGGGGGCTGCCGGCGGGCGCAGGATGAGGCCCTGCGCGAAGTGGCCCGGCTGCGCGCCGAGGCCGAGGTCCTGCGCAGGTACCTGCCGTCCGTCTGTCTGTCCCGAGCTCCATCCGTCTGTCCCGAGCTCCATCCGTCTGTCCCAACCGCCGTCTGTCTGTCCTGAGCTCCGGCCGTCCCTGTGTGGCTGTCCCTGTGCTTGCATCCTTCTGCGTCCCTCTGTCCCGCTGCATCCTTGTGTGTCCGTCTGTCCCGCTGCATCCTTGTGTCTGTCCCGCTGCATCCTTATGTCTGTCCTGCTGCATCCTTATGTGTCCGTCTGTCCCACTGCATCTTTCTGTCCCTGTCTGTCCCACTGCATCCTTGTGTCTGTCTGTCCCTCTGCATCCTTGCGTGTGTATCTGTCCCACTCCATTCTTGTGCGTCCATCTGTCCCTCTGCATCCTTGCGTGTCCATCTGTCCCACTGCATCCTTCTGTGTCCATCCGTCCCTCTGCATCCTTGTGTCTGTCTGTCCCTCTGCATCCTTGCGCGTCTGCCTGTCCCACTCCATTCTTGTGCGTCCATCTGTTCCTCTGCATCCTTGTGTGTCCATCTGTCCCACTGCATCCTTCTGTGTCCATCTGTCCCTCTGCATCCTTGTGTCCCTGTCTGTCCTGCTGCCTCCTCGTGTCCATCTGTCCCACTGCATCCTTGTGTGTCCATCCGTCCCTCTGCATCCTTGCATGCCCATCCGTCCATCCCTTTTTTATCTTTCCCCGTGGCCTCCTACATGTCCGTCTGTCCCTGCCATCCCGGCCTGTCTGTCTGTCCATCCATGCCTTTGCATCTTTCCCTCTACGTCAGTCTGTCCCTGCATATCTGCCTCTGTGCTTCTTTGCCTGTTTGTCTGTCCCTCTGCCCCTTTCTGCCTCTCCCTGTGTGTTTCTGCATGTCCATCTGTCCCCATGCATCCTGGCTTGTCTGTCTGCCCACCAATCCCCCTGGCCTGGCTGTTTGTCCATCTGTCCATCCCTGCACACCTTCCCCTCTCAGTGTGTCCATCCCTGGGCGTTTTGGCCTGTCCATTGGTCTGTCCATGCGTGCACCCCTGCACACCGTACCCCATGCGTCCTGCCCACCTGTCCGTCTGTCTGTCCCTCCCTGCCTCGCCGTGCCTGTCTGTCCCTGCGCATCCTGCCCTGTCCGTCTGTCCACCCAGCCCTACACATTCATCTATGGATATCTGTCCGTCCACGCACATCCCCTCCGTCCTGGCGCACCCACCCGGGAGCATCACCCGTGTCCGTCTGCCCACCCGTGTCCGTCTGTCCGTCGGGGCAGGGAGCGGCTGCGGGCGGAGGAGGCGCTGGCGGAGGAGCAGCAGCGGGTGGGTGCCCTGCAGCAGGAGCGGGTGCAGCTGCAGCGCCGGGGCGAGGGGCTGGAGGACGCCCGGGACGAGGCCACCCGCGCCGCCGAGGACACCCGCCAGCAGCTGGAGCGCAGGTGGGGGCATCGGGGGGGGGGACGACACGATGGGTGGGTGCTGCCACCCCCCGGGGTGCTGCATGACAGTGGGTGCTGCGAGACAGTGGGTGCTGCGGCATCCTCCTCCCCAAGTGGGTGCAGCAAAATAGTGGGTGCTGCAGTGCTCCCCCACCCTGAGCGGGTGCTGCAACCCCCCCCGTTCCCCATGGGTGCCCCCCCGGGTGCCGGCAGCCAGCAGCAGGTGGAGGAGCTGGAGGCGCAGCGGGCCGGGGCGCAGCAGGAGCTGCTGGAGGCGCGGGAGGCGCTGAGCCGGGCGGCGCTGGAGGCCGAGGTGGCGCAGGGCGAGCGGGAGGCGCTGGCTGAGGCGCTGAGCAAGGTGGGTCCCCCCATTCCCCCCCCCCTCGCAGCAGGTGCACCCCCCACCAGCGTGCAACTGCCACGCAGCGGGCTCGCCCCCGTGCATCAGGTGCACCCCTATGCCGTAGGTGCAACCACAAGTAGTGGGTGCAACCGCTACGCCCCACGTGCAACAAGTGCAACCCCCCCATGCATCAGGCTTAGCCCCCCCTGCAGCGGGTGCAACCTCTCCCGTGCAGCAGCTGCCCCCCCAAGCAATGGATTCCCCCCCTGCAGTGGGTGTGATCCCATGCAGCGGGTGCATCCCCCATGCAGCGGGTGCACTCCCCATGCAGCGGGTGCATCCCCCATGCAGCGGGTGCATCCCCAAGTGGTGGTTCCCCTCCCATGCAGTGGGTGCATCACCATGCAGTGGGTGCCTCCCCATGCAGCGGGTGCATCCCCCATGCAGCGGGTGCATCCCTAAGTGGTGGTTCCCCTCCCATGCAGCGGGTGCATCCCCCATGCAGCGGGTGCATCCCTAAGTGGTGGTTCCCCTCCCATGCAGTGGGTGCATCCCCCATGCAGCGGGTGCATCCCCTGTGCAGTGGGTGCATCCCCAAGTGGTGGTTCCCCTCCCGTGCAGCCGGTGCATTCCCCATGCAGCAGGTGCATCCCCATGCAGTGGGTGCATCCCCAAGTGGTGGTTCCCCTCCCATGCGGTGGGTGCATCCCCCATGCAGCGGGTGCATCCCCAAGTGGTGGTTCCCCTCCCATGCGGTGGGTGCATCCCCCATGCAGCGGGTGCATCCCCAAGTGGTGGTTCCCCTCCCATGCGGTGGGTGCATCCCCCATGCAGTGGGTGCATCCCCACGTGGTGGTTCCCCTCCCATGCGGTGGGTGCATCACCATGCAGTGGGTGCATCCCCAAGTGGTGGTTCCCCTCCCGTGCAGCCGGTGCATTCCCCATGCAGCGGGTGCATCCCCATGCAGTGGGTGCATCCCCAAGTGGTGGTTCCCCTCCCATGCGGTGGGTGCATCCCCCATGCAGTGGGTGCATCCCCCATGCAGTGGTTCCCCTCCCATGCAGCGGGTGCATCCCCCATGCAGTGGGTGCATCCCCAAGTGGTGGTTCCCCTCCCATGCAGCGGGTGCATCCCCCATGCAGTGGGTGCATCCCCACGTGGTGGTTCCCCTCCCATGCGGTGGGTGCATCACCATGCAGTGGGTGCATCCCCAAGTGGTGGTTCCCCTCCCATGCAGCGGGTGCATCCCCCATGCAGCGGGTGCATCCCCATGCAGTGGGTGCATCCCCAAGTGGTGGTTCCCCTCCCATGCAGCCGGTGCATTCCCCATGCAGTGGGTGCATCCCCAAGTGGTGGTTCCCCTCCCATGCAGCGGGTGCATCCCCCGTGCAGCGGGTGCATCCCCATGCAGTGGGTGCATCCCCAAGCGGCGGTTCCCCCCTTGCCCCCATGCACTGGTCCCCCCCATGCACCGGGTCCCCCCCCATGCGCTGGGTCCCCCCCATGCACTGTTCCCCCCCCCATGCACCGGTGCCCCCCGTGCAGGCGCAGGGCAGCTGCGGGGAGCGGGCGGCGGCGCAGCGGGCGGCGGCGGCGGAGGCCAGCCGGCTGCGGGACGCGCTGGCCAAGACGAGCGAGCTGGCGGCCGGGCTGGCCCGGGAGCGGCGGGAGCTGGCCCGCAGCCTGGCCCGGCTGCAGCAGGAGCGGGAGAGCGGCCGCAGCCGCAGCCGGGAGCTGGGCCGGGAGCTGGCGGCGCTGCGGGGGCGGCTGGAGCGGGGCCGGCGGGCCGGGGCGGCCGAGCGGCTGGGGCTGGAGCGGGCCCGGCGGGCGGCCGAGGAGGGCTGGAGGGGGCTGCGGGGCGAGCTGAGGGCGCTGCGGGGCCAGCACGGCCGGCTGCGGCAGCTCCTGGGCCAGGTGGGGCGGCTGGGAGGGATGGGCGGGGGGCAGGGGGCGACTGGGAGGGCGAATGGGGCAACTGGGAGGGATGGAGAGGGTGCAGGGGGCAACTGGGAGGGTGAATGGGGTAACTGGGAGGGATGGGCAGGGTGTATGGGGCAACTGGGAGGGCTGGGGAGGGTGCAGGGGGCAACTGGGAGGGTGAATGGGGTAACTGGGAGGGTTGGGCAGGGTGTAGGGGGCAACTGGGAGGGCTGGGGAGGGTGCAGGGGGCAACTGGGAGGGTGAATGGGGTAACTGGGAGGGTTGGGCAGGGTGTATGGGGCAACTGGGAGGGCTGGGGAGGGTGCAGGGGGCAACTGGGAGGGATGGGGAGGGTGTATGGGGCAACTGGGAGAGTGAATGGGGTAACTGGGAGGGATGGGGAAGGTGCAGGGGGCAACTGGGAGGGATGGGCAGGGTGCAGGGGGCAACTGGGAGGGTGAATGTGGTAACTGGGAGGGATGGGCAGGGTGCAGGGGGCAACTGGGAGGGTGAATGGGGTAACTGGGAGAGGTGGGGAGGGTGAATGGGGTAACTGCAAGGGATGGGGAGGGGGCGGGGGGCAACTGGGAGGGATGGGGAGGGTGTACGGGGCAACTGGGAGGGTGAATGTGGTAACTGGGAGGGATGGGGAAGGTGCAGGGGGCAACTGGGAGGGTGAATGTGGTAACTGGGAGGGATGGGCAGGGTGTATGGGGCAACTGGGAGGGATGGGGAGGGTGTACGGGGTGACTAGGAAGGATGGGGAAGGTTCAGGGGGCAACTGGGAGGGCGAATGGGGCGACTGAGAGGGATGGGGACGGTGTATGGGGCAACTGGGAGGGATGGGGAGGGTGTATGGGGCGACTGGGAGGGATGGGGAGGGTGTATGGGCCGACTGGGAGGGTGTATGGGCCAATTGGGAGGGTGAATGGGGTAACTGGGAGGGATGGGCAGGGTGCAGGGGGCAACTGGGAGGGTGAGTGGGGTAACTGGGGGGGCTGGGGAGGGTGCGTGGGGCGACTGGGAGGCTGGGTGGGGTAACTGGGCGGTGGGGCTGCCACCAACGCCCCGCGCGCCGGCAGGCGGTGCAGGAGCAGAGCGCGGCGGGCGAGGCGCTGGTGCAGGCGCGGGGGGAGCAGGAGCGGCTGCGGGATGAGCTGCTGCGGCTCAGCCGGGCCCGCGAGGGACTGGCCAAGGAGGGGGCCAGCCTGGCCGTCCAGCTCGCCGCCGCCCAGCGCCACGGCCAGGATCAGGCCCAGGAGGCGGCCGGGCTCAGGTGGGTGCTGCTGGGGGTGCGAGGGTGTCTCCCCGCCCCGGAGCCTGGGTTTCGGCAGTATGGCTGTGGCGGTGTTTCGGCAGGTCGGAGAAGGAGGGGCTGGAGAGCAGCATCTTCCAGCTGCAGCAGCAGCTGGCCCAGCTCGACACCCGCAACCAGCAGCTGGAGGCTGAGGGTCGGGCCCTGCTCCAGGCCAAGGAGGCGCTGGAGGGTGAGGGGTCTCGGCCATCCCCATCCTTATCCCCATCTGCCCTCATCCATCCTCATCTTCATCTCCATCTTCCTCCTCCTGCATCGTTATCTTCATCCTCGTCCCCATCCATCCCTATTCCTCCTCATCCCCATCTTTATCCCAACCAACATCTTCAGCCTCATCCCCCCATACATCCCTGTCTCCATCCTCATCCCCATCTCCCCATCTCCATCCCCATCTCTGTCCTCATCTCCATCCTCATCCCATCCGTCCCCATCCTCATCTCCATCCTTGTTGCCATCCGTCCCCATCTCCATCCTCATCTCCATCCTCATCTCCATCCTCGTCCCCATCTGTCCCCATCTCCATCCTCGTCCCCATGTCCATCCTCGTCCCCATCTCCCCATCTCCATCCCCATCCTCATCTCCATCCTTGTCGCCATCTGTCTCCATCTCCATCCTCGTCCCCATCCTCATCCCCATCTCCATCCTCATCCCCATCTCCATCCTCATCCCCATCTGTCCCCATCTCCATCCTCGTCCCCATCCTCATCCCCATCTCCATCCTCATCCCCATCTGTCCCCATCTCCATCCTCGTCCCCATCCTCATCCCCATCTCCATCCTCATCCCCATCTCCATCCCCATCTCCATCCTCGTCCCCATCTCCATCCTCGTCCCCATCTGTCCCCATCTCCATCATCATCCCCATCCATCCTCATCTTCATCCCCATGTCCAGCTTCATCCCCATTGGCCCCCATCTTCATTCTCATCCCCATCCACCCCTCTCCATCTCCATCCACCCTCATCCTCCTCTCCATCCCCATCCGTCCCCGTTCCCCCAACCCCATCCATCCCCATTTGCCTGCAACAGCGTCACCACAAGCCCTCTGCCGTGTCCCTGCCCCTGTCACCTAACCCACCCCCACTCACGGGGGGGTTCCCCGCAGCGGAGCTGGGCGCTGCGCGGCTGGAGCGGGAGCGGGAGCTGCAGGCCCGGCGGCAGGCGGTGGCAGCGGCCGAGACGGCGGCAGTGACGGTGGCCCTGCAGAGCGCCCGCGACGCGCACCGCGACGAGCTCGACCGCCTCCAGCGCGAGAAGGTGGGGTACCAGCGGGATGCTGATTTTTTGGGGGGTGCGGTGCTGGTTTTTTGGGGTGAAATGCTGATTTTGGGAGGGGTGCGATGCTGATTTTGGGGTGCAATGTTGGTTTTTGAGTCGTGATGCTGATTTTTTTGGGGGGGGGAGCGATGCTGATTTTTGGAGTGCGATGCCGATTTTTAGGGGCCGATGCTGATTGTTGGGGCGTAATAGTGACTTTTAGTGTATGACACTGATTGGGTGCAGTGGTGATTTTTTTTGGGGGGTGTGATGTTGATTCTTGGGGTGCGATGCTGATTTTTGGGGGTGGCAGGAGGAGCTGGAGGCCGAGCGGAGCCGGCTGGCGCGGGAGCAGGAGGAGCTGGCGGCCGAGCTGGCAGCGACGCGGCAGCAGCGCGAGAGCGAGAAGCAGCAGGTGGGTGTCCCCAGTGTCCCCCCCGTCCCATCTCCAGTGTGTTCCCCCCCCGGGCTGAGCCATGTCACCCCCCGCAGGCGCTGGTGCTGCAGGAGGAGGAGAGGGCGGCGCTGGCGGAGACGCTGCGGGGGCTGCAGCAGAGTTTGGCCGAAGCCACGGCTGAGCTGGAACAGCAGCGGCGAGAGGTCACCGGCCACCAGGAGAAGGAGCAGGTCGGGGGGGGAAGCGTCTTGGGACCCCCCCCCCCAAGAATGGCACAGAGCCCCAGGGCATCCCCTCCCATTGCAAACCCCAATGCTTGAGGCTCACCCCCCCATTGCAAGCTCCCCCGCTACTCCCCCCTCCTCCGGCGTGCAGCCCCCCCAGTGACACCCCCTTCCTGCAGCTCCCCCCGTTGCAGCCCCCCCCCCCCCCCATCTCCCCATTGCAAGGTCCCTAGCGATGGGGATGCTCCGGTGTGGTACCCAAGCATCCCCATCCCGGCACCATCCCCCCCCCCCGGCACCCTGACACCGCCGGGGGGAGACTCAGGGTGCTGTACCCCCCCGCCTCGCCGCCCTGCAGAGCCTGGCTGCGGAGCTGCGCAGCCTGCGGGTGCAGGCGGAGGAGACGGCAGTGGCCCACGAACGAGAGACGAAGACTCTCCGCGAGCAAGCGACGGCGGCGGCCAAGCAGCGGGACGGTGCCCTGCGGGAGGTGAATCCCCCCACCCCCAGACCCCTTCCCACCCCTCCTAAATATCCCCCCCCCCCCCCCCCCCCCCCTAAATTCCATCCACCCCGGCTGCAGGCGGAGGAGGTGCGGGCGCAGCTGCGGCTGGTGGCAGAGGCGCGGGCGGCGGGGCGACGGGAGCTGCTGGAGGCGCAGCGGGAGGCCCGGGAGAGCCGGGAGGGCCGGGAAGCGCAGCGGCGGCAGGCGCAGGAGGCACGTCGGGCCTTGGGAGACGAAGCCAGGGAGAAGGAAGCCCTGCGGCGCTCCAACGAGGAGCTGCGGGCAGCACTGCGGCGCGCCGAGGGCGAGCGCATCAGGTGAGGGTTGGGGTTGGGGGATGCTCAGGACAAGGGGATGCCCAAGTTGGGAGGTGCAGGGGATGGTGTGATGCCTTGGAGGGTGATGCTTGGGGTTGGGGATGCTCAGGACAAGGTGATGCCCAAGTTGGGACCTGCATGGGGTGATGTGGCACCTTGGAGGGTGGTGCTCAGTGTTGGAGTTATGCTCAGGGTGAGGGAATGCCCAAATTGGGACTTGCATGGGATGATGCGATGCTGTGAACAGTGATGATCAGGGTCGGGGTGATGCCTGGGACAAGGAGATGCCTAAGTTGGGAGATGCAGGGAATGGTGGGATGCTCAGGGTTAGGGTGATGCTCAGGACAAGGGGATGCTAAAACTGGGACTTACATGGGGTGAAATTCAACAAGGGCAAGTGTAGGGTACTGCGTCTGGGGAGGAATAACCCCATGCGCCAGTATAGGTTGGGGGCTGACCTCCTGGAGAGCAGCTCTGTGGAAAGGGACCTGGGAGTCCTGGGGGCCAACAGGGTGACCATGAGCCAGCAATGTGCCCTGGTGGCCAAGAAGGCCAATGGCACCCTGGGGTGCACCCAGCAGAGTGTGGCCAGCGGGGCGAGGGAGGGCATCCTCCCCCTCTGCTCTGCCCTGGGGAGGCCGCAGCCGGAGCACTGTGTGCAGTTCTGGGCTCCCCGGGTCAGGAAGGACAGGGAACTGCTGGAGAGGGTCCAGCAAAGGGCTACGGAGATGATGAGGGGTTTGGAGCATCTCTCTGATGGGGAAAGGCTGAGGGCCCTGGGGCTTTTCAGTCTGGAGAAAAGACGACTGAGGGGGGATCTTATCAATGCTTATAAATACTCAAAGGGAGGGTGCCAGGTAATTGGGAACAGTCTTTTTTCCAGTGGTGCCCAGTGACAGGACAAGAGGGAACGGGCACAAACTTGAGCATAGGAAGTTCCATCTTTACATGAGGGGGAACTTCTTCCCTGTGCGGGTGGCAGAGCAGTGGCACAGCTGCCCAGAGAGGTGGGGGAGTCTCCCCCTCTGGAGCCATCCCAAACCCGCCTGGACGCCGTCCTGTGCCACTGCTGGAGGTGACCCTGCTCTGGCAGGGGGTTGGACTGGGGGAGCTCCAAAGGGCCCTTCCAGCCCTCACCAGTCTGGGATTCTGTGATGCAGCACCTCGAAGGGTGATGCTTAGGGTCAGGGTGATGCTCGGGGTAAGAGTGATGCTCAAGTTAGGAGATATACGGGGTGGTGCGATGCCTTGGAGAGTGATGCTTGGGACACAGGGATGCTCAAATTGGGAGATGCAGGGGATGGTGTGATGCCTTGGAGGGTGATGCTCAGGATTGGGGCAGTGCTCAGGACAAGGGGATGTCCCAAGCTGGGACGTACATGCGGGGATGCAGCACCTTGGCGAGTGATGCTCAGTGTTGGAGTGATGCTCAAGTTAGGAGACACGTGGGGTGGCGCAATGCCTTGGAGGGTGATGCTCAGGGTCGGAGCGATGCCTGGGACACGGGGGTGCTCAAGCTGGGAGATGCAGGGGATGGTGTGGTGCTCCAGGTCAGGGTGATACTCAGGACAAGGGGATGGAAGTTGGGGGGACGGGGAGGATGCTCAGGGATGGAGGGATGCACTGGAGCAGGGTGCTTGGGACAGGGCAGATGCCCGAGGCGAGAGGTGCTTGGGATGGGGCAGTGCCTGAGAGGGGGATGTTGGGGGACAGAGGGGGATGTTTGGGGTGACAGTGCACAGGGTGGGGGCTGCCCTGATGGGGTGATACTTGGGAGGGGGTGCCCGAGGTGGGGGAATGCTCAGGGATGGGGAGATAGCTGGGATGGGGATAGCTTGGAATGGGATGCTTAGGACGGGGCGAGGCTCGGGGCGATGCCGGGGATGGGGAGATGCTCGGGGCCAGGGCGATGCCCCTGGGGAGGGGGTGACGGCAGCCCCTCGTCCCCCCCTCCCACAGCCTGAAGCGTGCCAGCGAGGAGAAGGAGCAGCGGTTGGCTCTGGTGGAGGACGGGCGGGCGGCGGCGGACCGGGAGGTGACAGAGCTGCGGGCAACCCTGCGGGAGCTGGAGCGCGCCCGCCTCGACGCCCGCCGCGAGCTGCAGGAGCTGCGCCGGCAGGTGAGGAAGAGGATGGCTGGAACCCCTCTCCACCCATTTGAGGTGTCTCCAAGTTGCCCCCCACCTCCTCCTCGGGCAGGTGAAGGACCTGGACAGTGAGAACAGCAAGAGGAGCAAGGAGGTGGACGAGCTGCAGGCGCGCGTGGCCCTGGAGGAGCAACGGGAGGAGGAGAGCCGCCGCGAAGCCTTCGGCCTCAGGCAGAAGGTGGTGGAGAGCGAGGCTGGCACGGAGGCCGCCAGGAAGGAGGTGGGAAGGTCCCCCAGGGTCCCCCGTGCCCCGTTGCTCGGTGCCCCGTGTCCCAAAGTGTCCCCATCACCCCACAGCTCTGTACGCTGTGTATCTAGGTGTCCCTGTTCCCTCAGCCCATAGCTCGGTGCCGGTTGTCCCCAAGCATCCCCATTGCCCCGTAACTGGTATCCCGTGTCCCTGCGTGTCCCCACTACTCCGTTGCTTGATGCCATGTGCCTGAGTGCCCCCGTCACCTCACTGCTCAGTCCCCTATGTCGCATCGCCCCGCTGCTCTGCCCTGCATCGCTGGGTGTCCCTTGCATCCCCTATTGCTCTGTCCCTTGCATGCCCATCGTCCCCTTAATCTGTGCCCGGTGTCCCTGAGTGTCCCCATCACCCTGTTGCTCCATCCCCTGCATCCGTGAGGGTTCTCATCACCTCGTTGCTCCATCCTTTGCATGTCTGTTACCCTGTTGCTCCATCCCCTGCATCCCTGGGGCTCCCCTGTACCATATTGCAGCCCCATCACGCTGTTGCTGCATCCCCTGCACCTCTGGAGTCCCACATACCCCACCGCTCCATCCCCTGCATCCCTGGAGTCCCCCATTGCTCCATCTCTTACATCCCTTGGGGTCCCCCATCACCCTGTTGCTGTGTCCCTCGCATCCCTGGTGTCCCCCACACCCCATTGCTCCATCCCTGGGGGTCCCCCATATCCTATTACTTCATCCCTTGCATCCATGGGCATCCCCAGTACCCCATTGCTCCATCCCCTGCATCCCCATCACCCCATTGCTCCATCCCTTGGTGTCCCTCATACCGGATTCCTCCATCCCTTGCAGCCCATCACTCATGTCTCTGCACCCTACACCCCAACTTTGCCCCTCCATCACCCCCTTTCCACCCCCCCTCTGCAGCTCCAGCACCTGCAGCGGCGGCTGTCGGAGGCAGAGGGTGAATTTCGGCAGCGGGAGAAGGACTTGGCCCGCAGCTTGGAGGAGGCTCGTGGCAACGAGAAGAAGCTGCTGGCCGATGCCCGCAACCTCCAGCTGAAGGTGGAGGCGGCGCGGGGCGAAGCGGCCGAGCTGAGCCTGCGCCTGAGCGCGGCCGAGGGTCGGGCGCAGGGGCTGGAAGCCGAGCTGGCCCGTGGCGAGGCGCTGCGCCGGGCTGCCGAAACCCGCCTGGGAGGCATCCAGTCCGCCTTACGCCGTACCATGGGCATCGGCCGCGTACGGGCCGGCTCCCCAGGCAAGGGTGAGAGACCCTGGGGTCCCCCAGTGCCCTGTCCCTTGCTTAGGGGAAGGGGCTGCATCCTGCGGTGGTGCATCCCGCTGCGGTGCTCCATTCCCTGCACCCCTGGGGGTCCCCCGTATCCCGTTCCTCCATCTCTTGCATCCCCGTCACTCTGTTATTCCATCCCCTGCATCCCTTTGCGAGGGTCCCCATACCCCACTGCTCCATCCCTGGAGGTGCCTCATCACCCCATTACTCCATCCCCTGCTTCCCTGGGGTCCCCCGTACCCCATTGCTCCACCCCCTGGATCTGTGTGGTCCCCCAGACCCCACTGCTCCATCTTGTACATCCCTGGGGTTCCCCATATCCCATTGCTCCAGCCCTGGAGGTCCCTCATCACCCTATTACTCCATCCCCTGCATCCCCATCACCCTGTGCTCCATCCCTTGTGCCCCATCACCCTGTTGCTGTGTCCCTCGCATCCCTGGGGTTCCCCGTACCCCATCGCTCCATCCCTGGGGATCTCCCATCACCCCATTAATCCATCCCCTGCATCCCCAGAGGTCCCCCATACCCTGTCACTCCATCCCTTGTGCCCCATCACCCTGTTGCTGTGTCCCTCGCGTCCCTGGGGTTCCCCGTACCCCATTGTTCCAGCCCTGGAGGTCTCCCATCACCCTATTACTCCATCCCCTGCATCTCTGTCACCCTGTGCTCCATCCCTTGTGCCCCATCACCCTGATGCTGTGTTCCCTGCACCCCTGGGGTTCCCGTGCCCCATTGCTCCATCCCTGGGGGTCCCATACCCCATTGCTCAATCCATCGGGGTCCCATACCCCATTACTCCGTCCCTTGGGGTCCCCTATGCCCCATTACTCCATCCCTGGGGTTCCCATACCCCATTACTCCGTCCCTGCGGTTCCCATACCCCATTGCTCCATCCCTGGGGTTCCCATACCCCATTACTCCGTCCCTGCGGTTCCCATACCCCATTGCTCCATCCCTGGGGTGCCCCATGCCCCATTGCTCCATCCCTGGGGTTCCCATACCCCATTACTCCATCCCTGGGGTGCCCCATGCCCCATTGCTCCATCCCTGGGTGTCCCCCATGCCCCATTACTCCATCCCTGGGGTGCCACATACCCCATTACTCCATTCCTGGGGTGCCCATACCCCATTGCTCCATCCCTGGGGGTCCCCCATGCCCCATTGCTCCATCTCTTACATCCCCAGGGGTCCCCCATATCCCGTGGGTGCATCCCGTTGCGGCGCATCCAGCTGGCAGAGCTTGCGATCCTCCCTCGGGTGCTGCGCCCCGATGTCCCCACACCACCCAGTTTTTGTCCCCATGCAGGTGGGGGAGCGGAGGGGTCGGGGAGTCCCAGCTCAACCCCAGACACCGATGCGGCTGCCGAGCCCGAGGCGGTGCGGGCAGCCCTGCGGGATTTCCTGCGCGAGCTGCAAGACGCGCAGCGGGAGCGGGTATGCCCCCCCCCCCCCCCCCCCACCTCGCCTTCCCCTCCCCTCCTCATCGGCCCCAAAAAGCCCCTTTCTCGCCCCATTTTCTTGCGCCCCCCCCCCAGGAGGAGCTGCGGGTGCAGGTGGGCGATCTGGGCCGGCGGCTGGCGGAGGCAGAGGAGGAGCGGGACAACGCCGGTGCCCGGGCACAGCAGCTCCAGAAGCTGGTGGCTGAGAGTGAGGAAGGTGATGGAGGGGTTTGTTATTTTTTTTGGGGGGGTACATGCCCCTAAAATGGTGGGGTTTGGGGTGATTTGTCCTGTGCTGGAGCCTTACCAGCGAGCGGGGGCTTTTGGGGAAACTGTGGCACGGGTGATGCCGCTGCTGGGGAATGCGGGATGCTCGCTGGGATTTCCCCCACTCACGGCCCCAAAATCCTGGTAAAATCAGTAAAACCTGGTGCAAACCCCAGTAAAACCCCATGCATGCCCAGTAAACCCCAGTAAGACTGATGAAACTCTCCCTGCGTCCCCCATAAAGCCCAGTAAAACTGGTAAAACCCCCCTATAGATCTCCTGTAAAGCCCAGTAAAACTGGTAAACCCCACCACGCATCACACACAAACTCCAGTAAAACTGGTAAAGGACCTGTGCAGACCCCATAAACCCCAATAAAACTGGTAAACCCCCCCATGCATCCCCTCTAAACCCCAATAAAACCGGTAAAAGCACCCATGCAGACCCCATTAAGCCCAGTAAAACTGGTAAAACCCTCTATGGGTCCCCTGTAAACCCCAATAAAACTGGTAAAAGACCCCTGCATCCCCCATAAACCCCAATAAAACTGGTAAAAAAACCCTATGGATGCCCTGTAAACCCCAATAAAACTGACAGAAGCACCCATGCAGACCCCATTAAGCCCAGTAAAATTGGTAAACGCCCCTATGGATCCTCTGTAAACCCCAGTAAAACTGGTAAATGTCCCCCCTGCATCCCCTGTGAACCTCAATAAGATGGATAAAGCCCCTGTGCATCCCCCATAAACCCTGGTAACTCCCCCTCCGCCCCTGCATCCCCCGTTAATCCCAGTAAAACTGGTAACCCCCCCCTGTGCATCCCCTGTAAGCCCCAGTAAAACTGGTAAAAGACCCCTGCATCCCCCATAAACCCCAATAAAACTGGTAAAACCCCCTGTGCATCCCTCCTAAACCCCAATAAAACCGGTAAAAGCACCCATGCAGATCCCATTAAGCCCAGTAAAACTGGTAAAACCCCCTATGGATCCTCTGTAAACCCCAGTAAAACTGGTAACCCCCCCTCCCCGTGCATGCCCCGGTAAGGTGGGTAACCGTGGGGTGGCTCCGGCAGGGCGTCGCAGTGGGGAGCTGAGCAGCGCCCAGGCCACACTGCTGCTGCAGGAGGAGACGCTGCGCCGGGGCGAGCGGGAGCGCCGGGTGCTGCGGGAGAAGGTGACGGCGCTGGAACGCAGCCTGCACGCCGCCGAGGGCGAACGCCGAGCCGCCCAGGTGGGCATCGTCACGGGGGGGACCAGATCCTGCCCCTGTCCCCATCCCTGACTGCTCCGTGCCAGGCAGCCGGTGCCTTGCAGGAGAAGATGAGCGCGGTGCGAGCCAGCAAGGCCGAGCTGGAGGATGCCAAGCGGCGGCTGGAGGCGGCGGAGAGCCGGAGCACCCGCCTGGAGCTGCAGCAGCGGGTGCTGGAGGGTGAACTGCAACGGGCACGGATGGCCCTGGGCGAGCGGCAAGCGGAGGCGCGGGCGACGCAAGACCGTGCCGAGCTGCTCCAGAAACAGGTAACAGCACAAATTCCGCTAAATTCCCCTTCTGTGGATTTTATTTTTACTGATTATATTTAATTTTGCTATCATTTTGGGGTGCAGCTAGCCGAGAGCGAGCAGCGCGCCGGCGCTTTGCAGCAGGCGATGGAGCGGTTGAGCGCGGCGTTGGCGGAGAGCGGCTCGAAGGACGATGCACCGAGCGCGACGGCGGTGTTGGCCGATGGCGCCGTGGTCCACGAGCGGCTGCTGCAGCTCCAAAGCGCCCTGGCCGCCGGCGAGCTCGACCGCCGGGCGCTGCAGGTGGCAGCGAGCACACTAGGGTAGGGGTGGGGGGGACACACCAGGGTGCTTTTGCTTGGGGGTCACCGTGGGTGTGTGTGTGTCCCCCCCACCATCCCAGGAGGGGCTGGAGGTGGCGCGGCGGGCGCTGGCGGAGGCGCGGGAGGAGAAGGGAGCGCTGCGGGAGCAGCTGCGGGAGCTGCGGGAGGAGCAGGAGGCCCTGCAGCGGACCAAGGAGGAGCTGGAGGCGCAGGTCCGGCAGCAGCAGGAGGTGAGGACGGGTGGGTGCATCCCATGCCAGTGGAGGGTGGTGGCGGGGGCTCCCCCAATTCACTCTCCTTTGCCCCCAGGCAGCACCCTTTGCCCAGCCCATGCAGCATCTCTTGCCCCCGTGCATCCCCAATGCACCCTCTTCCCTGACCCTACAGCACCCTATTGCCCCCCTGCAGTCCCCTGCATCCTTTTGGCCCCCCCCCCCAGCACCCTATTGCCCCCCTGCAGCCTCCTGCATCCTTTCACTCATCCCTGCAGCTCCCTATTGCCCCCACGCAGCCCCCTGCACCCCCAGCACCCTGCTGCAGCCGTATAGCCCCCCCGCACCCTCTTCCCTGACCCTACAGCACCCTATTGCCCCCCTGCAGCCCCCTGCACCCTTTCACTCATCCCTGCAGCTCCCTATTGCCCCCCTGCAGCCCCCTGCATCCTTTTGCCCCCCCCAGCACCCTATTGCCCCCCTGCAGTCCCCTGCATCCTTTCACTCATCCCTGCAGCTCCCTATTGCCCCCATGCAGCACCCTGCATGCCTTTGCCCCCCCATACTGCATCCTTTGCCCCTCCTCTGTGCATCACCCCCCCAAATATTTCCAGCACCCTATTGTGTCCCCCCCCGCAGCACCCTTTGCCCCCCCTTATAGCCCCAGCACCCTCTTGCCTCCCCTGCAGCATCCTTTGCCCCCCTCCTTGCATCACCCTATAGCCCCCCCCTCTTCTTACACCACCCTATGGACACCCCTATAGCCCCAGCACCCTCTTGCCCTCCCCCCGGTGACTGACCCCCCCCCCCGGCCCTCCCCGTCGCAGGCGCTGCGGCAGCGGCAGGAGGGGCTGCAGGAGCGGGTGGGCAGCCTGCAGCGCGCCCTGGCCCGCACGCAGGGCGAGAAGCGGGAGGCCGAGCGCGTCGCCCTGCGCCTCGAGAAGGACAAGAGCGCCCTGAAGAAGACCCTGGATAAGGTGGGACCGCGGGTGGCACCTTTGGGTGCCCCTGGGGCTTGGCCCCGCGCGGAGCATCACACCCCGGGGAGGGACACACACACACACACACACAAAAAATACGTCCTTGATGCAGGGCTGGGCGCAAATCAAATATAAAGCCCTAAACACAGATAATTTGTGGTGCGTTATTATTTTTTTTTGGTGCGTTGTCATTTTCCAAGCAGAAAATACACTTTTTTAATATATATATATATATATGTTGTGTGCTGCTCCGCTGTGCATAGTCTATACGCACTTAAAATATAGATATATATTTTAAGCCGACATATATTTTGGATGCGAAATAGATCTATTTTCTCTGTTATGTTTTATATTTTGTTTATATAATACGCTAGATTTTATATGTTTTATATATATGTTTATTATATATTTTATATATATATAAAATATATAATACATATTATATATTTAATATATATTATATATTTTTATATATGTTTTGTTATGTATGTTTCGTTATATATGATGTTTTGTTATATATGTTTTATATGTTATATGTTTTATATGTTATATGTTTTATATGTTATATGTTTTATATGTTATACATGTTTTATATGTTATACATATATTTTATCTGCTCTATTTTAGATGGGTTTTTTTTAATATATATATATTTTTATCTGCGGGAGCGAGTTGCGCAGTGGGGGGGGTTGGTGGTGATGGTGGGGTGTGAAGCACTCCCCAGCGCCCCCCATTTCTCCCCCCTTACACCCCCCAAAGGTGGAGCGGGAGAAGCTGCAGACGCGGGAGGACTCGCTGCGGCTCTCGGCGGAGAAGGGCCGGCTGGATCGCTCGCTGGGCACGGCCGAGCGGGAGCTGGCAGAGGCGCAGGAGCGCATCCAGCTGCTGCAGGTGGGTGCCCTGTGCTCCCCCCCGCCCCGCCCCGAGTGGGATGGGTGCAGGTGGGGGCACCCCTGGGTGCTGCCCGCATGCTCGGTGCAACCGAGGCTTGCAGCAGGGTGGCGCTGGGCTCTATCGGGGGCTTGTCCCGGCTTGGAGGGATGCTGGTGCTTGTACTGGGATGGCACTGGTCTCATCTTTGGGGCTCGTTCCAGCTTGGAGGGATGCTGGTGCTTGTACTGGGACGGCACTGGTGTCATTTTTGTGGCTCGTTCCAGCTTGGAGGGATGCTGGTGCTTGTACTGGGATGGCACTGGTGTCATTTTTGCGGCTCATTCCAGCTTGGAGGGATGCTGGTGCTTGTACTGGGATGGCGCTGGTCTCATTTTTGGGGCTCATTCCCGCTTGGAAGGATGCTGGTGCTTGTACTGGGACGGCACTGGGGTCATTTTTGGGGCTCATTCCAGCTTGGAGGGATGCTGGTGCTTGTACTGGGATGGCGCTGGTCTCATTTTTGGGGCTCATTCCCGCTTGGAAGGATGCTGGTGCTTGTACTGGGACGGCACTGGTGTCATTTTTGTGGCTCGTTCCAGCTTGGAGGGATGCTGGTGCTTGTACTGGGATGGCGCTGGTCTCATTTTTGGGGCTCATTCCCGCTTGGAAGGATGCTGGTGCTTGTACTGGGACGGCACTGGGGTCATTTTTGGGGCTCATTCCAGCTTGGAAGGATGCTGGTGCTTGTACTGGGACGGCACTGGGGTCATTTTTGGGGCTCATTCCAGCTTGGAAGGATGCTGGTGCTTGTACTGGGACGGCACTGGGGTCATTTTTGGGGCTCATTCCAGCTTGGAGGGATGCTGGTGCTTGTACTGGGACGGCACTGGGGTCATTTTTGGGGGCTCATTCCCGCTTGGAAGGATGCTGGTGCTTGTACTGGGACGGCACTGGGGTCATTTTTGGGGCTCATTCCAGCTTGGAAGGATGCTGGTGCTTGTACTGGGACGGCACTGGTGTCATTTTTGGGGCTCATTCCCGCTTGGAAGGATGCTGGTGCTTGTACTGGGACGGCACTGGGGTCATTTTTGGGGCTCATTCCAGCTTGGAAGGATGCTGGTGCTTGTACTGGGACGGCACTGGGGTCATTTTTGGGGCTCATTCCAGCTTGGAGGGATGCTGGTGCTTGTACTGGGACGGCACTGGGGTCATTTTTGGGGCTCATTCCAGCTTGGAGGGATGCTGGTGCTTGTACTGGGATGGCGCTGGTCTCATTTTTGGGGCTCATTCCCACTTGGAAGGATGCTGGTGCTTGTACCGGGATTGTGCGGCGCTCTGTTTGGGGCTCTTCCCAGCCTGGGGAGATGCTGGTGTTGCACTGAGATGATGCTGAGCTCACCCCAGCTTGAAGGGAGGTGCCGGTCCTTGTACTGGGGTGGCACTGGTCTCATTTTTGGGGCTCATCCCATCTTGGAGGGATGCTGGTGCTTGCACTGGGAGGGTGCTGAGCTCTGTTTTTGGGGCTCATACCAGTTCAAGACAGATGCTGCTGCCTGGGCCAGGATGATGCTGGCCCTGTCCCAGCTTGAAAGGAGGTGCTGGTCCTTGCGTGGGGATGGAGCCGGGCTCTTTTGGGGACTCATCCCAGCTTAGGGAGATGCTGGTACTTGTACTGGGATGGCACTGGGCTCATTTTTGGGGCTTATCCCATTTTGGGAAGGTGCTGGTACCTGCACTGGGATGGTCTGGGCTCGTTTCTGGGCTTGTCCGAGTTCGTGTTGGCAGGGCTGGGGGGATGCTGGCACGTACAGCAGGATGGTGCTGGGCTCTTTTGGGGGCTAATCCCAGCTCGGGGAGAGTACTGGTGCTTGCACCAGTATGGTGGTGAGCTCTTTTTTGGGGCTCATACCAGTTCAGCGAAGATGCTGGTGCTTGTTCTGGGATGCTGCTGGGCTCATCCCAGTTTGTAGGCATGCCGGTGCTTGCACTGGGAGGGTGCTGGGCTCTTTTTTTTGGGGGGGGTGAGGGGGCTCCTCCCGGCTTGGGGCCCGTTTTTTGGGGGTGACAGCCAGCCCTGCCCGCCCAGGCGCAGGTGTCGGCGCTGGAGCACCCATCTCCGCCGAGCCCTGCGCCGGAGCTGCAGCGGGAGCTGCACCGCCTGCGCATCGCTCAGCTTCAATCCCAGCGGGCGCTGGAGGCTCGCGAGCGCGTCCACCGCCACCGCGTCCGCGGCCTGGAGGAGCAGGTGAGCCGGGGGACACACACACACACACCCCCCGGGGGTGGGATGTGACACATGTGTGTCCCCTCCATGCTCTGTCCCCCCCCCAATTTCATATCCCCCCCCCGTCCTTTGCAGATCGCGCTGCTGAAGGAGCAGGAGCTCCACCGTCACCCCACCAGCATCTAGGACCTCTCCCGCGGCACCCGCAGAGACCGGCTACAACTCAGCTCACGGGTGGGGGGGGGGTGGGGGGGGGGGCCCTGTGGTCAAAAAAAAACCCCCCCACCCCCACGGCCGTGTGGTTTTTTTTGTCTCGTCAGTCCCTTTTCTCAAGCAAAAAGGAAACAAAACAAAAAAGCTGCGCTTTTTACCGACGGGGTGGTGCCACGCGTGTATTTTTGATACAGTCTGGGGCCCGACGGGTGGGGGTTTTTTCCCCCCTTTTTTCTATTGCAATTTTTAACAAAAAAAAAGTTTGGAAATACTCCTTATTTTTAGCCGCGGGAGATCCCTGTCTCGGCACCAGCCGAGCCCCCCGATTTATCTTCCCCCCCCCCCCCGATACACGATGCTCCTCCAGCCCTCCCGAGCCCCAACCCTCAACACAGCCTAATTTTTCCCCTTTTTCTAACAAACAACAATGCTAATTTTTATTTGATTTTATTTTTAGCGAATAGCGGGATTTTTTTTTTTTAATATCACTATTTTTTGGAGTTTTGAGGTTTTTCCTGGTGCTAATGGGGGCAGCCCGAGGTCGAGGGAGGGGGCTTTAAAAAAAAAAAAAACCCCCGCGGGTGTCGAGGCGGTGGCTGCAAGCGCAGCCCAGTTCCTGGCGCTATTAAACGTGGATAAACCCAAACTGGCAGCCCCTGAGGGTGGTTTTTTTGGGAGGGTGGGGGAGTGTGTGCATGTGGGGGGTGTGGGGAGGCATTTTGGGGATGCCAGGGTTGATTTCAGGTCCCTTAATGAAGAGTAATAATAGTAATGATAATATTAACAATAATAATAGTAGTAATAATGGTAATAATAATAATAAATTTATAAATATTAAGTTATTATTATTATTCCTACCTCCCCTTTGGAGGAGAGCTGCCCTCCCCCTCCTTGATTTAAGCCTTTTTGGGGGGGGGGGACTTGAGCCCCAAGGGAGGGACGAATCCCTTGTGGCCCCCAGGGGACGGGACGGGATGGGGATGGGGACGGGTGATGGTGAAAACCCGACACCCACAGATGATTTTCTATAAGGGAACTGGAAAAAATATAAGAACTGCATACCACAAGCTGCACCCTATATAAGTGAGAGACATGCTATAGGGTTGTATGTCATATAAGAGAACTGCACCCTATATAAGAGCTACACACCCTATATGAGAGCTATATACCCTATAGAAGAACTACACACCCTCTGAGAGCTATATACCCTATATAAGAGCTACACACCCTATATGAGAGCTATATACCCTATAGAAGGGCTACACACCCTCTGAGATCTATATACCCTATATGAGCCAGACACCCTACATGAGAGCTATATACCCTATATAAGAGCCACACACCCTCTATGAGAGCTATATACCCTATATATGAGCCACACACCCTCTGTAAGAGCTACACACTAGAGCTGCGTGCTGACAACTACACGCTATACGAGCCTCACCCTATGTAAGAGTATACCCCATACAGAGCTGCACACTATATAAAAGTATAGAGTACTTATATATTGCACAGTATATAAGAAAGCTGCACAATATATGAGAACTGTACACTATATAAGAGCTGCGTGCTATATGAGCTGCGTGCTATATGAGCGGCACGCTATATGAGCACACTATAAGAGCTACAGACTATATGAGATGCACGCTGTATGAGAACTGCATCCTATATGAGCTATATACACTAAGAGGACTGCACACCACATGAGAACTGCATCCTATATGAGCGATACACTATATGTGACCTACACATCATATAAGAGAGCTGCACATTATCACAAGAGCGACACTCCACTATTTCCTATAAGGGACCTGGAGGAACCCCTATAGCCCACGCTATTTCCTATAGGTGACTCAAACCCCAACGTCCACTCTGCTTTCTATAGGGGAACCCCGAGCCCTAAACACCGCAGGACCCCAGCAGAGCCCCACCCTTCGCCCTTTTCTATAGGGGAACCGGGCATCACTCCACAATCACCCCCCCAAACACCCATTTATTTGCTATAAGAGCCTCAGCAATTCACCCCCAACACCTATACACCACATTTTTATCTATAGGAGCCCCCCCCCCCCCCCAATTAAGCCCCCTCCAAACCACACTATTTCCTCCACCAACTGCCCCCCCCCCCCGAATCAGACATTTTGCAATGCCAAAACACCCTAAAGCACCCCAAAAATCAGCACCCACAGCCCTTCGCGCCCCTGCCCTGGGCTCAGGAATCGCTCAAATCATTGGAATCCCCCCCAAAAGGATACACCCCCACCCCCCAAAATCAGAAAATCCCCCCCCCCCCAAATCAGAAAATTCCCCCCCCAAAAAAACGAGTCAGGAGCCACAGCGACCCTTACGCTTTATCTCTTGGATACTCTACGTAGAAAACGGGGCGGCGGGGGCTCGCACCGCTCCCCCTTTACAATATAATAAGGAAAGTAATAAAAATAATAACTCCCCCCCCCCTTTTCTTTGTTAATTATTATGTGCACAAAAAAAAAAAAAAAAAAAAAGTACTTTTTTTTTTTTTTTTTCTGCTCTTTTATGCACAGTTTCTTTAGCACCATGGTGAGGATCCGGAAACGGGATGGGGAGCCGGGAGAGGAGGATGGGAAAAGGGGTTAGGATGCTGGGATTCCGGGAGGAGGCCGGGGCAGGAGGGGGGGGGGGGGCACGTTTTTTCCCCCCTTAGAGCTCAGCATCCGCCGCAGCTGCGGGCGCAGGATGCGACCACGGTTTGGCAGAGGCCGCTGGTGGCCATCACCCCGCACTTGGAAAACTTGTCGCGGCAGAGGTCGGCTGTGGGGATGGCGGGAAAGAAATAATCCGTGGATGCAGGAAAAAAGAAAAAAAGGGGGGGGGGGGTGTCCCCCCATCCCCGTCCCGTCCCCCCCACACCCCATGGGGATGGGGCAGCTCAGCTCCACCCCCCCCAAAATGGGATCCCAGTTTAGTCCACTGGTTGCGGAGGGATGCCAAGCTTTGCTTGCTGGGATTCTTTCCCCCGCCTCCCAAGGGTGGAAAAAGGGGTGACCTGGATGGGGACAACCCCAATTTGGGGACCACCACTCCTCTCCTCCCCCCCCCTTAGCCCCCCCCCCCCCCCCCTTTACCTCGCAGCAGCTCTTCGTGGGCGCACACGGTGCGGACGCAGATCTCCTTGTTGATCACGTAAACCCGGCGGAGGCTGGATGGAGGGGGGCAGAGGGGATTAAAAAAAACCAAAAAAGATGGGGGAGGTTTAGTGCAAAAGCAGAGGGGCTTCCCAAAATATGGCGGGGTGAGGGGTGGGGGGTGTCAGGGAAGTTTTTTTTCCGCGGTCCTGTCCCCCCCCCGGCTCGCCTGTAAAAGCAGATCTCGTTGAGGCACTGCTTGCAGGGTTTGTGCACGGAGTAGAGCCTGGTGCAGGGGTACTGCTCCTCCCGGCAGTCTGCAAGGAGAAAAGGCAGCGGGGTTCTGATTGGGGGGGGTGTTTAGAAAAATCCAGGGGGGGGGTGGCTGGAAAATCCATAGCGGGGGGGTCTGACACCCCAAGGATGGGCTTAGCATCCACCCGATGCTTTCCCCCCACCCTGATTTTCCCTCCCGGGTGTGAGCGTGGCGGCACATCCTCCCCCCACCGCGCTAAAAAAAAAAAGAGGGTGAACCCCCTCCATGGCGGTCGAAGGAGGGGGGGGGGGGAAAGGACTCACCGAGGGGTCCTGGCTCCGTGGGCTCCGTCTCGGGGGCAGCAGCTGCGGGGGGGGGGGGGGGGGGGGGGGAAGAGTAAATTTAGGGATGGAGCAAAAGCATCTCGCTGCGCTTTGGCTGGGTTTTAGGGCTGGAGCATCCTTACGCCGGTACCCCCCCCCGAAGCTGCTCCGGGGGGAGCACAACGGGGCGAAGGGCGCAGGGGAGGGATGGAGACCCCGCGGGGGGGGGGGACACACCCCCCCCCAGGTGGCTGCCACCCACCTGGAGTCGGGGCTGGCACGATTTCATGCTGGGATTGCTGCTGGGACTGGTACCGAAACTGCTCCTCGGGGGCACGGGGGGTCACATCTGCAAAGAGAGAGAGAGAGAAAGAGAATGTGGGCATTCCCCCCCGCCAAAAAAATGCCCCCCCCCCCCACCCCAGCATCCCGCAGGGGACCCGCTTACCGTGATAGTCGTAGTAATCCTGAATTTCTGGGGAATAAAAGAGAAAAACAGAGCAGAGGCTGAGGATGGAGGGGGTTTTAACTGGATAAGGGTGGGGGGCTTCCCCAAAATTTCCCGGTTGGGCTGAGTGATGGGAAAACACCCACCCCAGGAATGGCCCTGGGCAACATCCCCCCCCCCCCCGTTGTTTTTTTGTTTTAATTTTAATAAAGGCAGAGTAAATAATTGGCAGCGCGAGGAAGGGGAACGGAGAAGTACAGGGATGGGGCGGGGGGGGAGATGGGAAGGTGTGAGGAGGAGCGTTGGGAATTTAAGGGGCAGGAGGCAAAGGGATGGAGCAAAGAGTATCGCAGCAGAAAGAGGCATCAGACTGAGGCGTATTCGGCAAAAAAACAACAACAACAACAACAAAAAAAGATGGGGAAAGAGAGGTGGGTGAAGGGTGTCCCAGTTCAGGGTGCTCGAACCTGATTGCTGGTCGTACTGGGAATATTGTACCGGCTCGGGGTAGGTGATGCCTTCAAACCTGCTGTACTGTCCCTGGACCAGGAGCGCTGCTGCGAGACGAAGGTTGGAGGGGAGGAAAAGCATCACCAGGAGGGGCACGGCCACCCCCACTCTGGGAATTCGGGGTTCCCTCCTCTGCCTTCGCCTCTCCGGCTTTGCATCGTCCCCCAAAATACCACCCCGTAGCCGTCCTCAGGGGCACGCTGCCCGGAGAGGAGGATGCTCACCGATGGGGGACCAGTGCCAGCCCGGGATTCCTACGTTATCCGGGCGCAGCCGGGGATGATCCCGGGTGATCCCGCTGTCTTGCCGCACGCGGGTACCACCGCCCGACCCGGAGACGGGGGCCAGCATCCTGCTGGTCCAGCGATGCTCCTGCCACCCCCGGGGGGGACACACACCGGAGCATCCCCTGCATCCCTCGCAGACGCCCTGGGAGCTAATCCTGCCACGGATCCAGGGGGGCAAACGGGGTTCAGATGCCAGCGCGCACGGACTGATGCGATCACGCAGGCAGGATGCTTCGGGGGGTGGGGGGTGGGGGGCAGCTCAGGTCACCCCAAATCCCCTGGGCATGGCAAGGACGCATCCCCGGGACACACCGTGATGGCCCACGCAGCTGCCGCATCCCTCCGCATCCCCGCAAGAGGCATCGTCCATGAGCGAGACACCGCTGGGAACGATGCCGGGCCGGGACTTATCTTTTCTGCCCGTTATCCCACCCCCCCCCCGCTGCCCCCCCCAGCTCCCGGTCTCCCCCAGTCTCGCCCGCTTTAATGTTTTCCATGTGTTCGCCCGCCTTTGTGCCGAGCCGGTTTTGCCCAAAGTTTTCCTGGCTCCGGGGCTGCCGGGTCGGTCCCCTCCCTCCTCGTTTCCATCCCACCCCCCCCGACCCCCACCCCGGGGGGGGGGGGTAGGGGTGGAGGAGGTTTACAAATATAATTTTTCTGGCTGTCATCCCGGTCCTGAGGTGCCAATTTTGTGCCACCTCGACGTCCCCAAAGCAGGAGGGACTCGCTTGGGTGCCAGACCCCTTGCACCCTCCGTGCCCCCCCCCCCCCCCCCCGTTAGAACCAGTCTCAACCCGGGGTGAGTTTTGGGGTTAATTTTGGGCAAAACTGGTGGCGATGAGGTGATGTTTGCCCCAGATGGGTGCAGACAGCCAAGCGTCGCTGGGTGGGGGGGGGCGGCCGGCTCCTGGGGTGTCACCTCACCTTGGGGACCCCCCCCTCTGCCCCGGGGAGGGGACACTCACCTGGCAGACACAGCAGGAAGAGCCCCAGCGCTCTCATCCTGACGGCAGCGACGGGGGAGAAGCGCGGGCCGGGATGCAGCCGGAGGAGTCTGGATGGGACGGAGGGAAACACGGAGGGGTCA
Source organism: Pluvialis apricaria (assembly GCA_017639485.1). Lineage (NCBI taxonomy): Eukaryota > Metazoa > Chordata > Aves > Charadriiformes > Charadriidae > Pluvialis > Pluvialis apricaria. Next base: position 2,916,142 of record CM030026.1, read on the forward strand.
GTGATGGGGGGGGACACACACACACGGCCCCCCCCCCTCCAAATCCCTTGGTTCCCCATCCCCTACAGCAGCCCCGAGATGCCCCACACATCTCTGCCCGAGGCGCCCCCCCCCGAGGGACTGGTTCATAATAATAATAATAATAATAATAATAATAATAATAATAATAATAATAATAATAATAATAATAATAATAAAACAAAACAAAACCAACTAAAAAATATAGAAACCTCGCCCCCCCCCCCCCAAAAAAAAGGCAAGCTGAGCTTCCCGACTGCACGCTCCCGCGGGGAATTGCAAGGGACAAACCCTGAAATATCCGCGGGCAGAACGGGGAGGGGGGGGTGAGAAATGCCGGGATGTCTGAATCACCGCCACGGTGGGGAGGCACATCTGGACACCCCCCACCCCCCCCCCCCCCAGCGATAACAGCCCCACGAGCTGCACGTTCCCGGCTGCTTTCCCGGGGTTTTCGGCCCCGCTGACTTGGCCAAGGGCTTATTTTTGGGGGGGGGGGGGGGTCCTCCGTTGCCAGGGGATGCTGCGTTTGCTCGAGCAGCCCCTAAACCCAAGGGGGGTGGAGGGTGGGGGGAGATGTTGAAATTTGGGGAGGGAAAAAAACCCTCTTTCAAGAAAATTCCCGCGCCGGCGCTGGGATTTGGCAAGCTTTGGGCGCTCGCGGCGGCTCCCCGGCGCTTTCCAAGCGGAGCTTTGCGTGTCGAGCGTCTGCTTTCCCCGGCGGGGAGACGGGCCAAGGCCGGCTGTGCCGCCGGTGAGCCGGGCCCCCTTCCCCGGCGCGGGCTGGCAGGGACCCCGCCTGCCCTTCCCCCTCGTCCCAAGCCAGCTCCAGGGGGAAAATTGGGGAAAAAAAAGAGAAATTCTCCCCCAGAACTCCTTCGAAACCCAACCATTCGCCTGCCAGAGATAAAGCACGTTGGCTTTCCCGGCTCACCGAGGCACCGCAGGGATGGGGAACCGCTCCCAGCACTCCCAGCTCTGCTGCCGGAGTGGGGAAACTGAGGCACGGGTGGAGATAAGCCAAACCAGTTGGTATCTTGGCCCCGCTAGATTTGGGCTGAAGCATCAGCCCCCCACCCCGTGCCAGGAGGGCCCCAAGCACCCATCCCAGCTCCTGGCTTCATGCAGCACCCTGGGATGGGAACGCGGCTCCAGCCCCAGCACAGCACGGTCCCTGCTGGGTTTAAGACCACTCTGGAGAAGGTGGGATCGATGGGACTGACCGCACCATCACCAGAGCGTGTGGCATCTTCTAGCGACCGTGTCCTCACCATAACCAAAGCATAGCACCTCCGAGGGACCGTGTCCTGCATCATCAGTGAAGTACAGCACCTTCTATAGACCATGTCCTGCACCGTCCCCATAGAGTAGCACCTTCCAGCCATCACGTCCTCAAGACCACCAAAGCACAGTACCTTCTAGGGACCTTGTCCTGCACCATCCCCATCGTGTTGCACCTTCTATCCACCATGTCCTCAAGACCACCAAAGCACAGTACCTTCTAGGGACCTTGTCCTGCACCATCACCAAAGTGTAGCACCTTCCAGTGACCACATCCTGCACCACCGCCATAGTGTTGTGTTTCTAGGGACCAAATCCTGCACCGTCACCAAAGCGCAGCACCTTCCAGCCACCATGTCCTCACCATCACCAAAGCATAGCATCTTCTAGGGACCTTATTCTGCAAGATCACCGAAGTGCAGCACTTTCCAGTGACCACATCCTGCACCATCACCGTAGTGTTGCGTTTTCTGGAGACCAAATCCTTCACCATCACCAAAACACCTTCCAGCCACCATGTCCTCACCATCACCAAAGCGTTGCCTCTTCTAGCAATCATTCCCTTGCACCACCACCACAGCTACATCTTCTAAACACCACATCCTCCTCCATCCCCAGGCACGCAGGTACTGGAGACGTTGACACCTGACTTCCAGATCCTTCCCAGCTCTGGGAAAGCCAAAAAGTTGGTCCCTACCTGAGTCGGGGTCGCATAATCAAGCTCAGCTGATGGTTTGGTGGTCCCAAACAAAAGACCCACCGGCGCTCCCATCACCACCGCAGTGGGACCTGGGTCCCTGCGAGCCCCATCTGCTTCTCACGAGAAGGGAAGCCCCAGACCCGGGTTTAACTGAGGCAAAACGTGTCCTGGGATAAAGGGGATTGCGCGGGGATGAGGGAGATCAACGTGCGGCTCTGGGCTTGGCGGGCGCTTGGCCTGGGTCCGGGAGGCTTTATCAAGCCTTAGCAGCTGCTGGCAGACCTTGGCTTTGGGAAAGCAGCTGGGTCCTGGCCAGGACAGGGCTGCTACGGGCGACCGGTGGAGTTTGGGGCTACCTCAAGGTGGCAAAAGGGGCTGTAGATGCCCATGCTGACCTTTGCTGGTTCTCCAGATGCCGAGCTCCTACGGGACACTGGTGCCGGCATCCTGTGGCCTCGAATCACCCTGACCCGGCACTCATATCCCACCCAGGACAGCTTGGAGCCAGATGGACACCCACCTCCGGAGGCACCACGCGCCGTCCTCCCATCGCTCCAGCAATCCCAAGGACACGGCCACATGGTTCGGGATTAACCGTCCCTACCAGCGCCTTTTCACCCCAAAGCAATCTGCAAGCGCCCAAGGCCTCCTCGAGGGCTGATTTCCCCGGAATTTCCCCCAGACTCGGAGAGCTTGGACTGAGCTCGTGGGGTTTGGCCGTGGAACGGGGACAGACGGGTCACGTCTTCCCCCCGCCGACAGCGATGCCGACGTCTTTCTCCTCCCAATGGAGGCCACCGAAGCGCCCACCGCCACCTCCGAACCCAGCTGGGAGCGATGCCCAGGGTCACTGCGACATCTCCCTTGAACCCAAGTGGGGACGAGGCCATCTCCATCCTCCTCCTCCTCCTCCTCCTCCTCCACCCTTGGCTTCTCCTACCACTAAAGCCACCCGGTGAGACACCCTGGGAGGGGACCCGAGGGGTCGCGCGTGTGTGTGTCCCCTTCCCAAACCTCCTCTCCCCTCCGTTCAGGGGTCCGACCACTCCAACCGCGCCAGATGTTTTTGCAACTGCACATCTGGGAACAATCAACCCCGAAGAAAGAACACCACAGTCTCTCTCCCTTTCATTCTGCTAAACCCCACCTTCCCCCAGCCTTTCCCCCCTCCCCCAGCTTTTTTTTCCCCTTTTTTCCTTTCTTTTCTGTCTCTTTTTTTTTTTTTTTAAGCTCTCCCGTTGCCAGAGAGTGGGAGAACAAAGGGAATATGAAAAGGATTCAAATTTTTTTTTTTTTTTGGCCTCCGACCAAAGGTTAAAAAAAAAAACCCCAAACCTCCTCCCCCCCCCCCCCGTTTTCACACATCGCATTTTCATGAGGGTCCCGTTCCCACCCCCTCCCGGGGGGATGAGGGGGGCAAAATAAATAGAAATATTCAATTTTTTCTCCCGTCTCTTTCCAGGATGGAAAAAAAAAAATAATTAAAAAAAAAATATATATACGGCTTCCTTCAGACGTTGGGATATTTTTAGACCTTTTTGAAGTGGTTCAAAAATCTCCTACGAGAGTTGTCACGCTGCAAAGATGGGGGGAACCCCCCCCCTCCCCCCGCGGCCGCTGGGGCACCCCCAAAATAAAGTGGGTTTTCTATTTTTTTTTTTTTTTTTTTAAATGAGATTCAAAGGTTGAAAATAGCTTTTGCGAGCTCGCCTGCCCCGAGCGATGGAGTTTTTTTAAGGGGACTTTGTAAAGCCCCGAAAAGGGGGGGGTGGGGGGGGGAAGGTCCCCCCAGCATCCCTGCCAGACAGAGGGGGGGGGTGGGATGGAGGGGGGGGTCCTTACCCGCTCTGGGTGTCAGTGCTGCTTCTGCCCTTGCCCACCGCCTCGCTCTCTTCTCTCCGCTTTCAAAAACTTCGAAAGGAGAGTCAAAAAAAAAAAAAAAAAAAAAAAAACCAAAAAAAAAAGAAAAAAAAAAACACACAACCGAAAAAAAAAAAAACCCCACCGAAAACCCAAAAACCTCCTACCTCCAACATGGGGGCTCCGCTGGGTCCTAATGCCACACCTGAGCCGGCCCCTTCCTCCTCCCAAACTGCTGCCGGGTAGGGGAAAAAAATAATCATCATCATTAAAATTATGCATGGAGACGGATAAAAATGCAATGGTCGTCAGGGCTAGAGGGTTGTTTTCTTTTTCTTCTTCTTTTCTTCGTCTTCTTTTCTTCTTCTCTTCTGTTCTTCTTCTATTCTGTTCTTCTGTTCTTCATTCTTCTTCTACTCTTCTTCTCTTCTTCCTCTTCTCTTCTTCTTTCTCTTCTTTTTTTTTCTTCTTCTTTCTCTTCTTTTTTTCCTTCTTCTTTCTCTTCTTTTTTTTCCCCGTTCTTATTTCTTTTTTCTTTTTCTCTTTTTTTCTCCCCCCCCCCCCCCCCAGCCAGATGTATTTTAAATTGATTGTAAAAGCAAGGAGAGAGGAGGTTTTTATGCAGCGCCGAGCACGCCAGCGCGGTTTCAGCTGGGTTTTGTGCAGCTGGAAGGCGAGATCACATCAGGGCATTGCTCCACGAGCTCGGATAAACCCCCAAAATTTGGGATCCTGCGATCCCAACCACCTCTCCTGCCTCCAAACTCAGCATCAGCGCCCCATCTGCCCTCCCCGAGCAGCGAGGATGCTGCAACCCTGCAGCAGATTTAAGGCTTTATCCCAGGATGGAAGGAAAAAAAAAAAATACAGAAAAATTCACTTTTTTTTCCTCCCCATGGTGAGGATGCCGGAGCAGATCCGCAGCCCCTGCTCGGAGGAACCGGCATTGCTGACCGTGGGGCCCTCTTTCCCCCCAGCTCACTGGCCGGCTTTCCGGAGGACGCGGGATGCCGGCTGCATCCCGGCCAGGCAGGGGATGCTCCCCTAAACCCCGGCCGAGCCCAGCGGTGACACCGAGCCTGGCGCTGGTGGATAAAAACCCGCAAATTTTCGGCACGTTCGAAACCGGCAACGGAGCAACCGGAGGGTGCCCGAGGGCTGGGATGGAGGGAGAAGCTCTGCGGAGAGGGCCAACAGTGCGCACGTGGGATGGGAATGAGCACCGGAGATTTTTGTCACCCCTGGGGCAGGATTGCACCCACTGCACCAAACCCATAAGCGGTGGGGCTGAGGCACGGGGGGGTTTCCACAGGCAGGAGCGAGGGGGGTCTGACTGCTTGAAAAATGAGGAGAAAAACCCAATTTCAGGCTTGGAGGAGAAGCGGAGGGGTTTTTAAGGCGCTCCCATCTCCCTATCGAGCCTGGTTTTCCAGTTTGAAGGATGGATAAAACCATCCCAACGACTCCCAACACATCCAATAGCGGCTCCTATTAAAGCTTCTGCCTGCCCCAAAACCCAGCATCGACCTTGCCCCCAGCCCTGTTAATCTCTAGCTGAGGGCAGGACCTGCCTGTTAATAATTAAATGGACTTTGCAAAAACACCCCCTGCCCGAGGCCGGGAACACCCTGCAAAACCCAGCCAAGCAAAAACACCCCGTGGTGGTGGCGGTGGGGGGGAAACCGAGGCCCAGACGGCATCCCTCAGCCCCGGGTCCCTTTTGTTTTCCAAATTGCCGAGCACAGGCAAAAATCTGAGGGTTGTGTGTGTGTTTTGGGTTTTTTTTTGGTGTGTTTTTTTTTTTTTTTTTTTTTAAGCTCAGGAAGCCTGGTTTAATAGCTCCAGCCTTGGCTAGGATTTCAGGAAACCTCTTACCTCTGCTTGTGCCTCATTTCCTGATCTAATCCCCAGTTCCCGGAGGGCAGAGAGGCGCCGCTGGCGCTCCGAGGGGGTTTAGACTTTCCATGCAGGCGAGTTCCCCGCAAGAAGCAGCCTTCCATCCAAGAGCCGGGCTCGGAGGCGGCCAAAAAAAACCCCAACCCCCCCCCCCCCTTCCTCCTTGGAGGGCAATGCCGACAGCGCATCCCCCTCCCCGGGATCGGTTCCCCTTTCGGGATGCGGCATCTCCCGTCTATTGGCTTTTCCTCCATCGAAGGAGGGAGGTTTTGCCGTCTTGGCGAGGACACCTGAGTTTTTCCAGCAATTATTATTTTCTAGGAAATTCCAGCTGGGAACAGGCTCGGGGGTTATTTACCCGGTTTGGGCTGCTGAAATCCCAGCGGTGCCATCCCCTGGGTTCGCGCTCTGCTTTTGGGCATCGAGGACAGCATCTTCCAGCCCAGACGGAGAATGAGGTTGACCCTAAAACCTCTTTCACCCGCTGCCCGACTCCGTTCGATGCTCACCCGTGCCGCCGATGCCATCCTGCCCCCAGCACTCCCATCCACGCCAGGCAGCGTGAGCAAACGGTCAAGAAAATAAGTGTTAATTTATTAGACAACGCTCACGACAGCACCATACAGAAACCGAAAGCCGTACATCATTCTCCCGACCGCACTTACACCTCGATGCGCTGGAGTAGAGTTAAAAAATAAAGAGATTCAGGGTTTTGGGTGGGTTTTTGTTTGTTTGTTTGTTTTGTTTTTTTTAAATGCTACAAAGGTCCCATCCGAAAGCAGAAATGCTCTGCAGGAGCATCGCAAGCGGAGCGGGCGCCCGTGGCTGATCCCCGGGCGTTGGGGATTGAGCAGCATCCTTGGCAAGCCGGGGACGGGGCGGTTTGTAAACAGTTCCTACACATCTAGGGCGGCCGCAGGGGAAGGCGGAGGGGTTATTTTTTTTCACAGTGAGCAGAGACGCGAGGTTGGGGTGGGTGCCCTCGCCATGAGAAGATCAGGGATCCTCTTCTTGGTGGTTTTGACCAGCCAGGAGAGGAAAAGGGAGGCGGCGTCCCCCTGCGAAACGGTACCGGTGCCCAGCGTGGGGAGATGGGTCTGGGTCCAGCACGGGAGCGGGAGAGGTCCTGGAGGAAAAGCTGAGCTGCATCATTTCTCCTCTTCTTCTGGACCTTCTCCCCCAGTTTGCTTCTCCAGCGTCTCCTCCTCTCGGCCACGGCTGCGGGACCGGCACGTGTGGATTCACAGCTGCGATGCTGAGGGTCTCCCCCGGGGGAGGATGAGCCACGCTGCCCACCGCATCCCTTGATTTACCAGGATAAATAAATAAACGACAGTCTCCAAGGGCTGGCGGGCAGCGCTCGCCCACGGAGCAGGCAGGAGGGAAGCCCGACGTGCGCTATCTCACAGCGATGGACATCTTGGGTGTAGCGAAGAGCGGTTCGTTAAGGGGCGGCCAGGATGGCTGCTGCTGGCTCAGCTCCTTCTCCAGCCTCTTGAAAAGCTTCTTGGACACTTTCCTTCGGCGCAGCTTGCGCAGGCAGCTCAGCAAGCCGTGGTCCAGGGCGGTCTGCAGCAAAGTCGGGGGGAGAATGGGTTTTGGGGAGGCTGTGGACCCCGAGGAGAGGGCAGAGGCGATGCCAAGGTGAGCCCTGCTCTCCCCGTGCTCACGGCTCCTGGAAAAGGCTTGGACAGACCCAAAAGGATGACACGCATCCCCCGTGTGCCCAATGCCCACCCCGGGCTGACCTACCTCCAGCACGAAGGCAGCAAAGAAGTTGAGGGCAGCGATCCCCAGCAGCAGCAGCTTGAAATTCAAGTCGTCGATGCCCTGCAGCTTCAGCAAGCTTTTGGGGAAGCCCAGCGGGTAGAGGGTCAACCATATCATGAGGCCAAAAAGGAGGATGAGGACTACCAAGAAGAGCACTGAGAGCGAGAAGGAAAAGGGTTGAGGAAGGGGGATGAAGGTTTGACATCTCTCTTTGGCCACGTGGCCAGCATCATCCTCACCGTTGGTGTAGAGCGGCTCCCGAAACGGGTATCCCTTGGACATGGCGACGGCCAGGATGAGGTACTGGAAGCCCGTGACACAGAAGAGGACCGTGTTCTCGTAGTTGGGCAGGTTTTGGGGAGCCGTCACCGTGCTGTTCAGCGGCACGTACCTGAGCCAGGCAGGGGAGAAGGAAGGGGGTGAGACAACGCGAGAGGCAAGGAGAAGCTCTAAACGCCGACCCCTCGTTCTCCACGAGCACACGGGAGCCGTTCACCGCAAGGTGGCTGGACGCATCCTTGGCCAAAACCAAGCACAAGCGCCCTGGCTTCCTTGCAGTCCTCTGCGCCCTTCCCATCACTAGACCCACGTGAAGCCGGGTTCCTCACCAGCTCTGCGAGACGGTGATGAAGTAGCTGAGGACCTGCACGGTGATGAGCAGAGCCGTCTGGAGGAGCAGGCTGCCCAGCACGAGGACGCTGATCAACGCCCCTTGGGGACGCTCCACCCCCAGCTCCTGGGCAGGACCGGTGCGACCCATCAGCACCGCCACGGTGGTGGTGATGATGAGGTCGAAGAAGAGGAACTGGAAATCGCTCAGGTTGGTGTTGATCTGGGAAGGAGAAACCACCCGCTCTCAGTGTTGGGGGAGCTAGGAAAAGGGACAGGTTAAAACCCAGGGGTGACGAGGTGACCCAAAGGCGTCCCTGGGCATCGCAAGGCATTCGGGCGACCATGGGACGCACCGTGTAGAGCAGCAGGACGGACACGAACTGCACCAGGCTGTACAGGGCCATGTACTTAAAGACGCCGAAGGAGGTGACCAGTGAGCACCGGCCCTCCCTGCGGAGAGAAAGAGAGATTCACCCACCAGCCCCAACACCCTTTCCGTGAGTTGTCCCAAAGAGGGGACAGACCCCCCCTCTCCTTGGTTTGTATCCCCCACCACGAGGCTCCCAGCGCCTCACCGGATGACGGTGGGCACGCACTCGATGTTGGCCACGCGGGAGGTGAACGGCGAGGCCACCGACGCCTCCGCCTCCGACAGCGAGATGCCCACGTCGGCCGCCTTCAGAGCCCCGCAGTCGTTGGCGCCGTCCCCGCACATCCCCACGCAGTAACTGCGGCGAGAAGGGATCCGGTATTTCACGAGGGGATGGGGGGGAAAAAAAAACCCCACCAACCCTGGGTCTTCAAGGTTGCACCCCCGTATTTAGGATCACCCCACATCTGGGAGAGGGCAGGATGCGATTTCACAGCTGCCAACCACTCCGGCACACAAGAGAAGTCTCCGGGCAGGGGACTAAGCCCTTTGCCCTCCTCTGTCCCCCATCCTTTGGGGCTGGAGGGGCTTACCTGAGCTCTTGGAGGCTGCACACCAGCTGAGTCTTCTGGTCAGGCGACATGCGGGCGAACACAGTGGCTCGGATGAGGATCTGCAAAGAAGGGAAGGCTCCACGTTCCTATCGCAGCCCCCCCACGTCCCTGCGCACGCAGGAGGGGCCGCGTTATTTTGAGCTTTGCCAGCTCAGCGGGGCAGAGCGCATCTTGCACCGGCAAATAAAAAAAAACAAACAAAACCCCCACGCCACCCCTCAGGGCGTTTTGATTGGGAGCCGCGAGGCTGCAGCACAAAACCCCGGTGAGGGCAACCTTGCCGGAGGATTCCCTGCTGTCGGACTCGCCTTCGGCAGGAGGTCGGCGAAGTGCTCGCAAACCACGGCGAAGGATTTGCCGTTCAGGGCGAAGTGGCAGGGCTGCGGCCGGAGGAAGCAGCCGTCCCGCTGCTGCAGACCCTGCCAAGGAAAACAACTCCTTTTTTTTTTATCTGCAGCGGGGCTTCGACTCGTGCTCGAATCCCCGCTGAGCCCCTGGGCAACGGGTCTGAACTGGCGTCCTTGACCTGCACGGCGCGGGAGGTAAAGCAGCTGCCCTCAAACCTTAATTTCAGGGATATAAATGATGGGATTTTGGTTTTCATGCCAAGCCTGGAGCAGCACGGTGCTGGCTGCATCCCACGAGGGCGTTTGGAGCATCAGCTCCAGCCTGACGTGCTCCCAGGGGGAAAGAGAAGCAGGTTATCTTCTCCTAAAGGAGGCATTAATTAAGGGGTAGAATCGCACCCATAATCGCCTCCAAGGGTAACGATGCTGGGAAAAAGAGAGTCCTGCAAGGCGACTGGCACTTCTGGGCTTTACAAAACCCCCCGAAACGTTGCGGCGGGACTCACCTCCGGCTGCTCTTCGCCCTGGGAGTGCTCGGCCAGGATGAATTTCAGAGCGGCGGGTTTGTCGTGGCTGGGCGGCGAAGCGTTGACGAAGATCACCCGCTCTTTCGGCTCCACCATGCGGCAGCTCTTGGCCACGTTCACGGCCGTCAGCATGTTGTCTCCTGGCAGAAAGAGGCGACGGGGCTGAGTAACCACGAGCGGTGTGGCTCAAACCCGCCGCATCCCCTCTCCCGGCCACCACAGCCACGCTGGGGGTCCCTTCGCTTCCTCAGTTTTGGGGGAGAGCTCTAAAAATCTCCTTTCTGCTCCGCCCCCACAGAAAAGCAGCAGCTTCGAGCCCTGGCAGCGCCGCTCGCCTTGCTGCAAAACACCCGAAGGTGACTCCTACGTCCCCCTCATCGACTGTGCAACTCGGGGTGCTCACGAGATAGCGACGTTTATGTGATTGGCGGTGAAACCGTGAGCAGTTTTGCTGTTTAAGCCGCCCACCCCAGGTCTGTGGGTTCCTGCTGCATCCACGAAAAAGCAGCCCGCACCCCTCCAGACCCGGCCTGCCCCGAGCGCCCCCAGCAAAGCAATGCAAACACGCAGTGGGGATGCACGAAACCAGGATCCAGGAGTCCCCGCTGCGCCCCCCAGCTGCTTCAGGCCACCGATTTCTGGCGGAGAAACCCTCCACCCCTTGCACAACGTCAAGGGTCGCCTGTGTCCCATCTCCTCCCCGAGCCCGGCGTCCCCGTTCCCCTCCGCAGGGTCACCTGTCACCATGACGGGGCGGATGTTGGCGTTCCTCAGGAGGTGAATGACGGGCGCAGACTCCGGCTTGAGGACGTTTTTCATGACGAGGAAGCCCAGGAAGGTCAGGCTGCTCTCCACGGAGTCCCTGGTGGGATACAACGAGCCATTCAACACCACCTTCGACACACGGCAGAGAGCATCGATCGGTATAAAGAGCTAAAAATCCATCTGGGAGGCAGCCAGCCATCGCTTTAGCACGGGTTAGGGTTTTATTCCTTGCAGGTTGCTAGGACGGGGCAGGCTGCAGGGCAAGCAAAGCATCCCGTGAGACGCTGGGATCAAGCAAGGTCTAAAGGGAGAAAAAAAAAAAAGTTGTGGGCACCAACCTTGGGAGCTGCAGGGCCTCCTCGAAGGTGGTCACCGTGCTGAGGGCTTTGTAAGCCAGACCCAAGACCCGGAATCCATCCGTGGTGTAGTATCGCAGCATCTGGGAGAAATCCACGGGCACTGGCAGCCGCGAGGGGAAAAGTGGGGTCAGAACAGCCCCTGAACGAACCCCCGACCGCACAGACCTGGCGAGGGGAGCCAGGACTCGCGCTCCCCAAGGACTGAAGGGCTTTGAGATGCTCATCCAAATGCTTCCACCCCCCCTCTCCCATGAGGCTGGAGCTAATCCAAAGCCCTGCGCCTCCGCAAACTGCCCCCCGCAGCATCGCCCAGGAGAGTTTCCCCGTGGGGATTGAGCCCCGGGGATGCGGAGAGACGACGGAGCAGCAGGATCAGCCGCTTCTCAGCTGGGGAGGGATAGTGAACCACCGCATGCGTCCCCAGTACGTACCCGTTTCCTTCCTGCAAAGACTGGCCACCATCTCCGGCGCGCCCTTGACGTAGACGTGGGCCGAGGCTTCGCCGGGCAGCTTCACCAGGACGCTCATCCTCTGCAAGGAGGAGGAGAAGGGGAAACGCCGGAGGATCCCCACGGGCGACTGGTGCTTCTGCAGAGGAGAGGGAGCGGGTGTCAGGGCCGGGCAGGAATTTCTGCAGGAGGTCCAACCTCTCCGGGGGGCCGTGAAGCACCGCAGCGCTTTGGGGGTGCAGATCCAGTGATTTGGGGAGCCTGAGCCGCTCTGCTCCCCGGGACCCACCCTGTCTCGCGGCTGTTCTTCCTCGGGCGGAGGTTTCATCACAGCCAAGACCTTTGTCCCAAACTGCTGGAAGGCGGGCAGCTCACCTTCCTCCTCCTCCATCATCTCCAGGCGCTGAAACCGAAGCAGACACCGAGCTGGCAAAAGCTCTGCCTTGCAGGCTCCGAGCCCCATCCACCCCACGGGTGGTTTTAAACATCCCTTCTCCCGGCAGAGCAAGATGTGCGCCGCCTCCCTCCTTACAGATACGCAACCTCGCCCACCGCTTGTCTTACCCAGCCCGTGGACTCCACCATCTTGAGGTCCACGGGGTCCCCGATGGGCTGCGCCCGCAGCAGCGAGACGGTGTGGCAGGCGGCCAGGGAGTAGAGCAAGGGACCGGCGGGCAGGCAGCGGGGCTCGTGGACGATGGGCATGAAGTGGTTGTTCTCCAGCGGGACCACCCCCCAGACATCCAATCCTTCCTCCGTCAGGGTTCCCGTCTGCGGGGGAGAGCGCGGTGGGTTCAGGCCGGTCTCCCCCGGCCCCTGAGATGGAAACCGTGGTCCCACGGTGCCGCTGGAGACCCACCTTGTCGAAGCAAACCAGGCGGATCTTCCCGCAGAGGTTGATACGGGGAGGGCTGATGCAGAAGATGCCCTGTTTCTTCAGCCTGTTCTGGGCGTAGATGGTACCCACCGTCATCGCAGCCGGCAGAGCCGGGGGCACAATGACGGTGACGAGGTCGAGGGCACGGATGATGATTTGCCCCACGGGGACCTGGTAGGAGAGGAGGAAGAGGGGTGGGCATCCCGATAGCCCTCACCCATCTTCACCTGCATCGGCTGACGGTCCCAGTGCCAGCCCGAGCGCGGGGATTCACCAGCTCCAACAACCCTACCTGGTTTTTAACCAAGATGAGGATGCTGTACAGCGTGCCGATAAAAGCTGCGCGGGAGGGAGAACGGGTTTGGTTACAAAGCAAAGCAGGTGAAGGGTGCGTTCAACCATTTTAAGAGGAGTTTGGCTGCTCCTGGCCATGCCTCCACGCTCACACGTACCCAGGACGGCGAGGAACAGGACAAACTTCACAGCGTCCTTGTAGAATTTGAAGCTCACGGGTTTGGGGTAGAGGATGGAGCTGATGAGATCCCCTTTGGCCGTGCAAAACCCTGCGGGAGAAGGGCAGGAGGTAAGCGCGTTGCAAAGTCACCGCTCCGAAGGACGTGGCTTAATCCTGGGTTTTCCTCCTCAATCCATTACCCGTGCGGGTCACCACGGCCAGCACTTCTCTGCCCACGTAGGACTTGGCTTGGATGACCTGCGTCCCGCAGAACAACGTGTGCCGCCTGTGCTCCTCGGGGGAATAGACGGTGCCAGCCGCCTGGCTGCCGGCCGGGAGAGGGGTTTTCATCACCGGCACGCTCTCCCCTACGGTGAGGAACATCATGGAGGGAGGTTTATCACCCTGGGGCAGGGAAGGATCCAACCAGCCTGGATGGGAAGGGGCTGTAGGGCCACCGAGATACAAGGCTTGTCCTTTCCCCCCCCGCCCCAAAATCCCCAGGGAAAGGCGGGGTGGCGGAGGCGTGCAGCCCACTGGGGCGCTGGGGCTCTCACCCGTCAGCATGCTCTCGTTGACCATGCACTCGCCCGTCAGCAGCGCGGCGTCGCAAGGGACCAGCATCCCGTCCGCGGGGAGGCTGATGCAATCGCCCGGCACCAGCTCGGCGGAGCTCACCACCATCTCCTCTGGAAAAAAAAAAAACGAGCGCGGTCGTGCTCAGGCACATCATCCCAGCATCGTCCCGAACGGCTTCGTGCCCGGAGCCCTCGCTCCTCGCGGGCACCACGCTCACCTCCGCTGGGGCGATGGACTCGGACACCCACCGACATCTTGGCCATGTTCTGCAGCGTGGCGCTTTGCTGCAAGGGAGGGAGCAGTTAGCAGCACGCCATAAGGGCAGCTCAAAAAGCACAGCGAAGCATCCCGAAAAACAGGTCTCGAAGGCTCGGGACCACGGATGAAGGACAAGGAAACCTGCCCCACCGTTGGGAGTACAGGTTGTCCTCATCCAGCCGGGCTTGGAGGGAGTTCAGCATCAGGACAGAGGTCAACCAGCATCAGAAAACGCTATTCCACTAGAGCTGCTTGTCCCAAATAAGCCCAGCACCAACCTTCCTCGTCTCGTAGAGGGACAGCCCTAAGGAGATGGTGGAGATGAGGAAGATGCAGGCAGCGTAGTAGTAATAGGCATCGCAGACCCACAGCACGATGCTGAACACTTGGAAGATGTAGAAGGGATTGAGCACCTGGAAGGGAACATGGAGAGAGAGCAGGTTTGGGGTGGGGAGAGCTTCCCTCCAGCCCATCGTGAGACCTCCAGGCTCCTTGAGGAACAACTGCTTATGCAGAGGAGAAGACGGCCCTTCCCTGGGGCTGGGGCTGAACTAGCTGACTTCTCACAAACCCTCCGTCCTCCCCGGCTTTGCTTACGGTCGGTACTCCTGAGGATGCTCAGCCACCTCTGCAACTCTCTGGGGATGCTCCTGTCTGAGCTAAGAGGCAAGACGGGTCCCCTCCACAGCTGTATCACCTCTGCCTTCTCTGATCTCTGCTCAAGCTGCTTCTCCTAACGTCCTCTCCTCCCCACCAAGCGAGGAAGCGCTTGCAGCGAGGGACATGGAGCAGGGGAAGGATCTGCCCGGGGACAACTCGGTCTTTCGAAGCACGGCAGGTAGATGCACACCTCCTCCACCAACAGCCTCGCGTAGGACTTGACTGGCACCTCGATGAGGTTCGGTCCGTAGATCTTCCTTCTGCAAAGGGGAGAGAAAAAGCAAGGAGGAAGCAAATGCACTCTAGGGAAAAAGCCGCATTTACAACCCGAGGGACCTTCCCGCTGGCCAGACCTCCACGGGAGCCTGGTTAGGCGGAGAAGCCAAGCCAGGGCAATCCAGCACACCCGGCAATCCTCTCTGTTTCGAGGTCTGGGTGCAAGAAAAACCCCATCCTCCAGAATTTACTGGCCCCTGGAAAAGCCTCATCCGCATTCCCCGGGTGTCCCAGGAAGCTGCAGGATCCCTACCTGGTGGTGTGGTCCTGCTGGTCGAGCCCAGCCTGGGAGAGGTGGAGATCTGCGCAGGTCCAGCCTTCATCCAAGACGCTGGCAAGCCCGAGGGGAAAGGAAAATGGAAAAACAAGAGTCAAAATCAGCAGGAGCCTGGCCCGGCAGAACAAACACCACGTCCAAGTCCTTGGTGACAAAAAAAAAAAAACAACCCGACCCCTTTGGGAAAGGGAGAGCGTCTTGTTCCTCGGCATCCGCCGCAGCTCGCGGGCGCCAAGGAGTGGGAACAAAAGGGGCACAGTTGGGAGAGCGGCGAACGGCACAGCGCGGTGGGGACCATCCAGCACGGGGCAGCTGCCAAACTACTTCGCCCGCTTCCCCCTGCCCACGAAGCCCGGCAAAATCAACAATTTGGCGGGGTGGGGGGGGGGGGAAGGCAGCACAGCTTCCCTGACCCAACACCCCCAGGATGGTCTCCACAGGCTTTGCAGCCCAGAGAAAAGCTCCAGCGTGGTTATGCGACTTCCAGCCGGGTCAGGACCATTTTGGGGGGGGGGGCGCTGAGGGACAAAGGAGAGCAGGAGAGAGATGCAGAGAAGTTTTCAGCGGCAGGAGGGGGACGGAAAAATACCTGACTTTGCAGTACGCCTGCCGCCGCTCCATCCAGATGTAGCGCATGCCCTCAAAGAGATAGTACCGCAAGATGTTCTTCTGAGCGGAGCGGGATGGAAAAAATAAGGTGTTAGCGGGACACGAGGACAGGCTGTGCCAAGGGAGAGGATCTGCTGGGCAGAGGTGGGAAGGGTCGCTAGCGTTACCTCTTCCTTCTCATGGAGCCGGATGGTGTCCCGGCTCTCCTCCTCATCCGCCACGCCGATGGCGATGCTGGTCCTCCTGTCCTCCAGCCTGGCCCCGGGGTGATGCTCCAGGCTGCTCGGGGTGGAAAACCAACGGTCAGTCCCTCCCCATCCACCGGCGCCGCTGCAAACGTCCCCCTCCCTCGAAGGCAAAAGCCCACGGGAGCCCCGCACGGCCGTGGGGACCTGAGCCCATCTCACCTGCCCTCGCCCAGCGCCTCCGTCCGCACGCGGGTGGTGAAGCACTGTCCGAATCGGTCCTGCAACACAGGCACGGGTCTGAGCAGTGGGAAACGGGGAGCTCCCCACGTGTCACCCCTGCTCTTCAAACGGGGACAGCGTCGCCGGCAGGGAGAGCCCGGCCACCCGTCCCAGATGATGGCTGGGTTTCAGGGACAATGAAGAGAAATTTCGGCCCAATAAAGAGAAATTCCAGGCTGGCTGCTACGGAAGGGGAAAGCGCAAAATTATTCCAGGAATAATAATGATTTTAAACTAGAAGAGGGGAGGTTTAGATGAGATATGAGGAAGAAATTCTCCCCTGTGCGGGCGGTGAGCCCCTGGCGCAGGCTGCCCCAAGAAGCTGTGGCTGCCCCATCCCTGGAGGTGTCCAAGGCCGGGTTGGACGGGGCTGGGAGCACCCTGGGCTGGGGGGAGGTGGCCCTGCCCACGGCACGGGTTGGAACTCAATGGTCTTTAAGGTCCCTTCCAACACAAACCACTCCATGATTCTATGAATAATTTGGCTCAGGGGTAGCGCACTGCTTGATGAAAGAAGATGTCAAACACGGACAGGGAAGGGACGGTGACAAGCAGTGAGGAACATGCCCAGGGCCCTCCTGGGAAGCCGGTGGCAGAGCCCAAACCCGGAACCCTCCGGGGACTCACCCTGATGATGACCCAGTCAGCCTGGCCGAGGGCGCAGGGTTTGCACTTCGCCTGCACCTCCAGGCTCGGCTTCCAGTGGAAGAGGACGAGAAGCAGCCCTGCCGTCAGCACGGAGCAAGCGTGGCACAGGGCCACCCGCCACGTCTTGGTCTGGTAGCCCGTGACCTCCTGGAAGAGAGGAGGTCACCTTTACGGGGATGCTTATTCATAAAATAAACTGAAGTTAAGATTATCAAGCACCTAAAATCCTCAACTGATGAAAGCCTTAAGCCTCCTGGCGCGACTTCACACCAGGCAGGTGACGATGGAGTAGCTTTGGGGCTGGAAAAGCACCGTCTCGTGCCGGTGTCGCAGACAACACCCGGGTTTTTTATGCCACCCCTTCCCGAGCGTGCCTTCCTCCCCGCCGCGAAGCCCTCGGACCTACCATGCGGGATTTCTCGGCGTCTCGCTGCAGCGTCCCGTACCCCGGGCGCTGGTCCCCCAGCAGCCTGCTGCTGTCTGCAAAGTCAAAGAACAGGGAGGGGGGAACAGATAAATAAATAAATAAACAAATAAAATTAGGAGAGCTGATCCCAGGGGTTATTTAGGAGATGCCACGGTGACGGGCTCCCGGCTGCAGCGATGACATCCCTGGATGAGCCGCAGGAGGCGGCTGGACTCGGTGTCCCCTCTGCTGTCCACCACGGCTCCCGGCAGAGCTGCTCGGGGCCACCTCGGCGGCGCAGGGGGATGCTGTGGGGACGGGGCACCCCAGCGCTGCCCGGTCACCCTCCCGCGGCACGTGACGGTCACGCGAGCGATGCCAAAGGAGCCCGGGGAGAAAAGCTGGCGCAAAACCAGCGGCTTAGCGGCCGGGGGAAGGGAGCAGGGCTGGTGCAGAGCCAGGTGGAGCGCAGGCAGAGCTCTCCCAGCCGCTTCTCACGCTTGTTTGCTCCTTGTGTTTCCCCCTGCAACGAGGATGCGGCCACAAAATTTGCCCGTTTTCCAAGTTTTAACGATGCCCAGCGTGGCTTCAGCACCTCCGATTCCTGCCGGTCTCCGCTGCCGCCCCGATGCCCAGCCTGGGAGATGGAGATCATCGGAGCCATCGCCGTAATCATCCCAGGTGGGATTTTAAGCATCACCCTCCGTCCCTTGAAGTTGAACCCGCTTATCCCCTAAATCCACGCCGGATTACAAGCCGCGGCGTCCAAACTCCGGGACCTTAAAGCAGCAGCGGGGAGGTAACACGTGGCACAAACACAAACCCAGGAGCTTGTTCCCAACCCTTGGAGCCCGGCAGATAATTTCCTGGCTGGGCCGGGTCCAGGTTTCCAGGAGGGCACTCAGACCGGCTTAACGATTTACGCGCCGGGTGGGAGCCCGCGCACCTGTCCTCCGCTGGAAAAGCCACCCCGGCCGGATTCCTGCCGCTCCCCGGTCCGACCCCAAAGCTCGTCTGCAGGTGACAAAAGGAACTAATTAAAACCGTCCCCTTGTTCTGATGATCACCAAGGGCTGGGGTCTCCATCTCGCCGTGCGACCCAGTGGGTAGCCAGTTGCCAAAACGCAGCCGGTGCCGCTCCGAGGGATAAATTTTGGGTTGAGGAAGGGGGGGAGGACAGGACGAGGAGCTCGAAGGGATGGTTTATTAAAACAAAAGCCCCTCCCAGGAGCTAAAGGGAATGGCTGCGAAGCTCGCCAAGGCCCCCGGCGAGGAGGGGCGGGGGGGGATGTCAGATCTCCCCGCTGCCAGCGTCAAAACCCTGTGAAAAGCGCGGATTCCGGGTGAAACGAGGCCGGGAGCGGGCGCAGGAGGAGCGTGTGCCGCCCTTCGGAAGCGCAGAACAAAGGAGAGGGCGAGGGGGGTGCCTCGCACAAAGGCTTTCCGCGCCCCCCCCGCTGGCGCTCCTCGGCAGGGTTTGCAGGGAGGAAAAGTATGGAAACCACCTGAAACCACCCCAATTTGCTTTCTGCCCTCTCCCCGAACAAGCAGCACCGCCCTCCTCCCTCCGCCTGAACTCTGCGGTGAGCGGCCACAAAATCGTTAGGACTTTCTCGATGCTATAAAGCAGCAAATCCGCCGGCGGAGTGCAGGAGCACGGCCGCAACCGGCTCTTACCCCGCGTCTCTTGCACAACCCCGCTCCCCGTCCCCGTGGGTTTTTCTCACCTCCTGCTCCCATCCCGCCTGCTCCCCCTCCCTCCCAAAAAAAAACCCCACAACCCAACCAACACATGGCGAGCGAGAAAAGGCTCTCGCCTTGACTCACCGCGCCTTACCCTGCCGGTTGGGATGGGATCGGTACAGCCCGTCATCACCTGCCCGCCGGCGGACGTGTCCGGGAAGCATCCGGCGCCGGCGGAGGCGAGGGCAGAGCGCGGCGACGAAGCTGCGCTACCAGTTTGAATCGGCCACACCTCGTCGGCAAACACGGCGCGAGGGCACCCGGCCATCCCTCCTCCGGCTCCCCAAACAGGAGGATTTTTTACCCTTGAGCTCATCCGGAGAGCCCTGGGGAAAGATTTGCTTCTCTCTCTGCTGTTACAGGTGGGGGGATAACACCCCGGAGATGCCGCAGGCGCGGGGAGGCGTCAGCGACGCGCCAGCCCCGCTCGCACAGGGAAGAGATTTTTTTTCCCCCCCCGATTCCCCATTGACGCCAGGTTTGCCCGGGCAAAACGCTGCTGGAAGTCCCCGCGGCTGCCTGGCTCTGAGACGTGCCCTCGTCTTGCGCCCTTTCAGAGAACCACCATGGGGATCCCCGCTGTCGAGGTTTGGGGGAAAATTGGGGAGGAAGGTGCTCAGGGTGCCCTGACGTCTAGAACATGGCCTAGCAAGGGAGGACGCACCTTCTGACACCAGAAAGCGGAGCTGGAAACCTTGAGCCCACGCATCTCGTGGCACCAAACACCCCTCTGCAAAGCAGCCCCAGCCCCGGTTGGGGACCGTTTGCGAACGCCAGCGCCGGTCTTTGCCCCCAGATTTTGCCCCGGGACACAGCCTTTCTCCCCAGCAGCGCACACCCCCCCGAAAGCAGACGCATGCTGTCCCACAGACCTTCTCCACAAGCTCCTTTGGCAGCCACAGCTCTTTCACGAGCACCTTTCTCAAAGCAAACAAACCCCAAGTGGATTTTTAGATGTCCCTCCACTCTAGCAGTCCCCGTTGGATGCTCAGGGCTTCCCAAGCAGTGTCCCCCATCTGTCTACTCCCCATCCGTCCACCTCCTGTCCGCCCTTCCATCTCCCATCCATACATGCATCATCTCCCATCCTCCTCCATCCATATATTCATCATCTCCCATCCTCCTCCATCCATATATCCATCATCTCCCACCTTCCTCCATCCATATATCCATCATCTCCCATCCTCCTCCATCCATACAGCCATCACCTCCCATTCTCCATCCATCCATATATCCATCTCCCATCCTCCTCCATCCATACGTCTATCTCCCACCCTCCATCCATCATCTCCCATCCTCCTCCATCCATCCATATATCCATCTCCCATCCTCCTCCATCCATACGTCTATCTCCCACCCTCCATCCATCATCTCCCATCCTCCTCCATCCATACGTCCACCTCCCATCCTCCATCACCTCCCATCCTCCATCCATCCATACGTCCACCATCTCCCATTCTCCATCCATCCATACGTCCATCTCCCATCCTCCTCCATCCGTACGTCTATCTCCCACCCTCCATCCATCATCTCCCATCCTCCTCCATCCATACGTCCACCTCCCATCCTCCATCACCTCCCATCCTCCATCCATCCATATGTCCACCATCTCCCATTCTCCATCCATTCACACGTCCACCATCTCTCATCCTCCTCCATCCATACGTTCACCATCTCCCATTCTCCATCCATCCATACGTCCATCCTCCATCTATCCTTCATCCATCCAGCCATCCTCCTCCTCCACGTTCCATCCACCCATCCTCCATCCATCCACATGTGTGGGCTACAAGTTGCACGCAAGAAGAGGAAGGTCCACCCGGGGAGGTTACTGCTGCAGCCAGCAAGGTCTTGGTTGACTGGATTGAGCTGGCAAGGTCAATGTGGGCCCTTGGAGACAGGGAAATTGAAAATCAGGATGAGGCAAAAGTAAGGAAGGAGGGATAAGGAAAGGAAGACGGTGTTTGGGTCACGTAGGGCAAGATTTAACTCAGGAGGATCTTTCAGAGGAGCCTTCAGGCTCTACTTTGGGATGGGAGATGTCACAGCCAGCTGCAAGCCCAGACCCAGCGAGGGGTTGGGATGAGATGGCGTCGATTCTCCTGCCCTTTCCACCAAGCCAACACAAACTCAGCCGCACGAGCCAACTGGAGAGAAACACGCTGCCCTGCCTGCCACGCAGCCGGAGCAAACGTGTTTTGCCAGGCGGGCTGGTCCTACCCAGACGTGGCAGCATCCACCGGGGGGGCGCAGCCGGGAAAACACCCCAAGGCTGGAAGAAACAAAAGGACGAGACGGGCTCCATACGAGGTGGGGACATGGAAGATGGGGATTCAGGCTCTGCCATCGCCGGTAACCCCGGGAAAAACGCTCTCCTGCATCAAACCCTTGAGATGGGTGAGAAAATAAAGTCCTCGTAGGTGAGGTGCCCTCCCAGCAGCCCTGTCCATCTCAAACTGGTTTCGCTTTGGATTTGTAGGGAAAGGGGTGTCCGCGGGGAGCAAGCCGGCAGCACGGCCAGCGTTTGCTTCGCTACGTGCTGACGACACCTCCACGGAGGCAATGACGGTCAAAAACCCTTCCGGCGAGGCGGGTTTCTCCCCCTCCCCGGGCAGGCATTGCCCTGACCTCTCCCGCACGCGGTTTTGCAAGACCTCGCCGTACGCCAAAACCACCCGCCAAGCTGGGGAAAGCACCCGGCGGCGGCGGTGTCAGGGAGCATTCTCGCTTGGGCAACCACCGGTGAGAGGGGGGGGGTGGGCAAAAAAAACCCGGGTGGTTTAAAACCCAAACCCCTCTTTTTCCCCAAATTCTGGTGAAATAAAGGGCTCCTACCTCCCTTAGGGAGAGAGGGTCCATGCTCCTCGCAGCCCATAATCCCCATTTCGGTGCGCTGAGTCAGGATTAGGGCATCTCCTGCCTCTGGAGGCAGCCTCCCAGGCTGGCAGCATTAAACCTGGGTGCCCTTAAATTAAGCAGCACAGGGGAAAAAGGAAAAAAAAAAATAAAAAAAGGGTGAAGTTTAACCCCCGAGTGCCGATTTGGAGCGAAAGATGGGCAAAAGGGGATCCGAGGGGCTGTGAGCGGGGTCAGCACGGTGGCAGGGACCACAGTGGTGGGGACCACAAGCGCCATGGAGATGCGCCCTGGCAGGCAGAGAGCCCTCCGAGGGGTGGCCGGCCACCGCGCGCCGTCACACTCCTCCCTTTCCTGCCACAAAACTCTTCCTCTCTCACCCCAGCGCCGCCTTCTTGAGAAACTCCTCCGTGCCGACCAGGGCAAGTTCAAAAGGAGACGGGCAAAGGTCGCACGGGCTGGCTGTGCCGCTTCCCTACGCCCCGGCAGGGGAAACGCTGCCGACGTGAGGGATGCAAAGAAGCGCCTCGGATGCCTTCTCCAGCACAGTATCACACGCTGAACCCAAAGCTGCATTTTTCAGCCTCTTTTCCCCTTCCAGCCTCCGCCCCGCAAAGCGTCTTTGGGCTGTGGAGCCACACCACGGTCAGCAGCGACACCGATTCAGCACTCGCTTACCCAACATCCTTTACCGGGGTGAGAAAACCCCGGGATTGCTCCGCTCACGGGGTCAGAAATGCAACGTGGTCCTTCGCAACCTTAAAATCCACCCCCATGTCCGCGACGCCGACTGAAGACGCCGCAAAGGGATGGTTGGTGGTGAGGTCGGAGCCTCCCCGAGCGCCGACTCGGAGCAGCCTGGGTGGGCTGCAGGGGTTCAGCCGTGGGGTTCGGTGGTGTCGGAGCATCCCAAAGCAACGCCCGGGTTTTGTTTCCCCACGTTTTGCACGGATTAAATTGGCGCACGCCATAGGGCAGGGTCCCACGCACCGGTGTTGGCAGGAGTGGGACCGAGAGGTCATGTCAGAGAACCACAGAATGGTTTGGGTTGGAAGGGACCTTAAAGACCATCTCGTTCCCACCCCCCTGCCCTGGGCAGGGACACCTCCCCCCAGCCCAGGGTGCTCCCAGCCCCGTCCAACCCGGCCTTGGACACCTCCAGGGATGGGGCAGCCACAGCTTCTCGGGGCAGCCTGCGCCAGGGGCTCACCACCGTCAGAGGAAAGAATTTCTTCCTAATATCTCATCTCAATCTCCCCTCTTTCAGATTAAAACCATTCCCCTCATCCCATGGCTCCCCTCCCTGACCCAGAGTCCCCCCCAGCTCTCCTGGAGCCCCTTTAGGCACTGGAAGGGGCTCTGAGGTCTCCCCGGAGCCGTCTCTTCCCCAGGCTGAACCCCCCCTCTCCCAGCCTGTCCTCCCCGCAGAGGGGCTCAGCCCTCACAGCATCTCCGGGCCCTCCTCTGGCCCCGCTCCAACAGCTCCGTGTCCTTCTGCTGTTGGGCCCCCCCGAGCTGGAGGCAGCGCTGCAGGGGGGGCTCCCCAGAGCGCAGCAGAGGGGCACAGTCCCCCCTCGCCCGCTGGCCACGCTGCTGGGGATGCAGCCCGGGGTGCCGGGGGCTCGCTGGGCTGCCGGCGCACATTGCCGGCTCATGGTGAGCTTCTCCTCCACCAGCACCCCCAGGTCCTTCTCCTCAGGGCTGCTCTCCATCCATTCTCCACCCAGCCTGGATTTGCGCTTGGCATTGCCCATGTGCAGGACCTTGCGCTTGGACTGGCTGAACTTCATGAGGTTGGCACGGGCCCACCTCTGTCCAGGTCCCTCTGGGCGGCATCCCTCCCCTCCAGCGTGTCGACTGCTCCACACAGCTCGATGTTGTCAGCAAAGTTGTACTCCATCCCACTGTCCATGTCACCAACAAAGATGTTGAACGGCACCGGCCCCAGTACTGACCCCTGAGGAACACCACTCATCACTGATCGCACTTGGACACGGAGCCGTTGACCGCAACCATCCAGCTCGTTCCTTCACCAAGCGGTCCATGCATCAGATCCGTATCTCTCCCATTTAGAGACGAGGATGTCGTGGGGATATCCAATGCGGATAAATCCCACTTGTTCAACTCGCATCACATCTGAGGGACAGGACCACCGTGGTCCTCGAAGCTCAGCATCCTCCACTCCACCTCGGTGACACTTGCATGACGCAGCTTCACTTAAATGCCCCGTATGAGCCGGTCCGGCAGCAAAACGATCCTCCAAAGCTCCAAATTTTGGTGCATCCCATCCCCAAAAGCCCATGTTCATCCGCGTCGTTCCTCAAAGCGTTCGTCGCGATGGGATGTGAAAGCAAACCGGTTCCGACATCCAAACCCACAAACCCCGTTGTTCGCCGCCGCCGCTGCCGCCTCACACAGCCTCTTCCCGCCCCGCAGTGCCCCGGGGTGGGGGGACGGGACTGGGGGACATCGCTGCGCCCACCGCCCTGCGCTGCCACACCCCCCCCACCACCCAAAAAGCGGCGATGCCGGGGAGGGCACAGCACCCCCCTCCACACCGTCCCCAGTGCCGCCTCCTGCAAACCCCGCTGGAGGGGAGGGCGAGATAAAGAGGGAAAAAAAAGGGCAAAAAAAGGCAAAAAAAGGGAAAAAAAAGGGGGGAAAAGGGCGAAAAAAGGCAAAAAAAAGGCAAAAAGGGGGGAAAAAAGGGGGGGGGAAGGCAAAAAAAGGCAAAAAAAGGGGAAAAAAGGAAAAAAGGCAAAAAAAAAGGCAAAAAAAAGGCAAAAAAAGGCAAAAAAAAAAGGCAAAAAAAGGCAAAAAAAAGGAAAAAAAGGAAAAAAGGCAAAAGAAAATGCAAAAAAAAAAAGCAAAATAAGGCAAAAAAAGGCAAAGCTGCCCTCTCCTCTGCACCCTGCAAAACGCAACTGCGGGGCGATGCCCGATGCAACCCCCCCCCCCCCCCCGCGGGCCACGCAAAATGCAACTGTGGGGTCCCGCACGGCGCAACACCCCCCCCCCCCCCCCCAACCCCACCCCCGTGGGCCGTCCGTGGGGCCACGCACGGTGTAAACCCCCCGTGGGGGCCACACATAATGCGACCCCCGGGGCGGGGGGGGGGGCGATGCACGGTGTAACCACAGCGCTATGCACGACGCAACCACCCCCCACCCCCCTCCCCCCGTGGGTTGTCCACGATGCGACCGCGGGGCCACGCACGATGCAGCCCACCCCCCCCCCCCCCCCCCCCTTTCCGTGGGTCGCGCACGATGCGAACCGGGGGCCGGGGGGGTCCGTTGCACATCGCACCCCCCACCTCCTTCACTGTTCCCCCCCCCCCCCCCCACGCGTGGGCCCCCTGACCTGAGCTCATGGCGGGCGGCCACGCGTGGGCCGCGGCCCCCGCGCGCACCCGGCTGCGCGGCGCGCGGCGGAAGGGCGGCGCGCGGGGGCTGATGGGAATTGTAGTCCTTCTCACCCCCCCCCCAAAATCAAGGAAATACCCCGGGTGCTGCCACCCCCCCCCACCCCTTCCCGGGGGCTTTGCAACCCCTCCGTGGAGGGGGCTCTGCCCCACGAGGGGGGGGATCGGCACCCCCCCCCAAAAAAACCCAACACCAGGGCGTGTGCCCCAAAAAAAGGGCTTTGCACCCTCAAAACTTGTGAGGAAACACAATGTGTTCTGCCCCCCCCCCCCCCCCCCCTCCAAAAAAAGGGGCTTTGCACCCGCAAAAGTGGTACGGGAACACAGGGGGCTCTGCACGCCAAAGGGGCTTTGCCCCCCCAAAATTGGTAAGGAAATGAATCGGGGTCTGCCCCCAAAAAGGGCTTTGCAACCCCAAAACTGGTAAGGAAACACAACGTGTTTTGCCCCAAAAAAGGGGCTTTGCACCCCAAAAACTGGTAAGGAAATGAACCCGATTCTGACCCAAAAAAGGGATTGGCACCTCCTGAAACTGGTAAGGAAATACACCAGGTTCTGACCCCAAAAAAGGCCTTTGCGCCCCTGAAACTTGTACAGAAATGCATTGGGTCGTGCCCCTAAAATGGCCTTTGCACCCCCAAAACTGGTAAGGAAACACAATGTGTTCTGCCCCCCAAAAAAGGAGCTTTGCACCCGCAAAACTGGTACGGGAACACAGCGGGCTCTGCATGCCAAAGGGGCTTTACACCCCCAAAATTGGTAATGAAACGAATCAGGGTCTGCCCCCAAAAAGGCCTTTGCAACCCCAAAACTGGTAAGGAAACACAACTTGTTCTGCCCCCAAAAAAGGGCTTTGCACCCCCAATACTGGTACGGGAACACAGGGGGCTCTGCACGCCAAAGGGGCTTTGCACTCCCGAAACTGGTAAGGAAATGAACCAGATTCTGACCCAAAAAAGGGATTTGCACCTCCTGAAACTGGTAAGGAAATACACCAGGTTCTGCCCCCAAAAAGGGCTTTGCACCCCCAAAACTGGCAAGGAAATTAACCAGGTTCTGACCCCAAAAAAGGCCTTTGCACCCCTGACAATTGTAAGGAAATGCACTGGGTTGTGCCCCTAAAATAGGCTTTGCACCCCCAAAAACTGGTACGGGAACACAGGGTGATCTGCACCCCCAAAATTGGTAAGGAAACGAATCAGGCTCTGCCCCAAAAACGGGCTTTGCACCCCAAAAACTGGTGAGGAAACACAGGGGGCTCTGCGCTCCAAAGGGGCTTTGCACCCCCGAATCTGGTAAGGAAACACAACGGGTTCTGCCCCAAAAAAGGCCTTTGCAACCCCAATACTGGTACGGGAACACAGGGGGCTCTGCACGCCAAAGGGGCTTTGCACCCCCAAAATTGGTAAGGAAACGAATCGGGTTCTGCCCCCAAAAAGGCCTTTGCACCCCCAAAACTGGTAGGGAAACACAACGTGTTCTGCCCAAAAAAGGGGCTTTGCACCCCTAAAACTGGTAAGGAAATGAAACTGATTCTGACCCAAAAAAAGGGCTT
Organism: Pluvialis apricaria; assembly: GCA_017639485.1. Taxonomy (NCBI): domain Eukaryota; kingdom Metazoa; phylum Chordata; class Aves; order Charadriiformes; family Charadriidae; genus Pluvialis; species Pluvialis apricaria. The sequence goes on from CM030026.1 coordinate 2,942,796, forward strand.
TGCACCCCAAAAACTGCCGAGGAAACACAGGGGGCTCTGCCCTCCAAAGGGGCTTTGCACCCCCGAATCTGGTAAGGAAACACAACGGGTTCTGCCCCAAAAAAGGGCTTTGCACCCCTGAAACTTGTAAGGAAATGCACTGGGTTGTGCCCCTAAAATGGGCTTTGCATCCCCAAAACTGGTACGGGAACACAGTGCGCTCTGCACCCCAAAGGAGCTTTGCACCCCCAAAATTGGTAAGGAAACAAACCAGGTTCTGCCCCAAAAAGGGCTTTGCACCCCAAAAACAGGTAAGGAAATGCAAAGGGTTCTCCTGAAAAAAAGGGCTTTGCACCCCCGAACCTGGTAAGGAAATGAACCAGGTTCTGCCCCAAAAAAAGGGCTTTGCACCCCCAAAACTGGCAAGGAAATTAACCAGGTTCTGACCCCAAAAAAGACCTTTGCGCACCTGAAAATTGTAAGGAAATGCACTGGGTCATGCCCCTAAAATAGGCTTTGCACCCCCAAAACTGGTACAGGAACACAGTGCGCTCTGCACCCCCAAAATTGGTAAGGAAACTAATTAGGTTCTGCTGCCAAAAAGGGCTTTGCACCCCCAAAACTGGTAAGGAAATGCACCGGGTTCTGTCACAAAAAAGGACTTTGAATCCCCAAAATTGGTAAGGAAACATGGGGGGCTCTGCCCTCCAAAGGGGCTTTGCACCCTCAAAACTTGTACGGAAACGCACTGGGCTCTGCATCCAGAGAGGCTCTGCACCCCCAAAACTTGCAAGGAAATGAACCAGGTTCTGCCCTCAAAAAGGGTTTTGCAGCCCCAAAACTGGTAAAGGAACTCAAAGGGTTCTGCCCCAAAAAAGGGTTTTGCACCCCAAAAACTGGGAAGGAAATGCAAACGGTTCTGCCCCAAAAAAGGGCTTTGCACCCCCGAAACTGGTGAGGAAACAACCGCGTTGTACCCCAAAAAAGGGCTTTGCACCCCTAAAACTTATAAGGAAAGGAATCAGATTCTGCTCCAAAAAGGGCTTTGCACTCCCAAAACTGGCAAGGAAACACAGGGGGCTCTACCCCACAAGAGGGCTTTGCACTCCCAAAACTTTAAGGAAACACATTGGGTTGTACCCCAAAAAGGGCCTTTGTACCCCAAAAAGGGGCTTTGCACCCCCAAAACTGGTAATGAAACACAGGGGGTTCTGCCCCGCAAAGGGGCTTTGCGCCCCCAATACCTGTAAGGAAACGCATCAGAGGTTCTGCTTCAAAAAGGGGTTTTGCGCCCCCAAAACTGGTAAGGAGCTGCAGTGGGTCGTGCCCTGCGGGGGATTTTGAAGGCTGCGGTCCCCCGGGACGCCCCCGCGCCGACGCCGGCAGCCGGAGCTCCGCTTCGCGGGGCCGCGACTGCCCCAGCCCGCTGCCGGCCATACCCCACGCCAGGGGCTGCTCCTGCCCACCGCCGCGCTCCGCTCCGGCCGAAAACACCCGTTTCTCTGCCGCCTGCGCTCAGTTTTGGTTTCTTCCACTGGAAGGGAGATAAAGCCAACATTTTCCTGGGATGTGCCACCGGCAGAGCCCGTGCGTCCTCCCGAAGCCGAAAGGTGAAGCGGATTTTATTAATGGGAAGAGAAAAACCTCCCTCAGGGTGGCAACAACCATTCCATCCAACCCTTCCCCGCAAGCATGCCTCGCTTTTATACAAAACAAGGCAAAATCCAGCTCGTTTGTCAAAAAAAAACCCCACGTTAACTAAAGGGAAGGGAATAGCGGGAGAGGAGGGGGGATGACAGAGCTCTTTTTATTCAAGCTGTTGACGGGAACCCCTCGGATTTAGGCGGAGGGGTGAGATTACGGAGCACGGGGGCGCAAGAGCTGTAGAAATATCGGTGTCACGGGACTGACGAGACAGCCCTGATGTCCAAAACCATCACGTGCCTTCCCCATCACAGCCCGTCCTGCGCCACCGCTCACCGGTGACACAGAAAAGGGGGGCGGTTCAGCGGCACGGAAGAGCAGCCCCGACGCACGTAGATTTTAAGGGTAAAAATCTCCGATCTACGGGGAAATCTGTCCCACATCAGCTCCCGGGAACGAAGGTGTCACCTCCAGGAAAAGAAACAAGTATTTCTGCCAACGACAATTAAGACGGCAACATCAGCTTGGCTTCTTGAGACAGCCACAAGGTTCCCTCACTGCAGGACAGATAAATGAATGGGGAAAAAAAAAAACCAAACCCAAACCCAAACCCAAGAGTAATTTTTGGGGTAAGCCTCTCCTGAGCTGTATACAACTTTTTAATGCCACCTCAACCTTCATTTGCTGCCCACCGGCAGCATCCTGGTTGCCACGCCACGCCTCAGAAGAGGCATCGAGATATTTCTAGCAGTTTTTACTACATCTATAAAAAAACATAAATAAACAGCAGAAAAGCAAGCGCTTCCTTTCTCTCCATCCGCCCCCCAAGACTGCAAACAGCTGCTTCAAGCACCGACCAACCATAAACATCGCAAGTCTGAGAAATCCAGAGGTAAAACCCACTTGTGTTCGAGGAAAGAGAAAGCTTCAACGCTGGTTCTGCTAAATCTCATCTACTTTAGGACTGGGAAGGAGAATAAGCATCCCAGCCGGGCAGGGGCAAGACACCGCTTTCCTGGTGGCGCTGCCACCGGTGTTTTGCCACACGCCTGCACCCTGCGAGCTCCAGGTCCTCACCGAGGAGCCCAGGGGACTTCGGAACAGGGTGAGATTCTTCCAACGTTCCCCTTTCCCAGCCACTTCCACCGTTTCCTTGCCAGTCGCCGCAGGGCTCGTTACCGGCAGGTCTCTTCCCACATGTTTTAAGCCTTTGCTTTAAAGACACGGGCTCATGGCGACTACGGGAACTCTGTCCCCGTTCATCTCTGCCGGCTTTCACGTCCTCAGCCCCACAGCAGAGCTGCAGAGGTGACCCCCAGCTGCGCACACACTCAAACCCGCAAACCAGAGAGGTTTGGGATTCTACGACAGAGGCACCGATTCAATATCGTCAATAAATAACAACTCTTATTTGTTCTTTACAGTATTTATTGTACATGCAAACCTATGGAAGAAACATCAAACTCCCCGCTGGAACCTTCTCTTCCTAAATCAGGTATAAATTACTTTCAGGTAAAGCATGTTTTTGTGTTACACTTCCAGTTAGGGAACAGCATTACGCAGCAGTCGCCTTCTCTTTGTAAGTCGCCATCATCTTCTTGATCTCAGCAATTGCCTTGCCGGGGTTCAAACCCTAAAAAGAACAAGTTTTAGTTACCTTCCCTGAAAAATCAGCATGTTAGAGCATCCTCCCCGCTTTGCCCTGATCGAAGTCACAGTGAACTCACAAATACACCACGACTCACAAAAATAGCTGGCAGAGGACACCGCCCCCCCCCCTTTTTTTTTTTTTCCTTTTTTTTCCCTAAAAGCTGGAGTCCAGCTTAATATTGTGCTTCCCTTCAAACACTGGGCGGTTACAGGATCCCGAGGGACAGCTTTATGGTACGCAGAGCCCCTCGGTTAAGGTGTGGCGGTGCAGGTTTGCCGCACTTCAGCCTCAATTTCCAAGGGCAGAACGAGCCGGCCTGGAGCAGAGACGCAGTGCTGGGAATTCACCTCCTCCTACCTGGAGGCTGAACCAGCAGCACTTCCCCACCGCTGGAAGAAAAACGCTCATTTGACTTTGGAGGACCGGTTTTAATCAGCAACGCGAGGATCAAAGAGAAGAACAAGAAGCTGAGCGATAGAAACTTTTAATAAAGCTCAAGCTGGACGGAATACGACACTTTTATGGGTGTTACGAGACGATTTCTGGAGGCGGGAAACTGCTCTACAAAAGCTTAATAGTGGCAGTACAAGAGGTGTGGGGTTTTTTTGTCTGAAATAAAAAAAGCTGCATATTGGAGGACACCAGGGAAGCGAGTGAGAAGTCTAAGTCACAAGATGAAAATGCTCCTCACACAAAAGCCAGCTAAGCTTTCCAAAGAAGGTTTTTCTACAATACGGACACAACGTCACATTGCAAAGGCCCTTAATCCTGCGGCACTGCAACCAACCCAAGCATGCCTAATCTCCAAACGAGAGGGGGATCACGGCTGCCCCACTGCATCGTCGTGATTACAGCCGCAGCACCGCGGGACAGAGAACGAACAGGAAATCACCCCGGTGCCCAGCTCCCCACGCAGCCTTTCAGGGCCGAGCCAGACAACGGCCAGGATTAGAGCACGGGAGCGGAAACGTGTTATTAACCATAAACGCGTCTCAAACTCGAGAGACCAAGCCTCAGCGTGCTATTTCCCTGCGCTACGTGCATTCCTCCATACAGTCAGATCTTCAAGCTGAACCTTCACGTCTAGCTGAACTACGGCTGACACCGGATCACGAGCCCGCTCCCTATACAAAGGGGGAGTTATCTGTAGTCAGTGAATCACTTCTGGGAAAATAAACACACAAAAATCAGCACAGGGTGCTCCTGACCAACACCTGTCCACCCACAGCTCTAGGATCTCGTTTTCCTCACATTCATGATCCACTCAAACATTTGCCTTCATATTACTTCACAGCTCCAGAAGAATTTGCTCCACCACCAGGTGCAAGCAAAGGCTGGCCAGAAAACGGCACAGCTGGCAGGAAAGCAAAACTTGGTAATCTGCCCAACAACAGGCCCAAGGTCATTGCAAGATGAGGAAGAGGCACACTCCGATTTGGGAAAACTCTCTCGGTTCTTGAAAGAAATTATCAGAGAGAACAGACCGTCTGGCGAATTCCCCAACAGCATAAAACACATCCTGCCTATGGCAGGGGGGTTGGAAATCAATGATCTTCAAGGTCCCTTCCAACCAAAACCATTCTATGATTCTACGATCCTCCAAAAAAAAAGCTTGCCGTAGTCTTCTCCGTTACGCAAGTCGCACAATACATCAGGGATAGCTGCTACCGTCGGCGTTTAAGGTTGCACTGTGCGGGGGTTAAGTCACAAAGCTCACACTCCCGATCGGACTACACAGGACAAACCTCCCTGTACCGTTTCTGGCAGTGTTCCTCGTACGACCCAGCACCCTACCCTCATATTCCTAAGTCTTGGAAACAGACAGGTTCTCAAAGTCACGGCCTCGGTCACGAGGAAGAGATGTTCCTGCGCTGCGTAATACAAACTTTGCCACATCCTCTTGCACAGTCACTATCACACGCACGACTGCTGGCAGCTCACTATGTTTCAGAAGGCCGAACAAGCCAAGGCAAGCTTGAGGAAAACAAAAGCCTAAGCGGGTATGTTCCTGTTGGGTTTCACACAGGGCGCTTGGAAACAAGCCAGGAACCCCACAAGAGACACACGTAGGACGCACACATACCTTTGGGCAAGTCCTTGTGCAATTCATGATAGTGTGACAACGGTAGAGAGAAAACGGGTCTTGAAGCTGTGCCAGGCGCTCCTCTGTGTAGTCATCTCTGGAGTCAATCATCCAGCGATAGGCCTGAAAGTCAGCAACATTTGACACACCAAATACTTCTTCAAGGTGTCGTAATCAGTGTGAGATCTTAAAAGCAATACTTAACTCTGAAATTTTGGTCCAGGATCTGGACTATGTAAGACTATCGCACCTGCGCTCGCGAACATTTGTACTGCTTTTAGGCGGAGAGTCCCTCAGCAGTCCCACGCGACAAATGGGATCCATCCTTACCTGCATCAGTACCGCAGGACCCAAGTACTTGTCCCCGTTCCACCAGTAACTGGGACAGCTGGTGCTGCAGCAGGCGCACAGGATGCACTCGTAGAGTCCGTCCTGCACAGGGGTGGGAGACCACAGTCAAAACCACTCCAGAAACCCATGACGAAGCTTTTCTTTGCGGAGGGGATTTACAGAAGCGCATGCCTCCATCATCACCTTCCCCTCTAGGGACTTGCTGCAACAGAGCGGCTCCAAAAACCCGACACTGAACAAGCACTGCCAGAAGAAAGCAATTCCTACATGCCTGTCCTCTGAAACAAGACACATGCAATCCTCCCGGCTCAACCACTACAATAAGCTCGGCTTTTTGGTAGCAAAATGGAGGGAAAAAGCGTTAAGCTAAAGAAAAAATGCAGAAATTGCTTGACGTCGCTGCATTCTTTCCTTCCAGCCTCTCCCAGTAAGTGGCCGAGGAAAGGAACAGGTACGTAACTGATTAACAATTCCATGTTACGGAAGTGAAAAGAAAGCAAAGCCTGCCTGACAGCCCAGGGGAGAAATAAAGAGCTCATAGTTTAACACGTGCTTTGAGGCGAGCCCCAAGCATTTGCGGAACAGGAATGGTGTGAGTCTTTAGCCATTTCACCATTTTTATGGAGGAGTTTTCCTTTCAAGCACTGACGAAAAGAAAGGTAGACCTACACAGAAGTGACACTGGGCAGAAAAACTCTGAGGAGCAGAGGGTCTCCCAAGTCTCCTCGTAGCTCAATCAACCCCCCCAGGCTCAGAGACAGAGTCCAGTCTGCCTTAATTTATGTATCTAAAAGTTGTTTTGGGACAAAGGTCTTGTTAAATTTAGTTTAGAAAGATATCTGATGCCAGAACTCTCAGGAGCTTTTAACAAGCTTACTGCATTAGTCTTTTGGAAAGACTTGCCAAAGCTAGGTAAGTCAGAGTTACCTTCTCGCTCTGAATTTGTCTTATTTCTAATTGTAAGTAACATTTCAAACGACTGATGATTCAAAGACAAAGGTGGAAGTTTTTCAGCTGACACTGTATCCAAGCTTCTCCTGCACACAGGCCGCTCGCAAAGCAGGAGAAAACTTCAGCAATGAGATAAAAAAGCAAGTCTACTAGTTGCGAGAAAGATTCAGGCATCTCTTGCAGTCACTTTTAGGTTTGCTTATTTCTACTTGAGGGAGAAAGTGATTTCAAAGATGCTGCTTTATGAAAACCAAGGGAAGGGAGAGTCCCTTTAGTCCTTCCACACGGATCAGATAACACGATGAAGTGGTGCAGGAGAACGAACTGTGGCCCTTGGATATGGATTCTTTCAGACTGTAAAATCCTGCAGCTGTTGAGGCGTCACAGCGCCAGTCACACGGTGCTGCCGACATCTCGGGCACGTCACCGGCCTATTCATCAGAAGTTAACTTCACAGCAAACACACAGAACGGAAAACTTTCACAGATCGCTGCAGAGAATCAGGCTGCAGCTCACAGGTTTTCACTGAATTCCCCTTAAACAGCCCTTCCTCTTTGCTGTTCGTATTCACCTCTCCTGCTATCACTTGCTATCGCATCTAGGCTGCCTGCCCGCTTTGTGCCTGCTCGGCGACAGCACCGCAGCGACGACTCACAGCAGAGCACTGAGAGGCTGGGCTTTGAGCCGTGAAGTGAGCGATGGATCCGTTGAGACAGGTCAGAGGCAAAAGAGAAATCGCTGATTTAATGACACTTAACTGCAGCAGCCAAGGAAATCCAGAAGGACCTACCTGCACTATGAACTTTGAAAAGCTCTTATCTCCCAGCTGTTCAAATGGTTCCTCAGACACCCTTCTGCTTTATGCAGTAACTTCGGACCAACACACTATGTCCCCAGAAAATCCCCTCAAAATAATGCAGTGCTCAAGACAGAAATCCAAAGACTTGCGCTGACACATCCCGCCCGTGCCTCCACATCCACAAGGGTTTTGCTTTCGCCATTAGTTTTTAGGGCTGTAAAACCCAGCAAGCAGCAACACGAGAGCGTTGCTTAGCATGCCGCAGCTAGAGAAGACAGACAATGCTGAGCCTGACAGCCTACATGCTTGCATGAACTGCAGTGCCTTATCTCCACCGGAATATTACGAGCTTGTAGCCTTCACAATGCTTTGACAAACACACATGGTTTCGCAGTGCAGACAGTGGAAATGAGATCAGAGTCCCCATCGCAACCGTGACTGCGTTTCATTAGCAAACGTTACCCCTAGCAATGCAGGCATGCCATAAACACTGCATTTCAAGGAGCAGATTCCACCCACGTCGGGTTTTGCACCAGACAGCTTTGTCATTAAAGGAACTAGAAGCTACTGCACGTTAACGTTTAACCCTGGTCTTATCTGGAGGGGATTTCAATGGAAGAAAAGAAGCAGTAACCAGTTTCTGACGGTCTTCTATGGACTGCAGGTACTGCTCCTTGCCCTGTTTCGACTCATCCTTCTTCTTCAGGTAAGGCTCGATGGATTTGTACTGTGCATAGAAGTTACTCAAGTCCTAGGAGTCAAAAGGCAAAGAGGTCACATTCAGTAAGGTGAACTGATGCATGAGAGGTTGAACATCTGCTACCGCTCCAACAGAAGGCGGCATTTTGTACCTCAACCGGCCACATTCCTCCAAACGAGGACAGATTTAGTCACTGCTGTGAAGCTCAGACCCACCCAAGCCAGAAAACACCAGCAGGAGAAACACGTGAATTGTGAGACTTGATCTTGCTGGCACCTCTCAGTGTCATCCCTCCTGACCCAATCTGAACCCCATGCTGCCTGGAACGGTGTCACCCTTGGTCGTGAGTTGAAAGAGGCAGATACTCACCGGAACAAGGTCCTTCACCACATACATGTGGGGGAGAGGGTAGATTTTCGTGATCTTGTTGAGATCGGGGTCAATTCTTTTGATACAGGCCAGCGTGTTTCCGCCAGCAATGTTCATAGCACAAGAGCCGCAGATGCCTGAGTGGGAGAAAAAGAATAAAGCATTAGATATTTACCCTCTTATCCTACTTGAGGAAGATCCTCTTGGCCCCAAATATGTCCTTGGGTTGCCTTCAAGAAACTCCGTACGTGACAAGGAAAACGCCAGAAGATGCCATTGGGCCAAACACGTTGCTATTTAAATAAAGAACAAACGCAGGAGTCACTTTCATTAAAGCCTAAACACATTCTCAGTGTTGAACTTTCTTCCACAGCAGAAAACAAGTGGCTTGGACACTTCATCCCTTTCGCATCATTCATTAGTTTTACATGCTACTTAGGGTGGGGAGAACATTCAGCTTTGTTCCCAAGTTTGAAGCACAAGCTCGTATTGATGCCAAAGAGCTAACGCGAAGATTATAACATGGGAACCAGGCGCATCCCCCATTGGCCCTACAGTTATGGTCAAAAGCATCCCTAAAGGTCAGGAACATAAAACAAAGTCCCTAAGACAGAAGCTTCTTTCTGTGTCTTACTGCGGCAGGGGAGAATGGTGCCATGAACAGCATTCATTAACTCCCAAAGGTGAGGGGACAGACACTCTCCAGAACAAACAGCATATAAATAGCTTAACAAATGGCTTAAATAACACCACTAATGATCTCCCAGTAATAGAAGGATCAGATGTGGCCCAGGAAAGGCCAAGGTTTACAAGAAAAACCACTGCAGAACTGTCACAGATATTGCTCAGGTCAGGAGCTCGGGTATCCAATTCAGACGGATGCCTAAAACATCATCATATTAGAAAGAAGACAAACGTTGAAAGGGCAGAACTCTAATTTGAGAGGATTTGACACATATCAATTGATATGAGTCAGAGAAATGCCACCGCTCCTCACACTGACAAGCTAGTCCGCCTCAGCGCCTGATGCGTTGGCCTTCCCCTCGCTGCCAGATAAAGGCTGGCACTTGAACAAGGTTATTCCTCCCACTTGAGAAATGGTGGCAAGTATTTTCCAGTCAACTGGAGAGGGAACCAGGACTGCAGACAGGCCCACAAGTACGCAACAGGAATGCGTGATCAGGTTGGTTTTTTTTCCCCGCATGGCAGAAAAAGGGGCAAGATTGAACCAGCCCAGCTTGAAAATCTGTCTCAAGACTCTCAAAGAAAAGTATTCAGGGCAATTAATTCTAGCTGCTTGGGAACAGTGTTGGCTATCTAAATATCAAACACCGAGAACAACACTGTAGGAAATTCCTCCACCTGCTATGCAGATTCTACAGGAACCGTCTGCATTAAAGCGTGCTTTTCTTTAGATCTAAGTCAAAACATCTTTAGGCATCAATTGCACCTAAAGTTCTCACACTTGCAAACCCACCTAATTAAATCAAAAGTCATGCCATAAAGGCATCCTCCCTTCCTGCATTTCCACAACTATCATTTTAAGCTCAGCACCCCAACATTACCCATGAATTAGGGATTTTTTATTTTTTTTTTTTTTACAGGGAAAGTCACCTGGACAGGTAAGTTTTAATGCAGTCGAACAGGCAGGCTGATTCGTACCCGCATGACAACCAGCCGGTCGCTCTGCAATGTCAAACCACCAGATGGCCTTTTCCACAATCAATCACGTAGCTTAGTCAAAGGGCCAAAAAAAAGATTCCTGAAGCTATTCCTAGAAGTCATAAGTACTCTTCCAGTTACACCCTTTCTTATTTCCACAGCAGCACTAGATAAAGCAGCCCCTACAATTCATTCCCATTCACCACGTCTGCCCCCTCAATTTTACTGTTGTAATCTTACTAGATTTCCCTACGCAGTCCATCACTGGAGGGCAGCAAGATGAACAAGATTAGGACAGAAACAGGAACGACTGGGGCTGTTTAAGCATATTGCTCATAGCTCAATGTTGTGCTATTACGCCCTGTGAATACAAGCTTCAACTTTACTACTTGATTCACTGAGGTATTTCACATGCAGCAGCTGCAAGAGGAGAGCAGTAAGCTGCCATCTACCCTGAAGTTTTCTCGTGGTTACACGTACACTGTCAGCAACAAACAGTCTTCCAAGGACAATCTTCAGTTTAGCAGGCTGGAAAATCCTTCTTACCTTCCCTACACGATCTGCGGAAGGTCAGAGTGGAGTCCATCTCATTTTTAATCTTGATCAGAGCATCAAGCACCATAGGCCCACATCTGTAACAGAAAACTAAGTCAGTGAACCTGTGTAATTCCCCCCCCAGCCTCCGTGCTTGATCTCTGGCACCCCAAACGAGCAGCACCTAAAAGGACTTTGATCAACTACAATTAAAAATAGACATATTTTTCTTTTTTTTTTTTGCCAATCCCAGGCAACAAGATAGAGATCTCTTGATTAAGCAGCACAAGTCATTCACCTCAGCACACCCCAGGGTCAGGGTGGGAGAGAAGCCCTTTCTTTTACTGATACCCTGAAGATTTGGCTCAGCTGGAGAGGGTGCAGACAGCACAACTGAAAACAGAGTGCCTTGCTACTGGTTCTCTCCTTTTGGGTCAGGTTTTAACAAGTCTGCCTGTCCTCATTAGTCACAAGAGGCAGTGCTGCACACAAAAACAAACACTCTTGGACAACTTATGTAATTTTATATATGGCAGACAAGGCAACACCCAGAAATTATTAACTGATGCAAGTCACACAAAAACGTGAGTTCTCTGTCATGCCCTTTTTAAGTAGGGAGCTGTGTGGCTTTGTATCTGAAGCTTTCAGAAAGGGTTTGAGGTGAATTCCTCCTCCAAGAGCATCGCAGTAACTGGAGTCCAGGGAAATCAAGACCCACGTGCCCACATGAAGGTTTCCGCACCACAGGGAAGACTGCACCCCTCCAAAGAATCACAAAGTAAGAGCTTTCTTGGTGATAGCTACACCGAAGTGCGCACGTGGTTACTAAAAGTAACTAAGTGTTATGAAAACTATGAGAAGAGTCAGTAAAGCTTCCACCTTCTCTCTCAGGTCTGGGACTGCGAGCTACATATTAAAGTTTCCTTTTGGAACATGCCTTGAAATTTACCATATAAATAAAGCTTATTAAAGCCACAAACGCATTCAAGTCTTCAACACAACTTAGGAACAGAAGTAAAACTCACAGGAGCCACAAAACAAAGCAAACATTTTACTGCTCACAGCTACTGAGACACTGGCGTTCAGGATATTTTATTTGCCACACTTAGCACACACAGGTGAGGGAGAGGAAAATAATCCCACGTGATCATAGTAAGATTTGCTTTATCAGGAAATAACATTGACCTCGCCTGTGCTGAGGACAAGGTGCTCTGTAACATAGCTGAGGCACCACCTTCCTGAGGCACTCCAACAAGGTTTTAACAGTCCCTGAAGCTTAACGAGACTGCTGACACCTTTAGCTGTCAGCTCAAGTGCTCCTCAACCACCCTCTGTTGTCACTTGTGAGATAACCTGTGCGCACACGTAGCCCCAGCGCACTTGCCTGGCAGCAAAGCTTCTCCCTAATGGGGCATACTCACTTATTCAAATCCACTTCATAAGTCTGCATGCGGGGCTTGTCCCCAGGCTTATCGGGATCCCATCTGTAGATGGCAAACTTCTTTATACGGGGTGCCACTGCAGCTGCCGTCTGTGCTCCCCGACACATCTGTATTGAAACAGCAGCAAAACAGCCCTTAGGTCCCTTTGGGTGGCTTTTAGTTGAGCGACAGTGTGACTTGAGGCTGCGTGTTTGGGGTGAGAGCTGCAGGACCCATCACTGTTTTGTATTTGGGCATTCGTACAGTCTTTGGAAAATCCTCTTGAGGATCTGGCAGAGCGGTACACCTGGGCCCAGGCAGCCACCTCTGTCCTGGGGCTCCCTCCTCCACAAAACAGAGGAGATAATCCTAAAACTAAGGGGCAACCCATAGGCACTCCTGCGGTGCCTGCAGACACTCCTTCCTCCACTACCCTGAAGAGTCTCCCTGCCCCAAAACTGCCCTCAGAAGCTCCCAGCCACATCTCTACTGTGCTCCAGTAGCCCACCTCCTCCCAGTACTGCCCCAGTACCTTCTTCCCCTTCCAGGCCACCCACCCCTACTCATCTCTCTCCAAACTGCCCCACATCCCTATTCCTCCTGTTCCCACATCTCTTACCAAGCTCTTTCTGGATCTCCTGCACCTGCAGTCTCCTGCCAACCTCTACCTCCCCCTAAACCCATCCCAGATCCCTCCCTGCTCCTTTTTGCAGGTCCTCCCCAGCATCCCCCTCACACATCCTCCTGCCCCCACAAACCCACCTCCCTTTCTTTTACGCACCCTAAACTGTCTTCCCACCCTGTACTACATCCTGGATCCCCTCCTGCCTCCCAGATCCCTCTGCACCCCCCTTCCAGCTCCCTCCCAGTCCCCTCTACACCACCCTCCTGCCCCCCAGCTCCCTCCCAGTCCCCTCTATACCACCCTCCTGCCCCCCAGCTCCCTCCCAGTCCCCTCTACACCGCCCTCCTGCCCCCCAGCTCCCTCCCAGTCCCCTCTACACCGCCCTCCTGCCCCCCAGCTCCCTCCCAGTCCCCTCTAGACCGCCCTCCTGCCCCCCAGCTCCCTCCCAGTCCCCTCTACACCGCCCTCCTGCCCCCCAGCTCCCTCCCAGTCCCCTCTATACCACCCTCCTGCCCCCCAGCTCCCTCCCAGTCCCCTCTATACCACCCTCCTGCCCCCCACCTCCCTCCCAGTCCCCTCTACACCACCCTCCTGCCCCCCAGCTTCCACTGAAACCTCTCTTGCACCCCCAGCTCCCTCCCAGCCCCCTCTGCACCCTCCTCCTGCCCCCCCAGCTCCCTCCCAGGCCCCTCTGCCCCCCCTTCTACTCCCCAGCTCCCTCCCCTCTTACCCACCCCACACCTCACACAGCCTCTCCCGCTCACCAGACCCCTCCACCTCAGCCCTCCATACCCCCCATGTCCCCCCCCCAAAGCCCTCAGCCCCTCGCCTCCCCCGGGGGCCCCCCCCGACCCAGCTGCCCGCCGCAGGGCGCCTCCAGACCCCTCACCGGCCGCGGGCTGGCCCGCAGGAGCCGCGCGGGGACGCCGCGCCTCAAGGAGACTCCCACCACGGCCGCCGCCATCTTGGCGTTGCGCAGTTCCGACCCCGCTCCCGCCCCGGAAGCGGAAGGAACGCCCAGCACGGCCATAGAGAGCAGCTGTTAGAGGAAGGAGGGGCGGGGCTCTGCGGGCCGCCATCTTGGGTGTGGCGGCGACCACGGGGCAGGCGCCATCTTGAGTGTGGCGCGCCCTGGTGTACAAGGCAGGATGGCGGGGCCAGGATGCCTTGATCCCTCTTTTTTTTGGGGAGGAGCGAGATCAGTGCGCCCCCCATTTAATTCCCAGACGAATTCTTTCTGCAGGGAAGGTGCCCAGACCCTCTCGCCTGCCCCAACACCCAGGCAGGGCAAAATGGCGTGTGTGTCTCCCGCCTCAGTCTCCCTGTGGTCTTCCCTCCGTTTCTCTCACGGTTTTCGCCCTTTATTATTTAATTTACCGCCTCATTCCTCACAGCAAATTTATTAATTAACTGAACTGCAAGCAACACACACCAAAAAAAGCCGCCGGGGGCGAAGGTAGAGGGGGAAGAGGGCGCTGCTATGGCGTTACATGCCACCATTTGAAGGCAAAGGGCTGCCGCTGGACATTGGTGCCACAGCGGACCTCCCCGAGCCTGCCGTGGTAGGAGGCCACGTCCTCGAGGAAGTAGCAGCGGAGGCCCAGGGGCTCCAGGAGAGACCGGGTCCGCTGCTCCAGGCAGCATTCGCCCCCCACCACGGGGCCGAAGGGTTTGGGGATACCCAGGTCCTTGGCCAAGACGATCATGGTGACCTGTGGAGTGACACAAGGGGAGCCCAGCGACATTGGGAATGAAGAAGCCGAAGGAAAGCCGCTGGCCACCCTCCTCCATCAGCCTCACCCCAAAATGGAGCATCGGCCCCACTTTTTGCAGCTGCCTTCCCCCAGGCCTCCAAATCTAGCATCGCTTTCCCCCTTTTTATCATTAAAATGCATGCCATGCCTTGCAATTTCACCACTTTGAAAAATTTTCGCCTCAAAACTACATAGTTTAACCCAACTGCAAGCAACACAAAACCACAAAGTTGTGGTACACCCAGGCTTATCCGAGCCTGGTTGGAGATACTTTCTTTTTCCAGGCAGCTCTAAATATTGTGCTTTTTTGGGACAAATTTGGAGACTCATCCTGGCTGAATAAGCTGGGTTTTGGGGAGGACCTGAGGAATGGCGACCCCCCTCACCATGTTGGGGAAGTACGGCACGGCTTTGCCCTGCTTGTCAAGCTTGAAGAGGGCCGGCAGGTCAACGATGTCCTCCTCCATCAAGCCGAGCTCTTTCTTGAGGATGTCCCTGTTCCAGTCGACGCAGCGCTGGAGGGAATGGAGAAGAGCAGATTGAGAAGGGGGACACAGGTGGACACAGTCCCCAAAAAAAACATCTCATGCAGGAGGAGAGCCAAAATGCTATACCTCCCCTTAAAGGTTTGCACCACCCTGGGGCAGTTGTTGCAAGAAATATCAATTATTACTAGAAATATCAGTTATTACCTGGACATATTGGTTCTGCTGCACCAGGGTGTCGTTGGAAAGGACCTTGTTAATGGTGACCCGTTTCGTGTCTGCTCCCGAGTACCCTGCAAATGCAAACGCCTGTCAAAATGAAGCGGTGCTGGTAGGAGCTCGGCTTGAAACAAGGCACAGAGATGGAAAAAAAAACCCAAATCCCCATTTCCTGACCTTGAGGTTAAGGCTGCTGGGAGTCCCAATTCTTAGTTTGTTGGAAAACTGTCTGGGAGGAAAACCTTTGCCCATTGGAAAGAGCATTGGAAAGGTCCTATCACCCATCCTCCTGCCCACAGGAATTGTTAGCTCCAAAATTTCTCCACTTAACTCCATAAAACCAGAGCTGCCACCTCTACCCCTTGTTTGGGGATCGCCGGGTGCCGGGTGGATGGCAGTGACCCAGAGGGACCCACAGAGGTGTGGAGGTCTTCTGTCAGCCCCATTGTGGATGGGTGGTGTTCAAAATCACAATTAAAGGGTGCCCAAACTAGCAGACAAAATGTCATTGCTGCAAGGAGGGAAGGGCAAGTGAGAAAATAATGGTGCTAATTTGGGGTGACATGAGAGCCCCTTGGCTGTCCCCACTCCATGCTGGAGCTCTGCTGGCCTTTACAGAGACGCTCCATCCCACCAAACAAGCATCTCCTCCGTGCAGAGGGCTTTATCCCTCCCGTCCCACTCGCTTTCCCAAAATAGGGCTTGAGGAGGCTGGGTATGGTGGGCAGGCATCCCGCTTGCCAGCCGTGAAGGACAACCGGGTGGGCAAAGGTCCCCACGTCCCCTCTACTACCCGCACGTCGGTCAGGCGCTGCCGCCCTCGTGCCGGCTGCTCTGCAGGGTGGCTCCGGCTGTCTCAGCCGACATCAAAGCTTGGCCAAAGCTGCCTGCTGTCCCCTTGCCTTTGAACATGGTGGCTTCGCCCTGGCCCTCCTTCTGCTTCTCCCGAAAGAGCTTGTAGCATGCCGCGGGGCTGGCCATCAGCATCCGAAATCGCTGGGGCAAGACAGGAGGGAGAGCGGTCACCAGAAGTGCCTTATCCAAAGCCTTGAGGTGCTTATTTTTGCAAGTAACCTGAGCTTAAACGCTTATAATGAGGCATTTTTTGCTGTTATTTAGTGCCTTTTTTAATGTGATGCTGAGGGGCTATGCCTGAACGAGGCACAGTGATTTACGCTGTTGGCAAATACCCACCTAACCGCCCCCGAGGGGTTAAACTGCTGCTGGGACAGGAGGAAAACTGCACCTGGGTCCAATCCTGCCCACCTGGGTGGTGTATATAAACCCCCAGGAGAGTGTTTGCTGGAGGGTTGAGGGGAGCTGATGCTGATTGTTTTTGTTTTGTGGTGGGTTTTTTTTTTTGGAGGCTGGTATTGCAGTGCAGGGGGGAGGATGGAGCAAGCAAATAACCAGGCTCTGCCTTCCTCAGAAGAAGCCAAAAATCGCTATTAAGCTAATCCCATGGGAATGTTGAATTTGTAGGGTTTGAGCCCAAACTATGACAGCCCTGATTTGCTCCCCACCAGCAGAGATGGTCTCCTTGCTGTAGTCCTGATGGCATCTCTCATAGGGTCTTAGAGTAGCCCTGGGGGGGGTAAAAGTGCTGCATGGAGGGTTTGTGTGGGGTGTGCCTATGCATAAATACTCCTCTTCTGAACCATCCAGGTCAAAGCATGATTTCCCTGGGGGGGAAAGTTTTGTGTCAGAAGGACTAAAAACCATGGTAGAGGAAAGAGCTAGCTTCTGAAAACATCTGGGAGATGCTGAGCAGCTCTGAGCCCTGACGGGTCCATGTGAATCTTGAGGGGTACATTTCTTGGACTACCTTTGCAGGTATCCTTTTTTTTTTTTCCTTCTATCTGTGTTGATTATTAGCTCAGCAAGCCCCTTTTTGTGTTCGGAGCCTTCATTTTGGGGACAGAGGTGAGAACCTGAGCAAATACTGGTTGGAACTGTCAAAAAAAAATGAGCTTTGGGGTTTTCCCTAGAGGTGCCCCAATGGGATTAGCTGCTCAGAAGAGAAACCACGGAGCGATATGGGGTTTTGGGGTACCTTTGTGTCAGAGGTGGGCACAAAAGTGACAAACTCGTCGACGTGGCCCACCGACAGCCAGTCGGAGTAGAGCTCCACGGGAGCCTGCACTTGCTGGGCGTAGAGGAAATCTCGCACCACTCTGGTCATTCTCCTCCCTGCAGATCTGGGGGTGAAATATCCCCGAGAGAGGGAATGAGGGGAGTAAACGTTGATGCATTAATATGTACATACACATAAATTGCATTTAAGGTGCAGGAGAGAAAGGAGGGTGAAGGCAGAGATTAGGTACACCCACTTCATAGGGTATCAGACTTGCAGCTGGTCAGGGAGTTGCTAATTAAGGCCCTTAATATGATTTTTTTTTTGGGGGGGTGATATTTAGGGGCAATTGTGGTTCCTTTACTGTCAAACATGTGGGTTTCTCATTTCTTACGTGGGGAAGCTGCTGCCGATGAGGATCCGGCCCAGGGGATACTCCTTCCCTGCTACGATCACGGGTGGGCTGACCTCCAGGTTGCCGAAGGAGTCGAGGCTGGTGATGGCTTCGAAGAGAGGTTCTCTGCTCACGTAGCCAAAGTCGGGGCCCTGGGGAAAGAAAAATCACTGTAGGCTTTGCCCTGAATCCCCCCTGCCTCTCTGCCTTTATCCCTTCTTCTGGGCTCAGAGCTGCTCCAGCGGGTAAAAATATCAAGAGCGAAGCCTATCCATGGGTGGGGAGAGGCTAAAGGAAAGGGAAGAGGATAAAGGTCTCTGGGTCATCTGGGCTCAGTAATAAACGGCAAGCGCCAGGGGCAGAGCTGGGGTGTTGAGCTGGGGAGAGATCTCCTCTGCTATCCCGCAGCCAATGTTTAACTGTCTTCGTTAAGCTAATTAGATGCTGGGGTAGCCCTGAGGCTGAGTTTCTGGATGGCTGTTGTAGAGCTAGATGAATGTCAGCCCCTGAGGGTAAATCCACCCCAGGCATAAGAGCCACCCGAAGGGCTGTACTTCACTTAAATCCTATTTAAGCCCTGATTTTCAGGACTTAATATATCTGGGATTTAAGGTGTTGTGCATACAGGGGTAATTAACCCTCGGCTGTGATGTGCCGGGGTCAAATGCCCAAGGGAGCGATTGCAATGCTAAAAACGGGGCAAAAATGGCAGCGGTGGGACAAAAATCCTGCCTTGGACCTGTCCTTGCTCTCCGGTTCAAGTCAACAGGGGCTGGGAGCTCACAGCAGCCCCTGGGAGAAGATCAGGTATCTGTTGGCTTAGCATTAAATCCCAATCACTTATTAGTGTTGGGTTTCCTTAGGGGTAAACCAAATATACAGGTTGATAAAAATGAGCAGGGAGACCTGCATGGCTTCGATCTGGAAGTTGTTGTGTTTGTTTCTTTTTTTTTAATTGAGTGTATTTGGAGAAGCTGGGATAGAGAGAGTGCAGCAGGGCTGCCTTTCCCCGAGGCTCCCCGTGCATTTTTTGGGGCGCGTATCTGGAGGATGGCGGGGGGTCAGTTCCTTTCCCTGTGTGCCGCAGGAGGGACTAAGCATGAAACACCTGCTCTCAGCTTATTTCAGTTTAATAAACCACGGAGCCGGTACGGTTTCAACTGTCAAGGCGCTGGTTCATCCCAGGTTTGCGGGTCACATCCAAGTCCTATCAGTTCCAGATTGATTTTGAGGGGCTAATTCCCTCTCGTCTCCTTTTTCCCTGGCGCGGGGTCCCAGGGGCTTAGGGCTTGGCCGGGGCAAGAGGGGGACCCGTGCGTGTTGCATTTAGCTAAATATTCCTAGCTGGAAAATGAGATTGGAAAGATAGGAGTGGGGATTAGGGAAGGCTTCAAAGCAGAAATTGGAGTATAATGTGTTAGCAGCTCCAAAGGCTGAAATTGCTTCTCTAAATATGAAGCAAAGCAATTCCTAAAGAGGGCAGATAGGAGCGGTTGCCTGGCTTATTTGCGAAGGAACGGATCAGTGCGCTATTCCCATCCTGCCCGAAGAATCCGGGACTGCATGTACTCATTTCAGGCATGAGAAAAGATGTATTTCAAAGCTTTTGAAAGCGCTTAACCTTCCCCAAAGTGACATGCAGCAAAAAAAAAAAAAAAAAAAAAGTGAGCTGCCAACACGCCACCCTCTTCTCCTATTACTGCTGGAAGGACGAGCAAGGCTAAGGCTGCCCAGAGGGTCCAGCTGGGTTTGGTGGTGGCGCTACCTGGGGATGTCCTCTCCTTTCTGCATGGTGATACCGCAAAAGGGATCATTCAGTCCATCTGTTTTTCCCATGCTTGTCTTTGCTGGGCTCTCACAAAACGCCCTGGCCGGGCTCACTGTTCTCTCAGGTAGCTTTCTTTGCACACCCTGCCCGTGGCTGTCCCTTTGTCTTGGCAGAGAAGCCCCGCAGGGATGTTTTTTGGCAGCTGGCTGCATCTTGCTCTCTTCTGAGCAAGTAAACTGACCCTCTCACACTTTCCTTTCCTCTCCTGCTCGGGAGCTGCTGCATATTCACAGGCGTAGAGGAGGAAAGGAAAAACCAGCCCATTGCTCGGATATTCAGGGTGAAGAAATCTACTCCTGTGCTGGCGCTTGGCAGGAGTCTCTCATTCCCAGAGGTGTGAGCTCCTCCTTGACTCTCTCATGCAGCACCTTTTGGATAAAGGGTTTTCCAGATGGCTGGGATGTGGATTGGGCTCTGATCTTGCTTTGAGGGGGGGTGAGGCTGTTGGTGGGCTCCCAGCTGAAAGTGAACGGGGTAGTATCCCCATGCAGTTGCATGCAGAGGTGTTAAACTCTTGTTTTTCAGGGAATTCATTGTAGGTCCTCCAAGGAGCCGTGTGCAAGTAGGGTTTTAGGAGTGGTGAAATAGGCTAAGCATAAAAACCTTCAAGCTGGTCCTCAGGCAACGCAAACCACTGTCTTGCTCTTACCAGCAGCTCCTTGATGGGGAATTGCTCCAGCCCTGCATCTCGAGGCAAGTCCAGCACCACCGGGAAGCTTTTGTGGGGAGCGTGGGTGTAGCCAAATTCAATTTCATCCTAAAGAAGGGAGGAAAACCCACATGGGGTACATCAGCAGGGAGAGAAAGCTTTGCCCCCCTCTCTGGTGCCCACCTACCTGCATCCAGCGGTCCCCACGGTTGATATAGCCGAAGCAAGCCTTCAGCTCGCAGCCGGCCTTGTTCACCAGGTTTTTTATCTCCTTGATGAAGAGGTAGTTGTCCTTCACGCTGGGAAAGTGGATGGCAGGAGGGAAGGGGATGAAGGGCTGCTGGAGGATGGATATCCCCTGCAGGCAGCTGCCTTTCCCTCTGCCCGTCACCTCCCTGGCCTGTCTTGGTGACATCCAGGGAGACTGTGGGGCTGATGCTGGTTTGCCTGGGAAGGCATCATCCCTTGGCCTTTACCTGCAGACGAAGACGTTCACTGGTGCCAAAGTGTTGGGGGTCATGATCCACGGTGCTACCCTGAACACAACTGTGTCAGTGAAGATTGGTGTATGGGGGATACCCTGAGGGAGGCAAGCAGAAATTGAGGACTTCCCACACTTTGGTAATCACTATTTCCCCCAAATACCCTACACCTGAGATAATTTTTGGGGTGAATTAAAGAGGACTGCTCTCCATTCAATCCCCATCCCCTTTTCCATGTCCCTCGGGCTGTTGCAGCCACTGCTTCTCCCCAGACCTCAGCCAGGGTCTCCAGGAGGCTGACATGGATGGAAACCAGACCCGGAAAGGTTTCATCAGGAAAGCGGAGCCCCTCGACAAAGAAGTCAAGCTCAGCGGCCCCACCGGTGTACTGCACAGTATGATACAGCTTCCTCCGGCCCAGCACGTGGATGTAGCGCTGCCCAAAGAAGGGATCTGCAAGAAGAGAAAGGGGAAGGTGGACAATTTCCAAAGTTTCAGTGGTTGTTTCAAGCCTATTTTGCTTGTGTGCAAGGAGGTACCACAATCCCTCTGCGCTGGATCTTCTCCGCCTCTGTGAGTGGATACATCTTCACCTGGCGGAAGTACCTTAAAACAGGAGTTAAGGGGCTTGCAGTTTTGCAGTCGTGCACAAGAAGGGTGAGGAAAAATGCCTCGGCCTTTCCTCGGATGGAGCAGTCATTGGAAAGATGTTTTCATGGGGTTTCTGTCCTTGCAGCCCCCTCTGACCTGCCATGGGATGGCAATGCCACCAAACCCCCCACCAACAGACTGCCCCTGTGTTGGAGAACAAAACCAAGCTGCTTAATGGTATGTTTCTGGGCTGAATGATGACTTTTAGGCCCAGGGAGTAAATAACTGTGCCCACAACAGAGAGCTAGGAGGGGGAAATGTGTTGTAGACCATGTTGCAGTCATGGATAAAGCATCTGGGTGTCAGGACACCTGGCTCTTTTTTTTTGCTACTCCTTTGCTGGATGACCTTGGCTAAATGGCTTTATGGCCTTGTGCCTCTGCTTGTTAACCTCCAAAGTTTTCCAATAGATTAAGAAGAGAAAATGCTGAATGCTGGGAAAATTTGGAGAAGGGATGCCGAGGGTATGATTTGCTTCAGAAGTGCCATTTGAAGAGCATAGAGATGACAAGGTCAGAGATGGAAAGAAAAGAGCTTGTAGGGATCTCAAAAGCACCACAAATGAGGAGGAAGGGACAGAGGAGGAGGTGAGGAAGGACTTACTCTGCACGTGAAAGACCCCAACTTTGTCAGCGTCGGAGACAGGAATATAGAGAACAATTTCATACCCCCGGGGCAGACGTTGTGGCCCTTCAGTCCTCAAGACCATCCGAGACATGTCCAGCAAATCTGGGGTGCAAACAAAAAAAAAATAAAATCGGGTGATTGCACCATGCAGCTCCAGCCGGCTTGCGTGCTCCTGCATGGGGTTTGCACCTCCTGTGCCAAGAAATCTGCTCTTCCCTCGCTACCAGCCTTTGGAGCTGGAAAAACAACCTGCAGTCCTTCTAGCAAAGCTTGTGGCTTGTGCTTTGAAACAAATGCCCTTTTTTATTTTTCCTTTTTCCTCAACAGCCCTGGCACAGCCGGTCCCTGGCCTCAAGAAGTCGACGGGCACTGACTCCGCGTGGTTTTAGTTTTCCAGGAACAGGCGGGTATTCCTGGCTGCCGGCTGCACGCCTCACCCCGAGCTCCTTTCACCTGCGCGAAGCATCCCTGAGCCAAGCTCCGCCGTCGGTGGCACCTCTGCTATTTTTATGGCTGTGCTTCATGCCCCTGCTTGACCGCAATTAGTTTGCATGGCATTAAAAAAAATAATATAAATTCCCATGTCGGAAGCTTACTCAGCAGCTTGGTGGAGAGCGGCTCATGGGCAGTTGGTTCCCAAGCAAAATATCATCTCCAAAAAGGTTAAAGAGGGGGAATAACAGAGCATTTTTTGCTTTATATGATTTTTTTTTTTTTTTTTTTTGAAGCTGCGTTACCTTCTTTGCTGAATACCCTTTCGGCGTCGCAGTCCGATGCTGGCGTGAAGGGGCTCTCCTTGTCGCAGCTGACAAGCAGAATGGCTCCGTGTCCCTCGGGACCCCAGGTCCAGCTTGCCTGAAACACCCCGCCGGGGCTTAGTGAGCTCAGGCTCTTGCAAGCCCATCGACTTTCTGTGCGGTGGAAGAGGCTGAATTACCTTGTTGGGGTTGTTCTTCTCCACTACGCCGTCCCGATCTGCATCGACGTCCAGAGAGATCCCTGGATGGGCAGATTCCCCCACCATCATCCCAGGGCACGGCAAGGTTGGGTGGGTGCAAAAGCGCCCCAGACCCAACAAACTTGGGTCCATCTCTGCCCCTACATCAATACACCCCACTCCAAGGGCCCCGAGGGTTGAAGAGAGATTACTCCTGTTGCAGAAGCCTTCATACTCACCGATGCCAGTGAGGAAGACCCCGGCTTGGTTGATGGGCTGCCCTCCCTCTGCATAAAAGCTGACGGTTACCTGCAAACCCCCAAATCCTTGGTTGGGGAAGGATGCTCTACCTCCGTGGAGGTCCCACACCCCAGCACCCCACCTCTTACCTTGTTATCATTGACCTCTGCGCTGGCCCGGCTCATGCTGAACCTCAGGACTGTCCCCTCATCCAGCGGCCACCGTGTCCCGCTGATGGGGGCTGACCCGACCTCCCCTCGGCCCTGGCATGCCACCTCCACGCTCACCCCCTCCGTATGCTTCACGCCGAAGGAGACCGCCCCAGCTGGGGCCGCCCTGCCAAAAACACGCTGTATTTTTAGAGGTTTGCACTGAAAACACCCAGTTCTCACTGCAATTAATTTCACTGCCCAAAACACAGCCAAGACTGGGCACGCTGGCGTCTCCACGCTCACCGCCGGCACCTTTCTGCCCTTTCCTCCCTGCCTGGGAATGCTTTAAGTGTCTCTTTTTAGGGCAGAACACGCTATTTTAGCAAAATGAGTCTATTTTCTAGCCGTTGGTGCAGATTACAATCTATAATAATCACAACCAAAACACTCAGTGCCGCTGGAACTGAACTTGGGTTTGCACTTCAATCGAGAAATCCGTGTTTATTTTCCAACCAAGGCAAACCTGGTGTTTAACAGCTCATCGTAACAGCGTGGCAACCCAGCTGAGAGACTTTACCATGGGAAACTCTAATTTTCAGGGTGATTTTATCCAACCCCAAAGCAGCTGGTGTTGCGCTGCTCCCAGTTTGATGTGCTTCTGCTTTTCTCCAGCTGCTCTGCGCATCCTCTTCCCCTCTCCTGGCTCCTTGTCCCTAGTTTCCCTGTCTTTCCAGGGTTATTATTTTTGGGTTGCTTGCAGGTCCCGAGGTGCAGGCTCACTTTGAGCGTGCCTGCCCCTGACACCCGAGAGCTTGCACAGTATCACCATTACAGCATCATTGATTGGGTTTCTGGATTCCGGTGGCCCCACCAAACCTGCACCGGGGCAGGGGGGGAGAAGGAAATCTGAGCACTCATTTGCTGCTGCCCGGGCGTTTCTTAAACTGTTAAATTACATTTAATTATGCATGGAAAAACTGGTTTGGTTTCCTTGTTTCTGGGTTTTGGGAATCCCACTGGGAGGAGATTTGACCTGCAGAGAGATGCCAGATGAGTTGTAACTGTGCTGCTTGGCTTGAATACTGAGGGTGAGATTTGCAAAAGCAGCAAAGACCAGAATTAACCATGAAATGAGCTTTTAAACTTTTTCCTTTGGGGGAATAATTATCTTGCAATGTGTTAGGTTGGGTTTAGGAGTGCAGGGCTGGTGGTGTGGGGACTTCCATGCTTTCCCAGGACACCGCTTGGTCACTAAATCTTGTTTTCTTCCCCTCTCCCAGCTGCGTCCCCTTGTTTGCAGTCCATCCTATGGCTCCTCCTCATCCCTCTGCTCTCCAGCAGCTTCCCGAGATGATGCTGGATCTGTTGACCGCAAATGGATCAAACCCATCGCCGTTGCAGACCCGGGGTAAATACCATAGCATGCAAATGTGGATGCTTGAAGCTTTCCTGCAACTTGTGCAGAATTGCAAAGTCCGGGGAGGAGTTGGCTCACAAATTGCATTAAATCACAGTGTCAGGGCTGTGGGTTTTGGGGGAGCAGAAGGGAAAATGAGGAGAAGGGATATGCAGAAGGATAAACAGGGGGGTGAAGGCAAGGAGAATGATGAAGGTGCAGAAATGGAGGGAAGAAAGGGAGCGCTGGGGCATCCCACTCACCTGTAGACATCAACGGAGATGCGGGTGCCCAGCACGCACAGGGCCTCGATACGGTTCCCGTGCTGCAGCCGGAGTGTGCGGTCCCCTGACATCTCCCCTCACAGCAGCCCAGACGTCCCGACGATGGGCACACGCACCCTTTCCCACCTGCTCCAGGTGGCACTGAGCCTGCGCAGCAGCACCCAGTCGCTTCTCCTTCCTCCTCGACTGGCCCCGGAGCAAATCAATCGGCTTTTGGAGCTTGCAAAGTTTGGGATGGCAAATTTGCAGCCACCACCCCAGTCCAAAGGGAGGGGGCGGTTGGATTGGACCCTCTAAAGCCCCATGAAAATGATCTCGGAGGGGAGGGGAGGGAAGGGATGGAGAGGGAGGGCGGCTGGCCCAAAGCCCAGCCAGCTCCCAGCCCTGTGCAAGGAGCTCCCCCAGCTGTCCCCAACTCCCCGTCCCTCCAGCATCTTCCCGACCCCAAACTGGGACGAGCAGCCCAACATGGAGGCGATTTTACAGCACTTTGAGTTTGGGCTGGTGTTTGCATCCATGGGGTATCCACTCTTTTCTGCTCTCTGCAGAGAGAACTGGCTGCTCTTGGGAGGAAGAAATACAATTTCCCAGCCCTCAGGCTAGAGCAGGACACTCCTTTTTTTTTTTTTTTTTTTTTAACCTTATTTTCAAAGGGAAGCTGGGGAGAGAGTTGCTGATGAGGAGAAATCAGAGGTGGTTTCGCACGGCAAACCTGCCGCTTACCACCCTGCACCGCAGTGGAGCACATCGGGAGCAATTGCTTCCCACGCAGGCGTTTTGCATTATTTATTAACATCAAGCTAAATATTCATTTTAAAAACCAAACTTCTGCCCCAGATTTTGGAAGCCACAAGCAATTAGTCAGGAGCAGAAACGTTCAGGTTGATGTTCCCTATTTATATCCCTTTCGGGCTTTTATTTTTTAGCGCTTTCTTCCCTCTGTGGCCGGGGCGTAGGAAACAAGTTCAAATCCAGTTTTCCATCTGAAGCAGATCCTGTTTTATTTAGCTGTGACCTGAGCAAACGTGGCTGAGGGCTTTGCCTCGCTGAACAAACTCCTGGAAAGGGAAAAAAACCACAGTTTTGCTGCTTTTCTGCACACGTAAAAATGAGGTTTGTGGCAGAGGGGGGAATGTTATTAAAGGCCGTAGACGTTCTCCCCTAAGAATATAAGAAAACATAAACCACTTTGCTCCTGGACTGTACCTTTTGTAGAGCCTCGTGGTCAGGGTGGCACTGCTGCTGTGCAAAACTTTATGGGGATTTGGGTTAAATGACCCCTGTTTTAGACACTCTGACCTGGGAGCTGAGCTGTCGTCAGCTGGAAAATGCTCCTTCTTCTGAGAAGCATCATGATTTATCTGTTTAAACCACCAGTAGTAAGAAACACTGGTGAAAGAGGAACGAGAAAGAGAGTAATTTAAAAAGCGGGGGGGGGACGGGGGTGAACCCAAAACCACATTGTGTTTGCACAAGCGGGCTCTGTTCTCATGCACTGTATGAGACTTATTTTCCCTCTTTTTACCCCAAAGCGGAGCCAGCAGCTGGTATTGTA
Organism: Pluvialis apricaria; assembly: GCA_017639485.1. Lineage (NCBI taxonomy): Eukaryota > Metazoa > Chordata > Aves > Charadriiformes > Charadriidae > Pluvialis > Pluvialis apricaria. The sequence continues at coordinate 2,969,292 of CM030026.1, forward strand.
CGGGTCAGGGTGGCTTCACCTCCCTGTGCTCTCCTGGGACTTGTGGGCTGTGGAAATAGAGGTGTAAACCCGCTGGTTTGGAAGAAAACGAGCAAAAAGCAGCTTCCCTTGTACCACTTTCATTTCCCGATTCCTGCACACGAGGATTTAGTATTTCAGTTGTCAGTAAGGAAAACGCATGCTATTTTAATCCTCCTTTTCAAAGAAAAAACCCGACCCCAACGCCCTCCCATCTTACAGCAAGACCCCAACGTCACTGCATTACTTGTGATTTTTTTAAATCAGCAGGTGTATCTCTAGCTGGTTACGGGGTTTATTTTATACATTTATATATAAATATAAATGTATTTATACCCACCATGGTCCAGCTGATGTGATGGTGCTGGCATGGGTAAAAGCCATGAGGACTTTCCAAGCTTCTTTGGGGTCTTTCCAAGCCACGTAGGTTCTTTGTAAGCTTTCTGGGGTCTTTGCAAGCCCAGAGGTTCTTTGCAGAGCAGCTGCAGCGATGTTTGCGGGGGAGAAAATATGAAATCCTTCCTGGGGAGGCTTTGGCAAAGCACTCACCCCTTGCAATGTCTGCACTTGAGGAGGATGGAGAGGGGCAGTCATGCCCAAGAGGTGTCCGAGACATCCTTCCCGTACCTGCCTCTGGTGCTGGGGACAAGCGCCAGGACCTGCCCATCCCCATCGAACGAGGGGTGGTGAAAGCCCACGGGACTTCCCTCGCCAGTTATTGAATGTTTTATGGTGCAAGAATGGGATTTTTCAGAGTGCAAAAGGGCTATTCGCGATGCAGACTCTGCTCTGTGCTATCAGGTGGGAGATCAGACATGGTAAACCATCACAGGACATACGTATATATAAAGAGAGAGATATATATACACACACACACGTAGATGTCTGGAGGCTCGTGGTTTTGTGGCTATAGTCAATCTGGTCAGAGGAGTTCTCTGGTGTTTTTAAAAATCAGATCTGCCAGATTAGGAGGTGCTCTGCGTAAACTTCCCTGCTGCCGATGGATCTCTGCCTGCCCTAATTTCGAAGACCCGAGAACAGGTCCCAGCACTGGAGCTTGCAAACAACCACGGTGTGCTGATTCCTGAGGGTTTTCGCGTGCGTGTCACCCAGCATCTCCTCCCTGAGGAGGACTGAGCCGCTGGGTACAAGGGGGTTTTAAGCTCCATGGGTGCCCAGTGAGGGTTTTCGGGGTGGTTTTGCAGCTCCCTTCCTGCAGGCACGTGCCTTACTGCAAAGAGTAGGAGGGAAATGTCCCCCCCGTGCCGTGTCCTTTCAAGCTGACCTTTTGCGTTTAGGAGGTGCAAACAGGTGCCCGTCCCAACTGAGCCACGAGGCGCTGCCCATTCCTGCCCGTTCCTGCCCGCGCTGGCTTTATTTTGGAAGAGTCAGGCAGCTTCGAGGAGGCGAAATCAACCCACCGGTGAGGATGAAGGAGCTTGGGTGAAGCTGAGCCCACCCGTGGCTTTATTGCTCTCCCAGCAAGGGAGATATTTATAGGGCAGCAAATTTAACGCAAAGCTGGAGGAGAGCGTGGGCAGGGCGAGCGCAGGGTGCATGCACGGCTCCAGCCCTGGGGGTAAAAGCAGTTTTATGGGTTGCTTTGCTCTTGGATTGCCAGGTATGAAGCCTCCCAGCAGGCAGACACCTTTATTTTGGGAAGAAGAAAGGATGGAGGGGGATTTCTGGTGCTTTCTCACCCAGGAGAAGGCAGTTGCAAAGCCCGGTCTGATGAGTCCTGGTCACGGATGTTTCACCAGGATGGGCACCAACCTCTCATGCATTTTACTGGCTTTAAAAGCATGTTTAACTGGTCCAAACTGGCCTCTTACTTCTTCTTCCTGAGGACCTGCCTTCCCCATCCTGGGATGCTCCTGCCGGGCTGTTACAGCTACGCACCTAAAGAAAATAAACCCTCATGCAAACCGGAGCAGGACTTGATAACTGGTTCGATGCCTTGCCTTGTTGCAAGTAATTAGGCTGACATGGCTCTTAAAAGTTCCTGCCTGCAATTACGTATGCAGAGTAATAAATAAGGTGTAATTATCGGCTTAGGGAGGTTATCAAACTTTCCTTGATGGAGTGGCGGTGCAGGATGGGTGAGAAGAAACGCCCTGAGGGGGTCTGGGCTATTAGTAGGTTTCCTGGGGGAGCACCGGGGGGGTTGGGTCTTGCTCCGTCATGGCTAGAAACAGGCTGAAATTGGGAAAAAGGTGAAGTGAGCCCCAAAAAACAAGGCTGACCAAGCTCATTTAATCTGATGGAGAGGCGGGGGGATCCCATCCATCGTGTACCAGGGATCTTAATAGCAACTTCTCCAGACAAGGTGTTATTAGGAAGAAACACTCAGCTCTGAATGGGCCAGATGACTTAAAATCGTCATTCTCCCTGTGCACGGGCATGTCGGTGCTAATAGCAGGTGGAGGAGGAAGAAGAGGCGAGTGCAGGTACCACCCAACGAAGACGAGGTGTTTTGGGCTTGAGCGAGCATCCGCAGTGGTGGCTCAAAATGTGCCGTGACTAAACCTGCTGGGGGAAAAAAAAAAAAAAAGAAAACAAACCCGAAATGAAGATGAGATTTCGGCACCACGTCTCCATCCTTTCTGGATAGGCGTGATCCTCGGTGGATTTTGAGAAGCATATGGCTCTCAAACCCTCTGCTGAAGCCCTCATGCTTGCTGGGAGCCCGAAACCACCATCCTCCACCTCCCTCCAGATTACAGACCGTAACAGCCTGACCCTGTGGGGATTAAGGTGTGTTCCCTGTCCAGCACAGGGCTCAAACCAGCCAAGCAGGATGCGATGCTAAAATCACAGCAGGCGGCAAGCTCAGCACCGTGCCCAGTCCAAACCAGTGCGACCAGCAGCCGTGAGTGGGAAATCCAACTTGCAGCTCTCTTTGGAAGAGATGCTGCCGTGGCCAGACTCCTCCTCAGAGGATGCAATGAGCTCCTCGTGCCAGCTCTGCTTTGCCCCAGCTCGAAGGGTTTTAGGGGTGCGTGAAGGCTTGTGCTCCCCCGTGAGGGCTTGAGAACCAACAAAATTCGCAAGTCTATGAACATCAGGAGTTTGGCTTGTGCTGGGTTTCGGGAAACGGGATTTTATCTAAAATCTCAAGCAAGGCGAGGTCCTGGAGAGCCTGGAAATGCCGCTAGCGTTTCCCACTCGAGCATCCTGGCTGCCCTAGCAGGCTCCCACGATCTTATTAAAGCCGTGCTCGCATACGAGACATGGGGCTGTTGTTTTTTTTCCGCTGCAATTAAAGTTGGAAGGAGGCCTTTAATGTAGACTGGCTGGGAAATGTTTAAAGCAGCTGGTTTGATCTTGCAGAGGAAGGTGCGCGCAGGTCGCTGCTCCTCCGGCTGAGGACATGTGGCTCGGTGCAGTGGTGGGGATTGGTCCTTCCAGCTCTGCTGAGCCTGCTTTGACCTTTTCGGCTTGCAAGGGGCCCTGCCACTCGCAAAACTGAGTTTCTCCTGGCTCCAGCGCTCTGCTGCCTGTTGCATCGCTAACACGCTGTGCGAACGGGAACCCCCGGCCCCCTGGCTACAAGGATAAACCTTGTGGCAACGGGGCTGTTGGCATGCTCTCCGTCCCTACGCTGCCTTTTTCCTCCATCTCAGCTGCCGCCTCCATCCCCGAGCGCGGCGGGGACTTCCTTCCCAGCTTCAGCAAGATTAATCTCGCCTGGTTTCCCTCTTTGCAGGCAGTCGAAGCCTCCTGGGATGGCCCGGAGAGAGATGCCTATCTCCGATAGATGACATCTTCCAGCGATGGGGATGTTTCCCGTGAGATTTTTACTGCCTGCCCAAAAGCCCCAATTCCCCTGAAATGCCAAGGTCCAAGCGAAACACCGAGAACTTTTAATTTCCACTGAAAGCCTCTTGTTGTTTTGTTGTTGTTTGTTTTTTCTCCCTCTTCCCTGCCTGCCAAATAACCAGTTTTCCCTGCACCCGTTTCTGCCCGTCGCGCTCCTCGGGAGTTGTTATGATGGGAAGGACCGACCTGAACAAACATTTCCTTTTGTTAGGCTTTATTCAGACATTGCCCTAATGGGGTAGCCGAGGCCGTGAGTCACCTGTGGAGAGGCTAGATGGAAAATTTGGGTTGTTTTAAAGAAAATGCTTTATTTTAATGATACCGTGTATTGTAATAACCCTAAACAACCACTTTGCGCAACAGGAGGAGTTGAAATGTTTAATGCATTAAGCTTTGGAGTCCTTATATGGATCTATAAGGGAATAAAAAGGTGAGAATAAGCCCCGAAAGAGCTCGCTGCTGAGCATCCCAGGGCAGGGCTGGGTGTCACCCACCCTGTCCTGCCCCTTTGCCTCGTGTCCCCTCCCTGGAACCGCCTGGCTCCCCCCGGGGACTGCCTTATCGCCTTCATCTCCCCGAGTGGGGCGGCAGCTTGCTGGGTGGCGGAGGTGGAGACGGCAGGGTCCCCTGGCTAAACCCCGTCATCGAGGGAAGGAGGAGTTAAATTCCCCTGCCTTTTAATCCAGTCGTGCTGGTTTACCTACAAAGCCAGGCAGCAGCTTCCTTCACATGCAGCCACGGTCCCCGGCACATCATGCCCCAACGTCACGTCGTGCAGATGTCCACCAGCCACGCCAGCTACAGCGTCTGCGTGTTGGGTACCGAGGTCTTCCTCGATACGCGCCGGTAAGGCTTGGCATTGAGGTATCCCTGTCATTTTCCATAGGGCTAATGGGTTTTGGGGAAGCCCAACGGTGGTTTTGCTCTTTGTTTGGAGGAGAAATGCGTGCTAGGGGGGAAATCAGAGCTCATTTTGAGCCCACATCATAAGTTTATCCAAGGAGTTGGCGAGCTTGTTCGGCGCACAGGGGACACATCCCGCCGGGTCTGTTTTAGGGGACAATGTCCCATGTGGAGCTGCGCCCAAAGGAGGGACGTCGGTTCTCGCAAATGTGAGGCGTCGAAGCGTAGCCGAGCCATGACAATTTGCAGGCGAAGCCCATGCACACCCCGGCTAAGCGGGATCTATTTCTGGCTGTGAAAACATTAGGCAAGAGCAATTCAAGATGAGCAACTTGGCTGGAGCTAAAATGGGGTAAAGAATAAAATGCGTGGCTCAGGCAGAAAAAATCCATCAGCACGTTTGCACGGGCGATTTCTCAAAAAGAGATTTTTCCTGCATTAAATACAGGAGGTGCTTTATTGGCCACATACGAAGCTGTATTTACCCGGCTGTTACGTTGTCATTATTTAATAAATCACGTTTATAATGATAGAGACTACAGGACAAGCCAGTTGGGATCGCATCCGGGGCAATTATTGGGGTTGTGTGTTGGAGCTGGGCCAGGACATGCCGTCGTCCCCCCCTAATGGCTTTGGATTGAGCTTTAGCTGCCCTATAAAAGTATTATTTCTCCTCTTGGCCAGATGGGAATACATAAAAACTATTATTTGATTTTTTTTTCCTGGATTTGGACTCAAAGCAAGCTCAGTCCCATTTAAACATGGAGCTCGAGCCCCCAAATGGGCTGATTTGGCTCCTCAGTGGTGAAATCTGAGCTTTGGTCTGAAAAAGCAGAGGATGAATGTTCTTTCAAGTAAAAAAATGAGATCATTTTGTTCTCTGAGACCACTGGCCAGGGGGAACTTGGTGATGGATGCGTTGAGCTTTGACTGTGGTTTAGTCTCTTTTGGGACTGAACGTGGAGAATGGTTGGAATCCAGTTGGCGATGCTGAAGTGCGAGGGCTGTAAAATCAGGGCAAATAGAGTAAAATTCAAGAAGTCACGGTGTGCAACAGCATGCAGGTGGATTTATGACGTTGCATGATGTTAAATACAAGGGGTGACAAGCGAGATGACACTTTAATCTGCCCTTACAAGCTACTGCAGGCACCAGGGATGCCATGCCAAGAGCAACACGTGGTATAAATCTCTTGTGTGTTGTTGTTTTGGGTGTTTTTTTTTATTCTTGCTGTTAAAATTTACCACCCTGTCCCTTTTTGTGTGTGGCTGGGGAGGCTGGCTCCTGACGGTAGACAGGTCGGAGCACTCGTGCTCCTGGGATGGAGGTGCTGGGCCTGTAATGAGCAGGTAGGCAGCACTTCAAAGGCGAGGGATGTCATGCAGGTGGGGTGCAGGTTCTCCATGCTCAGATTCAGGCATTGCTCCAGTTTGGGCATCTCTGGGGTCAGGGTATGGTCCCACAATAACCATCTCCCCGGATGGCTGACATCAAAAGTTGTCCTGGCTCTTTTTTGGGGTTTTGTTGTGGAATGCTGAAATTTTGGGGGTTTTCTTGCTGCTGTGGAGGGAGGTTGGATGCCCAAACTTCAGCGATTCGCAATCTAGGCTTAACCACGGACGGACGTGCCAAAGCTCCAGTGGGAGCTCTGCTTGCTCAACACCACCACAGAGATAATACATATAAAATTCAGACAATGCATTTCGTCACCTGAAGATGGTTTCTGAGTCCTTTCCACCTAGTTAAAGCTGGATTTTAATTCTGGGTTCAAGTGTTTGGCTTCACAGAGGAGAACAGGAGGGACAACTTGGTCTATAACCCAACGCTGCTTTCTGTTTCAGATCTACCCCCAAAGGTGCCATGTCATTTGATGTGTATGCCACCTCTGCAGTTACGGTCCACATCATCCACAGCCCCATGACAAAACCCATGATTAACTCCAGATGGCCCCTGGATCCTGATATAGAGGTTGTAGTGACCATTGATGTCGTCAGCAGGACCGTCAATGACAATAAGGTTAGTTGCTTTTTATGCACCGGAACTGGAAAAATAAGTCAAATTTTCCAGGAAAGAAGGGAGGATTATGGGAAGGCTCAAGCATTTCTGGGTGGTGCTGACATCGGGCTCATTTCTGTGGAAAAAACTCAAACTTAAAAAGAATTGTGTAATTATTGTGTACGAAAAATGAAACTAAGAAGGAGAAGGAGACCACATTTTGTGCCCTAAATGTGAGACAGCGGTGGTTGCAAAAGCTGGTGTCAGAAACTCCATGCCAGCCAGCAAAAATACTCCAACCTTGACTTTTTTTCACGCCTGTTTTTGCGCTGAAGCAGGCAGAAATGGTTCGGCTGAACAATGATTAATGGAGAATGACTTGGATGAATGCTCCAAGAGCTTGTTGTATAGCGTTGGTTGGTCAACCCAATGAGTGGAAAGACCTACTCAGCATGACAGGACATGGGACATGGGTCATGATCTGGTGATGTCTTCACAGGTTAAGATTTCATACTATGGACGGGAAGGCAATGAGCTTTCGGTGGCTTGGTTGTATCTCACCTGCGTAGGTAGGTATTACAACAATGCTTGTTCAGACCCGGCCAACCCTTTCTGATGCCAAGATCTAGTTGGGTTCATGGGATGGGAGTTAAGTGGGGGGCGCGGGCTGCCCATCTGTGATGTGCAATGAAGGTTTGGGTGTTGACTGATGCTGACAAGCAAGAGGGAAATAATTAAAATGTTATTATGCTGCCTTATATGGTGCAAAAAAGACACAGGCTGGGCCGTGTCCCCACCCAACGTACACACCGAGCATCCTTCTCTGCTTGCCAAGACCATTGCGTTGGCAGAATAGGATCTGAAGGAGACCATCTCACCCAACTGTGGCCGGCGTCCCCCTTCTCGACCTCCGTTGCATTTAGTGGAGAGGAATAGGCACCAAAGGGTAGTTGTCTGACCTATTTTAGAAGTTTAAGATGAGATGAATCATTCCCTTGAAATGTCTATTTTCCTCCGCTGACTACAAAGGGAGTCTAGACAACCAGTCTGGATGCAGAGCCTTCCACTTGGATGGATTAATTACCCTAAATTTGGAATTTTCTAAAGCCTTCACATGACAGCCAGACCTGTGTCCTTAAGTCATGCATATGCCTTCCAAAATTACACCTGAAGAGGCTGATGGTTTCCCACGTCCCATGGCTGATGGTCTCCACTGGAACCATCTGGGGCCACCGCTGTCCACAGGGCTTTTGCCTTACCAAATGCTCTTAGCTTGCTCAGATATAGAGCTTCATTTCCAGCTTCTCCATGTCCTCTTCTCTGCATCAAGGAGAAGGACAATCTCTGCTTCAGTGCCTGTGTTTTCCACACGCCACGTATCTGATTCGGAGGAGTTTCTGTATTAAGGTAGGCTTAATACAGATTTAGGTAGGGTTTAGATGAGATCGCTGGTAAACCTCCGCTTTGTTGCAGCAGAGGCAGAGATTTGAGCCAAGAAGAGCTCTGTAAGGGAAAGTCCTTCTCAAATATTGCATCAAGTCTAGTAATTATTTAGATGCCCACTCACCCATGGTGAAAACACTTTCATGCCTCCGCTGTGTTTTGGCTTCGTGGAAAACGTTATAGTAAATATGAAATCGGTAAAAGCACAAAATATGCCATGAAGTGGGTACATCCTGTCTGGGGCAACCAAGACGGGAGAAGGTAGCTGGAGACCAAAGAGGGAAAGACATGAAAAAGCCATCAAGTTGGCTTTTCTATCGGCATCTTGTTGGAGACGCTGGGTCTAGAGCAGCTTTGGGGTGTGAAGATGGGGTTGGTGTTGGATGATGGATGACTAGTGCTAAGGATGAGCCCAAAATGCCACCGAGAGCTCATTCCCCTGCCAGTGGCTTCCTTCTCTCTTGATGTTTCAGAGGTATCCCTGGATGTGGACGTGAACCGTAATGGGAGAGTGAAGAGCAGAGGGAAGGACAAGGTAAGGAGAAGCTTTGCTGTAGGCAATGTATGGAGGGTCAACGCAGGGTGCAGCCGTTTGCAGTCTCTTCCCCCAAAATCGCCAGGAGGGGAGAGGGACTTGGGTGGTGTCCCTGGTGCCTGAATTAGAGAAAATTGCGTGGCAAATTCTCGACCTACTAATTGAGGAGGAAAAGACTTGATTTTCTTATTCCGTGCCAAAATCTCCTGCCTCTCCAGTTCAGCCCCAAGGATTATATAGGAGAAAATACTCTGCTTCTTTTCTTTCTTTTTTTTTTTTTCTTTCCTTTTTGGACTTGAAACATGCCACTAAATGAGTCAGCTGCAAGTTTTGCAAACAGCAAGAGATTTACCCCTTTGGCAACAAATCTGCATATGCCCAAGCACTTACACCCGGGTAATTAGCTGCAGCCCAATCGGCAGCGCAAATTGTACATGGAGATGAGATGCATTTCTAGAAACGGCGTAGTGTTGTCCGGATGAAGCCTGGCAGATACTTTCTGGCTTGCTAGAAGATAAGATCTGTTTGAAATAGTCTTTGCTGGCTCTGCTAGAAACTGAGGTTAGGAAATTTAGTGGCTTGAAAGCATCGCTGCTGTCTCTCCACCAGTCTTGACTGTGTGTTATGGGTTGTCCTCTGAGCATGGTCGTGGGGTTTTCCCCGGTTCGGGAGGAGGCTGGGATGGGGAAAATCTTGCTCCCATCCTCTTTGGGTGCTTCTCCTCCAGGCCAAGTGGACGTGGGGTCCAGATGGGCAAGGTGCCGTGCTCCTAGTCAACTGCGACCGCGACAGCCCTGGCACAGGGGGGCCAGACAGCGGTCAGGTGGACATACGGACCACTGCAGGTAGGTTGTCATCTGCAGCACAAGGGGACACAAAAGATCTCACTGAGGTGTTTCCCACTTGCAACACCTCCCTCCCCTCTCTCCGTGTTCCCTCTTTCCATCTTTTTCCGCACCGTAGACCTTCAGGACATGTCCGTCATGCTGCTGCGGACTCAAGGTCCCAGCGCTATTTTTGCTGAGTACCAGGTGGTCCTGCATGTCCCCGAGTCAGATGCAGAAAAAGTGCGGGTTTTCCATGCTATCCGTGAGTAATTCTTCCTTCCTTCCCAGCTATTTGTGCATGATCCTGAGGTGGGTGAACCCTGATTTTTTGTTTACCGTGGCTAGGAGCAGGGTACCTCTGATTGCCGGAAACACTTATTCCCAAAGCTCCACTTTTGTTCTAGAAGATGGGGTTATATGGGAAAAATCAAGAGGAAAAGGATAAAAAAAGGCTTTTCTCAAGCAGGCCTGCTGAAATTTTGACATTCCCACTGGGCAGATAACCCCCATGTGGCTCCCGGCACCTTTTCGGTGCGGGTGATGACCCAGCCACCAAAGCAGCCCATCTTGTTGGGCAGCGCGTTTTGCCTTTGAACACCCCGGCAGCTGGATCCCCAGGAGCTCCCTGCCAAAAATCAGGTCAGGGAATGCAAGTATATCATTAGATGCTTAACTCGAGCCACGCACCTTGAAAGGGTTGGACCTGAGGGTATAGAGTCCTCTTTGTATGAGGAAGATCAGGTGTGTTCCCCAGAGAAGAGGAGGCACACCCGCTCCTCTGCAAACCACACTAGCATCGGCCACCTCCTCGCTGGTGCCTCCTTCCAGCCTGGTGGACAGGTTGGTCACCCCGTCTTGGGTTGGGTATTTCGGTGTTTCTCTAGGGAGTGACTCACACCCCCACTACAAACCCGTGTTGGGGCCGGACAAGCTCTCCTACGTGCTGGACCATGTCGGCAATGGAGAAAACACGTTCTACGTTGAAGGGTTGGCTTTCCCTGACGTGGGCTTCTCTGGGTTGGTTTCCTTCAGCGCCAGCTTGCTGGAGGTTCCCCATAAGGTACGTGGGGTTTGCCCCATCCCCTGCAAAGTCCCCCAATGGTGAGGTTTACAACCATCACTCCCTGGCGTTTCACCCCTCGCAGAATTCGCCGGGTACCCCGATTTTCACGGATACAGTGGTTTTCCGCGTGGCACCCTGGATAATGACGCCAAACACCCAGCAGCCTGTGGAAGTTTTTGTCTGCAGGTAGGAGGGACGTCAACCCATTGCTCTCCTGCCTTGGGTGACTCTCCAAGGAGGAGCTTCTGACCCTTCCTTACTACGTAGCCACTATAGGGTGAGCCAGGCTTTATGCATGCGATAATGGAGGCAGTATTTGGGTAGGGATCCTGCTGGCGTGCCTGCAGTCATTGCAACCCCAAGGAGGAAAGGCTGGAGGACCTTCTCCAGGGTCTGACCTCATGCAGGACTATTACCTGGTGCATTTAGGAATGAGGAATGTGGTGCACGGTCAGGGTTGGGGGGGGCTTCTTGTGATTACCCCTCGCAGCGTTTGCTCCTTCCTCTCCCTCCAGCATCCAGCGGGGCCCAGACCTCCAACGAAGTCTTTCTGGAAGGGCTCCAGGTCCTGCTGAAGAAGAGCCAACTGCAAGCTGACCATCTGCTCGGAGGTGGAAACCCGCAGTGACCGCTGGATCCAGGTCGTCAATCAGTGCTTGCAATACGCGGCTCTCCTCATCCTTACAGGCTCTTGGGGCACGTAGGGTGTCACCCCCGTTGCTGACACACCTGGGAGGGACTAGCTGAGTTGCTTGGGCAAGCAACTCGGTGAACCGGGCAACCGTGAACTAAAGCATGGGGAAATGCTGCTGGTGGTGGCAACCAGCGCAGACAGGGATGTTGTCCAGGGACCCAATGGGTCATTGCAAGAGGAGACCCCCATGGGACATCGCAAGAGATGCCCGTTTACAAGAGGCACCTAATGGGAGGCATTGCGAGAGGGACCCCATTGCGAGAGGGACCCTATGGGGCATTACAAGAGGGTCTCTGCTGCAAGAGAGACCCTATAAGATAATGCAAGAGGGGTCTTATTGCAAGGGTGACCTTGTTGCAAAAGAGTCCCCATTGGAAAAGGACCCCGTGGGGCTTTGCTAGGGGGTCCCCACCGCAAGAGGGACCCTACAGGACATTGCAAGAGGGTCCCACTGCGAGAAGGACCCCATTGCAAGAGGGACCCCACAGTGCATCGCCAGGAGGACACGGTGTATGCCGGCTGGGACATGCTGCGTGCTCCCCGCAGCGTGCCCAAGCCCTGCTGTCCCTGCCCTGCTTCCCTGCCTGCTGTGACCGTGTGTCTCTTCCCCGGGGGTGACCCGTGCCAGGCACTGTGGTGCCAGGTGGGGGTGTCACCCCCTGGGAGAAGAAGGCAGATGCCTTCCTTGGGCTTAAGGGCAACAGCCAGGCTTCGCCAGGTTTGCCCCATTTCCTGCTCCGCCCTCACCACACACCTCGCTGAGATGGCTATCACCCCACCAGGAGCCTTCCTTCTCTTCCTCCTCCTCCTCCTCTTCCTCCTTCCTCCTCTTCTTCGCACAACAGGATGAGCTGGAGTTCGGCTACGTGGAAGCGCCGCACAAGACCTTCCCCGTTGTCTTCGACTCGCCCAGGAACAGGGGCTTGAAGGATTTTGCTTTTAAAAAGATCCTGGTACGTTGTTGCGTTGCCAACCCTCCCCTTTCTTCCCCCCACAAATCCTCCACCCGGGGGGGTCCCCATCACTGCTCCCCTCTTCCCCAGGGCCCTGATTTTGGCTACGTGACCCGTGAGCCCCCTGGGGAAAGAGATCACCAGCCTTGACTCCTTCGGCAACCTGGACGTCAGCCCACCAGTGACGGTGCGAGGGAAGGAGTATCCCCTGGGCCGGATCCTGATCGGCAGCCCCCTGCCTTGGTGAGACGCAGTGGGGCTCGAGCCCCTCCCTCCAGGAATGTGGGGAAGCACTGAAAATCCTTGCATGAGAAAAGGTTGCACCCTTCAGAGTGGAAATTTGGGGCCAATTCCCATCAAACCCCAGATTTAACGTGCATCATTATTCCTTCATCCCTTACAAAATCCTGCCGCTGCTGTGATTTTTACCCTCTCCCAAAACGTTGGTGCTTTTACTGTGATCCTAAAGCGCTGTAAGCATCCGGGCTTGTTTTTTATTTCCCCCTATTAAAAGGAAAAGCAGGGGGAATCCAGGAAAGAGTAAAATCCTGAATAACTGGAAATTGTTTTGCTCTGGGCAGGCAGTGCTAGGCAGCCCCGTGGGAACAACAGCGCCCTGCAAAATCCTCCACAAAGGAGGTTATTTTCCTGAAAAATAACAAGAGGGATGAATCCAGATGGGGTTTGATCCGGGATAACAAATGGGATGCTCCGACCCCAGCCCCGCTGCAAGCCAGGGAGCTTGCTTCGGTTACCGCGGCGGGTAAATGGCATTTTCCCCAGCCTCACCGGGACCATAATTATCCCTTATTACAAGAAGTTTAATTAATGTTTTCCCAGCCTGCTGCTGTCTGTCTAAGAAAACTTCACCCCCCGTGCAAAGCGCTGCGTAAGGAATGGTTTAGGATTCACAGGGATGGGGGAAATTAAATCCAAAGGTGCCTAAGCAGAACGCGGGATGTAATGCACAGATGCCTATAGATATACACAGCCTATATATATATAAAAATAGATAATATAGATATTTTAATATATAAGGCAGCTATATAATATATATAGTAATAGATAATACAGTAACATAGGATATTTTTCTAGATTAATATACTATATCTTAATATATACTATATATTAATATAATACATATTTGTATATATTAATATATATAATATAGATATATATTATATATATTGATATATATAATACAGATATATATTGCTCAGGACTATTTCTGGCCTCTTCCCGGTATTTCCCATTAAAATGGGACGTGCAGGTGCATCTTTTCCCCTCGGAATGATGTCCGGGGGAAGGATGGGGGTAAAATCTTGGGGAGGGGTGTGATGGCCTGGCCCGCTTTCTCCTCCTCCGTCTGCTCCCCAGGGCCTCCGGCCGGCGGATGTCCAAGGCGGTCAGGGGATTTTCTTTACGCCCAGAAAGTGCAGGCGCCGGTGGAGATTTACTCGGAGTGGCTGAACGTGGGGCCACGTGGATGAATTCCTCACCTTCGTCCCCGCTTACGATAGGAAGGTACCAGTCCCTGGAGCTGTTCCCGCTCCTGCACGGGGCATCTTCTGCAAATGCCAAAAAAAAAAAAAAAAAAGCTCTTTTTGCAATTGCTCATCCTCTCCATGGGGGCTGAGCGATGCACCTTCTTTTGGGGTGGCTTCCTGGAAAATGGCAAGTCCCTGGGTGGCATCCCGTGCACCCTGCGATGGTGGCGTCTCGTGCACCCTGCGACGGTGGCATCCCATGCCACCTGCAACTCTTGGCGCTGGGTTTGGAGCCAGCGTGGTGTCTCTCAGCAGGACGATGGGATGAAATATCCCACCAACAGCAAAGCCTGAACCCCTGGACTCTCTCCCGCAGGGTTTCCGGCTCCTCTTGGCCAGCCCCAATGCCTGCTACAAGCTCTTCAAGGAGAAGCAGAGGCAGGGCCACGGTGAAGCCATGCAGCTCGTCGGTAAGGGAGAAGGCGGAGAGCATCGCTGCGGCATGGTGGGGACCACCGGCATCCCTTACCGGTGTCCCTTACCACGCTGCTCTGGTCCCCACGCAGGGCTGAAGGGCACTGAGAGGAGAAGCATCGACGAGATCCTGGCAGATGAATCGCTGAGGAATGACAACAAGCACGTGCAGGTGGGTCTTTGCACCCCTGGATTCGGGTGGAGTTGCTCACCTCACTTGTGCATCGCTGCCGGGTGATTTCTGGGTGTGGGGAACGTTTTTAGAGATCCTGGGGAAGAGCAAGACACCGTGGCGTGAGTTGCACTGTGCAGTGTGAAAGCAGGCGGGCGAGAAGAGCAGCCATAAAGGAGCCAGGCACCCTTGGGTGCTGGGTCACCCCAGCCCATTGTCCCGCTGGGATATGACTGAAGAGGTATCAAAACTGAAGGAAAAAAGGTTGCTCAGGTTGGGGATGGGTTCAGGAGGTTGCTTGGAGCGATGGGATGGGGTGGGATGCAACGGAATGGGTGAGGATCTGAGCAGGATGCAACGGCGCACATATGGGTCCATGCATGGGATTTGGGGGGCCGGGATGGCCTTGGGTGGCAATTCCATGTCCCTCCTGTCCGCAGCGCTGGCATCGACTGGAACCGCAACCTCCTGAAGCAGGAGCTGGGCTTGAGCGAGCAGGATATCATGTGACATCCCCCAGCTCTTCATCCTGAAAGGCTCCCGTGCGGATGCCCCTCTTCCCAGATATGGTGAGACCTCTGGCACCTCCTCCCCTCCCACCCCTCTTTTTCCATCCACACCTGAGACAAACACACCTTTTGGGTGGAAAACACTGATTTTTTTGGTCCGGCTGCAGGTGAACATGCTGGTGTTGGGCAGGCACCTGGGCATCCCCCAAGCCCTTTGGACCCCTGGTGGGTGGGCAGTGCTGCCTGGAGGAGCGGGTGCGGGCGCTGCTGGAGCCCCTGGGCCTCACCTGCACCTTCATCGATGACTTCTTCTCCTACCACGTCCTCTCCGGTGATGTCCACTGTGGCACCAACGTCCGGCGTAAGCCCTTCACCTTCAAATGGTGGCACATGGTGCCCTGAAGCACCCGGGGTCGGGCTCAGGTCCCTGCAACCGGAGGATGAAGGTGCATTCGGTGCATCAGAAGATGCATCAAAATAAAAGGTTCGCCAATAAAGCTGCATTAACACTGAAGGCGCAGCTCTTCCCCATCTCCCGTCCTTTTTTATTTCCCTCGGCTGTTGGGGTTGAAAATGTGGTTTGAAACCTTTTATTATTTTTTTATTTAAGCACGTGGGTTTGCTGTGGGAATGGTGCCGTTATGAGATGGTGACAACCGTGGTGGGTGGAGGATAGGCATGGAGCGTCTTCGGGAGCGTGATGCATGCAAGTCAGCAGGCAAGGAGACTGCTTTTGGGGGTTTGAGGCCCCATCCCACTGCTAAAGGGTCCTTATAGTGCTTTATCCTGGGTTTGTAGCTAATAATCCCTCCAAAAAATTTCCCTTTATTAGTCAAAAACCAAACCTCCCCTTGGGGAGACCGGCTCTTTGCCCCGGCATGTGTGTGGAGGCAGAGCCCTGTCCTCATGGAAATCGTTTTTACATCTTCCCCGATGAGAAAATTTCCTTTTCTCTTTGCAGCCACCCCGTTTGCTCTTTCTCTCCCTCTTTTCATGGCAAACGAAGCGTGGCATTTCTCCATCCCACCTGGCACCCCTGCCTGTTTCTCCTGCCAGCGCTGCCCTCACCCAGCAGGAACTGAAACCAGTCCCCTGCCCCGGGCATCGTTTAGCCCTGTGGTAACCCCAGGGAGCTATTATGGGGCTAAAACCCCACTGTTTTGGGGGTCAATTTGCTTTTCTAGCACTACTTTTTGAGGTGTAAAGGCATAGCTAACGCCTCCAGTATAAAATTCTGCGATGCCGTGTTTGCAAGCGCTGCAGGAGAATAAAGGCGGATGCTCCCCAAAAGGGTCACGCATCCCTCTTGGCACCCACTTTTCTTTTTTTTTTTTTTACCAAAAAGAGGATTTCTAACCCCAGGAGCCCCCTTTTCCCTGTGGTTATGGCTCTGATGAGTTTCCCCAGCCTGAGAGATATTAAATTCCAGCGGCACATGACCCCGCAGGAGTTGGTGGGGGGACAGCTGCATCAGCAAAGGGCTCTCCCACGCCGAGATGAGGATTTAATTAAAACAAAGACGATTAAAGCCACGGCAGGGTCTGCTGTCCCCACCGTAGGTGACGTACTGACCCCCAGACCCATGCACCACCCAGGGGATGGGGCAAGCCCCCAGTTTACACTTTCAACCCCCTCAAAAATAAGAATTAAAGCCAATTTTTCTAGCTAGGCAAATAAAAACCTTTAGGGAGGAGAAATAAAACCCCTCCGAGCCCGGCGCTGGCACGTCCCCAGCTCGGCTCCAGTGTCACGCTGAATATTTTATGGCGTGGGTTTTAAGGGTGGCCGGTCCCCATCAGCATCTCTTTGTGCTAAGAGGGGGGGGGGGGAAACCCAAAAAACAATCCACCCCCGAGCTTCTTAAAAAGAAAAAAAAACAACCAACAACCAACCCCAAACCCTGGTGGGTGTCTTGGGGTGCTATTCCCCCCGCCGCTGATTCACGCTCCGTCGCTGGGGAGCACGGCCAGGCACCGCGCACACCCAGCCCGGAGGTGGGATTAAGCCGGGGCTTTGGTTAATCCCCTCCCAGCAGCTGGGCTTTATATATCCCCTCGTGCCACCCATCGCAGCACCCAAGGGTGCCCCGGGGGGCCCGCCGGCATGGCCCAGCAGCGCCGCGTCCAGCTCTCCACCCAGCGTCCCACCAGCACCGTCTGCGTGCTGTGGCACCGAGCTCTCCCTGGATGTCCGCGGGTAAGCAGCCCGTGATGCTGGTGGGGAGGTGAAAAAATAAAATCTGCATTATTATTGGGTTTTTTTTTGCTTTTATCCCCTTAATCAAGCTGATAAAAATAGCTCAAGGTGGGGTGGGGGGCGATGCTGCTGCTGCTTGGGGTGGTTTTTCCAGGGGATGCGGAGCCCCGGGAGGAAGAGAATGCTCCAAATTGCGATGTGGCACCCAGGCGGTGACCCATCCAAGGGGGGATTTTGGAAGGTTTTTGGGTGCAAAAATCACCCCCTCGGGAGCTTTAAGCAATGCCCCGGAGCTGGAGGTTCACATCCCGGCTGGGAGCCGCTGCATCCTCCTTCCCACAAAATGAAAATATTTCCTGGTTTCGGTGGAACACGGAGAGTGAAACCGCTGTGACGCTGCTGTCCGGGGTGTCACCTCCTGGCAACCGGGTGTTTCAGCTTCTTCGCTGGCCCCGGCCCCAAATTCAAGTGCTTTTCAGCAGCGGGTTTTTGCTTTTTTGCTTCCTTAAAGCCCAGCCCAAGCAGCAACTTGGGGGTTTTATTTCCCTTAACGCGTCCAAAACCCACTGCAACCGCCGCTGCCGGCAGCATCCCGTCCTCTCCCGCCTGGCCCCCGGGGTGGTTTTTCCTCTTCCCCCCTGGGGGACGGATCCGCGTTTCCCTCCTCGCGGGCTCAGGATTTGTGCTCCTTGGCCCGTCCGCCCGCGGCCTCTCGTGCCGAGGCGGAGCGATGCGAGCTGCAGCCTGCCCCACGTCGCAGCTTTGCTTCGCTCTTAAGGGAATGCGACCCGTCAGGGTTTCGCCGTCGCGGGGGTGAAATGTGAGTATTTGGGGCAACCCCGTGCCAAAATACCACCCCCCCCCCAACCAGCACTGGGGTTTTGCTGCAATGGAATATCACAGGATTTGTTGCAATTGCATTTTTGCAGGGTTTGTTGTGTTTTGCGGGGTTTGTTGCAATTGCTTTTTGCAGGGTTCGTTGCAGTTGAATATCGCATAAAATTTGGTGGCGCGTTTGCAGGGCTTATAGCCATTAATATCGCGGGGGGGTTTGTTGCGATTTCGTATTGCAGGGCTTGTTGCGTTTTGCATCACTTGATGCCATCGAAGATCGCATCTTGCAGGGTTGCTCGCGATTAATTTTGCGGGATTTAATGCCGTTGCCTTTCGCAGGATTTGTTGCCTCTGGCAGGATTGTCGTAATCACCTTTTGCGGGATTTGTCGCAATTTGCCTTTCGCAGATTTGTTACCATCGCGGTTTGCAGGACTCGGCTGCCTATCGAAGGACCGGTTGCAACTGCGATTTGCAGGGTTTGTTGCATTATTGCAGGATTCACTGCAGTTGTGTCTTGCAGGGGTTTGTTGAGTATCGAAGAAATTGCATTTTGCAGGGTGCGTTGCATATTGCAGGACTCATTCCATATTGCAGGACTCATTGCGTATGTGCAGGACTCGTTGCATATTGCAGTCCTGCATGCGTTGCATTTTTGCAGGACTTGTTGCAGCTGCAAATCGCGGGACTTGTTGCGTACTGAGTGACTTGACGGAATTGCCTTTTCGCAGGATTTGCTGCATACCGCAGGATTCATCGCGGTCGCGTGCCGCAGGATGTGTTGCAATCCGCGTTTTTGCAGGATTCATCGCGTTTTGCGCGACTGGTTGCCATTGCCCCTTGCAGGATTCCTCGCACGTTGCAAGATTTCTTGCAGGTGGCAGGACTCGCGTCGCCTGCGGATGGCCGCACGCTCTATTATTCCAGCATTGCCCCCACCCGGGGCTCTCACCGGGCTTTCCCCCCCATCTCTCCCGCTCCAGATCTGCACCCAAAGACGCCGTCGCCTTCCACGTGCAGGGACACCGGGCGCGAAGCTTCTACGTGGTGCAATGAGACGCAGAGCGTCAAGCTGCCCTCCAGCGTGTTGCCGCTGGCCCCTGGGCCGCTGGCACCGAGGTGCTGCTGGCCATGGACGCCATCAGCAAGGACGTGGGCGATGAAAAGGTTGGTGCCCCCGCTGCCACCCGGCAGGACCCCGGCCCCTTCTTCGCACGGTGGCGAGGCCGCCGCCTCCTTCTTGCAGGTCAGGATTTCTTATTTCGGGGAGGCCGGCGGGGGTGCCCGTGGCCAGAGCCATGCTGTACCTCACCTGTGTGGGTAAGTTGGGGGGGACGACACCCCCCAAATCGCGGCGCCGGTGGGGATGTGTGTGTGTCCCTCCTCCCCGCAGCATCCCTCTCACCACAGAGGTCTCCGCTGGACGCCGACACCAGCCGGCGGCGGGGGCGGTGAGCAGGAACTCTGCTGGATAAGGTATAAAGGGGGGGGGTGGCAGCCCCCCGGGACCGCCGTGGGATTTGGGGGGGAGGGTGTGTGTGATGGCTGACCACCCCCAGCCCTGCTTTGTTCCCCCTCCAGGCGACATGGACGTGGGGGGCCCGACGGACACGGAGCCAGTCCTGCTGGTGAACTGCGACCGTGACGACCCCAAAGCCGAGATGCCGGATAAACCGCGACAACGCCATCCGCTCCTACGCTGGTACGGGCACATTCCATACAAGAAACCTCCATTTTCCTAGGTGTTTTTTTCCCCCAAATTTTCCTTTCTTACACCTCTTTCCCCCCCCCACGCCTAGACCTGAAGGACATGTCGCAGATGGTGCTGCGGACGCCGAGGACCTCGCACCATCTTTTGCCGGGCCACCGCCTTGTCCTCCACGTGGACTTTGGCAATTGCCGATAAAGTCGGTGTTTTCTACGGCGGCAGTGAGTGCCAGAGGGCAGGGGGGTTTGTGGGGGAGGGGACACAGACCGACCCCAAATTATTGGGGTTCAAGCCAAATGGCTTACAGCAGAGCGTACATCTCTTCTGCGGCATCCAGCCTACATCCCGCGGCAGCGTTTTAATCTGATGCACTGGGTGATTTTTGCTCCCCCTCTGTGCACTTTCTGTGGGATCAAATATACCTTTTTTTGCAAGGTTTTAGCAAAAAACTGGAGCTGAAACAGGGTAGAAAAGGGGTCGGTGTTGTTTAAGGGGGGGGTTTGCAGCGTCCTTGCACCCACAGACAAAGCGTCGCACTGGAGGAGTACAAACACGTGCTGGGGGGGCTCGAAGCTCGCCTACGCCGTCAAACCCAGCCGGCATCAGGAGGAGAGCATCTTCTACGTGGAGGGTCCTCGCCTTCCCCCGACGTCGGCTTTTCAGGACTGGTGGCAATTCCACGTCACGCTGCTGGAGAGCCCCGAGAAGGTACCGGGCCCCAGGGGGAGTCAGGGTTGAGCCGTAATGGGGGGTGGCAGCGGACCCAAACGCCGTCCATCCCTCCTGCCCTCACCTCAGGGTTTGCTGGAGACACCGATTTTCACCGGACACGGGTGGTTTTCCGCGTGGGCTCCGTGGATCATGACCCCCAACACGGCGACACCGCTGGAGGGTCTTCGTCTGTAGGTGGGTGCTAGGTGGGCGGGGCCGCATCCTGCCCGGTGCTGGATCAGCCCCCCACCTCCCATTTTTCTTCCCAGCGTGGACGATAGACGAGGATTTTGTGGTGGCCGTTGAGCGCTGTGGCCGAGAAAGCCAAAGTGCCCCGCTCACCGTCTGCCCGCTGCCTGGAGAACCGCCAGGACCGCTGGATCCAGGTGGGGTGCAGGATGATGCCCCAGCCCCATCCTTGCTGCAGCAGCTCCAGGGGAGCTCCCCACATCTTCACCATCCCTTCTCTCCAGGACGAGGTCGAATTCGGCTACGTGCAAGCCCCCCACAAGACCTTCCCTGTCGTCTTTGACTCACCCCGTGACCGGGGGCTGAAGGATTTCCCCCGTCAAGAGCATCCTGGTACCCGATCCCTTCCTTCTCCCTTCCCCAGCAAGGTGTAAAACTTTGCAAACCCGTAAAAAAAATAGAATAAATCAATTTTTTTTTCTTACATTTTTGGGAAGGGAAGAGCCAGCACGGAAGACGATTTGGGAGTGCTGGGTTTTGGGTGCTTACTACTTTTTTTAGAAACCATCATCACCTTCCCCCAATCCTCTCCCCCCATCCAGGGCCCCGATTTCGGCTACGTGGCTCGGCAAAGCGCCGGAGGGCGCTTCCCCGGAGCCTCATTCCTTCGGTAATTTGGAGTGAGCCCCCCCGTGACGGTGCGGGGCGAAGAGTACCCCCCTTGGGCCGCATCCTGATCGGCAGCAGCTTCCCCAGGTGAGGGGCAGGATGGAGTCATCAGGGGCATTGGGGAGGGGGAAAAATAAAGCAAACCCCCCCAAAAAGGATTTTATGCACAATTTTGAGGTGGTTGCGTCACTTTGCACCCCAAATTGGCAGTTTCCTCCCCCCCTTGTTTGATCCCCCCCCCTACCCCCCCTCAGATTCGGTCGGGGCCGGCGGATGGCAAAAGCTGTCAAGGATTTTCTCGTTGCCCAACAAGTGCAGGCGCCGGTGGAGCTGTTTTTCCGACTGGCTCAGTGTCGGCCACTTAGATGAGTTTCTCTAGCTTGTTCCCTGCGCCCGATCGGAAGGTAGACGAGTCCCGTGGGGGAGGAAAAAGTGGGGGTGCAACCTTTATCCCCCCATCCAAAATCATCCCTTTCTCCCTCCTCAGGGTTTTTCGGCTGCTCCTGGCCAGTCCCATCGCCTGCTACCAGCTCCTCAAGGAGAAGCAAGAGGAGGGGTTTGGCGAGGCGGCGATGTTTGAAGGTAGGGGAGGGGGAAGATGAAAGATGGAGCTCAGCAGGCTGTTTTCTTCCCCTTTTTCCTGCAAAATGCAACGGGGCGGGTGAACGCACGGCACCCCGAATCCCAGCTAATGCTGGAAAGTGCTGCCGGGCAGCAAGGGATGGGGGGGGCGGAAAGAAGCAGTGTTAATTAAAAAAGGCTGCATAGATTTGATTTCCCGGGTTAGGATGGAGCTCGCTGCCGGTGACCCCCGAAATGGGGGAGCTCCTGGCTCAGGCCCGGCAGTCTTGTCCCAAAACGCGTTGGGGGAAGAACTCCTGCCCGGTTGTTTGTGCTGCAGGACTGGAGGAAGGTGCCCAAGCCGACGATAAACGAGATTCTGGCCAACGAAGGCCTCCGGAAATTCAATAATTACGTCCAGGTGAGGAAGGGGGAGCGGGGGGCTCCTTTCCAGGCCTGCCTTGTCCCTCTGTCCCTCCGTCCCTCTGTCCATTCCTCCATCCATCCACCCATCCCTCCATCTATCTGTCCACCCATGCCCTCTGTCCATCTCTCGAATCCCTCCACCCCTCTGTCCATCCACCCATCCCCTTCTCCATCTCTCCATCCATCCACCCACCCCTTTGTCCCTCTGGTCCATCCATCCATGCCTTTCATCCACCCACTCCATCCCTCCCTCCATCTGTCCACCTATTCCTTTTGTCCCTCTGGGCCATCAACCCATCCCTCTGTCCATCCTTCCATCCACCCATCCCTCTGTTTACCCATCCTTCTGTCCATCCTTCCATCCACCCATCCCTCCATCTATCCCTCTGTCCCTCCAACCACCCCTCTGTCCCCCTGGTCCATCCCTCCACCCACCCACGCCTCCATCCCTCCATCTATGTATCTGTCCCTCTGTCCGTCCATCCACCCATCCCTTCATCTGCCCACCCATCCCTCCCGACCCTCCCTCCGCCCGTTCTCTCCGTTCACGCCACTCACGCCTTCATCCTCTGTCCGTCCCTCTCTCCTCCTTCTCTCCGTCCATCCCTCCGCGCCCGCTACCACCGCTGACGCCCCCTCCCTCCCGCCAGAGGCTTGCGTCAGCTGGAACAGGGGGACATCCTCAAGCGGGCGCTGGGACTGGCCGAGCCGGACATCCTCGACATCCCCCAGCTCTTCCGAGGCGACGTGACCACCGGCGCCGAAGCCTTTTTCCCCCGACATGGTAACACCCCACCTATCCGGGGGGGGGGCGGGAATTTGGGGTGGGATTTGCGTTCTCACCAGCGTCCCCAGTGCTGCAGGTGAACATGCTGGTGCTGGGCAGGCACCTGGGCATCCCCAAGCCCTTTGGACCCCTGGGTGGGTGGGCAGTGCTGCCTGGAGGAGTCGGGGTGCGGGCGCTGCTGGAGCCCCTGGGGCCTGCACTCACCTTCATCGATGAACTTCTTCTCCTACCACGTCCTCTTCCGGAAGAGGTCCACTGCGGCACCAACGTCCGCCGTAAACCCTTCGCCTTCAAATGGTGGCACATGGTGCCCTGAAGTGGCCTCAGCACCAACGTTCCTCCTCCCCAAAACCCCTCTCCCCATCCCTGCAAGTGCCTTCGGCGGCAGCGACCCTCAGCCTGTGTTTGAAATAAAAAAGGGGCTGCAGCTCCCTCCCGCGCTCCCTTCCACACTCCCTCCTGCGCTCCCTCCCGCCGGGAGCAAAGTTCGCAGCTTTGTTTCAAGGGGAAAGGGGGTTTGGTTTCTTTTTTTCCACTCTCTCAGTGACACTGCGCGGTGGCGCATGGACAGCGGTTACCCCCCCCCGCGCAGCAATTTGGTTAAAGGGAGGGGAAAAAAAAAAATGCGCTGCGTGGGGTTAATATGCTCCCCTGGCTTGCTGCGGCGCGGCACGCGCAAAAATACACGTGCAAAACTACACGTGTGCGCACCCCCGGACCACACGCACGCGTGCAGATAGGTGTGTGCTAAAAGTGGGTGCGTGGGCATGAAACCACCGCACGCATGCACAAAACCACCACGCATGTGTACGCAGATGTGCAGGCATGCAAAAAAGTTTTATGGCCGTAGAGCCACCTCCAATACGCATGCGGAAAAGCAAGCGTGCATGCACCTAAAGACAGGCGCGTGCCCAAAAATGTGTGCGCCTGCGCAAAACCACATTGCACGCTAGAAAAATGCACCTGCATGCCGGCACAAAAAAAGAAAAGCATGTGTGCATGCACAAAAATGCACAAAACCACGCACGCGGGTGTCCACAGAAACGCATGGCACGTGAAAATAGGGGCACGCATGCCAAGCCACGACACACGCATGCAGAAAAGCAAGCGTTGCATGGGTCTGGACATGTGCGTGCACAAAAAGCACGGATGTGCATGCTCAAAAAGCCACATGCATGCGTCAAAAATCACACAGACGCGCGCGACAAAAATCCACATGCTTTGCAAAACCACACCTGCACGTGTAAAACCACGCATACATACACCGAGATGCACACGCATGCACAACTCCACGCATGTACGCACCGAAAAGCGCACACAAAGCCATTGCGTGTGCGTGCCAAAAGGCAGCCGCGGGGCGCGAAAAGGTGCGGCCGCGGCACGCAGAAAGCGCACAGCTACGCACGGCGCTGCCCCGCGTTTGCAGCTCGCTGCAAAATATCGAAGGGAAATATTCAGGGGTGGCGGGGGAATATTCTGGGATGGAGGACGGTGCCCCCGGGAGGGATTTGCGATGGTGCGGGAACACGCGTGGCGGGGGAGAACAAAGCAGCCCCTGCACGGGTCCCTTTGCTTAAATGATTTAAATCTTAATTTAAAACTTTAAAAATAAAAATGAACCCAGGGCGGATTAAAGCGAGCGGAGCACAGGGGGGGTACACAATGACGGGCGTTTATTGAAACATTTACTCCTAGAAAATATAAACCCCCCCCCCCCCCCCCTGAAGACGACAATTACAGCACCAACCCAGGGACCCCGCGCAGCTCACGGGCGCGGTTCTGCCGAGCCCCTCCTGGGTTCGGATTCTTTTATTCTTGAGTTTTCTCCAAAAAATATTTTGCTGCGGGCAGGGATGAACCATAACCATGCGTTTGGTTTGTCTTTTTTTTTAGGGGGGGGAAGAGAGAGGGTAAAAAGTGGATTTTTGGTGTTTTTTTCTCCACCCTCCGTTGCAGAGTGGGGCTGCTGGCGGCATCCCCTTGTGCCCCAACCCCCCCCCAAATATTGCATTAAAAAAAAAAAAAAAGCGGAATCTATCGGCCTTTTCCGCCCAGCTGCTCTCCCTGTCCTGATGGTTTCTAACGCCCCCCCTCCCCCTCCCCCTCAAAAAAAAAAAAATCCCCCAAAATAACCCCCAACCCCAAAGCAACTGAAAATTAAGAAAAAAAAAAAAAAAGGGTTATTTTTTACTGCAAAACCTCCGGAACGTGGCAAACGCCCCCCCCAGCCCCCCGAGCACTCAGCGCGGACCCCTCAGGGGAGAGCGGGAAAGGGGTTGTTTTTTTCTTTTTTTTTTTTTTCTCTTTTTTTTTAAGAAAAACAACCGCTATCGATAATTGGCAAGAAAGCTGAAAATTTCCAAAATGGAAAAAAAAAACCAAAAAACAAAAAACCCCACCCAAAATTCACCCTTGGGTTGCGTGGAGGCAGAGCCGGGGCTCCGCTCGGAAAGAAGGCACCTCGTTTCTCCTGCACAGTGCACAGCGGCGAGGGTGGAGAGCGGGGGGGGACACACGGAGGGGGAGGGGGGACCCACTTTGGGCTGACAACCAGGTGGCCGTAATTAATAATAATTAAAAGGAAATTAAGAAGAATTCAAAGAAAAAGCCTACGCGATGCTTTCGGGCTCCCCTCGTCATACCTGAGATCTCCCGGGGGGGGGGGGTGTGGGGGTGTGGGTGGGCGAGGGGCTGCGACAGCGGGGAGGGGAGCCCCCAAAATGTAGCTGGGGATGGATTTTGGGGGGGTGGGGGGGAGTGGTGACAGGGCTTTATATCCTGAATCCCTGCGGGGGAAAAGGGATGCTGCGGGGGGGGAAAACGACACATGCACACGATGGGGGCACCCCCGAAATGATAGCACCCAAAGTGAGGGGGTGTTTGGGGAAACAAAATGCCAAAAAGAATTGGAATATTGGTGGGGGTGGGGGCAATAAGAGGCCTCAGGTCCTCAATTTTACCCCCCCCCCCCCCCCAGCCGGGAATATTTGGGATTGGGAAAAAGGGGGGAAGAATCAAAAGCGACACAGAAATAAAAAAACCAAATAAAATTAAAATTATTAAAAAAATATCCCCCCCCCCCCAAAAAAAAAACCAAAACAAACAAACCCTAAGCCTGGATGTGCCAAAAGGTCCTCTACGGTGGGGAATGCAAAAAGCCGTTGGGGGGGGGGGGGGGAGGAATAAATTTGTCCCCTCCCCGGGGCTTTGGAAAGGGGAGGAGGGGTTGGTAGAACCGCGGCTGGCTTGGAAAAGCGGGGCTGGGGGGGGGCAGGGGGGGACGCCGGGTCCCAGCGGTTTTGGGGGGAGAGGGGGAGCCCCTCAGATGGTGCGGTGGTTGTACTCGGAGCAGTTTGCGGAGCTTCTCCTTTTCGGCGTCGCTCTCGTCGCGGGCGATCACCAGCGAGTGGGCGTAGGCCCATGGCCACCTGCGAGGAGGGCAGAAGTGGGGAAACTGAGGCACGCGCTCACCACCACCCCCCCCACCACCTCCTTCCCCGCTGCCCCCCACCCGGCTCAGGACCATGTCTGAGCACCCCATGTGTGCGATGAGTTGTGTACAGCCTCAGCCACCATTATTCTTCAAGGTGGGGGTCCTCACACACCCTCCCTCCCTGCATCCCATGGGTGTGATGAGCTGTGCACAGCCTCAGCCACCATATTTATTTATTTTTTGGGGGGGGGGGGGGGGATCCATGCACCCTCCCCTCCAGCATCCTCCGGCGGGGGTCCCCCACTGGACCTGCTCCGTGTAGATCCCATCCAGGGTCTTCACCTCTTGGGCAGCCGTTGAGGATTTAGGCTTGTGGTCCCCATATCCCTGCCAAGTGCATCCCATGGAGAGGGGAGGAAAATCAATGAGGGAGGGGGTAGGAAGCAGCCAGTCCCTCCCGCCAGCGGCTGCGGGGGGCGGTTTGGGGTGATGAAGGGGTTGGGGGGGGGGGTCCCCGGTAAATCCTTCTTACCAGTTCCCCGAAGGTGGGTGAGGGACCCCAGCTGATGGTGCTCTCATCCGCCGCCACGATGATGCTGCTCTTCCTGCAGCGGGGTGCAAGGCAGGGTGACCCCACGGCCCCCCCCCCGCAACACTGCAACCGCCCCGCAGGCAGCTGCGCCCCAAAAAGCAGGGAAATTTGGGGTATTTTTTCTTGGGGGACGGCGGGGAGGCTGGGACTTACCCACAGGCCAGGCTGCGGATCTTCCAGCCGCAGAGGTCCTGCACGGCTTTGGGGTACATGGTGGACTCCCGGGAGGTGTTGGTGGCACCCCAAAAAAACAAACCGCCTGCAAAGCCCCGACATCGCCGGTCAAGCTACGGCACAACCACTCCCCCCCCCAGCATCCCCCAAAATCCCCGCCAAATAACGCTGCATTTGCTTAAAACCCCAAAAGCCCACCACCTGTCTCGCTGACGGCGAAGGAACACGTGTAGCCGGCGTAGAATCTGCGCCGCCCCACGCCCCCGGGAAGTCGAAGAGCTTCGACCAACCGCGGCACCATCTCGTCCTTCTGCTCGCGTGGCCCAGCCGCCCGTAACCCCCGAACCCCCAGGAGGAAAACGCGCCTTCTGCGAGTCCAGGACCAGCTGGGGATGGAGAAACGGGGCCCCCCAACACACCCCGACCGTGAGCAGCTGAGACCCCGACCGGCTCGGCAACAGGGAACGCCGACGGGGCAGCCACAACGAACGGCATCGACTTCGCAGCGATTATTGCAAATATTAAACGCACGCTGCAAGTTCTTTATCCTTAAATGCACCCTGCAACTATTTATCCTTGAATGCACGCTGCAAAATCTCCATCCTTATACCGGGTATGTCCTATATATGCCCCAAGAATTTATCCTTAAACGCAGGCCTGCAGAGCTTCAATTCTTAAATGCAGGCTGCAAATCTTTAGCTTTAAATGCACGCTGCAAGTATTTATCCTCAAACACACTCTGCAAGTTATTAGTCCTGATACGCATGTTGCAAATCTCAATCCTAAAGCGCCTGCTGCAAATTTTTGACCCTTAAAAACGCAGGCTGCGAGTATTTATCCTTATATGCACACTGCAAATCTCTATCCATAAATGCACACTGCAAAATCTACTTGCACGCGATGCTGCGAAACTTTATTCTTTAAACACATGCTGCAAATCTCACCACCCTTAAACGCACCCTGCAGAATTTTAACCTTACACGCACGCTGCAACCTCTGTCCTTAAAACGCACGCTGGCAGTATTCAGCCTTAAACACACGCTGCAAATATTCATCCTGACACCCAAGGTGCCAATCGCGACCCTTAAATGCGCCCTGGCAAGGTGTTTATCCCGGCTACGCGCAATGCAATCACCATACCTTACACGCACACTGCAAAACTTGATCCTTCATGCACGCTGCAAGTATTTATCCTAAAATGCATGCTACTGCTCCCTAGCCTTACATGCGCCCGGCAAATGTCCAGCCTGAAATGCACACTGGCCAATCCTTCCCAATTAATGCACGCTGCAGGTAATTATGGATAAATGCACACTGCAAATCTTCCCAATTATTGAACGCTGCAGGTATTTACGGGATAAATACATGCTGCAAATCTTCACCAACTAATGCACGCTGCAGGTATTTATTCTCAAGGTGCACGCTGCCAATATGTACCAATTAACTCACGCTGCAGGCATTTATGCATACATGCACACACTGCAAATCTTCCCAATTAATGCATCGCTGCAGGTACTGATGCATACATGCACGCTGCATGGTCTCCCCCAATGCGCGCGCGCCGCAGGTCTCCGCGGGTGCAGGCCCGCTGCCAACCTCCCGGGCGTACCGTGTGGGTTGGCGCCGCACGCCACGTCCCGCACCACCTACATTGGGGACGGGCAGGATCTGCCCATCTTTGGTCTTCTCGATGAAGATGGCCACGCTGGCGCGGCACCAGCTCGCAGTCGTACTCGATCCGCTGCGCCCGGGCGATGATTTCCCATCCGAATTATGCCCTGGGAGGAGGACCGGGATGAAACCGGTGTGTCCGTGTCCCCCTCATGCCCCGGTATT
Organism: Pluvialis apricaria; assembly: GCA_017639485.1. Taxonomy (NCBI): domain Eukaryota; kingdom Metazoa; phylum Chordata; class Aves; order Charadriiformes; family Charadriidae; genus Pluvialis; species Pluvialis apricaria. Next base: position 2,998,299 of record CM030026.1, read on the forward strand.
TCCAAGCCAGCTGCAAAAATCCCCCCCTTTTTTTTTTTTTTTTCCACGTAAACCTCTTTTTTATTTACGCCTCCCACCCCCCCATTTTTGCCGCAGGTAACGGGGGAGCGATGCTGCGGGTTGCCCCAAATGGCGAAAAACTGAGGTAAAGGGAACTTCCCCCCCCCCCTCCCCGCTCCCGCAAAGCTGTAATCGCTCCAAATTTTACCGAATCGTCCCCAAAAAAAAAAGCACCGTACCCAGCTGCCCGTACTCAGGGCACCCGAAGGAGTAGAGGTTTCCTTTGCAATCCATGATCATGCTGAATTCGGCCCCTCAGCTCGCCAGTTTGGTGATGGGCTGCCCGTTGTACATGATCTGGCGGGAAAAGCAGATAAAAAGGGTTAAAAATAAAAACGGGAAAAAAAAGGTGAAAAACTTAATTTCCACGGGGAATGCTCAAAATCCTTAAATCTGGCATTTTATTTACAATTCTGGGCATTTTATTTTCCGATGGCAGCTGGGAATAAACTCCCTCCCCACCAGGGATGCTCTTGGGTCGCTTAAAAGGGGGGTTTGGGTTCTACTTGTTTTCTTTTTAATTGTGGTTTGTTTGGTTTTTTTCCCAAATGAAAAATCTCCAATCTGTTTTTTTTATTCCCCCCCCTCCCCTGCCCCGCCCCCCCAAAAAAGCCGCGGTACCTGCGTGGGCTGGGCACGGCGTCCGTCTGGTTCCCCAACCCCCAACTGCCTCCATTTTATTCTCCCCGAAGGCGAAAACCGAACCGCTTTCTCTGCAAAGAGGAAACCACCCAACAAAACGCAATGATTTGGGGAAAAAACGGTTTGATTTCAGCCAATTAAACCCCAAATAGGAGGGATTCCCCCCCCCCCAAAAAAAAAATACTGTGAGGCCGCCAGGTGTGGTTACGGGCCGCAGGCTGCCAGCACGATGGCTTTCGCCCCCCAGCACCTCGATGAGCTTCGGGCTTCCACCCGCTTCGTGTCCCCGTGGCCCAACTGTCCCTTACTCATTGCGACCTAGCGCCGAAAAAGAGGGTTTTTTCAATTTTATTTGGCAGAAAACAGGGAGGATGGAGCCTCCCGGGCATCCCGTCACGGTGGGGTTTGGGGGTTTTTTTTTAATTGGGGGGGTGCCCATCCTGCTCACCCCAGCTCCAGAGCTTTGCCCTCGCGGTGATGAGCAGGCTGTGAGCGGCGCAGGGGACCCGACAACCACCGCTGCGCACCACGAATCCCTGAGAGACACCCGTACCTGTGCGGCCCCCACAGGTTCTGGCCCAGATTCCCGATAGGGCAACTGGATTTTATTTATTAAAAAAAAAAAAAAAAAAAAATCAAAAAATTTCAAAGAAGTTCAAAAAATTTTCAAAAAGTTTTTAAAAATTTCAAAAAATTTCAATATCAACGCATAAAAATATAAGGCAGATAATTTAATTAAATGCCTAAAAAATAAGCAATCCACTCATTCTGGCTTCACAGGACAGCAGGCATCCCCCCAAATTCTGGCCCAGATTATGCGATCGCAACTGTAAAACAAGCCCTCCGAAAGTATTAATTAATTAAAATAATAATTAAATATAAATGCATTTTAAAAACCAGACAATTTAATAAAGGTATAAATACATAAAAAAATAAGCAATCCGTTCGTTCTGCTTCGCAGGACAGCCAGCGCACTCTCAAGTTCTGCCAGGATTATGCGATGCAACTGTAAAAAAAATCCCTCCAAAAGTATTAATTAATAAAATAAAAGAATTAAATATTAATGCATTTAAATAAGCAGACTATTACTGCAATATAAATGCCTAAAAAATAAGCAGCGCGTTTATTTTGCTTCACTGGAGGTCTGGCGCACCCCCAAGTTCTTGGCCTGGATTACACGATGCAAGTGTCGCTCCTCCCCAAATTAATTAAGAAATAATTAATGAAATAGGAAATGCATAAAAAGAAGCCGAAAAAATTAATTGAAATATAAATGCCAAAAAATTAAGCATCGCCTTTATTTTTGCTTTGTAGGAGACCCAGCGCACCCCGAGTTCTGGCCGCAGACTATGGTATGCAAACTATAAAAAAAGGCCCTCCAAAAACATTAATTAATAAAAATAATAATTAAATATTAATGCACTTTTATAAAAGCGGACAATTAATGAAATATAAAGGCATAAAATATAAGCTATCTATTTCAATTCTGCTTCGCAGGCAATCCGGCACACCACAAGTTCTTGGCTCAGATTATGCGATGTAAGGTGTTAAAAAACCCCTCCCAAAAATATTAATTAATTAAAATAATAATTAAATATAAAGGCATAAAAAATAACTAGACAATTTAATTCAATATAAATGCATGTAAAAATAAGCAGCGTGTTTTATTTTGCTTCCGCAGGCGATCCGGCGCACCCCGAGTTCTGGCCCAGATTATGTGATGCAACCACAAAGAAAAAGCCCTCCAAAAGTATTAATTAATAAAACAATAATTAAATAGAAATGCATAAAAAAAGCAGAAAAAATTAATTGAATATTAAATCTAATAAAAAGTAAGCAGTGTGTTATTTTGCTTTGCAGGAGATCCAACGCACCCAAACCCCAAGTTCTGGCTCAGATAACAAAACGTGCAAACTGTAATAAAGCCCTTCAGAAATATAATTAATAAAAATAATTAAATATAAGTGCATTAAAAATAAGCATAAAATTATCTAATGAAATATAAATGCCAAAAAAACAAGCGGCGCCTTCATTTTGCTTCGGCAGGAGAGCCGGCGCACCCCGAGTTCGGGTCCAGATTAAGCCGATGTGCTCCGCCCCCCAATTAATTAATAAAATAATTAATGAAATAGAAATGCATAAAAAATAAGCAAAAAAAAGTTAATTAAATACAAATGCATAAAAAAATAAGCAGCGTGTTTAATTTGCTTCGCAGGAGAGCCGGCGCACCCCAAGTTACCAACATGCAACTGTAAAATAAGAACAAATCACCCCCAAATTATTAATTAATCAAACAATTTAATGAAATATAAATGCGTCAAAAAAATAAGTAGAACAAAAAATAAGTGAATATAAACACATTCAAAAAATAATCAATCCATTCATGCCGCTTCGCAAGGAGACCCAGCGCACCCCAAGTTTTCACCCAGATTATGATGCGCAACTGTAAAATAAAACCCTCCAAAAATATAAAATTATACTATTAATAATTAGATATAAAAGCATTAAAAACAAGCAGGAAAAACTTTATTCGCTATATATGCCTCAAAAATAAGCAGCACGTTCATTTGGCTTCGCACCCAGCGCGCCCCAGATTCCGACGCGCAACTGGTTTGAAAGAAAACACCCCCCCAAATATTAATTATATAAAAAGTATATTTAAATACATAAAAATAAGCCAGAAAAAAAATATTAATTAAACAACGAACGGCGCCAGGCGGCCCCTCACCTTGCTGCTTAGGCACTTCTTTGCGGTCCGAGTCAAGGTCCAGTTGGTGGCCCCGAAGATGAGGAGCTGCCCCCGGCACCTGGAGCCTCCAGCTTCTGCGGGGAGCGGGAGCCGTCAGCCACACGGGGACATCATCGGGGGGACCGGGGGGGACATCGGGGGAACATCGGGGGGACGTGGGGGGCATCGGGGGATACTGGGGATTGGGGGGGGGACATGGGGGGACATCAGGAATGTGGGGGGGACATCAGAGACTTCGGGGACACCTGGGGACATAGGGGACACTGGAGAACATTGGGGACGTGGGGGACATTGGGGATGTGAGGGGACACCGGGGACATTGGGGGGAGGTGGGAGGCATCAGGGATGCTGGGGGACATGGGCAATGTGGGGGACATCAGGGACTTTGGGGACACCGGGGGACACGGGAAGCACAGGGATGTGGGGGACACTGGGGATGTGGGGGACAACGGGACATCAGGGACACCGGGGGACATAGGAGACACCGGGGGACATTGGGGACATGGGAGGACATGGGAAGCATAGGGGACGTGGGGGACATTGGGGATGTGGGGGGACATCAGGGACACCAGGGGACACCGGGGGACATAGGGGATATCGGAAGCATAGGGGACGTGGGGGACATTTGGGATGTGGGGGGACACCGAGACATTAGGGGATGGGGGGGGGCATCAGGGATGCTGGGGGACATCGGGACACTGGGGGACATAGGAACACTGGAGAACATTGGGGACATGGGAAGCATAGGGGATGTGGGGGGACGTCAGGGACTTTGGGGACACCTGGGGACATGGGAAGCATAGGGGACGTGGGGACACCGGGACATTGGTGGGAGGTGGGGGCATCAGGATGTTGGGGGACATCAGGGACACCGGGGACACAGGGGGCACTGGAGAACATTGGGATGTGGGGGACATCGGGGAGGAGGGGGTATGGAGGACAATGGGGACAGCGGGGGTCACAGGGGACACTGGGGGGGACATGGGGGATATTGGGGACACGGGGGGGGACATTTTGCAGACCCCCCCTTCCCGCACCCACTGCACCCCTCTCCCCCAGGTGGCAGTGCCCCCCCGGAGCCACGGGGTGGGAATTGGGGGGGGGGGGGGGGCGTCGCTCCCAGCCCCCCAAACTGCCTCGGAGCTGCCTCGGAGTGGGGGGGGCTGTGGGGCTCTTCATGCCCCAAAAAGCGGGGGGCAGACCCGGGGGGGGGGGGGGGGGAGAATAATTAGGGGCTACAAATGGGGTGAAATTTGGGGGGGGGACGGGACGGTGGCACCATTCCGGGGTGCGGCTTTGAGGGTACAGTTTGGGGGCGCACTGGGGGGGGGGTTAAGGGGGTGCAGCGATGGGGGGCGCATTAAAGGGGGGCAATGGGTGGGGTGCAATTGGGGCGGCACATTTAGGGGTGCACTGGGGGGGTGATTGGGGGTCGCGAAGGGGGGGCTCATTGAGGGGGTGCAATGGGGGTGTGATGTGGGGGGGTTCAGCGAGGGATGCGGTGGGGGGCCGCAACGGGGGTGCATTCGGGGTGCAGTGGGGGGGGTACAATAAGGGGGGGTGTTGGGGGTGCAATGTGGGGATGCAATAGGGGGGGCACTGGGGGGGGCTGCACCGGGGGTTGCATTATGGGGTGCAAGGGGAGGACAAGTGGGGTGCAATGGGGTGAATTGGGGGGGCGCAAAGGGGGGGTTTGGGGGTGAAAGGAGGGGGTGTAAAGGCGGGGTGCAAGGGGGGGTGCAAGAAGGGGCTGCGCATTGGGGGTGCAATGCAGGGATGCAATAGGGGGGTTGTACTGGGGGTGCATTACGGGGGGGGTACAATGCAGGGATGCAATGGGGGGGTGCATTAGGGGGTTCAAGGGGGGGGTGCAATGGGGGTGGTTGTAT